>CM060376.1:123570309-124820309 GCA_030545235.1 Helianthus tuberosus | reverse complement strand
ACCACACTACCCACCAGGTGCTTGTTATAACTGTGGGGATCTGACCCATTACAGAAACCGGTGCCCAAGGCTGGCTAACCAGAATCAGAATCCAAACCAGAATCAGGCTCAGGCTCGAGGGCGAGTCTTCAACATGAATGCCCAAGAGGCGCAGGCGGACGATAATGTGGTGAACGGTACGTTCTTTATTAATAATCAGGCTGCATCTGTTCTTTTTGATACGGGTGCCGATAAGAGTTTTGTGTCATTGTCTTTTGAGCCAATGCTTCGTATGTCTAGAACAAAACTAGGTAAGTCTTTGACAGTAGAAGTTGCTAATGGTGAACCCATTGTACTTGATTCTGTTCTTCGCAACTGCCAGTTGAACCTTAACGACCATCTTTTTCCTATTGACCTCACGCCTATGCAACTTGGAAGCTTCGAAGTTATTGTGGGTATGGATTGGTTATCCAAGCATCACGCAGAGGTAGTTTGTTTCGAGAAGATCGTTCGGGTGCCGCTTTTGACAGGCAAGATCCTACAGGTTCGTGGTGAGAAGCATGCCGGTGGTCTCAAACTCATGTCTTGTTTTAAAGCTCGGAAGTATCTGCGGAAGAACTATGTGGCTTTCTTAGCACATGTTACAGAAGATAAAGGCAAGGGCAAGTCTATTTCAGATATTCCTGTCGTTCGGGATTATTCTGAAGTTTTCCCTGAAGATTTACCTGGTCTACCCCCAGCACGCTAAGTCGAGTTCCGCATTGACCTCGTACCTGGTGCAAATCCCATTGCCAGAGCTCCATATCGTCTTGCGCCATCTGAGATGCAAGAGTTGTCTAAGCAGCTTCAGGAACTCTCTGACAAAGGTTTTATCCGTCCTAGCTTTTCACCTTGGGGTGCTCCCGTTATTTTTGTCAAGAAGAAGGATGGATCCTTTAGGATGTGTATCGATTATCGTGAGCTTAACAAGCTTACCATCAAGAATCGATATCCCCTACCTCGCATAGATGATCTCTTTGATCAGTTACAGGGCGCTTCTTATTTTTCGAAGATTGATCTACGTTCCGGATATCATCAACTTCGGGTGCATGAAGAAGATATTCCCAAGACGGCGTTCCGCACTCGGTATGGGCATTACGAGTTCACAGTCATGCCATTCGGTTTGACTAATGCTCCTGTTGTTTTCATGGACTTAATGAATAGGGTCTGCAAACCTTATTTGGATCAGTTCGTCATTGTTTTTATTGACGACATCTTGATTTATTCTAAGACGCGAGCTGATCACGAGCAACATCTTCGTCTTACTTTGGAACTCCTAAAGAAAGAGCAACTTTTCGCCAAATTCTTCAAGTGCGAATTTTGGCTTAAAGAAGTTCAATTTTTAGGACATATCATCAACGAACAAGGTATTCATGTAGATCCCTCCAAGATCAGTGCGATTAAGGATTGGGATACGCCTACTACTCCCACTGAGGTTCGTTCTTTTCTTGGTCTAGCGGGTTATTACCACCGCTTCATTGAGAACTTCTCAAAGATTGCAGTTCCTCTAACTGCTCTAACTCAGAAGAACAAACCCTTTGACTGGGGATTCAAACAAGAGGAAGCTTTTCAACACTTGAAGCGGAAGCTTTGCAACGCGCCTGTTCTAACTTTGCCTGAGGGCAATGATGATTTCGTCGTTTATTGCGATGCATCTAAATTGGGTCTTGGCTGTGTCCTGATGCAAAGGAACAAAGTCATAGCATATGCATCAAGGCAGTTGAAGATACATGAGAAGAACTACACCACTCATGATCTTGAGTTGGGTGCAGTTGTTTTCGCTCTAAAGATATGGAGACACTATTTGTACGGTACAAAATGTGTGGTTTTCACGGACCACAAAAGTCTTTAGCATATCTTCAATCAGAAAGAACTCAACATGAGGCAACGACGTTGGGTCGAGCTTCTAAACGACTATGACTGCGAAATTCGCTACCATCCTGGTAAGGCGAATGTCGTAGCTGATGCATTGAGTCGTAAGGAACGTACTAAGCTTCATTGTGTACGTGTTCAATCTGTTATTCAAGCTCGATCCGATATCCAAGCACGCATTTCTCAGGCGCAACAATCTTGTGTTTCACAAGGTTTGATGGATAAGGAATTTCCCTATCACATAACACCTGATCTGGAACTGAAGGACAATGGATCGTATTACTTCATGGACCGTTTGTGGGTCCCAAGCCAGGATGATCTTCGTACCTTGCTTATGGATGAATCCCATAAGTCTCGTTATTCTATTCATCCAGGCTCAGATAAGATGTATAAGGATCTTCGTATTCATTATTGGTGGCCTGGTATGAAGAAAGACATTGCCTTATACGTATCAAAATGCCTTACTTGTCTTAAGGTTAAGGCTGAACATCAGCGTCCTTCTGGTTTATTGGTGCAACCAGAGATCCAAGTTTGGAAATGGGAAAACATTACTATGGATCTTGTTACCAAACTTCCACTCACAAAGAAAGGTCATGATGCCATCTGGGTAGTTGTTGATCGTCTTACTAAGTCAGCACATTTCATACCAATTCGTGAGGACTTTCCTGCTGACAGACTTGCTAAAATCTATGTGGATGAAATTGTAGCTCGACATGGTGTTCCTTTGAACATCATTTCTGACAGAGATGCTCGTTTCACTTCTCATTTTTGGAGAACCATGCAATCTGCTATGGGGACCCAACTTAATCTGAGCACGGCTTATCATCCGCAAATGGATGGTCAATCTGAAAGAACAATCCAGACTCTGGAGGATATGCTTAGAGCTTGTGTGATCGACTTTGGTGGTAGTTGGGACTCACATCTTCAGTTAATTGAATTCTCCTACAACAACAGTTATCACACCAGCATCAAAATGGCTCCTTTCGAGGCTCTCTATGGTCGAAAATGTCGTTCACCAGTCTGCTGGAATGAGATCGGCGAGGCTCAACTTACTGGACCTGCCCCCCATTTTAGAGACAACTGACAAGATCAAGAAAGTTCGTGATAACCTTCAGACAGCTAGAAGCCGTCAAAAGAGTTACGCGGATCCAAAACGCAAGCCCTTGGAATTTCAAGTCGGTGATCGAGTATTACTTAAGGTCTCACCTTGGAAAGGTGTGATCAGATTTGGGAAGAAAGGAAAACTTGCACCAAGATACGTTGGACCATTCAAGATCGTCGAAAGAATCGGAAAGGTAGCCTACAGACTTGAGTTACCTCCTGAACTTGGAAATGTTCATCCAACTTTTCACGTGTCCAATCTCAAGATGTGTTTAGCTGATGAGAACCTCCACATACCACTTGACGAAATTAGTGTTGGTAAAACACTAAAATTTGTTGAGAAACCTGTGGAAATCATGGAACGTGAAGTCAAGTGGCTCAAACGCAAGCGCATTCCTTTGGTCAAAGTTCGCTGGGAAGCTAAACGTGGACCCGAGTTTACTTGGGAACGCGAAGATCAAATGAAGGCAAAGTATCCGCATCTTTTCCCACGAGTTTCCTCTAAATAAATTTCTGGACGAAATTTCCACAAGTAGGGGAGACTGTAACATCTGTGCTTGTAATCATTGTGAACAGTTCAATTATCAATAAAACAATGTTATTTGATCCCAATGTTTGTTTGGTTATGTTTTACATTTTTCATGTTTTGACTTTTATTCAATTTCAAACTCTATATCACTTTCTGGAGAGTTATACGCAAACTGGTGCGTAAACGTAATCAGTTTAATGCGAAAAATACTCCGGAACATCAACATATACTTAGCATACCTTAAATAATCCTTACATAACTTAGAAATAAGTTTTGAAGGCTTTGGTATGGCAAAAACAAGTTAATTCGCTTACAGGGACTAAACTTAACAAACTGCGAAAGTATGCCAATTTGAACAGTAACGAACATTCCGGAACATGAACATAAGTTAAACATACCATAAATATCCTCTACATAGCTTATAAATAGGCTTTGAGGTGTTCGGTGTGCTAAAATAAACTTTTGGGACATTCAGGGACTAAAAGCGTCAAAAAGTGCACAAGTTTACACTTTCGCGCATAACTTACGTTCTGAATACATCCGGAAATCCAAAAATTTATGTAAGCACTAAAATATTTTATTTTAGTGTTTAGGCTTGAGAAAAATCCATTCGTCGCGCAATTTAGATCGTTTTTCGCGCTTATGCGCATTCCGTCGTAATTAAGCGAACATCGCGATCGTACGGCCAAACGAACCGACATCTGAGATATTTTTGAGCACATTTTCAGTTCCCTATACTTTAACTTCATTTTAGAGCTTTGAAATGGGGTTAACGGGGCTTAAACGTGTCAAAAAAACGCATCGAAAATCAAGTTTTGAGGTTGCAGGGACTGAAACTGTAAATCTGCCAAACTAGGTCCATAAACAGCGGCCAGATGCAGCAAAACGTTTTTTTCAGCTTTTAAGAGCCCTTAACACTCTCCAAAGGCCAAGTTCCAAGTGTCAAACTCTTATGGTGGATGGCAAATGAGTTACCACAACTTTCCAACAAGTGTACGGCTTAGATCGTGCCCGCTTTTCCAAGAAATGATCCTAACGGTGAACCGAAAACTATAAATACCCACCTCCACCCTTCACTTTTCCTCACAAGAATCTGATCTTATGTGCTCTAAGTTGAAACCTTTGTTTCACACCTGAGCTATTTTGATCTAGATTAGCATTCGGGGACCCTTCGTAAGTGTTCCTTCGTTCTTTTATTTCTTTTCGAGTCCGAAAGTCAAACTTTGTTTGACTTTCTGCGTTGACCAGTTTATGGTCAATGCGAAGTTCCTTTGAACTTCGCAACGTGATTGTAATCACGATGGTTATAGTCCCTTGTGACTATGCCTACTGATTACCACGTTGTCTAGGGTCGTAAGGGTAAGCGATCTGATAAATCGCTTATACCTTCGAACCCGACCCATTTGGTCGATCATTAGGATCCGACCAAACACATTAGGTGACCATAGTATATAGGGAATAACCTTCCGAGGTTATACCTTATGGTCGCTTCATTTAAGTAGTTGTATGATAGGTAGTTTATATGCCTTAGGTAAATTACCAAAATGCCCTTTTGACGCCAAAATTCATTTTAAGCATATGTAACATAAATTTTGGTATCTAAACTGTTTTGGTAACAATATTAGATATGCTAAGGCATATTTTACTTGTCATAGGACTAGTTAGGCGGTCCGAACGCGTTTCACGCGAGCGACGCGTTAAAGTAGCATAAGCTACCTAAACGGGTCGTAATGGGTCGTAAGCACTTATGTTAGGTTTCATTTAGTATGTAGGCTTTGTTAAACCATATTACACGAGTCTCCATACTCGTTTGGTTTACGAACCCGCATTCTATCCGATCTTCCGATTTGGGTCCGGTATATTAACATAGTTACCTATATTAGGTGCCGTTTGATTTCGTGATCTCTAGCATTGCTTGGTGGTTATCTTAGAACATCTGAGCAATCTCAAGTGAGTACATAGACCCCTCTTTTACTGTTTTCCAAATTGTTTTGGGGTGAAACACATGTGCCTACTTGTTACTTTCATGCTTTCCATGCTTTCACATCATATACATGCTATGTTCATTAGTACATTTATAGTACATGATTTCATTACATTTCATGCTATGTATGCCCATTGTGTGCGTACTTAGTACATTGTTTTACATTACATGCTATGTATGCCCATTGTGTGCGTACTTAGTACATTGTTTTACATTACATTACATGCTATGTATGCCCATTGTGTGCGTACTTAGTACATTGTTTTACATTACATTTCATGCTATGTATGTCCATTGTGTGCATACTTAGTACATTGTTTTACATTACATTTCATGCTATGTATGTCCATTGTGTGCATACTTAGTACATTGTTTTACATTACATTTCATGCTATGTATGCCCATTGTGTGCGTACTTAGTACAGTTGTTTTCATCACATGCTTACATTTTGTTATGACATTTGGGTTGTTTACAATGGAACAATACATTCATTAACATTAGCTACGCCGTTCGTTAGTAGGTAGTGGTACCATAGGAATTGACAACTCCCGTTCCTGAAATCCTGGGTTTTGTTTGGATTGGAAGGAATAACCAAATTCGATATACATAACTTAGATAAACCTTTTATTTGTTTAAGGGTTTATCGCCACAGTCTCAAGGCTTGGATGTATGCATTTTCACAATACCGCATAAATGTTTGTATCAGTATAGCATGCATTTGTTACACAAAACATAGCTTTGATTTAAACCATGTTTTACTTCAATACCTTGTTTTTGTGCAATTTACATATGGTTTAGTTGATATATTTCACTTACCATACATAATATTTTTGGGTAAACATTACATGATCTACATTAACATAAACATTTTGACATTGATATACACATTTAGTGGATTACATTGGACATAGACATTTCAATATGGTTTACACATTAACACATGACAATTCATTTATACATGAACAATTTACATTGATGGTTGGTTTGGGTAAATGATTCGAGTAACGAGGCGAGTGTAATATGATACAAGCATGGTGGATACGCCGCTGGTACTTCCTATATATAAGTGTTTGTATAACATTCCATGTCGTAGCGTTACTTAAATCATTTCAATATTTGACATATTACATTTTACATAAACAACTTATTTTCACAAGACATTGATTTACAAAACAACGTATCTTAAACAAACTCATTTTTACTTGGTTATTCACTTAACCTTACATTATTCTCTTACTTATACATATCATTGCTATTTAATGATTTACAAAACAAAACAACTTACAAGGTTCATGACTGACTGTTATTAAACAATTTTTCCTAAACTTATAAGTCATGAATCTTATTTTCACAAAACCTATGTATCTCACAGGCATTTTTATGCTGACGTACCTATTTTCACATGTGTTTTCAAGAGATTTTCCGTAGGATGATGATCGTGACACTAGGGCGGACCTGTGCCTTAGAGACATAAAAAGAAGATAGACTTAGCTTAATTTGTTCTGAACTCTTTACTTCCTGTTTAAGACAATGTAACTCTTATGTTTATAAATAAAATACAACTTTGAATGCCATAGTTATGAAACAATTAATTCTGTTACAACACTCCCCGCCGTTTCCGCCGCGGTTGCATGTTATACGCGGTCGGGGTGTGACAATCAGTATAAAGAGTGGACCATCAGTGAACTTAAGGAGGAGATTGCCAGAATTCAGAAGATGATTGAAGACAAAGTAAAGAAAACTCATCCAGTCTGGGCAAATTACAAGAAAAATGTGCCAGAAAGGACCTTGAAACTGAAAAGAATGAAAGAAGAGCTCATAGCTGCTGATTATGGGTCAAGGAACCAGGTTACAAGATGGTCAGAGATAAAAGTGATAGATACCTATAAAAGGTTGGAAGAGTTATGGGAGAAAGATCCCACTGCTCCCAAAAAGCCTGATTATCCAGAAGCAGTGGTTCCAGTCAAACAAAAGTTGCCCATTAGAAGATCCACTGCTCCACCTGCTGCTATCCTTTATCAAAGAAGGAAACAAAAGCAGATGGATGCAGAAACTAAAGAAGACAAGGCTCAAGAGGAATACATCATGAAAATGGTTCTTCAGACACTATTGGCAGAAAAACAAGACTTAGCACAATCTCAAGACCCTGCCACAGCTGTCATCACCAGGCCTCCATCTCCAAACTCATATAAAATAAAAACTCTCCTAAGAAACCCATTGGATTCAAAAATACTAAAGTGGAAGTCTGATCAAAAGACCCACGTACTCTGCTCAAATCCAATGGTGAGGTGAAGCACATATCAAGGGAAGAAACACTTGGCCTGGGTGTTGAAGATCTACAAGATCTCCTTGAGCTTACACTGTGCAGGGATGAGGATGATGTGGATTCCATGGACTTTGAATTACAATTCAAAGGACAAGTTAGGGAACTCCTGATGAGATAATAAAAATCCATAATAATGAAGAGTTTTGGCATCATCTGTTCCAGGGGGAGATTGTTGGGATTGAACCCTACAAAAGGAACAGTTGATAAAGCCAAAACTAGATCAGATCAATGGATTCAACATAAGCAGTTGTTTGCACTTAGTCTTCTCCCTTGGAATGTGACAACTGGCCCAAAACGGTAATTTCCGTACACCTTAATTATTGCTTAATGACTGCAATTAGTGCTTAATGGTCAGCAATATCTGATTACATACTAAACAAGTGAATTCATGCATGTTGTATACTACAAAATATTGCGTTATGCACAAACGAGAGCGTTGCGTCAAAAATACTAAGTAAACTCACCGGTAAGACACTATGTGTCAACGGAACTGCAGAAAGCAGCCAGACAATAAAAATTGGAGCCTAGGTGTAGGTCCGACAGCAAGAATGCATTAAAACCCAAGAGTACATACAAGGGTTTAATATATATGCAATACGAAAGCAAAAATAAGCACTAAAAAGCACCCGAAACGCACTTTAAGTGCGTAATTTATGCAATTCAGCAATAATTCAGCATTTAGACATATAAATATTATGCAGAAATGTCGTTTTATTATCCAGAATATTTCCCTAGGTGTTGGGAATCGATAGTGTTACAAAAAGATACTTATTAAACACTAAAAGGTGCAATTTAGCACTTTAACGAATCGGTATGCAACCGAACAACCGGACTTTAACCGGAACATAAAAATATTGTTAATAACATTATTTATCTTTTTCAGAACCAGTTAGGGTCCCCGTATACCCTAACACCCGTCATAACACACTACACATTAGTAACCGGGTAAGACACTTAACTTAACTAACTAATTCCTAATCATCTAGTTGGATTTGAACTAGCTTACCCCCCCCCCCTCCTAACCGTCCCCAACCATGGGGGACACACTTGTCCTTGCAAGATTACCAAAATCTAGTTTGTCTAATATCTAAATAACACAATATCCTTTGAGTAATTAACCTATGGTTTGTCTATAAGATGCAAGAGTTACACACATGAACTTTCACTAAACACACCACACCACAACTCTCTCTTTCTCTCTAGTAGCTTACGGCCAAACCCCCACACCCATCCATCAATTTTTCGAGTTTGATCTTGCAAGTTCCAATCATCTACAAGCTTCAAGGGTCTCGTATTAGGAAGCTTGGTGCAAACGGAACGCGAAGGACCTCTCTACCTTGCTTTTATCCACCCTATTTGCGCTTAGATTCTTCCCTAGCCTCGAGCTAGTAGTAAGTTGCTTAAATCATATTCTTGAACTATTTTGAAGTGGTTAAAATGTTATGTAACGGTTAAAACTCGTTAACATGCAAGATGATGCTTTAAAGTCTACATAAAACACAAAAAAATGGTGGTTAATAACACATAAGTCGTGTAAATGATGTAGTATTCGAAATGTATGATTATTGAGACCCGATCTATGATTGTGGTAGCTCGGACCACCATTTAACCCGATGTAGTCATGTTCTTGGATCATGACATAAGGTTATGTTAGAAGATATAAGGGTTAAAAGGTGAAACTCTACCACACATGAAACATGAACTTGTGTAAAAGTATTTTTACTTGCAAAATATTGTTCAAAACTAGTAGATCTAAAGATCTACAAGTGGTTTTTCGGAAGAACCAAGCAAAAATATTAGGCTTGTTTAAAATCCGGATCTTATCCGAACTAAAAGCATTTTTAGTAAATAAACAAGTGTGTAGACGCTTGTGTCACAAGAAAATTTAACAAAGAAGTATTTTTGCGAATCTTGACTAGAAGTTGTGAAACTTCATATTCTTTAAAAATAAAGTTTTTAAGAAACTAAAATTATTTTTAAAGATGGAAAGATTTACTAAATGTGCTAGTGAGTTACTACACATTTTTGTAAATATTCAAGTTCATGAAATGAAGAAATTAGTGATTATTGTTGATGAGTATTGTTGATAATTGTTGTTGATGATTGATGATGATTTAAAAGAAAATAAACACACGTTTTGAAAACGTGGGAAACCTCCATTTTTAGGGGAAACTCTGTCAAAATTTTTATAAATTTTGACACTTAGAAAAATATAAGTTTTTGAGAAACTTATTCCCTAAAAATGTATTTAAAAGTATTACCAAGGTTTCCCTAATTTTTGGTGATGAGAAATGGTGATTTTTCAAGAATAAAAATGGATATTAAGTATATATTTTTGAAAGAAAAATATATATTATTTGATCACCAACTTTTGTGCTAAGTGTATATAGTATGTGCTATACGTGCTAGTGTATTAAGACTTAAAAATACACTAAATACTCATGAGGAGTATAAACATAAAAATACACATACAACACACAAGATACATAATTCGGGTGCAAAGTGCAAAACACAAAAGACTTATATTTATTTTAGAGGAAATAATATAAGTAAGATACGTAGTTAAAAATATGAAATATTTTTAACACAACAATACGAATACAAAAGAGAGTGACTGTACTTGTGCGACGCAAGTCTAGTGACTAACGTTAAGAAAACGCGTATAGGTTACGACGTTAATTAAGCAAATCCGGTGGAGTTTACGACGCTAGGAACGCAAAGTTGTGAGTTCATGCTCCCCCTTTTCTCTTTAACTGTTTTCAGTTTTTATAACTTCGGGGGTGAAATACATGTCCAAATGTACAAAATTTATAATTGGTATGATATAAATACAAGAAGTACACTTGGTGAGAACGAGAACCAAGTGTGACGAAATATAAGAATACAAGAAGTACACCTGGTGAGAACGAGAACCAAGTGTGATGAAATATAAGAATATGAGAAGCGCACTTGGTGAGAACGAGAACCAAGTATGAGGTGCTGTGAGAAATGATAACAAGAAACGCGCTTGGTGAGAACGAGAACCAAGTAGGATGCGTTATGAGAAATAGTGCCACGAATAGGGTACAGAAGCACCATTAATCAACAATATACCTAGACCGCAGAACAAAAGGTTAGATCTAACGGGTGCCTGGCAGCCACACTACCGATCGGGGCGAGAATCGAGTAGTGCTTTTGTGTCTCAGAATATACCAATTAAATGCCTTAGGTTTGGTGACTTCCTATGTCGTGCCACATGTTAATGGCTTTGCAACCCATTAATAATCTGATAATTACAGAAATACTGTATTTACATAAAATTCATACCATACTAAAATTGATATATAACTTGAAGTACGTGGGGTACTCAAGAGGATTGATATATAACTTGAAGTACGTGGGGTACTCAAGAGGATTGATATATAACTTGAAGTACGTGGGGTACTCAAGAGGATTGATATATAACTTGAAGTACGTGGGGTACTCAAGAGGATTGGTATATAACTTGAAGTACGTGGAGTACTCGAGAAAAACTTGATGTATTCACAACTATGTTTTTATACAAAGTATACAAACGTGAAATACAAAACTGCATGAATTCACACCAACTTTATGTTGACGTTTTTCCAAAAACTCACATGTATTTCAGGTAACTAGGATGGATGTGCGCGTGGTCTTGCTTATGCTCGTGGATGTCGCTTGTGTTTAACTTTAAATAAAGTTGTAAACTTTTAAGACAATGCTTTATGCGACTTAGCGATGTGAACGCTAACGTATGTTTTCAAATTATGGTATTTGAAGTTATTTTCTTGAGCATGTAGCATGTTTACTCTTCGTATGCAATGAGAACCTTTCATGATCACACCTCGTGCTTCCGCCGCAGAAAGGGGTGTGACAGATTGGTATCAGAGCTGCGATTGTAGTGAACCAGGATTCCTTCTCGAGTCTAGTCTACAATCTCTAGGATCCCTTCACGAAAACAATTTTCAAAGAGTTTTCATTGCATAAAACGTCCCGCGACATCCACTGCCTGAAACTATCTACATGAGTCTAGAAAAGACACTACGAGACTTAGAGTGCACTTGAGTAGCACTTGTCATTGACTAGAAATTACTTGCAATTATGTGTGATAATTAGCATGTACTAGAAGTAGAATGTCACAAGTATACGTGACTTTACCTGAAAGCAATGGCCCATCTGAAGGAAGAAATACGAGGATGAAACGAACTGTGCGGACTGTGCAAGGAGTTACGTAATTATGGATGCATACATAATTATGGAATTCAGTGCACAAAAATCACAGCAAGTCTTGTCACGTATAGATTCCCTCAGTGCAAGCCTACTAAGTACTCTGCTAGAGTAATAATTGTTTGATGTCACTTATGTGGTATATACCTGTGAATATATATACTACTACTGTCTAGTATGACGATATCAAACAAATGCCTAAACCCATTGGGTTGTGTTCGTCAGAACATGGCACCCAGAAGAGATGTGAACGCTCGTGACCAACCTCCTCCTCCCCCACTGCCAAGAATTGCCGAAGAGCTGGAAGCTCTACTGGAAGAAAGGATCTCCGCTGCTATCGCCCAGTACGAGGCGAACCGAACTCAAGACAGTGGAGGACCAAGCAATGCTAGATGGAACGGACATGGAGATTCTTCTGGAGGAAATGCAGCTCAAGATAACCTTAAGACAATGTGCTAAGCATGGAGAAATTTATGAACGGCCTTTGTTTCATTATTTCTTCGATTGCTCACATGTGAATTGGTTGAATCAATTCCAGGCTACACCTTCAAGCAGTTCCTCAACTGCAAGCCGATGAACTATGATGGCACAGGAGGTGCAGTAGCATTTGTTTGCTGGACGGAGAAGACTGAAGCTACTTTCCGCATGAGCAAGTGTACCGCGAATCAACAAGTCACCTTTGCTACTGGGTTATTCGTCGATGAAGCTCTGACTTGGTGGAACCTGCAAGCCCAAACTTTGGGTGATGATGCCGCTTATGGCCTAACTTGGGAGGAACTGAAGGAAAGAATGAGAGAGAAGTACTGCTCTCGTGCGGAACTCCAAAGGCTGGAAACAGAGTTCTGGCACTTGACTATGGAAGGTGCTGACATCAATGGTTACACTCGAAGGTTCCACGATCTGTCAAGAGTGCTTCCCTACATGGTGACTCCCGAATTCAAACGTGTTGAACGTTACATTTGGGGACTGGCCTCAGAGTTTCGTGGCATGGTGACGTCAGCCAAACCACAAACAATCACCGAGGCTGTAACTCTGGCTGTCAGCCTTACTGAAGATTGTGTTCGTATGAAGAAGCTATCACTGAACCCGACAGAGAAGACCGAGACACATGCTGAGTCGTCCGGTGATAAAAAGAGAAAACATGCAAACCTGAACCAAGCAACTCGTAACAACAAGGGTTTCAGCAAGAAGCGTGACGCTAACCCGTCTCATGAGACGAAAACCCATGCAACCAAAGCATACCAAAGCTCCATGCCTAGACGCCAAAAATGTAAGTATCATCATGATGGAGCTTGTCGCATTCCAAGGTGCGACAAATGTGGTAAATTGGGTCATCAAACCGAAGACAGTTGGGGAAAAGGAAAGAACCGAAATGGGAACGGTGCTGGTAACAAGAATGGTAACGGGAAAGGGGCAGAACCAAGGATGCTTCAAGTGTGGAAGCAATGATCATTTCATGAAGAACTGCCCAGAGAGAAACAACGCTCCGGCTCGAGCATTCGTGATTGGAGCAAGAGACGCACGCGAGGACCCTAACGTGGTCACCGGTACATTTCTCATTAACAATCACTTTGCATCCATATTATTCGACACTGGCGCCGATTATAGCTTCATGTCTGTGGAATTTAAACGCATACTCGGAATAGAATCTAGTAGATTAGAAATTCCTTATTCCATAGAACTAGCCAATGGTAAACTTGTTGAATCGGGCGAAGTTGATAGAGGCTGCACGCTAGAACTTGGTGAACGAAGATTTAGCATCGACCTCTTACCTATTCAATTAGGTAGCTTCGATGTAGTTGTCGGGATGGACTGGTTGTCCAAGAACAAAGCTGAAGTTATTTGTCATGAGAAAATCATTCGCATCCCTTTAGCGAATGGTGAAACTCTCATCGTGCATGGAGAAAAACGAGACGCACCTCTTTGAATCATCAGTTGCATGAAGGCACGGAAATGCTTAAGGAAAGGATGTGTCGCTTTCCTAGCACACGTTATAGACAAGAAGGCTGAGGAGCCAAAACTTGAAGACATTCCTGTAGTGAAGGAATTTCCTGATGTGTTCCCTGAAGATCTGCCAGGACTACCTCCGCAACGACAAGTCGAATTCCACATAGACTTGGTTCCAGGAGCCGCTCCTGTAGCCAAGGCTCCATATCGACTTGCGCCATCCGAAATGCAAGAATTATCTACACAGCTTCAGGAGTTGTTGGATAAAGGATTCATAAGGCCAAGCTTCTCACCCTGGGGAGCTCCAGTGTTATTCATGAAGAAGAAGGATGGATCACTGCGGATGTGTATCGATTATAGGGAACTGAACAAGCTCACAATCAAGAATCGGTATCCGCTACCGAGGATTGATGACTTGTTTGATCAACTGCAAGGATCAAGCTACTATTCCAAGATCGACCTTCGATCTGGATACCATCAGCTGAGAATCCAAGATGAAAGTGTGCCAAAGACTGCATTCAGAACGCGCTATGGGCACTACGAGTTTCTTGTGATGCCGTTTGGGCTGACGAATGCACCAGCGGTCTTTATGGATCTAATGAACCGCGTATGCAAACCATATCTCGATAAATTCGTGATCGTATTTATCGATGATATCCTGATTTGCTCACGAACGAAAGAAAAGCATGAGCAACATCTCAGAACCATCTTGGAGCTACTGAAGAAAGAGAAACTTTATGCAAAGTTCTCGAAATGCGAATTCTGGATTCGCGAAGTACAATTTCTTGGTCACGTGGTGAATGAGAAGGGCATTCATGTAGACCCGTCCAAGATAGAAGCAATAAAGAATTGGGAAGCTCCCAAGACCCCAACTGAAGTTCGACAATTTTTGGGTTTAGCGGGCTATTATCAGCGATTCATCCAGAATTTCTCAAAGATAGCTCAACCGTTAACGACCCTTACCCAGAAAGACAAGAAGTACGACTGGGGTCACAAACAAGAAGAAGCCTTTCAGCTACTTAAGAACAAGCTCTGCGATGCACCGATACTATCGTTACCCGAAGGCACTGAAGACTTCGTGGTATACTGCAACGCCTCACGACAAGGCTTGGGTTGCGTGCTCATGCAACGCCAAAAAGTCATCGCTTATGCTTCAAGACAACTGAAGGTTCACGAGAGAAATTATACCACTCACGACCTGGAGCTGGGAGCAGTGGTATTCGCCTTGAAGATTTGGCGACATTATTTATATGGTACTCGATGTACAATCTTCACAGATCACAAAAGCTTGCAACACATATTTGATCAGAAGGAATTGAATATGCGCCAGCGACGTTGGGTCGAGCTGCTGAATGATTATGACTGTGAGATTAAGTACCATCCTGGAAAGGCGAACGTTGTAGCAGACGCGTTGAGCCGAAAAGAAAGGGTTAAGACCCTAAGGGTTCGAGCATTGGAAATGACTATTCGAACGAACCTCACAGCACGCATTCGAGATGCACAACAAGAAGCTCTTAAAGAAGAAAACCGGAAAGCTGAATACCTACGGGGTATGCTGAAATACATGGTGCCAAACGAAGAAGGAGCCTTATACTTCAAGAAGCGTATTTGGGTTCCACTCTATGGTGGCATACGAGAAGTCATCCTTAATGAAGCGCATAAATCGAGATACTCGATCCATCCAGGATCAGACAAAATGTATCAAGATTTGAAAGGATATTATTGGTGGCCGAGACTCAAAAGCGACATTGCTGTCTAGGTTGGAAAATGCCTAACCTGTGCTAAGGTTAAGGCAGAATATCAGAAACCGTCCGGCCTACTACAACAACCAGAGATTCCCGTGTGGAAGTGGGAACAAATCTCGATGGACTTCATAACTAAATTACCCAGGACCCCGAGAGGGCATGATATGATATGGGTAATAGTTGATCGATTGACGAAGTCTGCGCATTTCCTACCAATCCGAGAGAAGGATAGCACTGGAAAGCTGCCAGAGATATACTTAAGAGAAATTGTGGCACGTCATGGAGTGCCAATCTCAATCATTTCAGACAGAGATGGACGCTTTGTCTCAAGAATCTGACAATCATTTCAGGAAGCCTTTGGATCTCAGTTAGATCTGAGCACGGCATTCCATCCGCAAACAGACGGCCAGAGCGAACGGACTATACAAACGTTAGAAGATATGCTTCGCGCTTGTGTCATGGACCTAGGCGGCAGCTGGGATACTCATCTACCTCTAGTTGAGTTTTCCTACAATAACAGTTATCATACGAGCATAAAAGCCGCGCCGTTCGAAGCTCTGTATGGCCGCAAATGCCGATCGCCCTTATGTTGGGCAGACGCTGGAGATAAGCGTATGGTTGGTCCTGAACTTGTACAAGAGACCACCGACAAGATTGCACAGATCTGAGAGCGCATTAAGGCGGCTCGAGAGCGACAAAAGAGCTACGCTGATCCAAATAGAAAATCAGTAGATTTCAAGGTGGGAGACAAAGTGTTGTTAAAAGTCTCACCATGGAAGGGCGTAGTCAGGTTTGGAAAGCGTGGAAAGCTGAATCCACGATACATCGGACCATTCAGAATTTTGAAGAGAATTGGTACCGTGGCATACAAGTTGGAATTACCGGAAGAACTTAATGGAGTACATGATACGTTTCATGTATCCAACCTGAAGAAGAGTCCAACACAAGAGAACGTGATCATCCCGATGGATGAAGTGCACATTGATGAAGCCCTCCGATTTACAGAACAACCCGTTGAGGTTACCGACTGGAAAGTCAACAAGACCAGGAGGAGCAGTGTGAAACTTGTCAAAGTACGTTGGAGCTCTAAGCACGGACCCGAGTACACATGGGAACGTGAAGACCAGTTCAAGAAAAAGTATCCCCACCTATTCAAGAAGACTCCTGCGAGAGTTAGTTCAATCTGAATTTCGGGACGAAATTCTTTTAACGGGGGGAGACTGTGACAACTGGCCCAAAACGGTAATTTCCGTACACCTTAATTATTGCTTAATGACTGCAATTAGTGCTTAATGGTCAGCAATATCTGATTACATACTAAACAAGTGAATTCATGCATGTTGTATACTACAAAATATTGCGTTATGCACAAACGAGAGCGTTGCGTCAAAAATACTAAGTAAACTCACCGGTAAGACACTATGTGTCAACAGAACTGCAGAAAGCAGCCAGAATATCATGAATAAAGACTATCACAAAACGATACAAATAGGGCTTACAAACACGATTCATGAGGTCCATGAACACAGCGAGTGCGTTGGTCAATCCAAAAGGCATGACCACGAACTCGTAGTGTCCATAACGCGTACGAAATACGGTCTTGGGTACATCATCTTTGAGAACTCGAAGCTGATGGTAACCAGAATGAAGATCAATTTTTGAGAAACAGGACGCGCCTTATAGTTGGTCAAATAAGTCATCGATGCGGGGAATGGGATAACGATTCTTAATGGTAAGCTTATTAAGTTCACGGTAGTCGATACACATACGGAACGAGCCATCTTTCTTCTTGACGAATAGCACAGGAGCACCCCACGGGGAGGTACTTGGATGTATGAAACCCTTGTCGAGCAATTCTTGCAGTTGGCTGGATAATTCTTGCATCTTGGAATGTGCAAGACGATAGGGAGCCTTGGCGACAGGAGTCACACCAGGTGCGAGATCAATACGAAAATCCACAGATCTAGGAGGAGGAAGACCAGGAAGATCTTTGGGAAAGACATCAGGGAAATCACACACCACTAGAACATTGCTTATGTTCTTCCCTTTGCTCTTTTGTTCCACCACGTGGGCCAAGAAAGCAAAGTTCTGTTTACGTAAGCACCTGCTCGCTTGTGTGCATGACATCAGCCTCAGCCCTTTCGAAGGTCGGTCTACATAGACATGCAAAATATCACCAGACGGTAGAGGTAGATGAACAAACTTCTCGTGACAAGCGATCTTGGCATGGTTCTTACGCAACCAATCCATACCGATAATGACATCAAAACTACCCAATTGCATGGGTATTAGACCAATAGTAAACATGTGGTCGTTAAGAATCAAGGAACAACCATGGAGAATAGAATCAACTAGGATAGACTTTCCATCGCAATCTCTACCAAAAACGACTTAGGTAATATAGAGCGTGCACAGTTTAGCAAAGATTCAAATTCCACAGATACAAAGCTTCTGTCGGCACCAGTATCAAATAGAATCGAAGCATAAAGGTTATTCATAAGAAACATACCGTTGACGACATCATTGTCATTATGAGCCTGATTGGCATTAACGTTGAACACTCATCTACGAGCGGCTGGTTGCTGGTCCTGGTTCAGCTGAGGACACTGGTTACGAAGGTGAGTAGTATCTCCACATTTGTAGCATGCACGAACAGCGTTGACTGGCTTTGGATTCTGCGGAGGAGCTGGGAGAGCTGGTAGGGCTGCCTGAGCTGGGGCTTGCTGAGCTTGTTGAGTTGGGTTAGCTTGACGACAATAGGGAGTCGTGTGACCATAGCGATTGCAGTTGGTGCACAAACGACATGCAGAAGCAACAGGATGATGAAAATTATAAGTGGTACACTTGGGGTAAGACCCAGTGTACTGATTCTTGACTTCAGGGGCAGCAGTGTTCTGAACGGTAGCAGCAGGAGCAGGCTTAGCAGCAGGATTCGTAGTAGGAACAATAGCATTGCATCCTGAACCTTGAGACTTTCGCCTCATGTTCTTGCTACCACTTGGCTGTTGGGTAACTTGATGTGCAGATTTAGAAGAAGTAGGGTTAGCAAACTGCTTATCACGAACACGATTGTTATTGAGACTGGCTGCAAGACGGTAGACTTCCTCAATATTTCCGAGTTGAGCTGCTTCAATAGAATCACGCATAGCAGGAGGTAGACCATTGAGGTACTTGGTTATCATTAGCTTAGGAGTAGAAACCACATGAGGAATGATCAAGCTGAGCTACTTGAAACGGGTAGTATAAGCCAGATTATCATCACCAATCTGCTTCAAGTGCCAAAACTCTTCTTCAAGCTTCAATTGTTCATGAGGAGGGCAGAATTCAAGCATCATCAATTCTCGCACCTCAGCCCATGGAAGAGCATAGGCTTCTTCATTCGATCAGATGTTTCTCTCATTTGTCCCCCACTCTAATGCTCTGCCTTGAAACATTCCTGTTGCACTCCTAGTCTTTAAATGTTCAGGACACTCGCTGTTAATGAAGGTAACCTCGATGCTGTCAAACCACTCAAGCATAGCAGTCACCCCATCACTGCCTGTGAAAGACTTAGGGTTGCAAGAGACAAAATGTTTATAGCTGAACTTGGTAGACTTTTCTTTCTCCGTCTTAGAGTCAACAGAAGAGGGCGGAGTGTTTGATCCTTGGATCTCAGAGACGATCTTTGGCACGACTCGAGCGATCTGGTCGGCCATGAAGGAAATCATCTTTTTCTGAGACTTTTCCCTGGATCTCTTGAGAGTGTCGGAGAGCTTTCGAGAAGACAACCTAAAGATCCAACAAGAGGATCGTGTAAGTCTAGGTTCGCAAAGTCTCACAACATAGATTCACACACGATAGATTAAAGACTCGAGATTCAACAGGATTCACATAGTTCACATTAGTTTTAACGCCACAACCCACGACCTTCACATGGCACTTTGTACGAAGTTTGGCAACATGTCAAAAACGCTTATGTATAGGAAGTACCAGCGGCGTATCCACCACGCTTTGGGCATATCGCTTCTGTCTTGTACTCGGTGTCATGTTACGTGTCGCAAAATACACTCATCATCATAGATTCACATAGACTACTCCAATAGTTTCACATAGATTCCAATAAATTCCCAGGTTTCAATAGATTCATAGACTTCAATAGATTCAATAGTTTCCAATAGATTCAATAGTTCCAAATAGATTCATGCCTACAACCCACAAACAACGAAATCCCTCATGGCACGTGCTATGAAAGTTCGGTAACATGACAGAAGCACTTATATATAGGAAGTACCAGCGGCATATCCACCATGCTTCAATCACACCACGTCCCCATCGTCATCAGTGTCACGCTTCGTTAACCACATCATTAGATTTCACCACTTTTCACAACATAGATTAACCCAAATAGATTCAACATAGAATAAATAGATTCAACATAGTTTAACCAAATAGATTCCACAACTTAAACCCGAGCCCACAAAGCTACAAACTTCACTTAGCGCGTGGTACGAAGACTCGGTAACATGCCAGAAACACTTATATATAGGAAGTACCAGCGGCGTATCTACCATGCTTCGGACATGCCACGTCCTCCTCATCTTCGGCGCTAGGCTACGTTTCGCATTTTGTTTCTCAAAATAACACATACTTAGATTACGCGTAGATTATGCTAGAGTACATATAGATTACACATAGATTCCTCGTAGATTACTCAAGTACTTTCCCGTGGATTAGATTTCAATAAACTCATCACCGGCCTATTCAAGAAGACTCCAGCGAGAGTTAGTTCAGTCTGAATTTCGGGACGAAATTCTTTTAACGGGGGGAGACTGTGACAACTGGCACAAACCGGTAATTTCCGTACACATTAATTATTGCTTAATGACTGCAATTATGAGTTTAAGTGTCAGCAATGTCTGAACACATGATTAAACAAGTGAATTCATGCATGTTGTATACTACAAAATATTGCTTTATGCATAAACGAGAGCGTTGCGTCAGAATAATAGTAAACTCACCGGTAAGACACACTGTGTCGACTGAACTGCAGAAAGCAGTCAGACAATAAAATAGAGGCCTAGGTGTAGGTCCGACGACAAGAATGCATTAAAACCCAAGAGTACATACAAGGGTTTAATTTATATACATTGCGAAAGCAAAAATAAGCACTAAAAAGCACCCGAAACGCACTTTAAGTGCAGAATTTATACAAATCAGCAATAATTCAGCATTTAGACATATAAATATTATGCGGAAATGTCGTTTTATTATCCAGAATATTTCCCTAAGTGTTGGGAATTGAAAGAGTACAAGAAAGGTACTTAAACGACACTAAAAAGTGTAATTTAGCACTTTAACGAATCGGTATGTAACCGAACAACCGGACTATACCCGAAACATGAAAATATTGCCATTAACATTATTTATCTTTTTCTGGGCCAGTTAGGGTCCCTGAATACCCTAACACCCGCCATAAAGCACGACACACCACTAACCGGGTTAAGCACTTAACTAACTTACTTAACCTAACTAAATTACCTAACTAATGGTTGGAATCAAACTAGGACCCCCCCCCCCCCCCTTAGAAACCGTCCCCTAGAGGGGGACACCCTTGTACTTGGATGATTTGTTTAATGATTCTTGCTTAATATCTAGTTGGCATATAAACCATTGGATAATTACCATAAACTTTGTCTATAAGATCAACATTTAGTACATAAGATCATTCACATCCCATAACTTCACACATCACACTCTCTCTTGCTCTCTCAAGCTCACGGCCAAACACCCCTAAGCATCCATCAATTTTTCGAGCCTTGTTCAAGCCATTCCAAGGTCACACAAGTGTTAAGGGTCACATATTAGGAGTCTTGGAGCAAACGGAAGGCGAAGGACCTCTCTACTTTGCTTTTATCCACTCGATTTGTGCTTAGATTCTTCCCTAGCCTTGAGCTAGAGGTATAATGCTTAAAACTCATACTTTAACTAATCTAAGGTGGTTAATAAGATGTATGATGATTAAAACTCGGAATCTTGCATTTTGAAGCATTAAAGTCCACTAAACTTGCAAATATTGTTGGTTAAAAGCATATATGTTGTGTAAAAGTTGTAGTATTTGAGATATATGGTCATCTAGACCCGATCTATGTTGTGGTAGCTCGGATCATCATTTAACCCGACTTAGTCATGATCTTGGATTATGACACAAAGTTTGTTTAAGAGTAACAAAGGTTAAATGATGAAACTATACCACACACATCATGAACTTGTGTAAAAGCGATTTAACTTGTGAAATAGTGTTTAAAACTAGTAGATCTACGTATCTACAAGTGGTATTTTCAAAGGACCAAGTGTCCAAGAAATCACATGTTCTAAACCGGGTCTTACACAAACAAAAGTGGTTTTTGTGAACAAACAAGTGTATGGATACTTGTGTAACAAGGGTTTTAACAAAGAAATAATTTTCGTAAAAACCGACTAGAAGTTGTAAAACTTCATATTCTTTAAAAATAAAGTTTTTAAGAAATTAAACTTATTTTTAGAGATAACAAGACTTACTAAATGTGCTAGTAAGATACTACACAATCTTGGTAAATATCCAAGTTCATGAAGTGGGGAAAAGTAGTGATTATTGTTGATAATTGTTGTTGCTGATTATTGATGATTGATGATGATTTAAAAGAAAATAAACACATGTTTTGAAAACATGGGAAACGTCCATTTTTAGGGGAAACTCTGTCAAAATTTTTATAAATTTTGACACTTAGAAAAATATAAGTTTTGAGAAACTTATTCCCTAAAAATGTGTTTAAAAGTATTACTAAGGTTTCCCTAATTTTTGATGATAAGAAATGGTGATTTCTTGAAGAATAAAAATGGATATTATGTATATATATTTTTGAGAGAAAAATATATATTATTTTATCACCAATTTTTGTGCTAAGTGTATAAAGTATGTGTTATACGTGCTAGTGTATTAAGACTTAAAAATACACTAAATACTCATGAGGAGTAGAAATATAGAAATACACATACAAAACACAAGATACACGATTCGGGTGCAAAGTGCAAAACACAAAAGACTTATATTTATTTTTGGAGAAAATAATATAAGTAAGATACGTAGTTAAAAATATAGAATATTTTTAACACAAGAAAATATACACAAAAGAGAGTGATTGTACTTGTGCGACGCAAGTCTAGTGACTAACGATAAGAAAACGCGTATAGGTTACGACGTTAAGTAAGCAAATCCGGTGGAGTTTACGACGCTAGGAACGCAAAGTTGTGAGTTCATGCTCCCCCTTTTCTCTTTAACTGTTTTCAGTTTTTATAACTTCGGGGGTGAAATACATGTACAAATGTACAAAATTTATAATTGGTATGATATAAATACAAGAAGTACACTTGGTGAGAACGAGAACCAAGTGTGACGAAATATAAGAATACAAGAAGTACACTTGGTGAGAACGAGAACCAAGTGTGATGAAATATAAGAATATGAGAAGCGCACTTGGTGAGAACGAGAACCAAGTATGAGGCGCTATGAGAAATGATAACAATAAACGCGCTTGGTGAGAACGAGAACCAAGTAGGATGCGTTATGAGAAATAGTGTCACGAATAGGGTACAGAAGCACCATTAATCATGTACATACTTAGACCGCAGAACAAAAGGTTAGATCTAACGGGTGCCTGGCAGCCACACTACCGATCGGGGCGAGAATCGAGTAGTGCTTTTATGTCTCAGAATATACCAATTAAATGCCTTAGGTTTGGTGACTTCCTATGTCGTGCCACATGTTAATGGCTTTGCAACCCATTAACAATCTGATAAATACAGAAATACTGTATTTACATAAAATTCATACCATACAAAATTGATATATAACTTGAAGTACGTGGGGTACTCAAGAAGATTGAATTATACTTGAAGTACGTGGGGTACTCAAGAGAATGAGAATTAAACTTGAGTACGTGGGGTACTCAAGAAGAAATTGAATTATACAGATGTACGTGGTGTACACATGAAACTGGATTTACATATGAAAACTTGATTTACTCACAAACTATGTTTTCATACAAAGTATACAAACATGAAATACAAAACTGCATGAATTCACACCAACTTTATGTTGACGTTTTTCCAAAAACTCACATGTATTTCAGGTAACTAGGATGGATGTGCGCGTGGTCTTGCTTATGCTCGTGGATGTCGCTTGTGTTTAACTTTAAATAAAGTTGTAAACTTTTAAGACAATGTTTTATGCTGTCTAGCGATGTAAACGCTAAACTTATGTTTTCAAATCATGGTATTTGATGTTATTTTACGAGCATGTAGCATGTTTACTCTTCGTATGCAATGAGAACCTTTCATGATCACACCTCGTGCTTCCGCCATAGAAAGGGGTGTGACAGATTGGTATCAGAGCTGCGATTGTAGTGAACCAAGATTCCTTCTCGAGTCTAGTCTACAATCTCTAGGATCCATTCACGAAAACAATTTTCAAAGAGTTTTCATTGCATAAAACGTCCCGCGACATCCACTACCTGAAACTGCTTACATGAGTCTAGAAAAGACACTACGAGACTTAGAGTGCACTTGAGTAGCACTTGTCGCTGACTAGAAATTACTTGCAATTATGTGTGATAATTAGCATGTACTAGAAATAGAATGTCACAAGTATACGTGACTTTATCTGAAAGCGATGGCCCATCTGAAGGGAGAAATACGAGGATGAAACGAACTGTGCGGACTGTGCAAGGAGTTACGTAATTATGGATGCATACGTAATTATGGAATTCAGTGCACAGAAATCACAGCAAGTCTTGTCACGTATAGATTCCCTCAGTACAAGCCTAATAAGTACTCTGCTAGAGTAATAATTGTTTGATGTCACTTATGTGGTATATATACCTGTGAATATATATGATACTACAGTCTAGTGTGACGATATCAAACAAATGCCTAACCCTGTTGTGTTATGTTCTGTCAGAACATGGCACCCAGGAAAGCTGTGAATGCTCGCAATGACGATCAACCTCCGCCTCCCCCACTGCCAAGAACTGCTGAAGAGCTGGACGCTCTACTGGAGGAAAGGATCTCCGCTGCTATCGCCCAGTACGAGGCGAACCGAACTCAAGACAGTGGTGGACCAAGCAACGCTAGGCGTAATGGGAATGGAGAATCGTCTGGAGGCAATGCAGCTCAAGGTAACCTTGAGACACTGTACTAAGCATGAGGAAATTTATGAACGGTCTTTGTTTCATTGTTTCTTCAATTGCTCACACGTGAATTGGTTGAATCAATTCCAGGCTGCACTTTCAAGCAGTTCCTCGACTGCAAGCCGATAAACTATGACGGCACAGGAGGTGCAGTAGCATTTGTGCGCTGGACGGAGAAGACTGAAGCTACTTTCCGCATGAGCAAGTGTACCGCGGATCAGCAAGTCACTTTTGCTACTGGGTTATTCGTCGATGAAGCTCTGACTTGGTGGAACCTACAAGCCCAAACTTTGGGTGATGACGCCGCTTATGGCCTCACTTGGGAGGAACTGAAGGAAAGGATGAGAGAGAAGTACTGCTCTCGTGCTGAACTCCAAAGGCTGGAGACGGAGTTCTGGCACCTGACCATGGAAGGTGCTGACATAAATGGTTACACTCGAAGGTTCCACGATCTGTCTAGAGTACTTCCCTACATGGTGACTCCCGAATTCAAGCGTGTGGAACGCTACATTTGGGGACTGGCCTCAGAGTTTCGTGGCATGGTGACGTCGGCCAAACCACAAACAATCACCGAGGCTGTAACTCTGGCTGTCAGCCTTACTGAAGATTGTGTTCGAATGAAGAAGCTATCACTGAACCCAACAGAAAATGCCGAGACGCATGCTGAGTCGTCCGGTGACAAGAAAAGGAAACATGCAAACTTGAATCAAGCAACTCGCAACAACAAGAGTTTCAGCAAGAAGCGTGACGCTAACATGCCTCAGGAGATGAAAACCCATACAACCAAAGCATACCAAGGCTCCATGCCTAGATGCCAAAAATGTAAGTATCATCATGATGGAGCTTGTCGCATTCCAAGGTGCGACAAATGTGGTAAATTGGGTCATCAAACAGAAGACTGTTGGGGAAAAGGAAAGAACCGAAATGGGAACGGTGCTGGTAACAAGAATGGCAACGGGAAAGGGCAAGGATGCTTCAAGTGTGGAAGCAATGATCATTTCATGAAGAACTGCCCAGAGAGAAACAACGCTCCAGCTCGAGCATTTGTGATTGGAGCAAGAGACGCACGCGAGGACCCTAACGTGGTCACCGGTACGTTTCTCATTAACAATCACTTTGCATCCATATTATTCGACACTGGCGCCGATTATAGCTTCATGTCTGTGGAATTTAAACGCATGCTCGGAATAGAATCTAGTAGATTAGAAATTCCTTACTCCATAGAACTAGCCAATGGTAAACTTGTTGAATCGGGCGAAGTTGTTAGAGGCTGCACGCTAGAACTTGGTGAACGAAGATTTAGCATCGACCTCTTACCTATTCAATTAGGTAGCTTCGATGTAGTGGTCGGAATAGACTGGTTGTCCAAGAACAAAGCTGAAGTTATTTGCCATGAGAAAATCATTCGCATCCCTTTAGCGAATGGTGAAACTCTCATCGTGCATGGAGAAAAACGAGACGCGCCTCTTCAAATCATCAGTTGCATGAAGGCACAGAAGTGCTTGAGGAAAGGATGTGTCGCTTTCCTAGCACACGTTATAGACAAGAAGGCTGTGGAGCCAAAACTCGAAGACATTCCTGTGGTGAAGGAATTTCCTGATGTGTTCCCTGAAGATCTGCCAGGACTACCTCCGCAACGACAAGTCGAATTTCATATAGACTTGGTTCCAGGAGCTGCTCCTGTAGCCAAGGCACCCTATCGACTTGCTCCATCCGAAATGCAAGAATTATCTACACAACTCCAGGAGTTATTGGATAAAGGATTCATAAGGCTAAGCTTCTCACCCTGGGGAGCTCCAGTATTGTTCGTGAAGAAGAAGGATGGAACACTGCGGATGTGTATCGATTACCGGGAACTAAACAAGCTCACTATCAAGAATCGGTATCCACTACCGAGGATTGATGACTTATTTGATCAACTGCAAGGATCAAGCTACTATTCCAAGATCGACCTTCGATCTGGATATCATCAGCTGAAAATCCAAGAGGAAAGCGTACCAAAGACTGCATTCAGAACGCGATATGGGCACTACGAATTTCTTGTGATGCCGTTTGGATTGACGAATGCACCAGCGGTCTTTATGGATCTAATGAACCGCGTATGCAAACCATATCTCGATAAATTCGTGATTGTATTTATCGATGATATCCTAATTTACTCGCGAACGAAAGAAGAACATGAGCAACATCTCAGAACCATCTTGGAGCTACTGAAGAAAGAGAAACTTTATGCAAAGTTCTCGAAATGCGAATTCTGGATTCGCGAAGTACAATTTCTTGGTCACGTGGTGAATGAGAAGGGCATTCATGTAGACCCGTCCAAGATTGAAGCAATAAAGAATTGGGAAGCTCCCAAGACCCCAACTGAAGTTCGACAATTTTTGGGCTTAGCGGGCTACTACCGGCGATTCATTGAGAATTTCTCGAAGATAGCTCAACCGCTAACGACCCTTACTCAGAAAGACAAGAAGTACGACTGGGGTCACAAACAAGAAGAAGCCTTCCAGTTACTTAAGAGCAAGCTGTGCGATGCACCGATACTATCATTACCCGAAGGCACTGAAGACTTCGTGGTATACTGCGACGCCTCACGACAAGGCTTGGGTTGCGTGCTCATGCAACGCCAAAAAGTCATCGCTTATGCTTCAAGACAACTGAAGGTTCACGAGAGAAATTATACCACTCACGACCTGGAGCTGGGTGCAGTGGTATTCGCCTTGAAGATTTGGCGACATTATTTATATGGTACTCGATGTACAATCTTCACAGATCACAAAAGCCTACAACACATATTTGATCAGAAAGAATTGAATATGCGCCAGCGACGTTGGGTCGAGCTGCTGAATGATTATGACTGTGAGATTAAGTACCATCCTGGAAAGGCGAACGTTGTAGCAGACGCGTTGAGCCGAAAAGAAAGGGTTAAGACCCTAAGGGTTCGAGCATTGGAAATGACGATTCGAACGAACCTCACTGCACGCATTCGGGATGCACAACAAGAAGCTCTTAAAGAAGAGAACCGTAAAGCTGAATACCTACGGGGTGCATCAAATTACATGGTGCCAAACGAAGAGGGAGCCTTATACTTTAAGAAGCGTATTTGGGTTCCACTCTATGGTGGCATACGAGAAGTCATCCTTAATGAAGCCCACAAATCGAGATATTCGATCCACCCAGGATCGGACAAAATGTATCAAGACTTGAAGGAGTACTATTGGTGGCCGAGACTCAAAAGCGACGTTGCTGTCTATGTTGGAAAATGCCTAACCTGTGCTAAGGTTAAGGCGGAATATCAGAAACCGTCCGGCCTATTACAACAACCAGAAATTCCCGTGTGGAAGTGGGAACAAATCTCGATGGACTTCATAACGAAATTACCCAGGACCCCGAGAGGGCACGATATGATATGGGTAATAGTTGATCGATTGACGAAGTCTGCGCATTTCCTACCAATCCGAGAGAAGGATAGCACTGGAAAGCTTGCAGAAATATACTTGAGAGAAATTGTGGCACGACATGGAGTGCCAATCTCAATCATTTCAGACAGAGATGGACGCTTTGTCTCAAGAATCTGGCAATCATTTCAGGAAGCCTTTGGATCTCAGTTAGATCTAAGCACGGCATTCCATCCGCAAACAGACGGCCAGAGCGAACGGACTATACAAACGTTAGAAGATATGCTTCGCGCATGTGTCATGGACCTAGGCAGCAGCTGGGATACTCATCTACCTCTAGTTGAGTTTTCCTACAATAACAGTTATCATACGAGCATAAAAGCCGCGCCGTTCGAAGCTCTGTATGGCCGCAAATGCCGGTCGCCCTTATGTTGGGCAGACGCTGGAGATAAGCGTATGGTTGGTCCTGAACTTGTACAAGAGACAACCGACAAGATTGCGCAGATCCGAGAGCGCATTAAGGCGGCTCGAGAGCGACAAAAGAGCTACGCGGATCCAAATAGAAAATCGGTAGATTTCAAGGTGGGAGACAAAGTGTTGTTAAAAGTCTCACCATGGAAGGGCGTAGTCAGATTTGGAAAGCGTGGAAAGTTGAATCCACGATACATCGGACCATTCATAATATTGAGAAGAATTGGTACCGTGGCATACAAGTTGGAGTTACCGGCAGAACTTAATGGAGTACATGATACGTTTCATGTATCCAACCTGAAGAAGAGTCCAACGCAAGAAAACGTGACCATCCCGTTGGATGAAGTACATATTGATGAAGCCCTCCGATTTACAGAACAACCCGTTGAGGTTACTGACTGGAAAGTCAACAAGACCAGGAGGAGCAGTGTGAAACTTGTCAAAGTACGTTGGAGCTCAAAACACGGACCCGAGTACACATGGGAACGTGAAGACCAGTTCAAGAAAAAGTATCCCCACCTATTCAAGAAGACTCCAACGAGAGTTAGTTCAGTCTGAATTTCGGGACGAAATTCTTTTAACGGGGGGAGACTGTGACAACTGGCACAAACCGGTAATTTCCGTACACATTAATTATTGCTTAATGACTGCAATTATGAGTTTAAGTGTCAGCAATGTCTGAACACATGATTAAACAAGTGAATTCATGCATGTTGTATACTACAAAATATTGCTTTATGCATAAACGAGAGCGTTGCGTCAGAATAATAGTAAACTCACCGGTAAGACACACTGTGTCGACTGAACTGCAGAAAGCAGTCAGACAATAAAATAGAGGCCTAGGTGTAGGTCCGACGACAAGAATGCATTAAAACCCAAGAGTACATACAAGGGTTTAATTTATATACATTGCGAAAGCAAAAATAAGCACTAAAAAGCACCCGAAACGCACTTTAAGTGCAGAATTTATACAAATCAGCAATAATTCAGCATTTAGACATATAAATATTATGCGGAAATGTCGTTTTATTATCCAGAATATTTCCCTAAGTGTTGGGAATTGAAAGAGTACAAGAAAGGTACTTAAACGACACTAAAAAGTGTAATTTAGCACTTTAACGAATCGGTATGTAACCGAACAACCGGACTATACCCGAAACATGAAAATATTGCCATTAACATTATTTATCTTTTTCTGGGCCAGTTAGGGTCCCTGAATACCCTAACACCCGCCATAAAGCACGACACACCACTAACCGGGTTAAGCACTTAACTAACTTACTTAACCTAACTAAATTACCTAACTAATGGTTGGAATCAAACTAGGACCCCCCCCCCTTAGAAACCGTCCCCTAGAGGGGGACACCCTTGTACTTGGATGATTTGTTTAATGATTCTTGCTTAATATCTAGTTGGCATATAAACCATTGGATAATTACCATAAACTTTGTCTATAAGATCAACATTTAGTACATAAGATCATTCACATCCCATAACTTCACACATCACACTCTCTCTTGCTCTCTCAAGCTCACGGCCAAACACCCCTAAGCATCCATCAATTTTTCGAGCCTTGTTCAAGCCATTCCAAGGTCACACAAGTGTTAAGGGTCACATATTAGGAGTCTTGGAGCAAACGGAAGGCGAAGGACCTCTCTACTTTGCTTTTATCCACTCGATTTGTGCTTAGATTCTTCCCTAGCCTTGAGCTAGAGGTATAATGCTTAAAACTCATACTTTAACTAATCTAAGGTGGTTAATAAGATGTATGATGATTAAAACTCGGAATCTTGCATTTTGAAGCATTAAAGTCCACTAAACTTGCAAATATTGTTGGTTAAAAGCATATATGTTGTGTAAAAGTTGTAGTATTTGAGATATATGGTCATCTAGACCCGATCTATGTTGTGGTAGCTCGGATCATCATTTAACCCGACTTAGTCATGATCTTGGATTATGACACAAAGTTTGTTTAAGAGTAACAAAGGTTAAATGATGAAACTATACCACACACATCATGAACTTGTGTAAAAGCGATTTAACTTGTGAAATAGTGTTTAAAACTAGTAGATCTACGTATCTACAAGTGGTATTTTCAAAGGACCAAGTGTCCAAGAAATCACATGTTCTAAACCGGGTCTTACACAAACAAAAGTGGTTTTTGTGAACAAACAAGTGTATGGATACTTGTGTAACAAGGGTTTTAACAAAGAAATAATTTTCGTAAAAACCGACTAGAAGTTGTAAAACTTCATATTCTTTAAAAATAAAGTTTTTAAGAAATTAAACTTATTTTTAGAGATAACAAGACTTACTAAATGTGCTAGTAAGATACTACACAATCTTGGTAAATATCCAAGTTCATGAAGTGGGGAAAAGTAGTGATTATTGTTGATAATTGTTGTTGCTGATTATTGATGATTGATGATGATTTAAAAGAAAATAAACACATGTTTTGAAAACATGGGAAACGTCCATTTTTAGGGGAAACTCTGTCAAAATTTTTATAAATTTTGACACTTAGAAAAATATAAGTTTTGAGAAACTTATTCCCTAAAAATGTGTTTAAAAGTATTACTAAGGTTTCCCTAATTTTTGATGATAAGAAATGGTGATTTCTTGAAGAATAAAAATGGATATTATGTATATATATTTTTGAGAGAAAAATATATATTATTTTATCACCAATTTTTGTGCTAAGTGTATAAAGTATGTGTTATACGTGCTAGTGTATTAAGACTTAAAAATACACTAAATACTCATGAGGAGTAGAAATATAGAAATACACATACAAAACACAAGATACACGATTCGGGTGCAAAGTGCAAAACACAAAAGACTTATATTTATTTTTGGAGAAAATAATATAAGTAAGATACGTAGTTAAAAATATAGAATATTTTTAACACAAGAAAATATACACAAAAGAGAGTGACTGTACTTGTGCGACGCAAGTCTAGTGACTAACGATAAGAAAACGCGTATAGGTTACGACGTTAAGTAAGCAAATCCGATGGAGTTTACGACGCTAGGAACGCAAAGTTGTGAGTTCATGCTCCCCCTTTTCTCTTTAACTGTTTTCAGTTTTTATAACTTCGGGGGTGAAATACATGTACAAATGTACAAAATTTATAATTGGTATGATATAAATACAAGAAGTACACTTGGTGAGAACGAGAACCAAGTGTGACGAAATATAAGAATACAAGAAGTACACTTGGTGAGAACGAGAACCAAGTGTGATGAAATATAAGAATATGAGAAGCGCACTTGGTGAGAACGAGAACCAAGTATGAGGCGCTATGAGAAATGATAACAAGAAACGCGCTTGGTGAGAACGAGAACCAAGTAGAATGCGTTATGAGAAATAGTGTCACGAATAGGGTACAGAAGCACCATTAATCGTGTACATACTTAGACCGCAGAACAAAAGGTTAGATCTAACGGGTGCCTGGCAGCCACACTACCGATCGGGGCGAGAATCGAGTAGTGTTTTTGTGTCTCAGAATATACCAATTAAATGCCTTAGGTTTGGTGACTTCCTATGTCGTGCCACATGTTAATGTCTTTGCAACCCATTAACAATCTGATAAATACAGAAATACTGTATTTACATAAAATTCATACCATACAAAATTGATATATAACTTGAAGTACGTGGGGTACTCAAGAAGATTGAATTATACTTGAAGTACGTGGGGTACTCAAGAGAATGAGAATTAAACTTGAGTACGTGGGGTACTCAAGAAGAAATTGAATTATACAGATGTACGTGGTGTACACATGAAACTGGATTTACATATGAAAACTTGATTTACTCACAAACTATGTTTTCATACAAAGTATACAAACATGAAATACAAAACTGCATGAATTCACACCAACTTTATGTTGACGTGTTTCCAAAAACTCACATGTATTTCAGGTAACTAGGATGGATGTGCGCGTGGTCTTGCTTATGCTCGTGGATGTCGCTTGTGTTTAACTTTAAATAAAGTTGTAAACTTTTAAGACAATGTTTTATGCTGTCTAGCGATGTAAACGCTAAACTTATGTTTTCAAACCATGGTATTTGATGTTATTTTACGAGCATGTAGCATGTTTACTCTTCGTATGCAATGAGAACCTTTCATGATCACACCTCGTGCTTCCGCCATAGAAAGGGGTGTGACATCATAGTCGATCAAGATTCCCACATAGGCTATCATGATAGAATAAGGCTTCATAAATTTAGTTCGATTCTGAGATTAGAATTAAGGTTTTAGATTGCGGACATACGTGCGATTTGTGTAAAAAGTCTCAAAACAAACGAAGAATCAAGACAAACGAAGAATCAAGTCTAAAACCATATGTAAAAATTAAGATAACATTAAAGACAGGCTCATAAAACATAGAGTGTTCCGGGTAGAGGAACGACGACTAACCAAAGTGAGTCAAACCCCTTTCGAATTGAGGCAACGCGTCTTGACTTACTTAGACAAATACGTCATCAATGTTAGGCCTACGATATTCGTCCTTTTGGTTATTTCACGTACCCAATTGAATGGAAGTTTCGAGAATTTGGTGAGACATAAAATCATCAAAGAGTGGGACTAGTTATCAAGGTCTGAGTTTTACCTCTAACTTGACAACATTGTACCCTAATAGCGTCGGTACTTATCCGCAGACAAGACCTACTAGAATAACATGGAGATTTTCCATCAAGGTTCGGATGTCACTCCTGTCTTGAGGGAAAATCTCGTGCAAAATACAAATACTGGTTAACAGTGTTTTCGAAGTATCAAGTGTATATTATGTCAGCCTTGGCATGTAAGTTTAGCAGGTGAATGTGCTGCTAGGAAGCAGATACGGTAGAATGCATAAGTCTTAAACAACAGATAAGAATCAAGATTCCTAGAACTATAGACTAGGGCAAGAACTCCTACTTATCCTAATTCCCTATAGTTATGGCTCTGATACCAATATGTCACACCCCAACAAATGGCGGAAACATCGGGGTGCAAGCACTAAGCGTTCAGATTGCTCATGAGATTCCATAACACTAGAAATTTCATAAATGATTAAATTGATTTAACATTGTCTAAAACGAATAACCATCACATCAAGTATCAAATTACACCAAATATCAAATATTGTTCAAAGATTAATTAACTACGTGGGTTTCTAACCATCACCCTAGCTTGATTCACTTGTTTCCACAGCATCCTATCAGCCTGCAACATGTATTAAAATAGGGTCAGTACAAAAATGTACCGGCGAGTATACAACTCTGAGTATATAGAGTAATAGATTAAAATAACTCATATCCAAAATGTAAGTAATAAAATAGTTTCAGCCATGCTAGTGTTCGCAGTCCAACAAGTGATAGCCCAAGTATCCCGATGCTTTGTTGTTTTCCCAAGTCTCAAGGAAAACTAGAATCCTCCTAACAATACCCCCGAGAGTAATGGGGAGGTGCATCTCCTATAGCGCTACTATTGTTAAGGCGGAACTACACATAGCACAAATAGAATACAAGAATCACAAGTTTCACATATAAATAGGATAGAGTTTAGTTTCCAAGAGTTTCAAGTATCATAGTTTAATAGAATACATGTTACATCCCAAAGTTTAAAACAAAAAGGGATCGAGTATACTCACGGTGATTGCTTAACAGTTCAACTGTTATTGGATCAAAGGGAGCTCTTTAGAATTAGCCTGATTAGATTACAAAAGATAAGAGTCGGGCAGAATAACGAGATTCTAACCAAGTGTCAGATCAGTCATCTTGATCGGATGGTTGTCCGATCGGATGGCCATCCGATCGGATTGCCATTCGATTAAGATGACATGGGTGTGAAAGGGACGGATGGCTATCCGATCGGATGGCACTTGATTCAAAGTTGACAAAGTATGTGGGGAACGGATGGCTATCCGATCGGGTCGCCACTCGATCCAAGTTCAAGATTCAAAGTTGTCTCGATCGGATGGCTATTCGATCGGATGGATATCCGATCGAGCTGCCACTCGATGATCATGACTTCAAAGTTTCAAATGTTTAAAGTTAAGGGCAAGTGTCACTCGATCGGGTTACCTCGTCCCGTTCTAACTTTTGTAAAACTCTAATTTTCTGTTTAAAGCAACGATGAAGTGGTACATACTAAGACAACGGTGAACCCCTCAGTGTATAGCTGATCCGATCGGGTGGGAATCACCCCAGTCTGCTCAGTTGTGACACCTGTGCCTTCACGGCCATCAAAAAAATTCCAAACTACTGAAATATTAAATTTCATACTTGGGATTTGTATAAATATGTATATCATTTGCACATATCAATTCTTGTTCGATTTCGGGCTTTAAATCGCTTTCTGGAAGGTTATACGCGCACTGATGCGTAAATATAACCAGTTTAATGCAAAAAACACTCCGGAATAGTGACATAGGCTTAACATACCTTAAATAATCTTTACATAACTTAGAAATAAGTTTTGGAAGGATTGGTGTGCCGAAATCAAGTTTATTCGCTTACAGGGACTAAATTCGACAAACTGCGAATGTATGTCGATTCGTACTGTAACGGACATTCTGGAACTTGATCATAACTTAAACACACCCTAAATATCCTTTACATAGCTTAGAAATAGGCTTTGAGGGGTTCGGTGTGCTAAAATAAACTTTATGCTCATTCAGGGACTAAAAGCGTCAAAAAGTGCATAAGTTTGCATTTTCGCGCATATCTTACGTTCTGAATATATCCGGACACCCAAAAATTTATGTAATCATTAAAATATTTTATTTTAGTGATTGGAATGATAAAAATCCATTCTTCGCTTAATTTGGATCGTTTTTGCGTTCGTTACGACTTTCGTCGTAATTAACCGAACAACGCAACCGTACGACCAAACGAGCCGACATCCGAGATATTTTTTAGCACATTTTAAGTTCCCTATACTTTAAATTCATTTTAGAGCTTTGAAATATGGTTAACGGGGCTTAAACGTGTCAAAAATGCATCAAATAGCAAGTTTGGATGCACAGGGGCCTGTTCTGCCAAAATATGAAAGTATCAGACCTGCAAGGTCCTTACGGACCGTATGGTTCTAGGTCTTACGGTCCGTAAGCAGGTTCCAGACAGCAGAAACTTGTTTCCAGCTTGTTCCAGCTGTTGCACACGATTGCACATGGTTTTGATCATTCTATGGGCTGGGTTTGGAGGCTCCCATGGTATTCAAATCAGTGGGATTGAGGTGTACGGCCTAGATCGAAGCTCATTCTTCAAGAAACGATCTTAACGGTTGTACAAAAACTATAAATACCCCTTATCCATTTCACTCATTCCCTCACATTTGATCTGATTCTTGCTCTCTAAGTGGAAGTATATGCTTCCTACCTGAGAGTGAATCGGGTCAAATACTTGCGGGGGCCCTCTGTAAGTGTTCCTTCGTTCTTTTCATTCGTTTTAGCATGAAAGTCAAACTTTGTTTGACTTTCTGCATTGACCAGTTTATGGTCAATGCGAAGTTCGTTTGAACTTACTACGTTATCTAGGCTCAGTGACGAGTCGTAGTTTCGGCCAAAATGTGTATTCTTGCGTATTTTGTAACCAAACTACTATTGGGTATCAAAACCGTTTGTTTTGATACCAAAACCTGTTTTCTAACTTAACTAAACATGTTTTAGCTCGTCACTTTTAGATTTGTGCTTGTCTAGGGTCGTAAGGGTAAGCGATCTAATCAATCGCTTAGACTTTCGAATCCGACTCATTTGGTCGATCATTAGGATCCGACCAAACATATTAGGTGACCATAGTTGTATAGGTAATAACCTTCTGAGGTTATACCTTATGGTCACGACGTTTAGTTAGTTGTATGATAGGTAGTTTATATGCCTTAGGAAAATGACCAAAATGCCCTTTTTACGCATAAATTCATTTTAAGCCTATGTAACGTAACTTTTGACATCTAAACTGATTTAGTAACAATATTAAACATGTTAAGGCATATCTTACTTGTCATAGGGCTAGTTAGGCGTTCCAAACGCGTTTTACGCGGACGACGCGTTAAAGTAGCATAAGCTACCTAGACGGGTCGTAATGGGTCAAAAGCACTTAGGCTAGGTTTCATTTTAGTATATAGGCTTTGTTAAACCATATCATATGAGTCCCAATACTCATTTGGTTTACGAAACCTCATACTACCCAATCTCCCGATTTAGGTCCTGTTATTTATGTAGTTATCTATATAGGGTGCCGTTTGATTTTGTGATCCCTCTAGCTTTGCTTGGTTGTTGTTCAAGACTTCTAAGCACCCTCAAGTGAGTACATAGTCCCCTCTTTTACTTTTTTTCAAACATTTTGGGGTGAAACACATGTGCCTACTTGTTATTTTCATGCTTTCCATGCTTTCATATCATATACTTGCTATGTTCATTAGTACATTATTAGTACATGATTTCATTGTGTTTTTGCTATGTATGTCCTTTGTAGCATACTTAGTACATCGTTTTACATGACATTTTATGCTATGTATGTTCATTTAGTTCATACTTAGTACATTGTTTTACATTTCATTTCATGCTATGTATGTCCATATAGTGCATACTTAGTACATTGTTTTACCTTTTCATGATATGTATGTTCATCATACTTAGTACATTTGTTTTACATTGCATCTCTGTTGCATATGTTCTCATAACATATGGACACATTGTTTTACATCTCTACCTTGTATGTTTACTTAGCATACTAGGTACATTATTTTCATCACATGCTTACATTTTGATATGACATTTGGTTTGTTTAAATGGGACCATATACATTCATTAACATTAGCTACGCCGCTCGTTAGTAGGTAATGGTACCATAGGAATTGACAACTCCCGTTCCAGACATCCTAGGTATGTTTGGATGGAAGGAATGACCGAATTCGATAAAACATAATACAGATAGACCTTTAATTTGTTTAAGGGCTTATCAACACAGTCACAAGGCTTGAATGTATGCATTTTCACATTACCGCATAAATGTTTATATTCAGTAGCGTTATTTAAATCATTTCAGTTTAGACATATAACATTTTTATACAAATAACATATTTTTCACAAGACATTGTTTTACAAACAACTTCTCTTATACAAACTCATTTTTACTTGGTTATTCATTTAATCTTACATTATTCTTTTACATATCATCTACTTTATCATCGTTTTTCAAATGATTTATAAAACAAAACATTTTACAAGGATCATGACTGACTTTTGTTAAACAACCTTTTTCTAAACTTATAAGTCATGAATCCTATTTTCACAAAACCTATGTACTCACCGGCATTTTTATGCTGACGTACCTATTTTCACATGTGTTTCAGGAAATGATGCATAGGATTGATCAAGATACACTTAGACGGACTTGGGCCTTAGTGACAATAAAAGATGGAAGACTAGTTAATTTTGTTATACTTCTTTGTTTGTTAAGACATTGTAACTCTTTTAATCAATAAAACAATATTTCAATTTTCCATGTGTTATGAAACAATGATTCTGTTACAACACTCCCCGACGATTCCGCCACGTTTTGTTGTTTTACGTGGTCGGGGTGTGACATCAGTCGTCCGTTCGTGATGGTGTTTATGTCAGAATCCGTACTCTGGTCATCTTCTCCGGTAGCAATCCCTTTCCAAGCAGACTCCAGACTAATAATCAAGTCTACAGTCCGTTTAGATCCGGATCTCACCGTCTTATGTAAAAGTTTAAGAAGAGATGAAGATAAACATAGGTTTTTGTCACACCCCGACCACGTGGAACATACGAAACGTGGCGGAAACGTCGGGGAGTGTTGTAACAGAATTAATTGTTTCAAATCCATGGCAATTGAAGTTTCGTTTTATTGATTAAAGGTGTAACAATGTCTTAACAATTAAAGAAATACAACATAATTAACTAGTCTTGCATCTTTTATTGTCACTAAGGCCCAAGTCTGCCTATATGTATCTTGATCATCTTATGCAACAGCTCCTGAAAAACACATGTGAAAATAGGTACGTCAGCATAAAAATGCCTGTGAGATACATAGGTTTTGTGAAAATAGGTTCCATGACTTATGTTTGAGAAAATGTTTAGTCATGAACCTTGTAATTTGCTTTGTTTTGTAAATCATTTGAAAAACAATGAGTTCAGATGATATGTATAAATAAGTGAATAATGTATGGTTAAATGAATAACCATGTAAACTGAGTTTGTATAAGATAAGTTGTTTGTAAAACAATGTCTTGCGAAAAGTATGTTATTTGAATAAAATGTTATATGTATCAAACTGAAATGATTCAAATAACGCTACGATATGTAATACCATACAAACACTTATATATAGGAAGTACCAGCGGCGTATCCACCATGCTTGTATCATATTACACACGCATCGTTACTTAATCACTTAATCAAACCAAAACACCAAAGTAATGTTTAACAGTTGTAGAAATGTTTATGTATGGTCAAAGACGGTTCACACGGTTCATAGATACAAACGGTTCACAGATACAAACGGTTCACAGATACAACGGTTCACAGATACAAACGGTTCACAGATACAACGGTTCACAGATACAAACGGTTCACAGGTACAACGGTTCACAGATACAACGGTTCACAGATACAACGGTTCACAGATACAACGGTTCACAGATACAAACGGTTCACAGGTACAACGGTTCACAGATACAAACGGTTCATAGATACAACGGTTCAAAATGTAATATAATGTGTTCATATACTGGATGAGCATATGCAACAAAATGTAATGTAAAACAATGTACTAAGTAATGCACACAATGGGCACACCTAGCATGAAAAGTAATGTAAAACAATGTACTAAGTAATGCACACAATGGGCACACCTAGCATGAAATGTAATGTAAAACAATGTACTAAGTAATGCACACAATGGGCACACCTAGCATGAAAAGTAATGAAATCATGTACTATAATGTACTAACGAACATAGCATGTATATGATGTGAAAACAGGAAAGCATGAAAGTAACAAGTAGGCACATGTGTTCCACCCCAAAACAGTTTGGAAAATAGTAAAAGAGGGGTCTATGTACTCACTTGAGATTGCTCAGTAGTCCTTGAGTAACAACCAAACAATGCTAGAGATCGCGGATATCAAACGGCACCTAATATAGGTAACTATGTTAATTTACCGGACCTAGATCGGAAGATCGGGTAGTATTAGGGTTTGTAAACCAAACGAGTTTAGAGACTCGTGTCATTTGGTATAACAAAGCCTACATACTAAATGAAACTTAACCTAAGTGTTTACGACCCATTACGACCCGTTTAGGTAGCTTATGCTACTTTAACGCGTCGTTCGCGTGAAACGCGTTCGGACCGCCTAACTAGCCCTATGACAAGTGTTATATGCCTAAACATATTACATAATCAGTTATGTGACAAAGGTTTAGGTTACATATGCTTAATTACCAATTATACATGAAAAGGGTATTCTGGTAATTTACCTAAGGCATATAAACTACCTATCATACAACTACTTAAACGATGTGACCATAGGGTATAACCTCGGAAGGTTATTCCCTACCTACTATGGTCACCTAATGTGTTTGGTCGGATCCTAATGATCGACCAAACTGGGTCGGGTTCGAGGTATAAGCGATTTATTAGATCGCTTACCCTACGACCCTAGACGACGTGGTAATCAGTAGGCATAGTCCCAAGGGACTATGACCATCGTGATTACAATCACGTTGCGAAGTTCAAACGAACTTCGCATTGACCATTACTGGTCAACGCTGAAAGTCAAACAAAGTTTGACTTTCTGACTCGAAAAGCAGTAAAATAAGGAAAAGAACGAAAGAATACTTACCCAGGGTCCCCGAATGCTAACCCAGATCAAAATAGCTCAGGTATGAAACGAAGGTTCCAACTTAGAGTCTTTTCAATCAGATTTGTGGGTTTTTAAGCCAAAGGGGGGGTGGGTATTTATAGATAAAGTAGAGCCGCTAGGATCGTTTCTTGAATATCGTGCCACGATCCGAGCCGTACACTTGTCACAAAGGTTATGGAGCCACATATGCTCCTAATCTTAGTGATTAAGCAAGTTGCAAACATGTGGTTGTGGTTAATCAGCTGAAATCTGATTGCAAATACACTTAATCTGGTCAGGTTAGGCAGTCGCGTAGCGCTAGTGCAAAGGCACTATGCAGTCGCGCTACGCTAGCACCTCCCTGTTTCAGAAATGTTTCAAAAGTGGCAGAAATGGTCCCTGCACGTGTTTAAGGCCTTTTTCGATGCGTTTGAACCCCGTTAACCTCATTTCAAGGCTCTAAAATGAAGTTAAAGTATAGGGAACTCAAAACATGCTCAAAAATATGTCGGATGTCGGTTCGTTTGGTCGTACGATCGCGATGTTCGCTTAATTACGACGGAATGCGCATAAGCGCGAAAAACGATCCAAATGACGCGACGAATGGATTTTTCTTATGGCGAACACTAAAATATAATATAGTCATGCTTACATAAATTTTTGGATGTCCAGATGTATTCAGAACGTAAGTTATGCGCGAAAATGCAAACTTGTGCACTTTTTGACACTTTTAGTCCCTGAATGACCCAAAAGTTTATTTTAGCATACCGAACCCCTCAAAGCCTATTTCTAAGCTATGTAAAGGATATTTATGGTATGTTTAACTTATGGTCATGTTCCGGAATGTCTGTTACAGTTCAAATTGGCATACTTTCGCAGTTTGTCAACTTTAGTCCCTGTAAGCGATTTAACATGTTTTTGCCTTACCAAAGCCTTCAAAACTTATTTCTAAGTTATGTAAAGGTTATTTAAGGTATGTTAAGCCTATTTCACTATTCCGGAGTGTTCGTTGCATTAAACTGGTTATATTTACGCATTAGTGCGCGTATAACCTTCCAGAAAGCGATTTAGAGCTTGAAATCGAACAAGAATTGATATGTGTAAACGATACACATATTTTTACAAATCCCAGTTATGAAATACAATATTTCACTGGTTGGGCATTTGTTTGATGGTTGAAATGACACAGGTGTTACAGTCTCCCCTACTTTAGGAAATTTCGTCCCGAAATTAATTCGTAGGAGTCTGTCTATGACTTTGTTTCAAATAGTCATCAAAGATATGTAAAGCATAATCTGATTATTTTCCTCAACGGATATTTTTCAGAAGCGAAAATGAATGGATGATTCATTCTTTCTCAACGGATTCTTTGTCAGAAATGGGAATGAAGGAATAATCCACGGATATTCATTTCTCTCAACGGGTATTCTTCAGAACGAAAATGAACAAACGGGGTCATTTTCCTCAACGGTTTGTTCTTCAGAATTTGAAATGAAAGAAAAATCAACGGATATTCTTCAGAACGAAAATGAACAAACGGGGTCATTTTCCTCAACGGTTTGTTCTTCAGAATTTGAAATGAAAGAAAAATCAACGGATATTCATTTCTCTCAACGGATATTCTTCAGAACGAAAATGAACAAACGGGGTCATTTTCCTCAACGGTTTGTTCTTCAGAATTTGAAATGAAAGAAAAATCAACGGATATTCATTTCTCTCAACGGATATTCTTCAGAACGAAAATGAACAAACGGGGTCATTTTCCTCAACGGTTTGTTCTTCAGAATTTGAAATGAAAGAAAAATCAACGGATATTCATTTCTCTCAACGGATATTCTTCAGAACGAAAATGAACAAACGGGGTCATTTTCCTCAACGGTTTGTTCTTCAGAATTTGAAATGAAAGAAAAATCAACGGATATTCATTTCTCTCAACGGATATTCTTCAGAACGAAAATGAACAAACGGGGTCATTTTCCTCAACGGTTTGTTCTTCAGAATTTGAAATGAAAGAAAAATCAACGGATATTCATTTCCTCAACGGATAAATCTTCAGAAACGAAAATGAACTAACGGAGTCATTTTCAACGGTTATTTCCTCAGAGTTGGAAATGAAGGATTACACAACGGATATTCATTTCCTCAACGGATAAATCTTCAGAAACGAAAATGAACTAACGGAGTCATTTTCAACGGTTGCTTCCTCAGAGTTGGAAATGAAGGATTACACAACGGATATTCATTTCCTCAACGGATAAATCTTCAGAAACGAAAATGAACTAACGGAGTCATTTTCAACGGTTGCTTCCTCAGAGTTGGAAATGAAGGATTACACAACGGATATTCATTTCCTCAACGGATAAATCTTCAGAAACGAAAATGAACTAACGGAGTCATTTTCAACGGTTGCTTCCTCAGAGTTGGAAATGAAGGATTTCACAACGGATATTCATTTCCTCAACGGATATTCTTTAGAACGAAAATGAATGGATAATTCATTTTCCTCAACGGTTATTCTTCAGAATGGAAATGAAAAGATAAACAACGGATATTCATTTCCTCAACGGATATTCTTCAGAAGTGAAAAATGAATAGCTAGTTCATTTTTCCTCAACGGATGCTTCATCAGAATTGGAAATGAATAGGGTTAACTCTTGATACATGATAGAACTTGCTGTGATTTCTGTGCACTAAATTCCATAATTATGTATGCATCCATAATTACGTAATTCCTTGCACAGTCCGCACAGTTTGTTTTGAAATGTTGTGGGGAAAGATATCAAACCTGAGATGAGAGTGACTAGACTACCATAGGGTCCTTTTAATTAGATCGACAGAGGATCTTCTTAATTAGGCCACTAAGGAGTCCTTTCAGCTATATCATCACATGATATCCCTAATCAGATTTTTGGATCAATCTGTTTAACTAGACCACTAAAGGGTCTAATTATGAAGTAGTACATTATAATCCAAGGGACTTTAACTACAACGTAGAAGTCCATTAAGGATTTAAGTAGTACCTTTGGGTATCCTACTATGAATCTCTTGCACAAAGATATGTAAGATTTTACGAGGATTTGAATAACATAAATTGGATCACATGACACATAAAGGATAACACATAAGCACATAACCACATAATTGTTTAATTGTTATTTTTCTTGTTATTGATTGCTATTAACTTGGCGCCTCGTACATCGTTTCTCTTGGAAGAAACGGGTACTTAGGATTTTCGTGGAAACGCAAGAGATTATACAAGGGAAGAAATTTGGAAGTAGTCTGTTCTTCAAGGAATGCGGTTCCTTGATTGTCGGTATTGTAGGGGATATGTTTATACATGCAACCACATAAACATATTGAAATGTAAATGAAAGATTTATTTATAAACAACAATAACAACAACTGTTTCATAGATTGTGATAAAAGAAAATAATACACAAGGCTCGATTATTTTCTAAACAGCGTTATCTTCTGTCGGTCAGATAACCATCCCTGCGCTGGATTTGCATCAGCAAGTCTTGGGCAATTTCTACTAAAATGGCCCATCTCGCCACAGTTGTAGCAAGATCCCAGTGGGAAACGAGCTTGAGCAGGATTGTTGTTAATCTGATTTGGTGCTGCTGCTGTTCGGCAAACCCTCGCTGTATGACCTATAAGTCCGCAAACTTGGCATGTGCGGCACTTCACACCAGCATGATGATGTAGGCCACATTGGTTGCACATGGGTGCAGTTCCTTTGTAGGGTTTCCTGGCAGGGGGTTGAGCTGGTTGGTTGGGGACGGCTTGATCATTGTGAGCGACCACGGCGAAGTTCTGAGAAGCCTTTCGCTTCTTTGACTTCTTAGAGGATCCAGTCTGTTCATCCATGGTCTTTGATTCCTCGATTGGTTTCGATTCCTCGACCAGTTTCTTGTCACCCTTTCGTAAAAGCTTACGTTTCCTGATCTGCGATTCAGTCAAGGTTGCAGATAACTCAATGGCCTGCCTAACAGTAGTAGGGTTGCTACCAGTCAAAATGTCTTGTATTGAGTCGGGAAGGCCATCAATGTACTTTTCGATCGCCTTATCCAAAGGCGTGACCATGTTTGGGCATAACATACTTAACTCCTCATAACGGTCCGTGTAGGCTCGATGCTCACCGCTGACTTGCTTAAGATCATCAAATTCCCTTTCCAAAGCCCTGATCTCGTGACGAGGACAAAACTCCTTCATCATGAGAGCCCTAAGTTCGGCCCATGTCTGTGCTAGAGCAACTTCTGCACCACGATCTCTCATAACCCCATTCCACCACGTAAGGGCTCTCTTCTGGAACACACTCGAAGAAAACTCGACCTTGCGATTGTCAGGACACTGCACATGGCGGAAAGTATTCTCAATGCTCTCGAACCATTGAAGAAGCCCAGTCGCTCCCTCAGAACCACTAAACTTGAGTGGTTTCGCCGAGTTAAAACTCTTGAAGTTGCACGGACCATTGTTGTTGTTGTTGGCTTGATTCCATTGAGCAAAGAGGTTTGGGAATTGAGCAGCCATTTGCTGCGCAATGATTTCTGCCAATTCGGCAGTCGCTATCTGGCTTTCGCGTCGAGGAGGCATTCTAAAAGAGGAAACATGAAATGAAACGAGTGAGAGGATTAGACGAAAAGAATGAGATGAAACAAATCTGATGAAAACAAGGATAGTGGTCATTTGTTTGTTACTACAAAGCAACAAACGACACACAGTGAAAAGTAAATAGGTCAAAAATAATGTATTGCGAAGATATGCTCGCCTATAAGTGAACACTCATTCCAAGAATTCCCAGGTAAGCACAACCGGTCTCGCGTCTGATGAGATGTATACGAAGTGCTTGCCTAGACAGAAAACCCAGAATACAGGCATTCACCCTTCCAGTTTGCACGTGTTCACATTATTTAAAACCCAAAACCTTGACGAGATTTTTGAAAACTCAAAGGGGTTCAAAACCTTATAACAGAGGGTTCAAAACCTAGTAATTAATCATCCTAGAACAGATGATTAGTTTTTTTCAAAGCGGTTTTGAAATTTTATGTTCTTGTTGTGGTAGTCGCCTAAGGATAGGTGACGGTATTGTTTTATGACTAAACGCAAGTAAACTCGCGTTAGGGTCCTAAGAAAGTTATAGACTAGGTCAAAGCATTACTAATTACTAATAACCTAATTCCCTATAACCATTGGCTCTGATACCATCTTTTCTGTCACACCCCGACCACGTGGAACATACGAAACGTGGCGGAAACGTCGGGGAGTGTTGTAACAGAATTAATTGTTTCAAATCCATGGCAATTGAAGTTTCGTTTTATTGATTAAAGGTGTAACAATGTCTTAACAATCAAAGAAATACAACATAATTAACTAGTCTTGCATCTTTTATTGTCACTAAGGCCCAAGTCTGCCTATATGTATCTTGATCATCTTATGCAACAGCTCCTGAAAAACACATGTGAAAATAGGTACGTCAGCATAAAAATGCCTGTGAGATACATAGGTTTTGTGAAAATAGGTTCCATGACTTATGTTTGAGAAAATGTTTAGTCATGAACCTTGTAATTTGCTTTGTTTTGTAAATCATTTGAAAAACAATGAGTTCAGATGATATGTATAAATAAGTGAATAATGTATGGTTAAATGAATAACCATGTAAACTGAGTTTGTATAAGATAAGTTGTTTGTAAAACAATGTCTTGCGAAAAGTATGTTATTTGAATAAAATGTTATATGTATCAAACTGAAATTATTCAAATAACGCTACGATATGTAATACCATACAAACACTTATATATAGGAAGTACCAGCGGCGTATCCACCATGCTTGTATCATATTACACACGCATCGTTACTTAATCACTTAATCAAACCAAAACACCAAAGTAATGTTTAACAGTTGTAGAAATGTTTATGTATGGTCAAAGACGGTTCACACGGTTCATAGATACAAACGGTTCACAGATACAAACGGTTCACAGATACAACGGTTCACAGATACAAACGGTTCACAGATACAACGGTTCACAGATACAAACGGTTCACAGGTACAACGGTTCACAGATACAACGGTTCACAGATACAACGGTTCACAGATACAACGGTTCACAGATACAAACGGTTCAAAGGTACAACGGTTCACAGATACAAACGGTTCATAGATACAACGGTTCAAAATGTAATATAATGTGTTCATATACTGGATGAGCATATGCAACAAAATGTAATGTAAAACAATGTACTAAGTAATGCACACAATGGGCACACCTAGCATGAAAAGTAATGTAAAACAATGTACTAAGTAATGCACACAATGGGCACACCTAGCATGAAATGTAATGTAAAACAATGTACTAAGTAATGCACACAATGGGCACACCTAGCATGAAAAGTAATGAAATCATGTACTATAATGTACTAACGAACATAGCATGTATATGATGTGAAAACAGGAAAGCATGAAAGTAACAAGTAGGCACATGTGTTCCACCCCAAAACAGTTTGGAAAATAGTAAAAGAGGGGTCTATGTACTCACTTGAGATTGCTCAGTAGTCCTTGAGTAACAACCAAACAATGCTAGAGATCGCGGATATCAAACGGCACCTAATATAGGTAACTATGTTAATTTACCGGACCTAGATCGGAAGATCGGGTAGTATTAGGGTTTGTAAACCAAACGAGTTTAGAGACTCGTGTCATTTGGTTTAACAAAGCCTACATACTAAATGAAACTTAACCTAAGTGTTTACGACACATTACGACCCGTTTAGGTAGCTTATGCTACTTTAACGCGTCGTTCGCGTGAAACGCGTTCGGACCGCCTAACTAGCCCTATGACAAGTGTTATATGCCTAAACATATTACATAATCAGTTATGTGACAAAGGTTTAGGTTACATATGCTTAATTACCAATTATACATGAAAAGGGTATTCTGGTAATTTACCTAAGGCATATAAACTACCTATCATACAACTACTTAAACGATGTGACCATAGGGTATAACCTCGGAAGGTTATTCCCTACCTACTATGGTCACCTAATGTGTTTGGTCGGATCCTAATGATCGACCAAACTGGGTCGGGTTCGAGGTATAAGCGATTTATTAGATCGCTTACCCTACGACCCTAGACGACGTGGTAATCAGTAGGCATAGTCCCAAGGGACTATGACCATCGTGATTACAATCACGTTGCGAAGTTCAAACGAACTTCGCATTGACCATTACTGGTCAACGCTGAAAGTCAAACAAAGTTTGACTTTCTGACTCGAAAAGCAGTAAAATAAGGAAAAGAACGAAAGAATACTTACCCAGGGTCCCCGAATGCTAACCCAGATCAAAATAGCTCAGGTATGAAACGAAGGTTCCAACTTAGAGTCTTTTCAATCAGATTTGTGGGTTTTTAAGCCAAAGGGGGGGTGGGTATTTATAGATAAAGTAGAGCCGCTAGGATCGTTTCTTGAATATCGTGCCACGATCCGAGCCGTACACTTGTCACAAAGGTTATGGAGCCACATATGCTCCTAATCTTAGTGATTAAGCAAGTTGCAAACATGTGGTTGTGGTTAATCAGCTGAAATCTGATTGCAAATACACTTAATCTGGTCAGGTTAGGCAGTCGCGTAGTGCTAGTGCAAAGGCACTATGCAGTCACGCTACGCTAGCACCTCCCTGTTTCAGAAATGTTTCAAAAGTGGCAGAAATGGTCCCTGCACGTGTTTAAGGCCTTTTTCGATGCGTTTGAACCCCGTTAACCTCATTTCAAGGCTCTAAAATGAAGTTAAAGTATAGGGAACTCAAAACATGCTCAAAAATATGTCGGATGTCGGTTCGTTTGGTCGTACGATCGCGATGTTCGCTTAATTACGATGGAATGCGCATAAGCGCGAAAAACGATCCAAATGACGCGACGAATGGATTTTTCTTATGGCGAACACTAAAATATAATATAGTCATGCTTACATAAATTTTTGGATGTCCATATGTATTCAGAACGTAAGTTATGCGCGAAAATGCAAACTTGTGCACTTTTTGACACTTTTAGTCCCTGAATGACCCAAAAGTTTATTTTAGCATACCGAACCCCTCAAAGCCTATTTCTAAGCTATGTAAAGGATATTTATGGTATGTTTAACTTATGGTCATGTTCCGGAATGTCTGTTACAGTTCAAATTGGCATACTTTCGCAGTTTGTCAACTTTAGTCCCTGTAAGCGATTTAACATGTTTTTGCCATACCAAAGCCTTCAAAACTTATTTCTAAGTTATGTAAAGGTTATTTAAGGTATGTTAAGCCTATTTCACTATTCCGGAGTGTTCGTTGCATTAAACTGGTTATATTTACGCATTAGTGCGCGTATAACCTTCCAGAAAGCGATTTAGAGCTTGAAATCGAACAAGAATTGATATGTGTAAACGATACACATATTTTTACAAATCCCAGTTATGAAATACAATATTTCACTGGTTGGGCATTTGTTTGATGGTTGAAATGACACAGGTGTTACAGTTTTTAGCTTGAAGAGTGTAGATCTAGTATAGATTTAGTGTAAAACGCATGAAATTCCTTATATCTAAGCTAGATTCTATCAGGAATGACATCATATAGTAGTTTGTACAAACCACCATGATGACATCATCTTTAAGAACTCAGATCTAAGAGATTTCACGGTGAAAAGTGAGATTTCAAAGGAGAATCTCGTAGAGGATGATGTGTAGATCAAAGATGTATAAGAATCTAGCGTGAAACGTACCGAAATCGCCAAGAAATGAAGGAAAAGAGGAGTGCGTGCGTCTGGGTCGAGTGAGGCTGTCACACCAGTGAAAATGGTGATGTGACAGGCCTATTTATAGTGTGAGGAGATGTGAAGGCGGTGTGCACAGATCGGATGGCAACTCGATCGAGTGGCCATCCAATCGGGTGGTCATCCGATCGGGTGGTCATCCGATCGGGTGGTCATCCGATCGAATGGTCATCCGATCGGATTGCCACTCGGCCAATCCATCCTTTTCCGCGTTTTCGTCTTTGATTCTTTTCACGCGTTAGATCAAGCGTTGCGTTGCGTATTTATTGGGTAATAGTATAACTAGTTTATAGCAATAACACAAAAGATTTCAAAGTTTCATAGTTTCCGCCAGTGACAAGACTCCAGTCCCTCATTCAACCAAGTCTCAAGTTTCACAAGCCTCAAGAGTCAAGCACCAAAGTATCAAGAATTAGGCATTCCAAGCATATATTATTAGGCATTCCAAGTATATCGAATTAGGCATTCCAAGTATTTAGATTTAGACATTCCAAGTATCTAGAATTAGGCATTTCAAGTATCTAGTATATAGTATAGAATTCACCAAGTACCAAAAGTAATAATGACTACATAGCTTAGGGACAAAAATTGACAATGGGTAAGGTCCAGGGAGTAAACTTACCAAAAGCCTAAAGTTAAGGGACGCAGGGTGTTACACGTGGGCAGAAGCGTATCTGTACTATTAAGATTTTGCAAGATTCTACATATCTTAGCGTTGACCACGCCCCGTGCTGAGCTGGGCAACCCCCGTGGTGAGCGTAGAAGCTTCCACAGCTTTGTCTTTTTCTGCAGGCATCTGACCACGCCCCCCGTGTCCAGTGGGCACGGCCCCGTGGTCAGTCTTCTGTTTCTTTGTTTTTGCTTTGGGGATGCTGCCGAGGGGTTGGGCATGTCACGTTTATTCCCTTTCTTTGTATTTATGTTGGTTTTGGCTGTATATTTGTTCCTTTTGCTCGTTTAAGCTCATTTGGTCCTGTAAATTCAAAAGGAAGAGAAAAACACACTTTTTCCAACATTGGTACTAAAAAAGGGTTAGTTTTATGCCTTATTTGATGTAATTTATATGTTACATTTTGCACACATCAGTTAGGAATAACAAAAACACGTTTATACAAGTCCAGGGGCCATTTTTTACAAAATACAAAAAATTGCCCAGCCTAAGGCTTACGGACCGTAAGCCAAAGGGGCCATACGGTCCGTAAGCCAAAGGGGCCATACGGTCCGTAAGGACATGCAAGCAATAGATATTGCCTTGATCTCCAAGTTCTGCCATGTTATTCCATCTCTTGACACCTAGCTTGAATTTTGACACCTTCCTACTGCTTCTAACACCTCACTAAACACTTATGATCATCCTAGAACACTTCCTAACACTTGGCATGATCTCCTTTCACTTCTTCAAGTATAAATAGCCATTCAAGTTCACTTCATTCCTTGCGCATTCCTTCTTTCTTTCTCTAATCTGCTCTTGGAGCTTGTTTCCAATATATGGAAGCATCCTACTGAGTTCTAAGCATTCCTAGAACACAAGTAAGTGTTCTTCCTTAGTCTATTTCTTTATTTTGGCTATTTATGAGCCAAAAGTCAAACAGTTTGACTTTCTGATCATTTTGGTTAAGTCAAAATTCAAATTGAACTTTGCAGCGTGATCGTAATCAAGAAGATATTAATCCCCTGCGATTCCACCTTCTGATTACCATGTTTACTAGGCGAAATGACGAGTCAAAGTTGTACGAACTAAAAGTCAAAAATACATAAAAATGCATTTTACGACGAAAGTGTTTTTGGTATTAAAACTTACAGTTTTGACACCAAATCGGTTTTATAACATTATGAGACATGTTCCAACATGTCTAACTCGTCATTTTCTAGTTTAGTGGTTTTTTCCTTAGTCGAAAGACAAGCGGTTTGAGCACCGCTTTGACTTTCGAATCTGACTCGTTTGGTTAACTTTAGGATCCGACCAAGCCCTTTATTATGACCATAGTATTATAGGGAATAACCTACTGAGGTTATACCTTATGGTCATATCGTTTGGTTAGTCAAATGACGAGTCAACTATATGTTCTTTTAAAATGCCGAAAATACCCTTTTTGCGCATAAAATAGTTTTGAACATACAAGATCAATATTTTGACATCTAAACTGATCATACAACTTATACAAACTTGTTTTGACATATTAAACTTGTCATAAGACTTATTTAACCATCCGAACCCATAGTTACATTTACGACCCGTTAAAGTGGCATAAACCACTTTAGCGAGCCGTAATAAGTTAAAACACTTTGAAACACTTCCAAATCAGAATGTAAGGTATTATGAACCATATTATACGAGAACCATCTCTCGTTTGGTTTATAAACCTCATTATATCTGATCTCCCGATTTAAAGTCTCATTATACACTAACACATAGTTATCTAATTCACTAGGAACCACTTGAACACTTAAACGTTGAGCTTTGCTATTCGATTGAACAAGACCTATACACAAACCTGTGAGTACATAGTTCCCCTCTTTTACATTTTTCAAATGTTTTGGGGTGATTCATATGTGTTAACCGATTTTCTCAAATGTATGGCATATGTGTTTACTAAGTGCTTTTTGTGTATTATCCTTACTAGATTAAATCAAATCCTTATAGGATCTATCTATCTTTAGAGTTAGATTCTTGTAGGATATTTAAAGTACTATTTTAAACCTTTCTATCTTAATAGTGAGATTTCTAAGAAGTGCTTTACGTATGAATGAGATGATGATTGTGTTTATGTGTAGAGTGGTGTTGGTGATTTAGATAACGAAACGAGAGTAATACAATAAGAACATGGTAGATACGTCGCTTGTACTTCCTATATATAAGTGTTCTTATTGTATTACCCTTCGTGGCGTTATCCGAATCACTATAGGACTTTAGGATTTTAAGATTCGATGATACCAAACCAAATCCTTATAGGATCTATCGATCTTAATAGTTAGATTCTTGTAGGATGTTTAAATTGCTAATTTAAAGTCCTTGATTGGATTCTTTGAGTACTTTAATACGTATGAACAAGATGATGAGCCAAACCAAATCCTTATAGGATCTATCTATCTTAATAGTTAGATTCTTGTAGGATGTTTAAAGTGCTAATTTAAAGTCCTTGATTGGATTCTTTGAGTACTTTAATGCGTATGAACGAGATGATGAGACCAAACCAAATCCTTATAGGATCTATCTATCTTAATAGTTAGATTCTTGTAGGATGTTTAAAGTGCTAATTTAAGTCCTTGATTGGATTTTATGAGTACTTTAATGCGTATGGAACGACTTGATGATTATGTGTTTATGTATTAGTAGTGATTTAGATAACGAAACGAGTGTAATACCATAAGAACATGGTGATTAAAACAATGTTATACATATAATTCGTTACAATTTTGGAGTAAAAATCAAATAACAACAAAATTAGAAATGAAAGACAAAGATAAAGAAATTCGAGTAAAGCCTATGAGATATAATTCAAAAGACCGAAAGGAATTTATTTCCCAAATAAAAGTGCTCCTGGATTTAAAATTAATCGAAGCTAGTCATAGCCCTCACAACTCTCCTGCATTCACGGTAAGAAAACATGTAGAAATTATGAGAGGTAAGCCTACAATGGTGATAGATTATAAAAAATTAAATGATAATACTGTTTTTGATGGATATTTTTTACTTCATAAAGAAAATCTAATAAATGGACAAGAAATGAAAAGATATTTTCTAAGTTTGATTGTAAAAGTGGATTTTGACAAGTAAAAATGCATCCTGATAGTGTTGCATACACAACGTTTTCTACTCCTCAAGGTCAATATGAATGGCTTGTAATGCCTTTTGGATTAAAAAAAATACACCACAAATATTCCAAAGGAAAATGGATATAATATTCAGAAATTATGATTTTATTTTTGTTTACATAGATGATATCTTAGTTTTATCAGACGATGTTAGTGTACATCTAAAACATCTTAATATTTTCGCAGATTTATGTATAAAACATGGATTAGTCTTATCTAAAAAGAAAACTAGTCTATTACAAGAGAAAATAGACTTTTTAGGAATGAAAATAGATGGAAAGGGAATAAAACTCCAAAGTCACATTCTTAAAAAAATCACAGCATTTCCTAATAAATTAGTAGATAAAAAATAGGTATAAAGTTTTCTTGGTATATTAAATTATGCTTCAGATTTTATAAAAAATCTTGCAGAATTAAGAAAACCATTTCAAAATCTACTTAAAAAGATTAAAACGTTTACTTTTGATAAAAATCTAGAATATCAAGTTAAAAGGATTAAGGAATATTATAAAAACCTACCAAAATTACAACTTCCTAAAGAAAAATGATAATCTTATTTTAGAAACTGATGCTTCAGAATACTATTGGAGTGGGGTACTTAAGAAAATAGATTATAATTCTAAAAAGGAGAAAATAGGTGAAAGTATTTATAGATATTGTTTGGGTACTTTTAGTGATACTGAAACGAGGTATCATATAAATGAAAAAGAATTATTAGTTGTTATTAAAGGTTGTCAAAAGATTTATTATTTTTATTAGCAAATAAATTTTTGCTAAAGACAGATAATACACAGGTAAAGACTTTTATTAAAAATAACTTGTCTTCTAAACCAGAGTATAAAAGACTTGTTAGATGACAAACACTATTATTTGAGTATCATTTTGATATAGAAATAATCAAATCTGATAAAAATGTTCTAGCAGATTTCCTATTCAGGGATGGAGGAGCAAGAATTACCCCAAAGGATGGATAAATATATTGAAGATATGGATAAACAAATAAGTGCGATAAAAGAAATTGCAAAAGATATGGGAGAAATGTTAAATATCATAGAAACAATCCCTGAGAAGATCCCAGATATAAAGGATTTGAATGAGAGAAATTGTCTTCTCATGAATTCTAAGATACTATTTTATTAGTTTGACATTATAAAGATAAAACTTCTGGTAAAGCATCACATAAAAGAAAGAATAGATCTTTCTTTCATTTATCCTGAAGTAAAAAGGGAAAAAGATATAATATTTCCACTTCATCAATAGGAATACAAACGGTAGATCATACATCTGATTAGGACGAACCTAAAGAAAAATCATTTTTATTTAACCCTAATACATGGAAAACTTCTACCTTTAAAAATATTCTTAAAAAATAGCCAACTCAACCAAATTAAGTTGAACAACAATGGTTCAAGATGAAGGAATTATATAGCCTTCAAAATACAGATATAAGATACATTGTTATTGTTATTGTTAGTGGTACTACTGCTACTCTGCTATGCTACTACTGCTGCTGCTATTTTCAAAACAATTGAGAAACGGTATCTTAACGGCATTAGATTGACTTTTTGCCTTTTGTCTTTTACTTCACTCCTTCATAGGTCTCTGACAAGTTTGATAGAGATCATCACCATCTTCGCTTCATCTGGTCGTTCATGGTCGCCTAAGATGCCTGTCGCAACTAAACTACTATGAGTCGACATCGATATTTATCACTTTTGTAGAGGATGAAGGGACGCGAGTCGCAACTAAACTACTACGAGTCGACGTTGAAATTTATCACTTTTGTAGAGGATGAAGGGACGCGAAGAACGAAGCATGTTTAGGCCTCTCATCGTACACACCATGGCTGGCTGGTAATCGGAAAGGCGGTTTGAACCTCCTTCACCGGAAATAAGCATATTGGAAATGAACCCACACTAATGAAGATCGGTAAAAGATCTGAGCATTGGACGAATTCGTTGTTGAAACAGAGGCCGCAACGGTGGTTAGATGGTGGCGGTAGGTAGAGGTGCGTTGTGCGGTCTGTGGTGGTGGTGGTGGATCGATGGATATGTTGCGGTGGCAGTAACGGTGAGGCTAGTGAGGTGTTGCGTTGGTGAAGATGATGAAATGGTAGAGAGAGAGAGGGGTAGATGATAACAAATAGAAGGTTCAAAATATGGATGAAATATGAATAAAAAGTTACCTAGGGCATGTTTGGCTAAGCTTTTTGAAATAACTTATTGACTTATTGGCTTTTTGGAAAAGTCAGTATGAAGTGACTTATTGACTTATTAGTTTTTTCCCCTCACATACACCTTCATTGCCAAACATTATTTTGAAGCTTATGACTTTTTAAAAAGCCAATAAATCAATAAGTTGTTTCAAAAAGCTTAGCCAAGCATGCCCTTAACATGCCTGAAAATAAGCATTATATTTTAACATGCCTGAAACAATTCTAGAAGATAAGCCTATGCTTTTATGGCTTAATTTTTGAAAACATATTTAATTAATAGACGCTGACTAGGGATGGCAATGAGTCGAGTTCGGGTCGGGTATTGATAATCCCATACCCATACTCGTTTGTAAAAGCGCGTCCCATACCCGACCCAATACACGTCGGGTATTTGTCGGGTATCAGGTATACCAGCGGGTATCGGGTATACCTACTAATTTGTTAAAAGATATACGTTGGGGTTTCCAAATACATTTAGTTTACTATTACAATTATTATATATTTTATTTATACAACAACAATTATAAATCTATATCTGATAATAGAGAAACGAAATGAATAGTGAATGTAGTGTTGTTGTGGTCTGATTGGACTATTTGGAGGTGTTGGCCACATCATCGTTCTCAAACACGTGTCATGTGACAACCGTCAAAAATCCAGGTATCCGTACAATTAATTAGTGCTTAATGACTGTGCTGAATTACAATTGATTACTTTCTGATTACTGTATCATACTTACATGTGCATCACATATTGCATGATGTCACTTCATTATTACATGCAAACCATAATAACATAAATGATGCACAAAGCACAGTTAGCGGATAACTCAGAAAAATGCTGACGAGGTTCAGTACATAGACAGACGTTGTTTTGAGACACAGTGTGAGCCAGAGACTAAGTACTACACTAGTATGGTGTGTAGGGAAGTAAGGACCACAAAACTGCATTCCTAGGTGATAGTTTAAGTGCCGAGAAGTGCCTAAAGCCCACATAAAGTGCAGAATTCTGCATAATTCAGCAAAAATCAGCTTTTTAACAAGCTAGTAACATGCAAAATATGACTAAATGGTCCTGAATGCTTTCTTAAGTGTCGGGAATTAAAAGTGTCACAAAAGGGTACATAAAGATCATTAACGGTATAGTTTAGCACTTTAACGAACCGGTATCTAACCGAACAACCGGACGCTACCCGAAACACCAAAATTACACTAGAAACATTGTTTTATTATTTCTGAGCTAGTTATCATCCCCGAACACCCTAAACACCCACTAAAAATATCTTGTGACTAAAACACCTAACTAATACTTGGTTTTAAACTATATGATAACTAATTGGTTGAAACCTATACTAGACCCCCCCCCCACCTATCTCACGGCCACCAAGGCCCCTTACACATTTGATTTTGTTGCAATTGTTTAATAGATATGTATTGTACTCTAAGGGACATATTATCCAAAAGTTTATGTAGTAATATGGTTATAAGTTAAACCTTGAGAGTTCTAACTTCATTCATCAACTTCACATAACTCACTCCCCCTCCTTCTTCCCCCTCTCGACCGAACTCCATCAACCACACCACCACCATTGTCAAGCTTTGTTCATTCATTCCACATTCATCACAAGGTGCTAGAAGGTGTCTAAAGAAGCTTGGTGGCTCTAGAGATTGAAGGACCTCTTACACTTGCTTTTATCCATCACTTTTGTCATCTTCAACTTCTTGTGTTCATCCCTAGCCATAGAGCTAGTAGTAAGGCCCTTATAATCTCTTGTTACTTCTAATTTAGTTAGTTAAAAGATGATATGTGATGAAAATCATGAAGAACACTAAAGAACCTAATCAATAAACATGAACATAAGCTTGACATATGATGAAATCTTGATGAAACTATGTTGTTTAGTGTATGTATGATACTTGATTGTTATTTTCTTGCGATTATGATGTTGATCATCATAAGGAGCTTGCTAGATTGTGATTAAACACATGATCTAGCAAGTAAGAGGATGATTATGTGATAAAACAAGATGATCATCCTCATGTGTAAGCATGAACTTGAAGAATAAAGTGGATTTCTTGAAAAATAATAATCAAAGTGAGTTAATAATCTTATGGATCTAAGATTTATGAATGGTTTTCCAAAGGAACCAAGTTCAAAATATGATTTTTAGAAGATCTTGGTTCTTACTTAAACATACACTATTTTTGGTGACAAAACAAGTGTAGAAACACTTGAGAAACAAGAAGATTTCATAAAGAAACGTTTTTTGTAAAACATGTTTACAAGTTGTAAACACCTAAATCTTTCAAGAATAAAGTTTATAAAGAAGTAAATACATTTTGGAGGGTAACTAAACCTAGTAAACACACTACCAAGTTACTACAAGTTTTTATGAAAGTTCAAGTTCATGTTGTTATGTAAATCACATGATTATGGCAAATTAGTAAGTGTAAGTTGCTTAGGGTTGATTATTGATTATTTGTGATGATTTTAAAAAGAAAATGATATGCTTTGATAGCATGGACACCTCCATTTTTAAGGGAAACTATGGCAAATTTTCTAAAAATATAAACACTTAGAAAAATATTTTCAAACAAATATTTACAAGTGTATTTTGAGCATGAGTTTTTCAATATAAACTTTGCCATAATTCTTGTTACAAAGATACATATATTGGAGGTTGGTTTTTACAAATAAAAATGGGAAAATATATATTTAGAATATATATACATTAAAGACATGATGTGTGTGGATATTTGTATACTTGGTGTAATAGTTATATTATTTTAGGGTTAAAGTAATATAACTTAACAAAAATACCAAGAAATTACAATCTAAAGTATATCAAAAATCTCAAGGAATAAATACACAAGTTACACACAGAATATTGAGAAATCGAACTAAGAAATGTAACTTACCAAAATATTCCGGAAAATGTGCTTATAAATATATTTTTGGTAAATGATATTTTGGATACAAAGAAGTAAAAATATGATTTTTTTCAAATATTACCAAGTTATATCATATTTTTGACAAGGAGAAGATATATTATTTTCGGGAAGTAAAAATATATTCTCTTGGAATTACTAGGAAGTATAATATTTTTGGGAAAAATATATATTTTCTTGGAGTACATTGTTTTTGGATAACATAAGTTTATATATATTTTCTGAAATGAGACTTGAAAATATATTAGTTTGGAACTACAAATAAGTTTTGCCAAAAGAAAATTTATGAATAATTTTTCTATGTAATAAAACATATATTTAGGAAATATGCATTGGATATTTATTCCGGAATAATTAATCAGAAGTTAAGTATAAGAATACTTAACAAATACAAGGATATGAATATACATGTATGAGATACCCCCATCCTTGGGAAGGAAATATAATTATAAATACTTGAGAAGTATTATTACAAAAATGTTGTTTAACAATTATTCCAAAATTATAAATATAATTTAAGTTGAAATATTAATTATTTTGACAATAATTATATTGGAATGATATCAGAAACGTAACTCAAAAACATTAATACTAAGACAAGGCACGACCCGTTCGTCTAATAGACGTTAGTACATTGTAGGTAGTCGTGTTTGCTGAAAGGATTTGAGTTACGAGTACCGAAGACGCAAGACAGTGAGTTCATGTCCCCCTTTTCTTTAAACTATTTTGTTTATTAACTTCGGGAGTGAAATACATGTTACAAAAGGATTACATACAAATACAATTGGTATGGTTAGCCTAGGAAAGTACCATAGATCATGGGAATGGGTAGGCGCATACTTGAGACCATTAATCCTCGTTGTAGGACAGAGGGGCATGAGTGATAGATCTATTTGGGTGTAGCGAGCCCACACCCATGAGGACCAGGGTAGCCCATAGGGTGACTATGTCTTCCAGCCGGAAGCCCGGTACAAATTTGCTAGGTTTGAGCCTTCCTACGCCGTCACACATATCAGTGGCCTTGCAAACCATTGGTGATCTTTTCCTTGCTTGCTTTCATACCGGGATTTACAAACATACATATACTATTTACAAAGGTTTTATACATACATATACACGAACACATGAACTCGCTCAACTTTTGTTGATGTTTTTAAACTACATGTATTTCAGGAAATTAAGTGGATATGGCGGGTGTTTGCATGTTCAAGTTGCGTTATGAATAAAAAGATGTCATCCGAGGTCGTAGGGTTTAGGAAATGTATCTTAATCCTGGACGAGATACATGGTTCTAAACTCGGTTTTATTTAAGGTCTTTTGTTGAGTCTTCGTGAACTCATTTAAACATGTTGTGGTTGTAACTTAAATTTGGAGTCTACGTTTCAGACAAGTATGTTGTGGTATTTTCAAACTAAATTTTATGGATGAACATCTTATGGTTTTATCATATAGTTGTTGTTATTATTGAATGCTATGGTATTAAGAAAGTCACACCATAACCATGCTTCCGCAAAAGTTAGGGTGTGACAGCTTGGTATCAGAGCTTCGATCGTAGCGAACTAGGATTCTTTCTCGAGTCTAGACTACGATCATTAGGGCTCTCACGAAAATGTTTTTATAACATATTTTCATTGCATACACGAAATGTCCAGATCCAGGAAACAAACACTTTTACAAATAAAAGACATAAAATACATTTCAAGGAATTCGTTTATAGTACAGTCTGAGAGACTGGGGAGTTAGTCTGAGAGACTAGCTGGGGCAGTCTGAGAGACTGGGTAGTTCAGTCTGAGAGGTTGGGTAGTCTGAGAGACTAGTTGGGACAGTTTGAGAAACTGGGAGGTTTAGTCTGAGAGACTAGGTGGTTCAGTCTGAGAGGCTGGGTGAGATAGTCTGGGAAGACTAGGGTGCATACATGCTTACATTGTTACTACATACATGCTTATTTGATGATTGTTGATGTATGTGCATATGTTGTGATTTTTTTTGTTACAGACACCATGTCCTCATCTGAGAGTGGACTATCAGATACTGTAGACCCCATGGCCATAGTTTTGGACGATGAGATTGTCCCAGACCCTGAGATTTTTACCTCTGACACTGAGAGTGACGATGATGATGATTTTCAGCCTTTTGCTTTGCCGGATTTTGGCAATGATATACCTCTAGCTGATGGTTTACCCGACGAGGATCTATTTCTTGTTCCGATCCCCGCTCCTTTGCCCCTTGCGGCTTTTCCTCTCGAGGATCTTCCTTTTGATGCTTTGTCTGACGATGATGTCGATCTTTTCATCGATGGTCCCCCTGATGTTGCACAGGGATATGGAGTTCCAGCTGATGATGCTCTTGTTGTCCCACTCATTGAGATTCCTATCGTTGAGATTTCATCTGATCATTCTGGTCCTGATTCATTCGAGTCTGTATCATCCACTACTTTGCATGCACTGGGATTGCAGCGTTATCCCACTGATTTCGATTCTGACATAGTTATGTCTGCAGCACCTGTTCCTCCACAGGACTTCAAGTTTGATGATGAGTTTGATCCTGACATTGATCCTGAGCATGATATTGACTTCATTCCCGATGATCAGCTTTTTGATGTACCCGCTGATCTTGAGCTGGCACCAGCCGACCCTGAGCCTATGCTTGCACCCGAGCCTATACCTGCTCATGATCCTCTGCCTGAGCATAACCCTGTACCTGTTGACATACCTGTTGTTGCACCACATGTACCCGATCTGATCCCTGCAGCCACTGATCATGCTCCTTTTGCTGACCAAATAGATCCCCGTTACGCATTCACCCGCAATGGGTGGATAGATGATGATGACATGCCTCCTTTCATTGAGCCTGTTACTCCCCCACCTGCACCTACACATGCACCAGTTGACATTGCCCAGTTTCACCCACACGTGTTTGATATACACCGCACTGACCTGCCGATCACATTCTTACAGGATATCCCTCCACCCTGTCTAGAGGAAGGCTCGTCCAGTCAGCAGCCTCGTCATATTCCACCCATGTTAGCCGCATTTCCTTTCATGCCACAGTTCACACCTGCTACTCACTACACCTCTGCACCGTCAGGCGAGCCACTTATATGGTTTCCGCCTAACACTATGCCAGTCTCTGATCCATACCATCCCTTCCACTACACTGGTTACACGAGGGATGAGCTACTCCTGTCCTTGCAGCTTCAGCAGGAGATTTTGTGTCGCAGAGTCATGGAGCTAGAGAGGATTCCATGTCCTCCACCTTGTACATGTCAGTCACCTTTCGCGACTCCACCTGCTCCTCTCCTGCCGTACCAAGATTTTGACGTTCGTTTTCTTACTATGGAGCAGCAGATTAGTTATCTGTTGCATCGCGTTCATGCTCTTGAGGAGGAGTTAGCGCATGTGCGCAGTTTGCTATTTGTTCCTCCACATCCTCCTCCTCCACCATCAGCATAGCAGGTTTTTGGTTTTATGCATGTAGCATACTTTTGATGAGAGTGTCGCTATTGAGCCCAGATTACATAGCCTTTTGAGGACCACTTATTGATTTTATGATTGTTGTAGTTTGATGGATATTTTGGACAAGGGTAGTGTGACCCTATAGTCCCTTTTGATGTGATATGGTACATTTGTGAAACATGTAAAACTGTAATTGTGGTCGATGATTTATACAAGCTCAATCGCAATATTCTCATTATATACACTTTTGAATTACTTGTTTACGTTATGATTGGGATATCATGTGTTTACTTGCGTTGATAAATGTTATTACATACACGTACTATATACTTATATGCATAAGACCTGACCTATACAATCTTCTTTAGAAGATGCCTCCTCGAAGAGACAACACACTGCCCACAACTGAGGCCGAGTTACAAGAACGGATTTCACGAGCGATAGCACAACACGAGGCCTTACGCTCCGAACATAGCGGAGGTACCTCGGGAAGCAACCAACCTCTTGGTAATGTTTAAGTCACTAAAGACACATTACGTTACATTTGGATATTCCATGTGCGTTCGCTAATGTGTTATGTGAATGATGTTACTTGTACAGGATGTACCTATAAGCAGTTCTTAGACTGTAAGCCTCTGAATTTCGACGGGACCGGGGGTGCTGTAGCTTTTGTCAGATGGACGGAGAAAACTGATTCTGTGATAAGAATGAGCAAGTGTGCGCCGGAGCACCAGGTCACCTACATCTCTGGATTGTTCTTAGACGGGGCGTTATCATGGTGGAATCTTCAAGTCCAGGCCTTGGGAGAAGAGGCTGCATATGCCATGACATGGGATGAAATGAAGGAACTTATGCGCAAAAAGTACTGCTCAAGGGCCGAGATCCAGAAATTGGAAACTGAGTTCTGGAACATCAAGATGGATGGTCCGAAGATTGCTGAATACTGTCACACCCTGGCTTTGCGGAACCGTGGTTAATTTGGTGTGACTTCTTAATACCATAGCTTAACCATAACAAAGCTATATGAAATAAAACCATGCAAGATCATCCATTCGATTAAGTTTTAAAAACCAAATACAATAACATTGTCTTAACGGAAACACATCCTAGCGACATAGACATTGTTCAACAAACACAACATAACATAAGCATAGTCTAAGGACTGCGACTTGTCCAGGAAAGAGTCACATTCCCTAAACCCGGATGACCTCGTAACTAGTGCAGCGGGAAAACGTGTCATACCGCGCCAGATCCTTTAATTCCCTGAAATACATGTAAGTTGAAAAATCAACAATAATGTTGAGCGAGTTCATGTATAAGTGAGTAAATAAACCTTTGTAAGTATAAAAATAATCCTGGTATGTAGCAAATAAGGGAATTGAGATCACCAATGGTTTGCAAGGCCATTGATATGTGTGAAGTGCAAGTAGGGAGACTCAAACCTAGCGGATTTATGCGTCGGGCACGAAGTCACCCCGAGGTCCGTTTCTAGTTTGGCCTGGGGCTGGGCTCGCTACACCCAGATAGATCTACCGCTCCTGTCCCTCGGTCCTACCATGAGGACTAATGGCCTCATGTTGATCCTACCCACTCACATGATCTAAGTAGTAAACCTCCTTACGCTAACCATACCATGTATAAAGTACTTGTAATCAAAGTAACATGTATTTCACCCGCGTAGTTTAGAAAACTGAAAACAGTTAAGAGAAAAGGGGGACATGAACTCACAGTGGTGCGTCTCTACCAAGTATACCTCCAAATCAAGCAGCTGTGTGACGACCTACACGTACTAACTCTATTAGACGGATGGCCGTGCCTTAGCTTTAAGGTTTAAGTTTTTGGGAAATAGTTAGACAACTATTTCGTGTTTACATTCTGTATACTTGGTAATCATTTTCCTTCCCAAGGATGGGGGATTTAATACATGTGTGTTCGTAAATCTTTGAAATATATTATTAAGTCTCACTTAATATATATTTATTCCTAACTCCAAAATATAATTATTTTCCTCAAAAATATTATATTTTAACTCATATGATTTTCCCAAAATAATACTTTCTCAAAATTACGCGTTCATAAATATTTCCTTAAATTGCGTAAGTTACGTTTTAACGATCGAGTGGTAATAATAATTACCGGCGTAACTTATGTATTTATCGTAGAGGCGTTCGTATTATTTTGGATTCGTTAACATTCGATAATATTATTTTCACCCTAAAAATAATATTTATACACTTCACAAAATAATTGACAAGTGACGTTGTGAAAAAATAAATATATTAACCACTTCAAAAATAGTTCGAGAGGGTGATTATAGTAACTTACTACTAGCTCGAGGCTAGGGAAGAATCTAAGCGCAAAATGAGAGGATAAAAGCAATAGAGTGAGGTCCTTTGAGCTCCGAATGCACCAAGCCTTCTTATATGGGATCCTTGACACTCGAATGGTCTTGAGATGAGGTGATCAAAACCGAAAAATATGATGAATGTAGAGGGGGTGTCCGGCCGAAGCCTTTGAGAGAGAGAGGGGGGGAGTGTTTGTGTGATGTTAAGTGTTGGAAAGAATGATGGATCATGTAGTGTTCTTATAGGCAATTAACAAGTGAATTACCCAAAGGTTCATGTGTTGTCTTGATATTAGACAACTTAGAATATAATAATCAAAATGGTACAATTGATGGTCACAATGTGACCGAAATCGGCCAAGGGGGGGGTAGCTAGTTCATTTCTAACCAATTAGTTAGATAATAGTTAGGTTAATCTAGGTTAGTTAAGTGATTAACCCGGTTAATAGTGTGTTGTGCTTTATTGCGGGTGTTAGGGTATTCCGGGACCCTAACTGGCTCAGAAAAAGATAAGTAATGTTATTAACAATATTTTCATGTTCCGGGTATAGTCCGGTTGTTCGGTTGGATAGTAATCCGTTAAAGCGTTAAACAAGCTTTAAAGTGTCGTTAATACCATTTTTAGTGACACAACTCATTCCTCCAAAGTGTCGGGAATATTTTCCTCGTGTCTTGGCACTTTATTAGTTAGCCAAATGCTGAATTTTTATGTTAAAGTGCTGAATTTTGTACTTAGAGCACGTTTTAGGCACATCCAGTCATTGTAACTTATTCCTAGAGACGCAGTTCTACAACCCTTGTATCCCTACACTCACCACTAGTGTAGTAAAATATTTCTGGCTCATACAGGCCTTAGAGGCAGTGTCTGCCTGATGCTGGCTTTATCAGCATGTTCAATAGGTTATCCGTTCATTGTGCTACTGTGCTTTTGGTGCATCATGTTTGTCACTAAGGTTCAGCATGTAAATAATGTAGTGACGGTAAGTAAAGTATGATGCAGGTATATGCATGTATCAGAAATCAAGTAGCAGTTCATCAGTAATTTCAAACAAGCACAGTAATTAAATAGTAATTAATTATTAATTAAGTCGTACGGATACCTGGTTTAGTGAGGGTTGTCACATTCTCCCCCCGTTAGAAAAATTTCGTCCCGAAATTTTAAGTTTTGCTTGTAGATGCAGGGTTCTTAGGAAATAGGTGGGGGTATTTCTCTTTCATCCGGTCCTCATGCTCCCAGGTGTATTCAGGACCATGTCTGGCATTCCAACGAACCTTGACGAGCTTGACACTACTCCGGCGGGTCTTGTTTACTTTCCAATCCGTAACCTCAACCGGTTTTTCAAGGAAATGGAGCGTGTCGTCAACATGAATCTCGTCGATGGGAATGGCAATGGTATCTTGAGTTGGACTTTTCTTCAGGTTGGATACATGAAATGTATCGTGAACTGAATGGAGTTCGGCAGGCAAGTCCAGCTTGTATGCTACTAGTCCTATTCTTTCCAAAATTCTGAAAGGACCAATGTAGCGCGGATTTAACTTTCCACGCTTTCCGAAGCGTGCCACACCCTTCCAGGGTGAAACTTTCAGTAAAACCATATCTCCAACTTGGAATTCCAAGTGTTTCCGGTTTGGATCTACATAGGCTTTCTGCCTTTCACGAGCTGCTTCGATGCGTTTTCGGATCTACGCAATCTTGTCTGTCGTCTCTTGGACGATTTCGGGACCAACAAGCTGTCTATCACCTGCATCAGCCCAACATAGGGGTGATCGACACTTGCGTCCGTAAAGAGCTTCGAATGGCGCGGCACCAATACTGGTGTGGTAGCTGTTGTTGTATGAAAATTCGACCAGTGGCAAATGCTTATCCCAGCTACCGCCCAAATCCATAACGCATGCTCTCAGCATATCTTCCAAGGTCTGAATAGTCCGTTCGCTTTGACCGTCGGTCGGAGGGTGAAATGCCGTGCTCAGATTTAATTGTGAGCCAAAAGCTTCTTGGAAGGATTGCCATATCCTTGACACAAACCTTCCGTCTCTATCAGAGATGATCGAGAGAGGCACTCCATGATGTGCGACGATCTCTCTCATGTATATTTCGGCCAACTTGCTCGTATTATCCTTCTCTCTGATAGGTAAGAAGTGTGCTGACTTCGTTAATCGATCCACTATTACCCAAATAGTGTCATGGCCTCTTGGCGTTCTTGGCAACTTTGTAATAAAATCCATGAAGATTTGTTCCCATTTCCACTTGGGAATCTCGGGTTGTTGCAGAAGTCCTGAAGGCTTCTGATATTCGGCTTTAACCTTAGCGCATGTTAAACATTTGCTCACATACACAGCAACATCGCCTTTCATCCTAGGCCACCAATAATAATCTTTGAGATCCTGGTACATCTTATCCGCTCCAGGGTGGATAGAGTACCGCGACTTGTGAGCTTCATCGAAAATAACCTTCCTTAAACCTCCAAACAAAGGAACCCAAATCCTTTTCTCAAAACATAACGTTCCTTCCTCGTTTGGTACCAGTAGCTTCTCCATCCCACGGAGATATTCTTCTTCAAGGTTTCCTTCCTTGAGAGCTTCTTTCTGCGAGGCACGAATGCGCAAGGAAAGATCGGTTTGGATAATCATTTCTAAAGCCCTAACCCTTATGGGCTTGATCCTCTCCTTTCGACTTAGGGCATCGGCGACCACATTCGCCTTCCCTGGATGATACTTTATCTCGCAGTCATAATCGTTCAGCAACTCAACCCAACGTCTTTGCCTCATATTCAGCTCCTTCTGGTTGAATATGTGTTGTAGGCTCTTGTGATCTGTAAAAATTGTACACTTTGTACCATAAAGGTAGTGTCTCCAGATCTTTAATGCAAATACCACTGCGCCAAGTTCCAAATCATGTGTGGTATAGTTCTTTTCGTGCACTTTCAATTGACGTGATGCGTAAGCAATAACCTTTTGGCGTTGCATCAACACGCAACCCAATCCTTTACGCGAAGCGTCGCAGTATACCACAAAATCATCTGTACCTTCCGGTAGTGCTAATATTGGCGCATTGCAGAGCTTATCCTTCAATATCTGGAACGCTTCTTCCTGTTTGATTCCCCAATCAAACTTCTTATCTTTCTGCGTGAGGAGCGTCAATGGTTGAGCGATTTTTGAAAAATCCTCAATGAATCTTCGATAGTAGCCAGCCAAACCCAAGAATTGTCGAATCTCGGTTGGCGTCTTTGGCGTTTCCCAATTCTTAATCGCTTCGATCTTGGTGGGATCCACGTGGATTCCATCTCCATTTACCACGTGCCCAAGGAATTGTACTTCTCGTAGCCAAAACTCGCACTTAGAGAACTTGGCATACAGCTGTTCTTTCTTCAGCAGCTCCAAAATAGCTCTTAGATGTTGTTCGTGCTCAGCCTTTGTCCTTGAATAAATCAAGATGTCGTCGATGAACACAATCACGAACTTGTCCAAGTACGGCTTGCATACTCTATTCATCAAATCCATAAAGACTGCAGGTGCGTTTGTCAACCCAAACGGCATAACTAGGAACTCGTAGTGCCCATAACGAGTTCTGAAGGCTGTCTTTGGGATACTCTCCTCTTGTATCCTTAACTGATGGTATCCAGATCGAAGATCGATCTTTGAATAAAAGCTTGAGCCTTGCAGTTGATCAAACAGATCATCAATTCTTGGCAGAGGATATCTATTCTTGATCGTCAGCTTGTTCAGCTCCCGGTAGTCGATGCCCATTCGAAAACTACCGTCCTTCTTCTTGACAAACAGGACCGGAGCTCCCCAAGGCGAGAAGCTTGGTCGGATAAATCCCTTGTCTAACAACTCTTGAAGTTGTGTCGACAGTTCCTGCATCTCAGACGGAGCAAGTCTATAAGGTGCCTTAGCCACAGGTGCGGCGCCTGGAACTAAGTCAATGCGGAACTCTACTTGTCTCTGAGGTGGCAGTCCAGGTAAGTCCTCTGGGAAGACTTCTGGATATTCCCTCACGACAGGGATGTCTTCTATTCTCGGCTCAGCAGCCTTCTTATCCACAATGTGTGCCAGGAAGGCAACACATCCCTTCTGCAAACATTTTCGCGCTTTCAGGTAGCTGATAATTCTTAACGGCGTATCACGCTTCTCCCCGTGAACCACAATTGTTTCGCCATCTTCGGTTGGGATACGAACGACCTTTTCATGACAAACTATTTCAGCCTTGTTGCCTGATAACCAATCCATTCCTACCACCACGTCGAAGCTTCCCAACTGGACTGGTAGTCGATCCAAAGCAAACTCACGCTCTCCCAATTCGATCACACAACCTCTGATAACTTCATTGGCTTCTACTATCTTTCCATTAGCCAATTCGATTGAGTACGGAATATCTAATTTACTAGCGGCTAAAACAAGCATATTCTTAAATTCTAACGACACGAAGCTATAATCGGCGCCAGTATCAAATAAAACGGATGCATAGCGTTGGTTTACAGGGAACGTACCAGTGACAACATTGGGATCCTGGCGCGCCTCCCTCGCTTCAATATGGAACACTCTTCCACGGGCTTGGTTTAACTCTGGGCAGTTCCTCTTAAAGTGCCCGATATCACCACAGTTAAAGCATCCAGGTCTTTGCCCGTTTCCACCTCCATTTCCAGCTTGGTTATTCCTTTGGTTATGATTCACGGCGCCCGCTTGATTAGCATTGTTGCCTCGATTCCCATTACCTCCATTGTTTCCTTGTGGGCGATTTCCATTCCCACCCCGGTTGTTATTTCTGTTTCCGAATCCTCCCTGGCCTCCCTGGCCAGCAGTGGCCCAACAAGCGTCTTTCAAGTGGCCCGGCTTTCCACATGCTTCGCATACTTTCATACTACAATGGCCAGAATGGTGGCGTTGGCAGGTATTACACTTGGGCTGGGTGCCCATATATCCTTTTCCTTTCTTTCCACTACCAGCTGTAACCTGAGCTGGCGTGCCTGATCCTCCTTTCTTAACCACCACACTGGCGCCCTGCTTGAAGTTCGAGAACTTCCATTTGTTACCTCCTGATGACTCGACGTGAGTCTCTTTCTTCTTAGGCTCAGCATCATCGAACTTGTTCAGGCGAATAGCCTCCTCTATGAGAGCCACGCTCAGATCAATTGCCTCAGTAATTGTCGCAGGCTTGGATGAGGTCACCATGCTTATGATTTGAGGAACTAATCCCCAAATGAAACGTTTAATCCGCTTGAACTCCGGAGTGACCATGTAGGGTACCACATGTGATAAGTCATGGAACCTCTGAACGTATTCTGCGATCTTTGGACCTTCCATTTTCAAATGCCAGAACTCAGTTTCCAATCTTTGGATTTCCGCGCGAGAGCAGTACTTTTTGCGCATAAGTTCCTTCAGTTCGGTCCAGGTTAGCGCGTAGGCAGCAGCTTCACCAAGTGTCTGTACTTGCAAATTCCACCAAGATAGGGCTCCATCCAAAAATAGCCCCGAGATATAGGTGACTTGCTGATCTAGTGCGCATTTGCTCATGCGAAGAACAGATTCAGTTTTCTCAGCCCAACGAACAAAGGCGACAGGACCTCCTGTGCCATCAAAGTTGACCGGTTTGCAGTCTAGAAACTGCTTGTAGGTGCACCCTGCACACACATTGTAACATGTGAACGGCATTAGCATCTTTGCTAAAGATATCCAATTAGGTCATGGTATGTCTAAATGTCTTAGTATTACCATGAGGTGGATTGTTGTTGCCATTTTTGTTTGAGCTGCTTCCGCTGGGTCCTCCTTGCGAGGCTGCGTATTGCGCGATGGCAGCAGCGATGACTTGTTGGAGTTCTGCCTCATTGGTAGGCATCGACGTTGGACGTTTCGGCGGCATCTTCTAAAAGATGTGTTTACGTTGGTCAGGCCATAGTAAAGATCCAATGTTATAATACGTACGCTTTATTATGATAGTAATAGTACATAACATCTCATGTTATAATCATATCAATCACACAACATCCCATGTTACAAACATCAATCACACAACATCCCATGTCATAGAATATAAATAATCAAATCAAGCATCAAATATGATGAGAATACTGCGATTGCCATATATTGAGACCACATAGTAAGCGTACAAGTACATCACAGTGTCATACAACATCAGTCGACTAAGGGCTACATCACCCTAGTCCAAAAACTATATCAAATCAGTGTCAGTACAACAAATACATGTCAACAAAAGTCAGAATCATAATGTAGTCTCCAAAAATGTTGTGCAGTCAAAAGCAATCGCCGTCTTCTCACCAGCGTCTACCCATACGGTACTGAAGAGCTCTACACGGATGGCGGTGGAGGAGGGGGAAAGTGAGTGTAAAACAAGCGACGTAAATGGAGCCAGTGCTCCTCCATGGCTCTCTGGGTACGCAAGAAAGAAGCAACCTGCTGCTCTAGGGCAAAAAGGCGTGCAGCATAGTCTGGTGGTAAAGGTCGAGAGGGCTGCAAAGGAGAGTGGGTCTGACCCTGGCACTGACACGGCGGCGGCTGGGCTCTCTCAAGCTCCTGAATGCGCTGCGTGTGTGCCTCGTGCTGGGCGACAAAAGACATCAGAACGTCCTCAATAGTATACCCCATATGGAAAGAATGGTAGGGGTCGGTCGGTGGCATGGCAGGTGGTGATGACCAGAGAAACGGCTCACTGGTGGGATCAAAAGGTGCCACATGAAATGGAGAAACAGGGGGAAAAGTAGCAGACGGTGGTATAGCAGGGATAGATACCGGTATATGTCCAAAAGGGTGAGCCGAAGAACCCTCTCCAGGTCGCGCTGGAGGTGTAAACCGAGGAAATGAAAAGGAGGTATCAACGTGACGGGTATCGGTGATCTGAGGGGGAATAGGTGGGACCTCGTCATCAGCAGGAATCCACCCATGCTGGGCGTGCTCATCTCGTGGGTCCATCTGTGCCTCAAAAAGTGCACAATCAAACTGAACTGGCATAGGATCATGGTGAGGTGCAACAAGAGGGTCAACTGGTGCATCAGCAATAAGTGGGGGATCAACATGATCAGCAGCAATGACATGATCGCCCTCCAACAACGGAGCATCCACTGGGTGATCATCAATAGGTGGGTCAGCAATGACAGGCTCAATAATAGGTGCGTCAGCATGAACTGGGTTGTGCTCAAACGCAGGGTCTAGAGCGGCTACCTGCTCAGGGGCCATGGCAGGCTCGGGGTCATCAAAGGCCATCCCAAAATCAAACTCGGGATCGATGGGATCAACTGGGTCTACTGGGTCGACTGGATCCTCCATAGGCTGATCCATGGGTATAAACTCTATATCCTGATCTGGGTCGAATCCTGGGGGAAAGACAGGATCGGAATCCTCCACATCATCGTGGTCGAAAGCAAAACTAGGAATAGGGGCAACAGAGGATGCCTGGTCGGGATCTGATCCATGTGAGAAGTGATGCGCACTCTGGGTGTGTGAAGGTGCGGAGGCCACAGACTCGAAAGAGTCTGGGACCGGAGAGTGAGCGGGTGACTCCTCGGCGGGAGCATCTGCGATCATCAAGAGATCACCAGCAGCAAGAAGGGCCTCGCCCTGAACATCCTCCTCTAAGGGCTCATCATCATACAGATCGACGTCGCCATCATCGTCGGCGTCGAGAAGCAAATCATAAGCAGGATAAACAGCTAAGGGTATGGGAGCAGGGATCTCCACTAACGGTAGGTCCCCGGCCAAAGGGCCATCAGCGAGCTCATCAGCACCATCAGGTAAAGCAAAGGGCTGAAAGTCGTCCTCGTCCGTGCTAGTAACGTCGGATGTGTGGACCTCGTGCTCTGAAGACTCTAGGTCATCTGATACTATAGGTCTAGGTCCTGTGGTGTCTGAGTCACCTGTGCCAGAGGTGTCCATGGTGTCTGTAACATAAACACAAACATGCACAAACAGTCAATCATACAATCAAATAATCACATAAGTCACCAAGTAAGCATTCAAATAGTTCTCCTAGTCCCACTAGCCTCCCAGCCTCTCAGACTGCTCTTCCTAGTCCCACTAGCCAATTCTCCTAGTCCCACTAGCCAATTCTCCCAGCCTCTCAGACTGCACTTCCTAGTCCCACTAGCCAATTCTCCTAGTCCCACTAGCCCACTACCTCGGCCTCTCAGACCGAGCCTCGGCCTCCCAGACCGAGCCTCGGCCTCCCAGACCGAGCCTATAAATAATAAATAAAATGTGCTCAACATTTGTTTATAAAAAGTTTTGGATCTGGACTTAAGTGGTATGCAGTGTAAAAATGTTTTCGTGAGAGCCCTAGTGATCATAGTCTAGACTCAAGAAAGAATCCTAGTTCGCTATGATCAGAGCTCTGATACCAAGCTGTCACACCCTGGCTTTGCGGAAGCGTGGTTAATTTGGTGTGACTTCTTAATACCATAGCTTAACCATAACAAAGCTATATGAAATAAAACCATGCAAGATCATCCATTCGATTAAGTTTTAAAAACCAAATACAATAACATTGTCTTAACGGAAACACATCCTAGCGACATAGACATTGTTCAACAAACACAACATAACATAAGCATAGTCTAAGGACTGCGACTTGTCCAGGAAAGAGTCACATTCCCTAAACCCGGATGACCTCGTAACTAGTGCAGCGGGAAAACGTGTCATACCGCGCCAGATCCTTTAATTCCCTGAAATACATGTAAGTTGAAAAATCAACAATAATGTTGAGCGAGTTCATGTATAAGTGAGTAAATAAACCTTTGTAAGTATAAAAATAATCCTGGTATGTAGCAAATAAGGGAATTGAGATCACCAATGGTTTGCAAGGCCATTGATATGTGTGAAGTGCAAGTAGGGAGACTCAAACCTAGCGGATTTATGCGTCGGGCACGAAGTCACCCCGAGGTCCGTTTCTAGTTTGGCCTGGGGCTGGGCTCGCTACACCCAGATAGATCTACCGCTCCTGTCCCTCGGTCCTACCATGAGGACTAATGGCCTCATGTTGCTCCTACCCACTCACATGATCTAAGTAGTAAACCTCCTTACGCTAACCATACCATGTATAAAGTACTTGTAATCAAAGTAACATGTATTTCACCCCCGTAGTTTAGAAAACTGAAACAGTTAAGAGAAAAGGGGGACATGAACTCACAGTGGTGCGTCTCTACCAAGTATACCTCCAAATCAAGCAGCTGTGTGACAACCTACACGTACTAACTCTATTAGACGGATGGTCGTGCCTTAGCTTTAAGGTTTAAGTTTTTGGGAAATAGTTAGACAACTATTTCGTGTTTACATTCTGTATACTTGGTAATCATTTTCCTTCCCAAGGATGGGGGATTTAATACATGTGTGTTCGTAAATCTTTGAAATATATTATTAAGTCTCACTTAATATATATTTATTCCTAACTCCAAAATATAATTATTTTCCTCAAAAATATTATATTTTAACTCATATGATTTTCCCAAAATAATACTTTCTCAAAATTACGCGTTCATAAATATTTCCTTAAATTGCGTAAGTTACGTTTTAACGATCGAGTGGTAATAATAATTACCGGCGTAACTTATGTATTTATCGTAGAGGCGTTCGTATTATTTTGGATTCGTTAACATTCGATAATATTATTTTCACCCTAAAAATAATATTTATACACTTCACAAAATAATTGACAAGTGACGTTGTGAAAAAATAAATATATTTACTAAATATATATTTATCGCGTTTTATTTTGTGAAATCCCACCTCCGATATTTTGTAAATAAAGTCGTGGCGAAACTTATATTTTGAAAACATGTCGAGAAGTATCTCTAACACTTATAGTGAAAATAATTCTAAGTGTTAGGTTTTTAGAAAAATTTCGCCAGAGTTTCCTCTGTAACTGGAGGTGGCCACGCTTTCAAGCGTATCATTTTCTTTATAAATCAAATCAACCATTTTTCTTATTTAACCAAAACAATATTCAACGCATCAAACTAGTTAATAAACATGTAATTCGCAAGAATCTCATGAACTTGTAGTTTTTCCAACACTATGATGTAAATCCCAATACTTTAAGCGGATCTTTATATAAAGAAATCCGATTTCATAAAAACCTCGTTTTTAGGGAAATTCCGTCTTTACAACTTCTCGTCATCTTTTTCAAAAATAGTTATTTTGTCGAAAGTGTGTGCTACACAAGTGTTTACACACTTGTGTGTTCTAAAAATCATTCGTGTTAGTGTAAGATCCGTCTTTAGAAAACATGATTTCTTTGATACTTGGTTCTTTGAAAATACCGCTTGTAGATACGTAGATCTACTAGTTTTAAACACTATTTCACAAGCAAAATCGCTTTTACACAAGTTCATGATTCGTGTGTGGTAGAGTTTCATCCTTTAACCCTTGTTACTTCCAAAACAACCTTATGTCATGATCCATGATCATGACCACCCCGGGTTAAATGACGATCCGAGCTACCACAACATAGATCGGGTCCAAATAATTACACAAATCAACTACTACAAGATTTACACAACATATGAGCTTTTAACCATCATTACAAGCATTTTTAGTAAACTTTTGTGTGTCATTTTGTAAGATTACGAGTTTTAACCGTTACAAATCATATTAACCACTTCAAAATAGTTCGAGAGGGTGATTATAGCAACTTACTACTAGCTCGAGGCTAGGGAAGAATCTAAGCGCAAAATGAGAGGATAAAAGCAATAGAGTGAAGTCCTTTGAGCTCCGAATGCACCAAGCCTTCTTATACGGGATCCTTGACACTCGAATGGTCTTGAGATGAGGTGATCAAAACCGAAAAATATGATGAATGTAGAGGGGGTGTTCGGCCGAAGCCTTTGAGAGAGAGAGAGGGGGAGTGTTTGTGTGATGTTAAGTGTTGGAAAGAATGATGGATCATGTAGTGTTCTTATAGGCAATTAACAAGTGAATTACCCAAAGGTTCATGTGTTGTCTTGATATTAGACAACTTAGAATATAATAATCAAAATGGTACAATTGATGGTCACAATGTGACCGAAATCGGCCAAGGGGGGGTAGCTAGTTCATTTCTAACCAATTAGTTAGATAATAGTTAGGTTAATCTAGGTTAGTTAAGTGATTAACCCGGTTAATAGTGTGTTGTGCTTTATTGCGGGTGTTAGGGTATTCAGGGACCCTAACTGGCTCAGAAAAAGATAAGTAATGTTATTAACAATATTTTCATGTTCCGGGTATAGTCCGGTTGTTCGGTTGGATAGTAATCCGTTAAAGCGTTAAACAAGCTTTAAAGTGTCGTTAATACCATTTTTAGTGACACAACTCATTCCTCCAAAGTGTCGGGAATATTTTCCTCGTGTCTTGGCACTTTATTAGTTAGCCAAATGCTGAATTTTTATGTTAAAGTGCTGAATTTTGTACTTAGAGCACGTTTTAGGCACATCCAGTCATTGTAACTTATTCCTAGAGACGCAGTTCTACAACCCTTGTATCCCTACACTCACCACTAGTGTAGTAAAATATTTCTGGCTCATACAGGCCTTAGAGGCAGTGTCTGCCTGATGCTGGCTTTATCAGCATGTTCAATAGGTTATCCGTTCATTGTGCTACTGTGCTTTTGGTGCATCATGTTTGTCACTAAGGTTCAGCATGTAAATAATGTAGTGACGGTAAGTAAAGTATGATGCAGGTATATGCATGTATCAGAAATCAAGTAGCAGTTCATCAGTAATTTCAAACAAGCACAGTAATTAAGTAGTAATTAATTATTAATTAAGTCGTACGGATACCTGGTTTAGTGAGGGTTGTCACAAATACGTGCAGAGATTTCACGACTTATCTCGCGTTGTCCCATACATGGTTGATCCGGAATTTAAGCGTTTCGAGCATTTTATTTGGGGGTTGGCACCTCAAATCATGAATATGGTGACGACGTCAAAGCCTACTACGATCACCGAGGCTATTAATCTGAGTGTAGCACTAACTGAAGAGGCAATCAGGTTGAACAAGTTCTCAATTTCTGACCAAAAGAAGAAGGAGACTCACGTTGAGTCATCAGGTGAGAACAAAAGGAAGTTCTCAAATTTTAAGAAGGGTACCAGCAGTGCTAACAAGAAGGAAGAGGCAAACGCACCAGCCAAGGTCAAACCTGGTGCTGAAAACAAAGGAAAAGGGTATATGGGCACCTTGCCCAAATGCGATGCGTGTCAGTTGCATCACAATGGGCGATGTCGAGCTGGAAAATGCGAGTCTTGTGGAAAGGTTGGTCATTCGAAGGAGACGTGCTGGGTTGGTACTGGTCGTGGTGGCCAGAGAGATTATGGAAATGGAACCAATAACCATGGTGGAAATGGGTATGGAAACCGCCCTCAAGGAGGAAATGGCGGTAATGGTAATCATGGGAATTTTGGAAACCAAGCTGGAAGTGGAAACCGCAACCAAAACAACAATCAAGGTGGTAATGGTAATGTTCGGGGACCAGGTTGCTTTAACTATGGAGAGGTGGGGCATTTCAAGAGAGAATGCCCAAAGATCAACCAAGCTCAGGGAAGGGTTTTCAACATAGGAGCGGGGGAAGCTCGCCAAGATCCAAATGTAGTCACGGGTACGTTCCCTATCAACCAACGCTTTGCATCTGTACTGTTTGATACTGGTGCCGATTATAGTTTTGTATCCTTTGAGTTTAGGAAAATGCTTGGGTTGGTAGCTAGTAGGCTAGATATTCCGTACTCGATAGAACTATCAAATGGAAAGCTAGTAGAAGCGAATGAAGTCATTAAAGGTTGCGTAATAGAGCTTGGGGAGCACGAGTTTACGCTTGATCTTCTGCCAGTCGAGTTGGGAAACTTTGACGTGGTAGTTGGAATGGATTGGTTGTCGAACAACCGAGCAGAGATCATATGTCACGAGAAGATCATTCGCATTCCGATGGCGAATGGAGAAACGATTGTAGTACATGGAGAGAAGCATGATACTCCTTTAAGGATTATCAGTTGTTTGAAAGCACGAAGATGTTTGCAGAAAGGATGTGTTGCCTTCTTGGCACACATTGTGGACAAGGAAGCCGACGAGCCAAAGCTAGAAGATATCCCATTTGTGAAGGAATATCCTGAAGTCTTCCTCGAAGACTTGCCAGGATTGCCGCCGCAAAGACAAGTCGAGTTCCACATTGACTTAGTTCCAGGCGTCGCGCCTGTAGCTAAGGCACCTTATCGACTTGCACCCTCAGAAATGCAAGAGCTGTCAACACAACTTCAGGAACTTTTGGACAAGGGATTTATTAGACCAAGTTTCTCGCCTTGGGGAGCTCCAGTGCTATTTGTCAAGAAGAAGGACGGTAGCTTCCGCATGTGCATCGACTACCGAGAGCTAAACAAGTTGACCATTAAGAATCGGTATCCTTTGCCGAGGATTGATGATCTTTTCGATCAACTGCAAGGTTCGAGTTTCTACTCCAAGATCGATCTTCGATCAGGTTATCACCAGTTGAGAATTCAAGAGGAGAGTATTCCAAAGACGGCCTTTAGGACTCGATATGGACACTACGAGTTCCTGGTTATGCCGTTTGGTTTGACAAACGCGCCAGCAGTGTTTATGGATTTGATGAATAGAGTCTGCAAGCCATATCTCGATAAATTTGTGATTGTGTTCATCGATGATATTTTGATTTATTCAAAAACGAAGGAAGAACATGAGCAACATCTAAGAGCTATCTTAGAGCTGCTCAAGGAAGAGAAATTGTACGCGAAGTTCTCGAAGTGCGAGTTCTGGTTGCGCGAGGTTCAGTTACTTGGTCACGTGGTAAACGGAGATGGAATTCATGTGGATCCCACAAAGATCGAGGCAATCAAGAATTGGGAGACTCCGAAGACGCCAACCGAGATTCGACAGCAGGATATTATCACAGATTTATTGAGGATTTTTCGAAAATCGCTCAACCGTTGACCTCCCTTACTCAGAAAGACAAGAAGTATGAATGGGGAGACAAGCAAGATGAAGCTTTTCAGTTGCTGAAAAAAAAGCTTTGCGATGCACCAATTTTGTCCCTACCCGAAGGCACCGACGACTTCGTGGTATATTGCGACGCCTCGCGTCAGGGATTAGGTTGCGTGTTGATGCAGCGACAGAAGGTTATAGCTTATGCTTCACGCCAGTTGAAGATCCATGAGAAGAACTACACCACACATGATTTGGAACTAGGCGTTGTGGTGTTTGCTATGAGGATCTGGCGACATTACTTGTATGGTACCCGCTATACGATCTTTACTGATTACAAGAGCCTGCAGCACATATTTGATCAAAAGGAGCTTAATATGAGACAGCGCCGATGGGTGGAGCTGTTAAACGATTATGATTGTGAAATCAGGTATCACCCAAGGAAGGCGAATGTGGTCGCAGATGCCTTGAGTCGAAAAGAGAGGATTAAGCCCATAAGGGTTAGGGCTTTGGAAATGATTGTACAAACGGACCTCTCATTGCGCATTTGTGCCGCACAGAGAGAAGCTCTTAAGAAGGAGAATCTGGTAAACGAATACCTCCGTGGGATGGAGAAACAGTTAGTACCCAATGAGGAAGGAACGTTGTGCTTCATGAAACGAATTTGGGTTCCCCTCTTTGGTGGTCTTAGAAACATTATTTTTTATGAAGCTCACAAGTCAAGGTACTCGATCCATCCAGGATCGGATAAGATGTACCAAGATTTGAAGGATTTCTACTGGTGGCCGAGATTAAAAGGTGATGTTGCAACGTATGTTGGAAAATGTTTGACTTGTGCCAAGGTAAAGGCCGAATATCAGAAGCCTTCAGGTCTTCTGCAACAACTTGAAATACCCATGTGGAAATGGGAGCAAATTTCAATGGATTTTATAACGAAGTTACCAAAGACACCCAGAGGTCATGATACGATTTGGGTAATCGTAGACCGTCTGACGAAATTTGCACACTTCTTACCGATCAGAGAAAAAGATAACACAGGTAAGCTTGCTGAGCTGTATCTCAGAGAGATAGTTGCACGACACGGAGTGCCTATCTCGATTATATCCGAGAGAGACGGAAGATTTGTGTCAAGGATTTGGCAATCCTTCCAAGAAGCCTTTGGTTCTCAGTTAAATCTGAGTACTGCATTTCACCCGCAGACATATGGCCAGAGCGAACGAACGATTCAAACGTTGGAAGATATGTTACGAGCTTGCGTGATGGATTTGGGTGGCAGTTGGGACACACATCTACCTTTGGTAGAATTTTTGTATAACAACAGCTACCATGCCAGTATTCAAGCTGCACCATTTGAAGCTCTCTACGGACGCAAGTGTCGATCACCGTTATGTTGGGCAGACGTGGGTGATAGACAGCTTGTTGGTCCTGAATTGGTTCAAGAGACGACGGATATAAACACTTAGAAAAATATTTACAAGTGTATTTGCTTAGGGTTGATTGTTGATTATTTGTGATGATTTTGAAAAGAAAATGATATGCTTTGATAGCATGGACACCTCCATTTTTAAGGGAAACTATGGCAAATTTCTAAAAATATAAACACTTAGAAAAATATTTACAAGTGTATTTTGAGCATGAGTTTTTCAATATAAACTTTGCCATAATTCTTGTTACAAAGATACAAATATTGGAGGTTGGTTTTTACAAATAAAAATGGGTAAATAAATATTTAGAATATATATACATTAAAGACATGATGTGTGTGGATATTTGTATACTTGGTGTAATAGATATATTATTTTAGGGTTAAAGTAATATAACTTAACAAAAATACCAAGAAATTACAATCCAAAGTATACCAAAAATCTCAAGGAATAAATACATAAGTTACACACAGAATATTGAGAAATCGAACTAAGAAATGTAACTTACGAAAATATTCCGGAAAATGTGCTTATAAATATATTTTTGGTAAATGATATTTTGGATACAAAGAAGTAAAAATATGATTTTTCCAAATATTACCAAGTTATATCATATTTTTGACAAGGAGAAGATATATTATTTTTGGGAAGTAAAAATATATTCTCTTGGAATTACTAGGAAGTATAATATTTTTGGGAAAAATATATATTTTCTTGGAATACATTGTTTTTTGATAACATAAGTTTATATATATTTTCTGAAATGAGACTTGAAAATATATTGTTTGGAACTACAAATAAGTTTTGCGAAAAGAAAAATTATGAATAATTGTTCTAAGTAATAAAACATATATTTAGGAAATATGTATTGGATATTTATTCCGGAATAATTAATCAGAAGTTAAGTATAAGAATACTTAACAAATACAAGGATATGAATATACATGTATGAGATACCCCCATCCTTGGGAAGGAAATATAAGTATAAATACTTGAGAAGTATTATTACAAAAATGTTGTTTAACAATTATTCGGGTGGGGTTCGGCTACAAAGTCTATTTTTCCTACAAAGTGTACAAAGTCATAAAACACCACAATTTTAGCCATAAAACACACTCAAACCCCACAAATAATAGAGTGAAGATCACTAAAACACAATATCCAAACCCTAACAGTCCATAAAAACTTCAAACACACCATTGTAGAACTACGAATATAAAACACAACTTGATAATCAACATAAAACACACTAATGTTAGTCATTCGATAATTAAAGCCTTATCATCCAAAACAAAACACAAAACCCATAAATATAGTGTTTTAGTAATCTTCAGTTTTGTTATTTGTGGGTTTTGAGTGTGTTTTATGGTTGACATTATGGTGTTTTATGACTTTTTACACTTTGTAGGAAAAATGGACTTTGTAGCCAACTCCCACCCTTATTCCAAAATTATAAATATAATTTAAGTTGAAATATTAATTATTTTGACAATAATTATATTGGAATGATATCAGAAACGTAACTCAAAAACATTAATACTAAGACAAGGCACGACCCGTTCGTCTAATAGACGTTAGTACATTGTAGGTAGTCGTGTTTGCTGAAGGGATTTGAGTTACGAGTACCGAAGACGCAAGACAGTGGGTTCATATCCCCCTTTTCTTTAAATTGTTTTGTTTATTAACTTCGGGGGTGAAATACATGTTACAAAAGGATTACATACAAATACAATTGGTATGGTTAGCCTAGGAAAGTACCATAGATCATGTGAATGGGTAGACGCATACTTGAGACCATTAATCCTCGTTGTAGGACCGAGGGGCATGAGTGATAGATCTATTTGGGTGTAGCGAGCCCACACCCATGAGGACCAGGGTGGCCCATAGGGTGACTATGTCTTCCAGCCGGAAGCCCGGTACAAATTTGCTAGGTTTGAGCCTTCCTACGCCGTCACACATATCAGTGGCCTTGCAAACCATTGGTGATCTTTTCCTTGCTTGCTTTCATACCGGGATTTACAAACATACATATACTGTTTACAAAGGTTTTATACATACATATACACAAACACATGAACTCGCTCAACTTTTGTTGATGTTTTTAAACTACATGTATTTCAGGAAATTAAGTGGATCCGGCGGGTGTTTGCATGTTCAAGTTGTGTTATGAATAAAAAGATGTCATCCGAGGTCGTAGGGTTTAGGAGATGTATCTTAATCTTGGACGAGATACATGGTTCTAAACTCGGTTTTATTTAAGGTCTTTTGTTGAGTCTTCGTGAACTCATTTAAACATGTTGTGGTTGTAACTTAAATTTGGAGTCTACGTTTCAGACAAGTATGTTGTGGTATTTTAAAACTAAATTTTATGGATGAACATCTTATGGTTTTATCATATAGTTGTTGTTATGATTGAATGCTATGGTATTAAGAAAGTCACACCATAACCACGCTTCCGCAAAAGTCAGGGTGTGACATGTCACCCATACTTTTTTCTTTCTTCTAAACCTAATCCACAAACACACGTTTTTTTCTCAGTATCTAGAGAGAGATATTGAGATTGACGATGGTGGTGGTATCCGACCGATGACAGAGGCTTCTAGGGTTTCGAGGAGTGTCGACGATTAATGTTGGAGGAACAAAGATGGCGGACCGACCGGCGGCGATGAAGACGAGAGCAGCATGGATTTCTTGATGGTCGGTGAGAAGCTTATCTGTTCATTCTTTTCCGCAAGATCTCTCGGTTTTCTTCCGTCGAATTCCGATCGTACTGAGGTAACTTAATCATATTGTTATGTTAATTGATTTTGTTTCGATCTAATTAGCTTAGTGTAATAACAGTTCATGATGATTATCAGTGAAAATGTATGCATGTTTAATATATAACTTAAGTATATGATTTTTGTTAGTGAGTTGTTTGATTAACGTTATACACGCTCTGATATGCAACTCGGTGACTCGGATAGATTGTGTAAAGCTTCATCATCGTGTAATTAGGTTTTGTTTGGTATTTAATTGGTATTTTAGAGGTAAGGGGATTGGGCATTGGTAGCTTATAACGTGAATTGTGTATGTTGTGGTTTTAACTTTTAACAATCTCTTCTTTAAGCTAAGCTCCACAAAGGGGAAATATTACAGAGTGCTCAAAGGCTATATAAACACGGTTTTGATTTGTATTTAAAATCAATAACAATTGTAGTTGATCAAATGTATTTACTCAAGCAAAGATAATGCAGATTATCACTAAAATATGTGTTATAATTATGTTACAGGTCTCGGAGCGGGCTGCAGCTGCAGCAACTATAACTCGTGCGCCTGCTTCAATCCCTCTGCATCGAAGGCATAATATAATCTCTTCAAGCTATGAATAGCTTAGTTCTATATATGGAAGTGAGCCTTCTAATTAATCACTGGAAGAACTTGAGGAAGAATTTTATGAAGAGGTTTGGTATCTGTGCTTCTTTTGTTTTCTTTAGTTTTTTTTTTAATAAATGGTTGATTTTTATGCAACAATATTTTAAAGAAAACACAGATGTGAATAGTCTTACTTATCAAACCAAAAATGGGATTTATGTAAGGGGATGTTGACTGCCAAGTGTAATTATTTCAAGGGTCATGACTACATGTACTTGGTGAGAATAATGAATATGGTAAGAAGAGGACTTAAACTCTGATTTTGGGTTTTATCTACTTGCTGAATAAGGCACACGACAATCTTTTTGGTTTAGATTAGATTTATGAGGTATATTTTTCTTCACATTTAACTACAACTAAGTAACAAACCATGGTTGTCGCTAAAATGCAATCATAACGCTTTTTGCACTTTGTTCCCACTCACTTGATGTTACAAAAGTTGGTGTTTTTTAGCATTTTTATTACTCTTTTTAAAAAAATTTATAGTGTTTATGACAGGATATAAAGAAATGTTAGTTAATCTTATGAAAAAAATGTCAACAACGAGCATGTATATGTGTAGAAAGAAAATGTTATAAGAATTAAAGTTATGTGTGATTACATGGTTAGGAATGGGATCAAATACAAACACTTATGTTTGTAAGAACCGTAAGAACCAACACATAATTGACAAGTGTCCCTCAATAAAAAATTAGTTTAGGGATAATTTAGACATTTTCACCATATTTATTTAGAGTAAACTGCTTAATACGTCCCTGAGGTTTGACTCAAAATGCTAGATCAGTCCAAAATCAACTTTGTTTGCTAAAACAGTCCCTGAGACTAGTTTCTATTGCTATTTCAGTCCAATTAATAGGAGTTAATTGCTAAATTCGTCCCTAAGGTTTGACTTAAAATGCTAGATCAGTCCAATCATTTTCCCTTCATTGGACTGAAATAGCAAATGAAACTAGGCTCAGGGACTGTTTTAGCAAACAAAGTTGATTTTGGACTGATCTAGCAATTTGAGTCAAACCTCAGGGACGAATTTAGCAGTTTACTCTTTAGAGTAACTAATTAAAAATAATTATTAAAACATCCCTAAATTCATGCAAGTTTAATTCAAATCAAAGTTTGATTTTTTTAACATATCCATGATCTAGTAACTCTCCATAATCGAACCAACCTGTAGGAACCACCACAAAATATATAATCATCACAACACTATATAATTAGCATAACATCCTTAATCATTCTCCATTATCAGCACATCGTCCTCAATCGTTCTCCATTATCAACATAAACGACATTAGCACAACATCCTTAATCGTTCTCCATTATCAGCACATCAGATGTGCTGATTATATCTACTTTTGGTGTTTGTTTGTATTATATTGTAATTAACACATAATCAGCACATTATCAGCACAATTATAAAACAACTTTTGGTAACTTTTTTAAAAGTTACTTTTATAAATAAAAAAGGTATAGCAATATGGTACTCATATTAAAGATAAAAAATACTTGATTTTATGGTATATTTAAAAAAAAATAATGAAGTATACAAAAGTTATTTTAGTTTAAAAAACTTTGGTGGAATTTGTATTTAATTGAAAATGGTCAAATGACTAGCAATTTTACGAAATTACCCCTAACTTGTTAGTACTAATTTTTAAATTACAAGGGTTTTATTTATAATCAACCCCAACCCTTGATTTAAACTATTAATGGTTCAGATATGTTCTTACGGTTCTTACAGTTAGCACTGTTTGTACAGGATCTCAACCCTACATGGTTAGGCATAAACGGTGACATGTATGATGGCGAGTACTTTGTAGACAAAATGCATTGGGTGAAACTGAAACGGGTCAAACTAGTTGAAGGTTGTCAGCATGTCATTAATTTGTTGTACCCAACCCAGACCTACCCATTACTTGACCCGTCTACTGTGCGCCACCACTACTTCTTCGTAGAAAATGCTAGTTGATCTGTGTTTTTTTGTTCTGTAACAGGTCCAACATTTTTAAAACTAAAGCTGGCATTGAATTGAACAACCACTTTGTGAGAATGAGGTTACATGTATGGTTTCTAACTATCCATCATCAGACCTTCAAATCGCTCCACTGATCTTTGTTTTAGTCTGACATGATGGTTTTTGTTGGTGTATTTGAAGTAACCAGGTGGTCGACTTGATTTTCCACATGGTAAAGTTTTGAAGTTGTTATAGCACGAGTTAGCGGGCTTGTCACGAGCACAGTTTTGCCTACCATGTTGTGATTATCACCATCGATTAAGAAATTTGTAGGGCTTACAAGTGGTACTTGCAGTTCAGAGAAGAATACCAGGTTCCATTTGATGGAGGAATATGACAAAGAATAGATGTATTCAAAGCATTAGCTCTTGGTACGAAGTGGTTATGGTAATTTTACCAACAAATGGGAGAAAAACCTCAAAATTTTAGCGATTTTCTTAGAATTATACATGGTGATATTTTCTAATATTGTAGGTTGGGAGAGCGGTTATGTGTGGCTTAACAACAAAGGGTGAATATGGAGTAAAAACAGTGATCGAGATGTTGAAGGATGAACTAGAGTTCACAATGGCTCTTTCCGGCTGCCCCACTCTCAACGGTGTTACCAAGAACCATATCAGAACTTAGGTCGGTAATCGTCATTGTAGATTGTAGTTTTAAATCATCTTATGAAGAATCATTTGATATTGGTTTTTATAATCTAGAATAATAAAATTAAAAGTACTAATGAATCTACACTAGATTTGATTTGTATTGGAAATTAAAAATCGTTGCTTTGTTCAAAAGTATTGCACTTCAATACTTTCTAGCTGGATTTTGACCAACAGATTCTTTATATTTGATAATAAATGAAGAAAGTCAAATTGAGTTGAGGGATAAGGCTGCAGAAGTAAGTTTCAGTTTTTTTTTTATGTTTATGTTTATTTTATTTTTGAGTTTGCATTTGATGGTGTCATGAATCGGTACCGATGTAAACGTTGGTTGTAGCTTGGTGATTATTTACACGAAAATGTTGGTTTTGAGAAGGTGCTGAAACGAAGGAGCCAACAACTGTGGAAGAGAAGCAACACAACGGCCTATGGTCAATATACAAAGACGTCAAACTAATGACAGCAACGGAAAGATTTTCATTTTTAGCATGCATGTGCGAATTTATTAACGAATAATCTAAGATACACTTGCGAATGAAACCAACTATTGTAGCTGCTTAACATATGCCGGATACAACAGGTTCATGGCGCGCCCAACCAACTATTGTAGTTGCTTAACAAATGTCGGATGCAACAGGTTCATGGTGCACCCAACGAATGGCTAAGAAACTATTATGACTTTGTTGCAACTTAAACCTATCAAATACATTAATGATACAATGTTTGTATGTAGGTCCGGCGACCATGGTCTAAAGTCTAAACCATATAGGAATAATAGATGTTTTTCTGATGTACACCACTCGCGTAACCAAATTTACTACTAGACACGTGAAGTCTTGACCCGTGATTTTCCGCCGCAACGCGCGGTTGTGGTATAAAACTAGTTAAAAAAGTACATTACATAATATAAGTTTTATCAGAAATTAATAATAACTTTATAGTACTTAACACTTATAAGTATATACTTCACAACATAGAAAATAGAGTAAAATGCACGGATAGTCCCTGTGGTTTTGCAAAATAACACCTATAATCCCCAACTTTTAAAAATTACACCGGTGCTCCCTGTGGTTTGACAGTTTGTTACTCGGATAGTCCCTGGAGTGGATGTCCGTTAGTTTTCTCCGTTAAATCTATGTAAAATGACAAAATTACCCCTTGCTTTATTAAAAATACCCCTTGCCACCACCTGCAACTCCGCCATGAATGGCCCTTGCCCTGCCGCTAATTTGCCACCACCTGCAACTCCACCATGAATGGCCTCTTGCAAAATTCGAGCTATATCACAATGTTCCAATACTGAACGATTCCTAACGAAATTCAGAAACAGAAAATCGTAATTTCCGATAATGAAGCACCAATCGTTGAACATATTAACACAAACTACTATTTTTCTCAACAGAAAACATGAATATAACAAATATAGATCTTCAGTTAACTTTTCAGTGACATCATTGTTCGCTAAACAAATCGGAGTTGTCAAAATCAGTGATGAACAGTGAATTAACGGTAAATAAAATCGATTGAGAATCAAATTATGGATAACAACATTAATATGAACAGGAAAAAGAAGTTTAAAATTGTGAGTAAGGTGATGTGAAGGATTAATGAAAGTTAATTTAATGATTTACCTGATGATGCTACAATGCTAGCGGTGATTGAAGTCAAAATTAGAGTTAGGTTGAATGAAAACGCTTGAGGAAGAAGATACAGTAATCTGAGTTGAAGAAGATAAAGAAACGAGGTGGGTGGTGGTTGGTGGTTAATGGTGGGTGGGGTTGTTTGGTTTTCATAGAGTGGAGAAGATGAAGGGTAAATTTGTCATTTCAAATTCACTTAACGGAGAAAACTAACGGACATCCACTCCAGGGACTATCCGAGTAACAAACTGTCAAACCACAGGGAGCACCGGTGTAATTTTCAAAAGTTGGGGACTATAGGTGTTATTTTGCAAAACCACAGGGACTATCCGTGCATTTTACTCTAGAAAATATAAATACTATTATTAAATACATATACAAAAAGAAAATTTATTTTTTCACATTATAAACATACAAAAATAAAAATACTAATAGACAACGGTTAATGAAAAATAAAATATAAATAAAAAAATCCTAGTATATGATCGGGTATATAGTTCGGGTAAACGGGTATGTGGTTTCGGGTAATCGGGACGGGTATCACCTAATCCCATACCCGAGAAAAAATTTAAATCTAATCCCATACCCGGCCTAATAACCGTCGGGTATCGGGTATACCCGTCCAATTTGTGTCGGGTTTCAGGTATACCCGTTGGGCTCGGGTATTTTTGCCATCTCTAACGATGACTACAAATATTAGTATAATCTTCATTTAGTTTGATAATTAAGGGTTTTTAAGATACTATACAAAATAATACATCACTATATTACATGTGATAAGCCCATGTTTATAACACCTTAATTTTATCATGTCATTTAGCGTCCGTTAAAAGTTTTGATCCATTTAACAGTTTGGATTCTCTGTTTTTTCATAAAGTTTCGAATTCAAATGCATTCACCTCTGTTGTTTAACGTGTTACAAGTTTACAACACGCGGCAGGCGCAACTAGTTGCTGTTGCTGTTATTATTCAATGAGGCAGAGATGAATTTGATGCACTTGGTGGGCCACTTCAAAATGCACGTGAAATTAAGTATATATAATTGCTTATGCCAGGCTTTGGATTACACGGTCCAGCCAGATAAAGAATAAGGGCGAAAAATGACAAGTCTTGAGAAACAAGTGTAGGCCAACAGACCAAATTTAAAAAAAAGGTTAGGCACCTAAGCCCAACCCCATTCTCTAGCCCAGCCCATAATCTCACTATTTATCCTGCGCCCATACCAGCACAACCCATGATTTAGTCTAATGCACCTTTGCCGATCGGTAAACCATGGAAGTCAGTAACCTCATGCCGATCGAGAAACTTGGGCGGTAAAACATGTTGGCAGGTGTTTGTGTGTGTATGTTTGACTTTACACATATATATATTTTTTTTAAATGAAAAAAAAAAGTTTACCACTTTCAAGTGTTTAACCAATGCCAACACTTTTCACCAAAGTTTAAACTCTTTAGACGTGTTGACATGGCACCCTCTCATTGGTTGATTTTAAAGTTTGACACTTTCAAGTGTCTAACCACTCCCTTCACTCTAAGAATGATGTGCTATTTTCTGACATCCAATATCCAATCGGTAGATAAACAGTTTCATGAGTTGATAGACAAAACACAGTAGATTTGATTTGTCAGAAAATATAACTGTGTAAGATACAATTTGACTTCCATGGCTACCGACTGGATATCTAAGTTGCTAATAGAATACAACTCAACAAAATTCACATAAAACAATAACACAAGTCCAAATTTGATGTCATTTATCATCTCACTTCCTATATGGATGATACCTTCCACCACCACTGCTGCCATTGCCATTGCCATTATCATACCCTTTACTAGCATCATATCCATAACCATATTCATACCCACCACCCCTACCAAATCCTTTACCACCATCACCAACACCACCACTTCCATAACCCCTACCTCCGCCATACCCACCATACCCATACCCACCACCACCATACATGGGCCCACCATACCCAAACCCATAACCGTATCCACCATAGAAACCACCTCCATAGCCTCCCCCATAACCATCATAACCACCATACCCACCCCCATAACCACCATACCCTCTATCCACCTTTCCACCATAATCACTGCCATACCCTGAAGAACCCCTACCGAAACCACCACTAAATGACTTACGTGACCTGTTGTCGTATGAGAAATCACCACCCCCACCACCTCTTTTTGGTTCAGCCCTCTTTATCTCCACCTAGCATAAATCACATCTTATCATTTTTTACCAAAATAAAACTGAATTTGGCACATACACTTCTTTTCTGCTTCTTAGCAGCCAACTTTTAACTGATGGAGCCATGGAAAAAAGATGCTTATGTAAAAAAAATAGTTATATACAAGTTCGAAAACATTATCTTCTCTTAAAAAAGGTGTGTGTGTATGTAAAAAAAATAGTTATATACAAGTTTGAAAACATTATCTTCTCTTAAAAAAGGGGTGTGTGCGTGTGTATACACTTGAAATCATCATACTCGGTAAATCCCACCAATAGCAAAGCTAAGGTAGGGAATGAGGAGGGTATGATGTGTCTACCCCATAGGAATAGAGAGGTTGCTTCCAGTGAGACCCCCGGCTCAATAGTAGTTTTGTATCAAGCCTCGGACCTAAGGCACATAACACTTAGCAATCGGTACAAAGACCGATTGGTGCATGTACCCCTTGTCTTTCAACTATCAACGCCACCACATGATGCATGATTAACCATCCGCCGCTTTTAACGTTATTTTCACAAAATTAGTAAAATAATGTTAAAATTAGTGCAATTTCACTTTTGCCCCCCAAGCGCCCGCACATATATACATTATATGCGCACACCACAAGCGAGCATTTGAATAATTACTAAATGTCAAAAAAAAAATGCGCAGTCAAGAATTTTATAGAAACCAGCTACGTTGAACACGTTAATTGTTACTGCAATCGGTAATAAAACACATGGATAATAATAAAAAGTTAATTGGTTTCTGATTCACCCCTAATTTAAGTTGTTTGCAAAATCAGGAAAAATAAGTATCTGGTGTCAATATCATCATATGCAGTAGCGTGTAAATATGCACAAAAATAAGACAACACATCAGCCAATTTTTACAGTTGAACACTCTTATAATCGGTAATAAAATATAACTCACGCCTAACTCAAATTTGATTACTAAAATCGTGTAAAAAATGTTGGCATTTTTCTATTGCTCAGCAAAAACAAAAAATGGAAAGGTGCAAGAATATTTGATTTACTCACTTGTTTGCCTCCAAGTTCATGTAGTTGACCATCAGCAAAGATCTTATCCACAGCATCTTCGCTATCAAATGTCACAAAGCCAAAACCTCGGGACCGACCTGTGACATGATCTAGCATAATTTGATGCTCAAGTATATCACCATAATTAGAGAAATACTCCTTTAATTCATCTGCACAATGAAGTTTGTTAAGAGTCCATAATAATTTAATAAAACATCAAGATATGATAAGGTATCCTACCTTCCACTAAAGTCAACGGTATACCACCAACAAAGATTTTCTTTGTTCTTGATACACCTCTACTGCCCCCCTGCGTATTCTCTCGAGGAACTGTCCTCTTTACTTCGACCTAAATTAACAACACATTACATATACAAGTCAAATCAATTTGTCTAAAGTTGGATTTTATGTTGTATCTCAAAATGGTCTAATTGGTTAAATAGAAACCAGGTCAAAACTCACACAAAGTGTACTCAAATACTTTAAGAATATAGCTTTGTAATCATAAATATGTGCCTGAAGGTCAACTGGTATTTTAGAACCTCTAATTTTATGTGTCACTTAGTATCATAGATGTGTTGTGTGTCTTACTGGTCTTCCATCTATGACATGATCTTGCTCCAAGACTTTATCGGCATCAGATGCGTTAGCAAATGTTACAAATCCAAATCCACGTGGCCGACCAGTAATCTTATCCATCATTATAACAGAATCTGTTAATTCTCCGTAATTGCTGAAGTAATTGCTGAAAGATTCTGGAAACAATAAACAGAGAAGTATGAACAAAAAACACAGCATATACCTGTCACTTATTATATTATTCACTGTTGAGCATACAGTTTAGGTTATAAAACTATATCATATTTTACCATCAATGTAAAATTAACTAAAATAAACAACCTTATTAAAACAAAAAGAAACTACCCTACTAACCACACTAAAACAAGTAAAAAATTATTATGTGGTGCATTCCTTCGTATCCTTACTGAAAACTACACATTCTAGCAAATAAACTTTAATTTAACATACATACAAAACTGTGTATACATCTATGTTGTCAAGACGCACTCAAGGGCTCAAGGCTCATACATAGTTGTCAGGCGACCAACAAGCGCTTTTTTATCCTATGTAAAAAAAGGCACAATCTTGAAATTTGAAACCATAATATACTTAACCAATACTATAGAGATATATACAGCTATATATCCCAAAACTAATAAGATATACTTACCAATACTATGATAGAGATATATACAACTCTCATTCAAATCGTAATGTATATCTTTTTATATTTAAGAATTCTGCAGTATATATAAAGACCTCAACTCACTGAGGTTTAGCACCAACTGATTTATTCATATTCTCTTGATAAAGAATTCTGCAGTATATCGATTTCATTGCTTCATATAAATTCTTTCTGAATTATTTCTGTTATTTTCAATACATAATATTGTTTTTTTGTTTTTATTTATTTGCGCTTTTTTTCTCAGGCCTGTGCTTTTTTTTTAGCCTCTTGCCTAGGCCACAGATGGAGCCCAAGCGCCTTTGATAACTATGAGCGCATAAGCCTAGCCTGGAGCCCAAGCGCCATGCGCTTAAAAAGCAAGAGATTTTTTAAGCCAGACGCAAAGTATAAAATACCACTTTTAGGAATTTTAGACAGTGTTAGGCTCGTTTAGGGCTACTTCATGCTTATTTAGTTTAATTCCACCCTTTTTAGAAGTTTTTTAAACATTATTTTGCCAAAACTAGGCCGGAAAATGCTTTGAACTTGCGCCTGAGAGCCTGAAATCGCGCCACTAAGAGCGCAGCGGATACAATACACTGGGCAGGCAGCTCCTAAGGGCGACAACATAGGTATAGATCACAGTGGAATATAAAAAAGGCATATCATAAAGAAATTAACATACCTTCAGATGTCTCCCAAGCAATGCCTCCAACAAAAAGTTTTCTATCACAAAACAAAATCCACAAATTACGGTCCAAACTCATAACACAATCTCCATTCTTTATTCATATCACCAAATACATGCTATCTCTCCACCTTTGTAACCACACATCACATGGATTTTCTAACATTTCTAAACCCTAAATAGAACTAGATACACAAACTATACAACAACAACAAACTAACCCTGCTGAAGCATCACGACTACTGTCATTGACTGAATGCCTTAATCCACTGCCTCCACCACTATCATCTACAATATCGTCATATTCTACATGAATTTGATTCGTATTATCAAACTGTTGCTGCGCATCATTAACGAGTGGGCCGTCCATTTCCAGCTAAATTTCCTCTTTCTTTGTATCCAATTTATTATAAATCCCTGAAAATGGAGAAAATAAGCCCTAGATAGATGTATAAGGAGAACGAAACCATGATAATAATAATAATAATAATAATGATAATCAGAACCTGAAGAACGATTATGAAGATTTATCGATTGTTTTGATGTTTATGATTTGATGGAGGTAAAAATAAGAAGAAAAAGAAAACCCTAGCTTCTTTGGGTCGAACATACGGTACGGTCTTTTAAATTTTATTATTATGCATCTACAGGATAATCGGAAATAACCGAACCAAAAAAACAAAAAACAAATTAGGTAAAAGTTTTATAACTAAAATCAAATAAACTTCTAATTGAAATATTATTTACTATAAAACTCGAACCTTTGACCTATCGAGGAGGGTTATCATTTTATACGTTCAGATACAACTATGTCAAAAGCCCTTTGGTTATAGTTTTGTTAACAACTATGTCAAAAGCCCTTTGGTTATAGTTTTGTTATCTGAACCAATTGAGGAGGGTTATGATTTTATACGTTTAGATACTACTATGTTAGAAGCTCTTTGGTTATAGTTTTATTATCTGGATTTCAAAAGTTACTCATATTTTTTATTGCTAACTAGTGTCTATTTTTCTGTTAGCTTTTATGAGATTGCTAGTATCAAGAAATTAAAATTAAAAACAAAAACAACACTCACCCACCCGCTTTCTCTACACATTACTAATCCATTAGCCACATATAAAGAAATCATCACCTCAGTCAAACCATTACTAAGGATAGGACTCAGGAGGAATTAGTTATTGTGGGGATTATTCAAATGGGAGTTATGAAAATAATAGGGGCGATGATGATTAGAACGACAATGTTGGGATTGGCTAAGGCAATGGAAATGAATTTGGAGGCAACGAGAACTAAAAATTTGACCGGGTAATGGAGAAATGGAACTTTGGGGTGTTGTGGAAGCGGGGAACTAGGGGAGGAATGGGTAAATCTGGTAGCAAAGGGCAGGAAGTAACCCACCACCGATCAACAACAAGAATGTGACATGAAGTTGTAACAACACTCTAAAACACATTATAAGGAACCCTAATTGAGACCTAAAACATGTACGACGCAACCCGAAACGAAAATCAGGATTTAGGTTTTTTTTTTTGGGGGGGGGGGGTGGTCATGGGGGGGTACCCCTAAACCTTCCGCGACACGCGAAAGGCATTAATACATGTCAAAACAAGAAGATCTCAACACCACAGGGTTAGAAAAATAGCAAGGCAGGTCTAGGAAAATAGACCTCTCAGGCGACACGCGGAAGGATCCTCGGATCATGTCTCGACAAGCGGGATAGTCCAATTTTGGGTATATAAAGCCTGGCTTGGGACTTGAGTTTCTGCACCTGTTCGACGTCTTTTTGACGAAAATTCTCTCTGTTACCTCCGTTTCTTTCTAATAATACACCCCTAATTAGCGAAGCTCTGCCTTGTTGTAAGTATTTTAACCCCTGGACACTAAGTCAATACTCTGCCCGATTGATCTAGGACTCCGTAACGCATGTCAAGGCTCTGCCTAACTCAGTTCGTTGGAGTTATGTCTCGTGTTGTATGGCTAATGTGATTTGGGTTATCTTACTAACACGTGTGCATTGTATGTCTTTACTAGAAACTCAAGGAAATAATCAAGAAATATTACCAGGAATCCCGTAGAAATACCTAAGGGGCTGTTTGGTTGCCTCTTAATGACCATTCAGATGCTACATCTTAATGGTTTAAAACCTCTGAATGGTTAAGAGGTAACCTCAAGTCTGAATGGTTAAGAGGTAACCTATGAATGGTAAATCATCACATGTTACATTCTTCTACCTTCTCATTGGTAAAATTCTTAATGGTTTCATTAAAAGGTAGCCTTTTAATGACCATTCAGATGCTACCAAACAGCCCCTAAGTCTACAATGTGAGTCCATTCTCTTTCTCACAGTTTGTGAGCCCTTGTTTCAAATGTTTTCCAAAACTATAAATATTTATCAGTTATAACTACAATGATTAAGTCTTTGTAATTCTACAATTGTTGCCGGTATTATGGGGTTTTGTATACATTACTTGACGTCACACTCTCAAAATCCACATGCGGAGTATTACCGCGAGGCGTGTGACTGACCAGGATCATGCCACCAATCATATTGAACAATAAGTAAAGGTAAATAAAGTCCATTGTAATCAATACGATTAGTGTTTACGAAAAACAAATGTCCAAAACCAAATTTTTAAGTGTTAGCGGAAGCATAATGTTTAGAACCCAAATCATAAGTTTAAAAGTTTATAAGGTTTCATAAGAACCCAATAATGGTTCTTTTCCCACAACGACCAGTCCTCCGTGCAAGCTCCAGTAAGTACCTAACGACCTGCAAAGCATGTAGTAACGTATCAACAAAAATGTTGGTGAGTTCACAGTTGTTTAGTGTTGTTCCGAAAACGTAGTCTTTATTAAATTACTCTGTTTTTTTAGAAAACATGTCATGGGGTGCTACCTCATTGTTTTAAACTACTAGACTCGTACCATACCAACTACTGACTGTAGTTATGTTTAGTGCCTCGAGTCAATGTCTACCGTCATTGACTAAGTGCCCAAGTATATTAGTCCACGCCCGTCCTCTGCGGCACGGTGTGAGGCTTGTCAAACTTAACAGCGCTATTTAACTAATAACCCGTTCGCCATTGGCCCAACGATTAATCGGTATAAAATGTGTAGGGACTTTCAGATAGAGTTTCCATCTAGTCCGTTTAAGACATGTTAAATAAATAGTAAATTAACAGTTTCCGTCCCTCACAAGGGGACGAGGTTGCCCGTATTCTACCCAAGGAGAATACGTAGGTTGCATCCCACCTAAGGGGGATGGTTGTTGTTTGCTCCATTCCCAAACCACCGGGAATTACATGTTTTTTAGAAAAGTGTGAACTCACCTTAGATTAGCTCGGCAGATTAAATTAAGTGTATGAAATTTAGAGCGACCGACCACGCCCTATAATAGTTACCATGGTATATTAGACTTTGTTTAGACATTGCACGAAAGTCCTACGCATGTCTAGCAACTAGCACACAAACAAGCAATCACATAGCACGTCTATCATATGGTTCCATAACCACGTTCACAACCTTCTTACAATATTAAATATGCCATCTACACAATTATCAAGCAAGCATGGACACTAAAAGTAGCAAGTTTGGTCATTGTGCGTTCATGCCTTGCATTGAAAAAATCACTGAAAATAGGCTGTTTTGGGTGACTCGTTTAATCTGTTTACGAGTCTTCAAAAATTATGATTTTTTTATGTGATGCACCCCTCGGAGGGGTAGGCCTTTTTTTTAAAATTTAAAGGTCTAACTCTTTACCAATAATTAATAAAAAATCATTTACTAAGCTGCAATCAGATTCATCACTTCTGACTGCAGCTTACGGAAAAATTCATTTAAAATTCCCCGTTTATCCGATTGACGAAATTCCAGTTGGAGATTTTTGGAATCACATGGAAGTACTTTCAATAAAAATTTCAGATCATAACTCAATCCCTATATTGAGTTATGACATTCGTAATGGGCTGCAAATTCTGACAGAAAACGCAGCCTGGACCTTTGTTACGAAATAATTCAATTAAAATATCAAACAGTGTCGAAAAAATGCAATTCCAGTGGAGTTTGAAAGATATTTCCTGGAACTACATTATAGAATCAAGAAACACTGATTTTCATTCAATTTTGACCCAGTTACAGTCGACACAAGTCGGCTATAACTTTCTAGACATAATCAGTTTCGTTACCCAGCTTCCTAAAACGACTTTTATGATTTTAATCACATCCCTAGCAGCCAAGAACAACATGTATTCATCATTATATATCAACTAATTGATCAACCATGACTAACAATATTCAAAACAAGATCATACCACATCAAACCCTAGTAATCAAACGAACTCTTATGCGATTATAACACCAATAATCATGCATTCTAACAACCCTAGACTACAAGTAGCATCACAAACATCAAGAACCAAAAAAACGCAACCATGTATACATGAAACATCGCAAATCGAAAACAACTAAGAACACTAACATTGAGAAGAGATGGAAGAACTAGAGAAAGAGAGAGATGTGGGATCGATTGAAGGGGGGGTCTTCTTGCTACTGCCGTCGCACACCAAGGGTTATTAGGGTTTTGGTTTCTTTTTTTTTTTCATGCATAAAACACATATACGTAAATTTATAAAGCAAGGGAGTGGGGGTGGCGATTTGGTCAATTGGGCCGCAAGGGGTGGGGTTTGGTTAGGTTGGGTTGGGTTGGTTTGGTTTGGTTTGGGCCGAGAACAATAGCACAAGAGTGTGCGGTCCGATTATAAGGTGCGACTCAAGGGTTTTGTGCGGTTTAGTTTACTAATTCGCATAACGTTTAGTAATGCACAAACATTTTATAATCAATCGATCAAGTATACTCCAAACAACTCATTCATTCATACATGTACACATAAACACCCGTAATTACAATGCAAAGCAAACGTCAAAGGAACAAGTAAAAGGCTCTTGAAAATGCGAGTTGTCACATCATCCCCAAGTTGAAAGAAATTTCGTCTCAAAATTTAGCACGTAGTCACCAAGGAAGCTAGTTGTGTTGAGCGTTTTCTTGGGGTATCACATCATCCCCCCGTTGGTTTGGAATTTCGTCCAGAAATTCCGCAGTAACTTCAATACTGGACTCATCTTTCTTAAAAAACTGAGGATGCTTGCGTTACATTTGGTCTTCTCCTTCCCAGGTGGCATCTGGGCCACGACGTGAGTTCCAACGAACTCGAACGATAGGTATCTTACTTCGTTTGAGGGTTTTGATTTCCCGATCCATGATTTCCACCGGTTCCTCGACGAAACGCAACTGGTCGTCGATAGTGAGTTCCTTAAAAGGAACGATGAGGGTCTCATCTGACAGACACTTTTTCAGCTTCGACACATGGAAGACATTGTGTACACCACTGAGTTCTTCTGGCAGGTTCAGTCTATACGCCACTTTGTTGATTCTCTTAGTGCTTTCCAAGGGTCCGACATAACGCGGATTAAGCTTGCCCCGCTTGCCAAAACGAAACACACCTTTCCAAGGTGAAACGTTGAGTAGTACCCGATCCCCAACTTGGAATTCGAGAGGTTTCATATGCTTATCAGCGTAGCTTTTCTAACGGTCACGAGCTGCCGCCATTCGTTGTCTGATTTAGGCAATCTTTTCCGTTGTGTCGAGAACAAGTTATGGGCCAGTGATTTAGTTGTCGCCAACTTCAGCCCAACATAGAGGTGATCGGCATTTTCATCCGTACAAAGCCTTAAACGGAGCAGCCTTAATGCTGGTGTGGTAATTATTATTGTACGAAAATTCCACCAAAGGCAGATGTCTTTCCCAGCCACTACCAAAATCAATGACACATGCTCGCAGCATGTCTTCGAGAGTTTGAATGGTACAATCGGTTTGACCATCTGTTTGTAGGTGATAGGCAGTGCTCATGTCTAGACGTGAGCCAAAGGATTTGTGCATTGCCTGCCACAAATCAGATGCAAAATGCGGGTCATGATCAGGGATGATGGAAGTTGGCACTCCGTGCCTAGCGACTACTTCCTTCGAATAGATATCCGCGAGTGTAGAAAACTTGTCGGTTTCCTTGATTGCTAGAAAGTGTGCAGATTTAGTCAGTCGATCCACGATCACCTAGATGGTTTCGTTCCCTCGTTGAGATCTAGGTAAACTAGTGACAAAATCCATGGAAATTTGTTCCCATTTCCATGTTGGGATCTCTAGTTGTTGCAGTAACCCTGATGGCTTTTGATATTCAATCTTAACCCTAGCACAGCTCAAGCATTTACTAACATAGATTGCTATGTTAGCTTTCATATGGGGCCACCAGTATAAAGTCTTGAGATCCTGGTACATATTGTCAGAACCAGGATGCACCAAGTAACAAGACTTGTGTTTCACAAGCTCTCGTAGGTTTCCATAGGATGGATCCCATATACATTCCATGAAGTAGTATGTGCAGTCTTCCTTGCGTTCGAGTTGTTCTTCCATGCCCCGCATGGATTCAGCTAAGAGATTCTCTTCCTTCAGTGCTTCAACCTGAGCGTTTCGGATTTGAATATGAAGATTAAAGTGAATGGTAAGTTGTATTGCACGTACACGCTTAAAGAGGTTTCGTCCCCGAAACTTTTCTTATGTTGTTCCTTGGGTCAAGCCTAAGGGAATTAGTTTCAGTTTTCACTTGAGCACCGCTCAAAATTTTATCGTTCAATAACCTTATTAAGAAGAGCGCAATGGCTATTAGTGCCAAAACTATTTTCCAATTTATCGCTAATTCTTTACGTTCGTTAAAATTGTTGACATCTCTAACTCGTCACTTCTAGTTTAGTGCTTATTTAGGGTCGTAAGTGGAGCGATCATGACCACCGCTTTGAGTTTCGAATCCGACCCGTTTGGTCGGTCTTAGGAACCGACCAAACACATAATTGTGACCATAGTTGTATAGGGAATAACTTCCTGAGGTTATACCTTTTGGTCACGTCGTTTGGTTAGTTATATGATAAGTCTTTTTATATGCCTAAAATGACCAAAATGCCCTTTTTGCGCATAAATCCATTTTAAGCATATGTAACCAACTTTTTGACATATAAACTAATGTTACAACATTTTCAAACCTGTTTGAGCATTTAAGACTTATCATAGGACATGTTTAACCATCCGAACCCGCGTTTACACAAATGACACGTTAAAGTAGTGTAAACTACCTTAACGAGTCATAACGGGTCAAAAGCACTTAGGATTCATTCCAAATCAGAATGTTGAGTTTGTTAAACCATTTCATATGAGTTCCAACACTCATTTGGTTTACAAGACTACATTCTATCCGTTTCCCCGATTAAAGTCGCGATTACACTAACATAGTATCCGACACATTAGGACGCACTTGAGCTTTGTTTCTTCTTTTGATAAAGGACTCTTTGCAATCCCAAGTGAGTACATAGTTCCCCTATTTTATGCTTTCAGTTGTTTTGGGGAGACTCATATGTGCCAAACTATTTTTCAAGTTTTCAAAAACAAAGTCTATATTTTATATAAAACACGATGATTTCAATAATGTGAACGAACTTGTTGGTGTGTTATCCATAACACGAATTACATTCATTGACTTTAGCCGAGCCGACCAGTAGTATGTTATGGTACCATAGGACCGACAATCCCGTTACTAGACTATTCACTGGATATGGTGGGTAGTTTGGGGAATGACATAATCTGTTATTTTAACAAACCCTTTGGTGGTTTGTTAGTCGATATAAAGATACCCCTTGGGTGGTATAGTCGAGTCACACAGGTTTGAATGTATCCAATAAAGAACAAACAAAAGTTTTCACAATTAAAACATGGACGATTGACGATTGATTTATAACACGGACGATTAACGAATGGTTTATAACACGGGTGATTAAGGATTGGTTTTATAACACGAACGATTGATAACACGGACATATTGGATGATTGGTTTATGGTAAGTGATTTAAATAACGAGACGAGTGTAATGTGATAAAAGCATGGTGGATACGCCGCTGGTACTTCCTATATATAAGTGTTTTTATCATATTACATGCCGTGGCGTTATCTAGATCACTTGGACAAATGTTTTCAAACGATGTCATGTAACGATTTTTACTTAAAGATATAAACCATACGACGTTTTCTTTTAAGATGATTTACTACTGGGTTTTACAAAAGAAATGTTTTAGTCAAGATTCATGGCAATGACGTGTGTGGGTGTGTATATATTTTTTAGTATATGTTTAGCTCTTTTTACTCGCCAATTCAAGTTTTAAATTTATAAAACCTGATATTCTACTATCATTCTACACACACGTTAGGGCAAGTGCACCCATCTCGGACGTAGTATAGTTATGGCAAGATACCGAGGTCGTCCTAGGACATAAGAGCTTTTAATACCGGCTTATCGTCAATGTCTAATCGAACCAAACTTTTGAGAATAGATTTTTAAACTAATAGAAAGATAAAAACAAAAAAAAAATAAAAAAAAATAGATAAACAAGAAAGAATCACTTGGATCCGACTTATCTTTCATGTACCCTTTTGATGATTTCCGCACTTTGGGCATTTTAAGAGATGATCTTTGTTATAGTAGTAGGCCCCTCTTGTGAAGGCGACGTTACCCTCAACCTAGTGGTTTGAGTCAGCAAGGATACAATCCCACTAGGTCAAAATATTGAAAGATAATTAAGTAAGTTATTAATGCAAAATGTGGTGGGCCCCCTTCCAGGCAGCGGTCACCCTAAACTCGTTGGTCTGAGTCAACAGGGATACAGTCCTCGTGGGGTTGGTTTAAAGTTTTAATAGTAGTTTATGAGTAAGGGATTCAAGAGGTTTCCTACTCTCAGTCGGGCCAGTCATTCCCGGCCAATCCATGGAGTAGTACTAAACTTGAACCAGGTTCTCGCATGATCTATACACTGAACGAGAGATAGAATTACCCAACCACCCTTCTAACCCCCCTTCCAAGTAGTTAAGATGCTTTATATAGACTGTAAAGACATGAATATGTGAATAAACGACAAATGAAGAATGGTTGAATAAATTCGCCTTCAATATAAAAACTAATTATTAAAGTCATTAATACATACCCACTTAAAAAGTTGCCAAAGATTGGAAATCATAAAAAAATACATAATAGATATATCTTCACCAAGTGATGTAAGAATTTAGCCAAGAATGGCCTTTGTTTGACAAAGATTCTTACTATCAATCTTGGATCCCGAGACTACACACACTCTAAAAGATGGAAAATGGATGATGGTGTTGTAGTGGTGTTGGAGTGGTGGCAAGTGAGAGAGAACTGGTTTGCCAAGGGATGAGTTGAAATGAAACCAAGCTTCACTATTTATAGCTGAAAACAGACTGTCAACACGACCCTGTGCCCACCTGACACGACCCCGTGTTGGCCATTCTCTCTCTTCTTCATTAACTGCAGTGTGAGATCATGTACTAACACGGCCCCGTGCCCACCTGATGTAACAACCCTTGCCAAAATTGTTATTTCTTATTTTAATAATGCACATTAGGAAACCCTAATTAAGACCCCAAGTGGTATGGCGCGACCCATAAATTTTAAAACAGGTAAAACTAGGATCAGGGCCCCCTAAAACACAAGGGGGTATCCCCTAATTGATAATTATCCTTAAAAAATGATGATAAATCACGAAAATTCATTTAAGTTGACTCACCAGGGCTAAGCGGGACACAAGGCTACCCTAGCCTAAGTGGGTGTGCCCTGCGACACGCTCCAGGATCCCTAGCAGCCGGCGCGACACGCGGGGGAGGCCGAAAATCAATATATAACTCAGGGGCCTGGCACTTGCATGGAATGTCTGTTACGACGTGAAAAATCGTTTTCTTCGTTACTTTGTGCTCCGATCTTTCTAAAAAAACTCAAATCTCGAATATCTTCTACGACAACAGGGTAATAACTCGATCACTGCTACGATACAATGTCCGATCGACTAAAACCGATCCGATGGATGTTTAAGTGCTGCCTGAATACGGGCTATACTTTGTCATTCGTCGTGAGGGTTTTGATCTCGTGAAAATATCGTAAATGTTGAATTAAGTTACTGACCTAGTTTCGTTTGCATTGTTATTTTAACTAGGTTACCCCGGCATAATCAGTAGGCAGACTCTGTCAGTTTAAGCTTGCAATGTGAGTCATTCTATTTTTATCAAAGTTGCTTTGAAAAACCCTAAATGTTTTCCAGTTGTAATTACAGGGATTAAGTCTTTGCAAATATTTAATTACTGGCAGTAAGTGGGGTATTGTGCACATTACTGCTGTTTTATCACTCTTAGGTGGGCGAGCCTAATTAGTGATATACGTCATTATTGGGTGACAGGACCCAATAGTGATATGACCACAGTCATAGATCCGGTCGAATGACAACTGGACCAGATAATTATAAGATAGGGGCAATTGTAATCGCTCTTAATACTGTAAATTATAGCCATGTGTCGTTTTGTACAAATTGAATGACTCGCCAGTATTTCCCGGCTGATAAAATCTTTTTTTAAACATGTTTCAGGTGATTTATTGTGAACAAGGAAAAGTGCCGCGTAGCACTCCAGCTTGAATGAAGTGGCTCAGTAAATAACTAAACATGTTTTTGTAATCAGGGGATTTCCCAGTGAAATTCCTTTATTGTAAAATACGGGGTTTGTCCCGAAACTTATAATAAAATAATCGGGTATTTTCAAGTTAAACAATCCTGTTAAGATTTCCGCTGCCAAATTAAACACCAATACCACGGGTTTCTGCTCCGCGGCTTCTGAACCGGGTAAAACGGGTCGGGGGCCGTGACAGAAAAAGGTGGTATCAAAGCCCCTGATTTAAGCCAATTAAGTATTTGAAAAAAATACTTAATTTTTCAATTTGCCATTTTGTGATTCTGTGAAAATTAAATCTACAATAAATAAAAATTTAATTTAGATTTTTGTGCTTCTTCATATGTGCCTAACAACATGAATGAACTATCAGAAGCCCTCCAAAATTTCACCATCCATACTACTGATATGGAAATTTCTAGAACCCAGCCCGATTATCAGGCTGACACCGAGGAGCCACTAGTGTTTCAAGCCCAGCCCCAGGAAAAACCCAAACCCAAAAAGAGAAGAAGGCTTCTGGACTGGAAACGAGGACGAAAGAAGAAGCTCGCTGCCCAAAAGGTGAAAAAAAAATGGAGGATCCAAAAGGAAAAGGAAAAGAAGTAGGGGAAAGCTCTGGTCAAGCCCAGGAATTACCACCTTGGGAGGAACTCGATAGAAAACTGGCAAATAATGACCTTATCGGACCTGTTGATGAAACCCTTTTCAATTTTTCCGCTCAATCAGAACTTCCTTTCAATTTTGAACCTGCTATTCCAGACCCAATTGTCAACCCTCAACCTCTTACAGGGCAGTTGGAAGAATGGCGGACTAGTTATTGGCAATTTTAGAATTTCATGAATAACCCAAATGTGTACTTTCCCCAGTTTGAACCTGAACCTGCTCCTTTCCCACCCATGAACCCGAAGAACGTTGCCAAATTACGCCGCTACGACGAGGAACTGGTGGATGCGGGGAATCGGATTCGAGAAGTGAGGGAAAACATCACATGGAAGTACGACGAGAGGGAGCGTCGTTTTTTAGAAGCTGGATAACAATAGTTAGATATTTTGTATAATAATAATATGTGAAATATATATATATATATATATATATATATATATATAGAGAGAGAGAGAGAGAGAGTAGGAGTTGGGTAGAAAGCCTTATTTTCCTAGAAAGTCTAGGAAGCAATCATAACTTGACATGTGGCATTGAAGGATTTTAACTAAAAGGGCAATTGTGTAATTTGACATTTTATTTTAATTTTGGAATTTATATCTCATTAACTAACTATGCACGATTTTATGGTAACTGATTCTCCATGCTTTACGAATTACTACCAGATGTAAATATCAATCAAATTCTCATTCGTTCCTTTTACAATCTTGATCAACTTTATTCGTAAATCATTTTTTACGTGAGAGATATTTATGGCTTCAAACACAGTTCTTGATTGCGGATATGGCAAATACACTTCTTTTTCTGTTTACTATTATCTGGTCTGTATCGATTTTTAATTATGTCTGGAAACCACCAGAATGTTCTTGACGTTGTGTTTTAACAGCAAGCAGATTCATACAGTTGTGTTTTAGCATTCAGATTCATACAGTTGTGTTTTAATAGCAAGCAAATTCATACAGTTGTGTTTTAGCATTCAGGTTCATACAGTTGTGTTTTAGCATTCAGATTCATACAGTTGTGTTTTAACAGCAAGCAGATTCATACAGTTGTGTTTTAACAGCAAGAAGATTCATACAATTGTGTTTTAACAGCGAGCAGATTCATACATTTGTGTTTTAGCATTCAGATTCATACAGTTGTGTTTTAACAACAAGCAGATTCATACAGTTGTGTTTTAGCATTCAGATTCATACAGTTGTGTTTTAACAACAAGCAGATTCATACGCTGTGTTTTACCATCCATTCTGGTAATGCTGGAGGATTTCTTGACGCTGTGTTATAAAAGCAAGCAGATTAATATGATGTGTTTTCTTGATGTGTTTCTTCATGAAGGATAGAAGGAAGAGAGAGAGAGAGAAAATCGCAAGAAATGTGGGGTGGTTATGGAATGCCAATTATTTCCATATTTAAAACAAGCTAAATGACATATCTACCCCTGATTAATTAAATAATCCTATTTTTAAGAAACACATATTACCAAAATGCCACCAAGATGATCTCAACCATTAAACACACCCATTGGATGGCCCAGATCGCTTCCTAGACTTTCTAGGAAAAACACACTTTTCGTAGGATCCCCGCTATATATATATATATATATATATATATACACATAATAATAATAATAATATAGTATTGTATAATAATAATAAAATAAAACATCTGTAAAATATCTGGCTTGTACGGATGCATAGTAGTATATAAAAATATAAATGTCGCAATGTCGACGATTTTGGCTTTATGTGTTGACTTAATTGTATTTGTGGTTGCCTTATCATGTTTAGTTTCTATCCATTTTGTGACAATAATTTATATATATTGTTAATTATTCAGATGGAAAACGCAATAAACCAACCGGCAAATGAAGTTAATCAATCTGAACCCAATAATGAAGACCACTTTCTTAATAGAGAAGATATAGAAAATATCGTTGCTCAGGGAATAGCCAACGCTATCCCAGCAATCGTCGCTGCTGTTAAGAATCCCGTTGAACCTTCCCAAGCCAACCATAGCAAACGCACCCGCGACAATAATTTCAGCAACAGTGTGAATGGGGGTGGCGATAATAATAATGTGGTTCAAGCCCCATTACTTAAGAAAATGAAAGTGGCAACGAGTGGTTGCACTTACAAAGAATTTCTCGCCTGTAAGCCAGTCGAATTTGCAGGAAATGAAGGGGCAACTGCCGCACTACGTTGGTTGGAAAAGACCGAAGTTGTGATTAAAATAAGTAAGTGCGCAGAAGAAGAAAAAGTAATGTATGCATCCCACCTTTTCAAGGAAGAAGCGTTAGAATGGTGGAATACGGTGCTACAAGCGAAGGGAAGTGACATGGCTTATGCCATGAGTTGGGAGGAATTTAAGGAATTGGTAGAAAGAAAGTTTTGTCCTTCCTATGAGAAGGAACATATGGCAAATAAGTTCCTGAACCACCGGATGGTGGATGTTGATTGTCGGGGGTATACTTCGAAATTTTTCTAGTATGCTAGAATTGTACCAACTCTGGCTTCACCAGAACCGGTGCTTATTTCTCGCTACATTTGGGGGCTAATTAGCGAGATTCGCGACATAGTCAAAGCTGCGAGACCCTGAACAATTGACGATGCTGTTGAATTGGCCAACACTTTGACTGACGGATTGGTGCGTACGATAGAAGAAAACAAGAAAAAGGAATTGGCTCAAAAGATTACCCAAGGTTTCCATGGGGGTAATAATAATAGTAACTTCAAGAAGAAGGGAACCAGACAGTCTTCCGCACCGCCTTTTTGCGAAAACTGTAAAAGGAAACATTTTGGAAAATGTAGGGAAACTTGCAATTTCTGCAAAACACCGGGGCACTGAGAGGAGGAGTGCAGGAAGAAATCAATGATCTGCTACAACTGCGGAGAAGCTAGGCATTTTAAGCCAAATTGCCCTAAATTGGTTAAGCCAGTTGACAACAAGAAAAAACCTGCCGAAGGAACTAATAAGAAAAATGCAAGAGCCTTTCAACTGACAACACAAGAAGTAGATCTGATTCCGGATGTGATAGCTGGTACGTTTCTTATACATGACGTTTACGTAAAAGTATTATTTGACTCTGGTGCAAACCAAAGTTTTATAAATACTTCATTCTGCCAAGCTCTTAAGCAACCTTTAACCAAACTTAGGCAAATTTATACAGTAGAAATAGCAGAAGGAAATTCGGTTAATATAGATAAGATTCTCCAAGAAGGAAATATAGAACTCTTAGGCCATAAATTTTCTGCGAACCTTCTGCCAATGAATTTAGCAGGATTCGATGTCGTGTTAGGAATGGATTGCTTAGTAGCCAACCATGCTCGAATCCTGTGTGATCAAAATTCAATAGAAATTCATACGCCAGTAGGAGAAGTAATTTTGATTATAGGAGATAAGCCACGTAAACCAATGAAGTTCATTTCAGTAATGAAAGTTGCTAGTTATGAGCGAAAGCAAGGAATAGTGTATATGTGACACTCTAGGTTTTCCTGAGTAACCTTCTTTTTGTATTGAGGATTATATGTACGTATATTATTAAATGAAGATTTGTGATTTCTGTGCAATGTGTGGTTCATAATGTGTATGTATTATATATAGTTAGGAATGTGTTTTATATTAGGAACCGAGACCGCGGTTCAGACCCGAGACCACCAGGTCTCGACTCGGGACCTACTAGGCTAAAACTAGTGGGCTGCACCCATTAAAACTGGCCCAAGAACCCACTCGAGACCGCTCCCAAGCCCAAGGTGTCTGATGCTCTCCTGGGTATAAAACCCCCCACAATAGCCGACTTTCCTCTATTTGGCAACTATCATCATTCACACAAATCCCTAGAAACATTCTCTTATCCTCTATCTCTCACCTCATCCACTTTCTCTCACTAAAAACCCTAAAGTGCCACCATAATCCTCCTCCTCACCTCTCGGATCCAAACGGTAGCGGCAAAGCTCTCGGATCAGCTTGCGTTCTTCACTCGAGGATTATCGGACATCAAACCTACTCACCTCTACACTCAAAATCCTTAGCCGGTTAGTGTTTCTTTGCAAACACATGAAAATGCATGATAAAAGTGTTGATTAGTGATAATGTAGGTTAATGTTTCCTATTTGTTTATAGGTTATATGCTTGACAATGTGCATTTTGTACGAATGATGAGGTGAAATGTTGATGCTTTCATGATATTTTACTAGTTTTTGCACATGAAGGTTCTTAAAGAAAAGAATGAGATATTACATGATTGTTGCTTATGAAATGCATGTTATGTGTGTTGTAATGTTGTAGGCTTATTGATTTTGCTTTTAGGTCCATATGGATGAATCTGATAAACATAGTGAATGTGTTTGATGAATATGTTTGATAAATGAGAAAAACCCTGATTAAAGAACTGTTTGATTGAGGATAGAATATTTTGAAATTTGCTGATTTGATCCAAATTAGGAATGTACGGATGATGGCAACATGTTAAGAAAATCCTATTGGTTTGTACAAGTTTGGACAGGTTCTAGAAAGATTCCACCAGTGTTGCACCCAGGGTTGCCAGTCGAGACCCCTGGTTGCGACCCGAGACCTCTTCGTGACAACTCGAGACAGGCTGCAGGCTTCAAGGACTCGAGACCAACAAGATCTCGACTCGAGATCTCTTGATCTGGTCTCGAGATTGGACTCGAGATCCTCAAGGGTGCAACACAATGTTCACTACTCGAGACCTTTCAGATGCGACTCGAGACTTCGTGCTCTCGGGTCGAGATCACCTGGTCTCGACTGGACTGCTTGTCTCCGTTATTGGGCCAAAGTGTGTGACAACATGTTTTGGGTTGTGTTTCCTGTTACTGTTCAAATTAACTATGTGTTGTTATGATTTAAACTGTTTAAATGATAGAACAGGTCCAATAACGTATAGGACGCTAATGGGAAATGCATGTTATGTGTCTTTGCTACTGTTACCACGTGTTGTTACTGTTTAACAGTTTAAATGTTAGAACCGACCCAGTAACTGTGACATCTGTGTCACTATAACCATCATACAAATACCAAACCAATGAAATATTGTATTTCATACTTGGGATTTGTATAAATATGTGTATCGTTTGCACATATCAATTCTTGTTCGATTTCGAGCTCTAAATCGCTTTCTGAAAGGTTATACGCGAAATGATGCGTAAACGTAATCAGTTTAATGCAACAAACACTCTGGAATAGTGACATGGGCTTAACATACCTTAAATAACCTTTACATAACTTAGAAATAAGTTTTGGATGGTTTGGTGTGTTGAAACCAAGTTTATTCGATCGCAGGGACTATTGTGTCAAACTGCGAAAGTATGTCGATTCGTGTGGTAACGAACATTCCGGAACATGATCATAAGTTAAACATACCCTAAATATCCTTTACATAGCTTAGAAATAGGCTTTGAGGGGTTCGGTATGCTAAAATAAACTTTTTGGTCAAACAAGGACTAAAAGCGTCAAAAATCGCATAAGTTTGCATTTTCGCGCATATCTTACGTTCTGAATATATCCGGACATCCAAAAATTTATGTAATCATTAAAATATGTTATTTTAGTGATTGGCATGATAAAATTCCATTCGACGCATAATTTGGATCGTTTTTCGCGTCCGTTCGTGTTTCGTCGTAATTAACCGAACATCGTAACTGTACGACCAAACGAACCGACATCCAAGATGTTTTTGAGCATATTTTAAGTTCCATATACTTTAACTTCATTTTAGAGCCTTGAAATGGGGTTAACGGGTCTTAAACGAGCCAAAAACAAGTTTTATGCATTGCAGGGGCCAAATTTGACAGTTTCTGAAAGTTGCTAGGCGGGCCGCGTAGACCTTAGGGTCTGGCTACGCGGGCCGCGACGACATGCCCAGATCAGAATCATGTTTTCAGCTTTCTGGTCGAATTTCTGGGGCTTTTATGTAATATTTTCAATACCTTGGGCTGATATTTGATGATTTTTAGCATTCCCATTGTATTAAAAACCTTGGGCCCAAGTGTAAGGTCATGATTCAAGCACGGTTTACGAGGAACGATCCTAACGGTTATGGGTTTCCTATAAATACCCAAGCTTTCTCATTCTTGCAACTCACAATCTGATTCATTTTGGCTCTAAGTTGAGGTTTAAACATTTCATACCTGAGCAAACTTGAATTAACTTCCTAGCTTGGACCCTTTGTAAGTTTCTTTCGTTCTTTTGTGTGTTTTTAAACATGAAAGTCAAACAGTGTTTGACTTTCTACTTTGACCAGTCTATGGTCAACACGAAGTTCGTTGGAACTTCGCAACGTGAGCGTAATCACGATGGTCATAGTCCTTTGTGACTATACCTACTGATTACCATGTAATTTAGGTGTAGTGACGAGTCATAGTTTCCGTCATAATACGCGTTTATGCGTATTTTGCAACCAAACTATTCTTGGGTATCAAAACCCTTTGTTTTGATATCAAACTTGTTTTCTAACTTCGTTAAACATGTTTTAACATGTTTAACTCGTCACTTTAGGTTTAGTGCTTATATAGGGTCGTAAGATAAGTGGTCTAAACAACCGCTTAGACTTTCGAACTAGACCCGTTTGGTCGATCATTAGGATCCGACCAAGCATATTATGTGACCATAGTTGCATAGGGAATAACCTTCCGAGGTTATACCTTATGGTCACTTCGTTTAAGTAGTTGTATGATAGGTAGTTTATATGCCTTAGGTAAATGACCAAAATGCCCTTTTTACGCATAAATTCATTTTAAGCATATGTAACCTAAATTTTGACATCTAAACTGATTAGGCAACATTATTAGACATGTTAAGGCATATATTACCTGTCATAGGACTAGTTAGGCGGCCCGAACGCGTTTTACGCGAACGACGTGTTAAAGTAGCGTAAGCTACCTAAACGGGTCGTAAGCACTTAGGTTAGGTTTAGATTTAGTATGTAGGCTTTGTTAAACCATATTACATGAGTTCCCATACTCATTTTGTTTACGAAACCTCATTCTATCCGATCTTCCGATTTAGGTCCGATTTATTTACTTAGTTACCTATATTAGGTGCCGTTTGATTCCGTGATCCCTCTAGCTTTGCTTGGTTGTTATTCAAGACTTCTAAGCATCCTCAAGTGAGTACATAGTCCCCTCTTTTACTGTTTTCAATGTTTTGGGGTGAAACATGTGGACCTATTTGTTATGTTCATGATTTCAAAGTATAAATTGATTATACATGTTAGTACTTATCTTTTGACAAACTGACTGATTATTTATGGTTTAAACACTAATTTTTCAAAGTTTATAAAATTAATTGTTGGATTGTACTTATTTTATACATGCACCAGACCGATTGGTAGTATGATATAGTGCTATAGGATTAGACACCCCATTCTTGTTGTATGGAATGTCAGAAACCAATTTTTATCCAAATAGAGATTGCCTTTGTGGTATTTCTATAGTCTCTAAGGTGTAGTTTGATACACAAAGGTTTGAATGAATTCTAAATCACATTGTTTTGTATATTTTGTTATACTCCCAAAGTATAGTTTAATATGCTCTCATATGTGATATTGTTGTGTACAAAACCAACATATATTTTCTTAATTACTAAAACATAGTTTGATATGTTATTTACAAAACCAAAGCATAATTTAATATGTTATTTATAAAACCAAAGTATACTTATGATATACTACTGAAAACTATTATTTTGAAAACTAAAGTATATTTGATATACTATCTGTTTAACTATTTTGGAACTAAAATATATCTTAATATATTACATGTTCGACTTTCTTAAAACCAAGGTATATTTTTATATATACTACAAACCTTTTTACCAAAACATTGTTTTACAAACAACATATTTTATACAAACTCATTTTACTTAGTTATTTATTTATGCATCTTTCTTTTATATCATCTGATTTCTTATCACTTGTTATATGATTTATAAAAGAAAACATTTTTAAGTTCATGACTATTTTTGTTAAAACATTCTTTTAAACTTACAAGTCATGAATCCTGCATTAATAAAACCTATGTATCTCACAGGCATTTTTATGCTGACGTACCTATTTTTACACATGTTTCAGGTGCTGCTATGTGATGATTGTTGATGCATGATATACATAGGATGGACTCGTGCCTTAGCGACTTTAAAACTTGAAAGACAATATTTGTATTTATCTGATTTGTAATAAAACAATGAGTTCAATGATTCAATAAAACAAAACTATTTAATCCATGGTTGTGAAACAATGATTCTGTTACGACACTCCCCGACGTTTCCGCCACGATTTGTTGTTTTACGTGGTCGGGGTGTGACAGAAAAGTTGGTATCAGAGCCAATGGTTATAGGGAATTAGGTTATTAGTAATGCTTTGACCTAGACTATAACCTTCCTAGGACCCTAACACAAGTTATCTTGTGTTTAGTCTTAAAACAATACCGTCGCCTTTCTTTAGGTGACAACCAAAACAAGAACACCAATTTCGAATCCGCTTTGAAAACCAATCATCTGTTCTAGGATGATTTATTATAAGGTTTTGAACCCTCTAAGTTTTCAAAATCTCGTCAAAGTTTGGGTCTTATAGTGTGAACACGTGCAATCTGGAAGGGTGGATGCCTGCATCCTGAGTTTTCTGTCTAAGGCTAGAGTGTTCGTACAAATCCACATAATCGGACCAGTCACTCTTGCCTAGGAATTCTTGGGATGAGTGTCCACTTATAGGCTAAAGCAGGTTTTCACGATACATTATATTGACCCATTTACTTTGATTAGTCACTACGAGTCATTTGTTTGTTCAAGGTAACGAACGAATGATCGCCTTCCTTGTGTTTTGTCGATTGCTTCCAATACCCCATTTGCTTTTCCCATTTGTCAACCTTACTCATTTCTCATGTTTCCTTGTCCTTTTTAGACAATGCCTCCTCGACGAGATGCACAACCCCTAACTAATGAAGAAGTCGCAGCCCTTGAATAAGGTTACCATTAAGAATCGATACCCATTACCTAGGATTAATGATCTTTTTGATCAACTTCAAGGAGCTAGGTACTTCTCTAAAATAGATTTATGCTCCGGATACCATCAGTTGAAGGTACATGAAGAAAACATACCTAAAACTGCTTTCAGGACTAGGTATGGTCACTATGAGTTTACAGTCATGCCCTTTGGATTAACGAATGCTCCTGCAACATTCATGGATATGATGAATAGGATCTGTAAGCCGTATTTGGATAAGTTCGTAATTGTCTTCATCGACGATATATTTATTTATTCCAAAAGCCAGGACGAACATTGTGAGCATCTGCATGCACTCTTAACCTTGTTAAGAAAAGAAAAGCTTTATGCCAAATTCTTAAAATGTGAATTTTGGCTACAAGAAGTGCAATTTTTTGGACACCTGGTTAATCATGAAGGCATTCACATGGATTCCTCCAAGATAGAAGCAATCACAAATTGGAAGGTCCCGCAATAAGCTACCGAAGTTAGAAGTTTTCTAGGATTAGCTGTATATTATAGGCACTTCATCAGAGATTTTTCTAAGATAGCTGTTCCATTAACTAAGCTAACCTGTAAAACTGTTAAGTTTGAATGGGGACCAAAGCAAGAGGAAGCCTTTAGAATTCTCAAGCAAAGGTTAACAAATGGCCCAATTCTTGCCTTACCCGAAGGAACCGAAGATTTTGAGGTCTATTGCGATGCTTCTAAGCTAGGATTAGGGTGTGTGCTAATGCAACGCAAAAAGGTAATTGCATATGCATCAAGACAATTGAAAAAGCACGAAGAAAATTATAAGACTCATGATCTAGAATTAGGAGCAATAATTTTTGCCCTTAAGATTTGGAGACATTATCTGTACGGAAGTAAGTTTACTGTCTATACAGATCATAAGAGTTTAAGGTATATATTTGGACAAAAATAATTAAACATGAGGCAAAGAAAATGGATGGAAATTTTAAGTGATTACGACTGTGATATCTTATATCACGAAGGAAAGGCAAATGTGGTGGCTGATGCCCTAAGTCGTAAGTACCATGAGAAGCAAAGGCGAGTTCGTGCTCTTAGATTAAATCTACAATTGAATTTAATGGAACAATTGAGAAAGATTCAGGAGACAGCAATCAAGGATGATGCTGAAGGAATGAAAGGAAGGATAAAGGAATTAGAACAAGGCACTGATGGAATTTGGAGATTCCATAAGAAAAGAATTTGGGTACCTAAGCAAGGAAACTTAGGAGATAAGATTTTAGAGGAAGCCCATAAATCTAGGTATACGATGCATCCTGGTAATAACAAGATGTATCAAGATTTAAGAAATAACTTCTGGTGGATAGGAATGAAAAAGGACGTAGCTAGATACGTTTCTAAGTGTCTAACTTGTTCATAAGTTAAGGCAGATTACCAAAAACCTTCAGGTTTACTTCAACTATTAGAAATGCCTGTATGGAAGTGGGAACTAATAACAATGGATTTTGTTACTAAGCTACCCAAAACTAGGAAAGGTAACGATGCAATCTGGGTGATTGTAGATCGATTAACCAAATCATCTCATTTCCTACCAATGAAGGAAACCTTTAGCATGGAAAGATTAGCTAAGTTATACGTAGACGAGGTAGTATCCCTACATGGATTCCCACTCTCCATTGTGTCAGATAGGGATAGCCGTTTCACTTCGCATTTCTGGACAAGTTTCCAAGAAGCCATGGGGACACGATTAAATTTAAGTACTGCATACCACCTGTGACAACTCAAAATCTCAAGGTCCTTTTCTACGTATAACTTGCTTTCACGATTCGTCTTGCGATGTAACATGAGTGTGATAGGTAAATGATTATAGTATTGATTATGTTTGACTAATAAATGAAATCGTAGGAGTTGTTAACTGTTTAGTAGTCACATGAGCATGCTTTACATTACTTGGCTACACGCGTCCGGGCCGCACACTTCATCTACAATCGCACGCTGGGCTTGCGGACCAAACACATCCTTCCTCTCCTCTTCACTTAATTGTCCTCGGCCCAATTCTCTCGAACCCAAAGGGGGCGGCCCAGCTATGTCAAACACTTGCGTACACCCCATGCTAGGTATAGTTTTACTTTATCACAAAACCACAAGCCTCCTAACCCTACCTCTCATCTTCCTCGACGGCAGACTTTCCCCAACTCGAAGCTCTCCTCATCGTGGCTTGGCCCTTCCTCACACATGATCTCTCTTGGTTAGTAATCAATCTCTTAACCGAGTTTCTCCTTGTTGCGTTTATCATGATGCTATTTTGTATTTAGTTGTATGGTTGATATGCATAACTGGTGAATATATGTTAAATTATTGTGACAAACTTGGAACATGCTTGATGATATCGATAGACTAGGGATGGTAGGATGTGATACCTTGACTGTTCGTATTGATTGATGTTCATGGGACTAATTGAATTTGTGGTATAATACGTTGTAACTGTATGAGAGTTTAGGGATCCATACATAAAATAATAAGTCTTGGATTAATGTAGTTAGAACTATTGTCATGCATACGTTGGTAGGGAATGGAATGTCAATTATAATGATTAAAAGATGGATAGTGGGTGAGTTGTTGAGATCTATTAGTGTGCATGTGAGCAATGGGTGATTCATAACCTACTGTGATGTATCAGAAGTCTTTAGAGGTCCAATAGATTGTTGGTAATGATTTGATATGAGTAGTTAACCTTGAATAAACAAATGATGGCCACGATTAATTGTTATCTTGATTTCTTGAATCCATGTGCACACATATGTAAATGACGGTCATGTGCATGTGTGATCTTGATTTCATCAATTCATGTGCACATATAAAGTAAACGACGGCTCATGTGAAATTGTAATATTGATCTCATTCACCCATGTGCACCTCCTGAATATGTTGTCAGAATTAGTCAAAGGTGTTAAACCTTATCAATTGCTTTAATTGTATGAGAAACTGTTTGTGATTGACACATGGTTTGATATCGGATGCTTAATAAACTGATTGGTAATATGCAAATTGAATTGCTGAATGCCCTCGTATTACGTGTTGTATGATTAATCAGAAACTGTAAGTGAATAGGGTGATTATTTGTGGGGTTTCGCCAGGAAGGCCCTCGACGAAACATGTTGAGTTTCGTCAACATGAACTCGACGAAACATGTTGAGTTTCATCAACATAGGCTCGATGAAAGGTGTTAAGTTTCGTCGACAGGGAAACCAGACAGAACAGATGTTTATGCTGGGTTTGAATAGGAATAACTATGAATGAAAGTCTGTTATGATCCGTTAGGAATATACATATTGACTGAGGAAAACATGGTCTGGTTGTCGTAAAAAGTACGCTTAAACTGTTAAGTACTGAGATGGTATGTATATGTGAAAACTTTAAGAGTGAATAACCACTGTGTTACTTGTGTGCGCACTATGATCATAACTCATACATGAACCATGCAACTGTAAACTGATTATGTATACGTGAATACCATAGGGTGTGACTGTTTAAGTGTGATCAAGTAGCTAATCAAACCGAGCAAACCGAGGTGAGTTCACTACTCTTTTTCCAAGCATGCATCCCGGGGAGGGATATCGGGTAACGTTCCAGGGAGGAATGCAGGTTAATGGGATGTTTGTTATTACTTAGTTTCTATTATGTAAGACCCCCTACATCTACCGATTGTTGCCGGGAAGGCAACGAGGTATTTAGTTGATAGCGCTATTAGGTTTGGCACCCTCACACCGTACCGAGGAGGACGGGCGTGAACTAATTACCTTGACCACTTGACCAATGCCTAGATAGAGGCATTGGGGTTGGGCATTCACATCTGTATATATAAGACCCCTTACATCTACTCGAGGTTATTAGTTGAGCTAATTACCTCGACCACTTGACCAATGCCTTGATAGAGGCATTGGGTTTGGGCATTCATATCTTGTAGCCATTTCGGTAATCGAGTAATAACAACATCAAATCATCAAAACGACGAAACATCAAATCAACAAATCATCTTATTAAACTGTTTTACACATGTGACTGGTAACTAAACTCGGTAACAAAACTTTGAACTCACCAGCGTAGTCTGACACACTTGTTTGCATGCTTGTAGGTCGTTAGCTGAGATACTCTGTGACTTGCTATCTGGAGCAGCTGGAGTGGGCATGGTCTTGCTGGACGTATTTATTTTATTGGTTTATTGATACATTACTTTGGTTTTAAAACTGGTTAACTTTGCTTCCGCTAATACTTTGGTTTTCATTCAAACTTACAGACAGTGTTTTATTTACAATCAAGTACTTTGTCTTTTAATTGGATACGTTTGATATAATTAGTGGCTCGTTGTTGGATCGTCGCACTCCTAATAGGGACATACCCTAAGTGGGAATTTGGGGGTGTGACACAAACACATATACGTATAATAATCAATCATATAATCAGTTAATCACATAAGTCACCAAGTAAGGTATCACATACTTCTCCTAGTCTTACTAGCCAATTTCGTCCAGTCTACAAGACTGCTCTGTCCTTCACTTAAACCAAACCTCGATCCTCCAGATCGATCCTATAACAAACCAACGTGCTCGACTACCTTGATCACCTCGATCCTCCAGATCGATCCTATAACAAACCAACGTGCTCGACTACCTTGATCACCTCGATCCTCCAGATCGATCCTCAGCCCTCCAAGCTGAGCCTATAATTGATAAAATGTGCTCAACATTCGTTTGTAAAAAGTTGTGGATCTGGACTTAAGTGGTATGCAGAAAAATGTTTTCGTGAGAGCCCTAGTGATCATAGTCTAGACTCGAGAAAGAATCCTAGTTCGCTATGATCAGAGCTCTGATACCAAGCTGTCACACCCTGGCTTTGCGGAAGCGTGGTTAATTTTGGTGTGACTTCTTAATACCATAGCTTAATCATACCAAAGCTATATGAGTTAAAAACATGCAAGATCATCCATTAAGTTTTGAAAACCAAACACAATACCATTGTTTTAACCAACAACCATAACCTTGTCCAACAGACGTTACAACTTGAAACATAACATAAACATGGTTTAAGGACTGTGTCTTGTCCAGGAAAGAGACACATCCCCTAAACCCCGGATGACCTTGGAAACTAGTGCAGCGGAAAACATGCCATACCGTGCCAGATCTCGTTAATTTCCTGAAATACATGTAAGTTGAAAAATCAACAATAATGTTGAGCGAGTTCATGTGCAAGTGAGTAAGTAAAAACACTTGTAAGTATAAAAGTTCCCTGGTATGTAGCAGTGTAAGAGGACTTGTGATCACCAATGGTTTGCAAGGCCATTAGCATGTTGTGAAATGCAAGTAGGAAGATACAAACCTAGCGTATTTGGCGTTGGGGCACAAAGTCACCACCTGGTCCATTATGCGGGCTCAGGGGTTGGGCTCGCTACACCCAGATAGATCTACCGCTTAAGTCCCTCGGTGTTCTAACTACCCATTCACATGATCTAAAACCTCCTTACGTTAATCATACCGTGTATAATAGTACTTGTAAACAAAGTAACATGTATTTCACCCCCGCAGTTAAGAAAACTGAAAACAGTTAGAGAAAAGGGGGACACGAACTCACAGTGAATGCGCGTCTCTACCAAGTGTCTCCAATACAGTAAGCTGTGCAACGACCTACAAGTGCTAATTCTATTAGACGGACGGCCGTGCTTTAGCTTTATAGTTTAAGTCTTTGGGAAATAGTTAGACAACTATTTCGTGTTTATGTTCTGTATACACTTGGTAGTTATACTTCTTCCCAAGGATGGGGGATACAATACATGTGCGTAAGTTAGGTTTTAATAATCGAGTGGTAATATAATTACCGGTGTAACTTATATGTTAATGTGGAAGCGTTCGTAAAGTTTTGGAATCATTAACGCTTGTAAATATTATTTTTACTCTAAAATAATATTTATGTATTTTCACAAAATAATCATAAACAGTGTGGTGACAAAATATATTTATCACGTTAACTCTTGTGAAAATCCCACCTCCGAATATTTAGTAAAACATAGTTCTGGCGAAATTTATGTTTCGAAAATATGTCGAAAATAGTTCTAACACTTGTTGTGTAAATAAGCCTAAGTGTTAGGTTTTTAGAAAATTTCGCCAGAGTTTCCTCTGTAACTGGAGGTGGCCACGCTTCTAAGCGTATCATTTTCTTTTTTGAAAACAACCCATGATTATCAACAATCAACCCTTACGTTTTAACACGCGAAACGCTACCCTTGTCGTTTCAGTTTCAATATGTGGAAACTGGACTGTTTTCGGACGACTAAATAAAATACTTAACCCTTTCCAAAAATTCCCAAATTTTTACGGGTCGTCCTAATCGACCCAAAAATGATTGTATAAAAATATCGGGGTCCAGTTTCTTATCAATAATTTATAGAAAATCGTTTACCGAACCGTGATCAGATTTGTCACATTCTGATCACAGTTTGTGGAAAAATTCGTCAAAAATTCCTCGTATGTCCGTTTATCGAAATTCCAGTTTGAGGGTCACAAATACATCCGTGACCATCTTAGATAAAAGTTTCAGGGGCTGGTTCGGTTCGGGTTTTAAGTTGTGATCGAAAACGCACAGCCCAATTTACTGCAGTAACAAACAGCCTTAGCTGCTGTCACGAAAACAGGTTTTTAAAATAGTAACCGACATCAGAAAAATACGATTCCAGCGCCATTTTCTTCGTTTTTCGAAATGACACGATTTAGGCTTTTGAAATTCCGTTTTTCGAGTTTTTAAAGTCCGTTTACAGCCTGATGAAGGCGGCTGAAACAGTGACTCAGCTTGCTGTTTTGCGGTTTAGATGTTATTAAATCGTGTTATAAGTGTCCGATTAGCGGGTTAAACAAGAAAACAACTTTTGTACACGTTAAAACACTTTTACCCGAGTAAAGCATTTTTACACAAGTTCATGTTTCATGTGTGGTAGAGTTTCACCTTTTAACCCTTGTTTCTTCTAAAAACAAGCTTATGTGAAGATCCATGATCTTACAAAGTCGGGTTAAACGATGATCCGAGCTACCACATCATAGATCGGGCCTCAATAATCACAAATTCCAAATACTACATCTTTTACACAAGTTACAAGCTATTAACCACCATTTTAGTGTTTTTACTAGACTTTAAAGCTTCAAAATGTAAGTTATCGATATTTAACCGACAAAGTTCCTTTTAACCACTTTAGATAAGTTCAAGAACAAGTTTTAAGTGTTATACCTCTAGCTCTAAGCTAGGGAAGATTCTTGATGAAAATCGCGTGGATAAAAGCTAACGGTAGAGGTCCTTCGCGTTCCGTTTGCACCAAAGCTCCTAATACGTGATCCTTAACGCGTGTATGATCTTGGAATGTGAAGGACAAGAACCAAAAAAATTTATGGATGGATAGGGATGCTTGGCCGTAGCTAGTTTAGAGAGAAGAGAGAGAGTTTTGGTGAAATGTGGGTTATGTGATAATGCTCATGAGATTAGTGGTTAACTTATAGGCAAAAATAAGATGATTAACCAATGGTCCATGTGTAGTCTTGATATCCAACAACCAAGATTTACAAATCATACAAGGTACTAGTATGTCCCCTAGGGGACCGAACTCGGTTATGGGGGGGGGGGGGGTTTCCTAACCGATTTTAACTAGTTTAGTTGGTGTTTAGTTAGGTTAAATAGGTTAACTAAGTATTTAACTTAGTTAGTTGTATGTTATGTGTTATGACGGGTGTTAGGGTAATCAGAGACCCTAACTGGCTCAGAAAAATATAATTAGTGAAAATAGTAATATTTTCATGTTCCGGGTAAAGTCCGGGTGTCCGGTTGGATAGTAATCCGTTAAAGCGTTACAAAAGCTTTAAAGTGTCGTTATTAACATTTTTAGTGACACAATTTGTTTTCCCGACACTTTAGAAAGTGTCTAGTATTATTTTCTCATGTTCTGGCACTTTACTAGTCAGCTAGAAGCTGGATTAATTATTGAAGTGCTGTGTTTGGTACTTAAAGTACGTTTTTGGCACATCCGAATCAGTGTATCTCATTCCTAGAGACGCGGTACCACAACCCTTATATCCCTACACTCACTACCAGTGTAGCCAAAATACTTGAGGCTCTTAACAGGCCTTAGAGGCAGTATCTGCCTGATGCTGGTTATATCAGCATGTTCACTGTGTATCCGTTTAGTGCTACTGTGCTTTTTGTGCATCATGTTTGTCACTAGGGTTCAGCATGTAAATAATGTAGTGACAGCAAGCAAGTATGATGCAAGTAAGTTCATGTATCAGTATTCAAGTAGCAGTTCATCAGCTAGTTTAAACAAGCACAGTAATTAAGCAGTAATTAATCAGTAATTAAGTTGTACGGATACCTGGTTTAGTGCGGGTTGTCACATCACTGGTAGTACCTCTTCAAGATATAGAGGTAAACGAAAAGTTGAAATTTGTTGAGAAACCTCTCCAAATAGAAGACAGAAAGGTCAAACACCTCCAACACAAAAGATTGGTGCTAGTCAAAGTAAAGTGGGATTCGAAAAGAGGACCTGAGTACACATGGGAACTGGAATCAGAAATGAAACGAAAGTACCCTTACTTATTCCAGTAAATCTCGAGGACAAGATTTTAAACAAAGTGGGGAGGCTGTAACAACCCTTGCCAAAATTGTTATTTCTTATTTTAATAATGCACATTAGGAAACCCTAATTGAGACCCCAAGTGGTATGGCGCGACCCATAAATTTTAAAACAGACAAAACTAGGACCAGGGCCCCCTAAAACTCCAGGGGGGTATCCCCTAATTGATAATTATCCTAAAAAAATGAAGATAAATCACGAAAATTTGTTTAAGTTGACTCACCAGGGCTAAGCGGGACACAAGGCTACCCTAGCCTAAGTGGGTGTGCCCCGCGACACGCGCCATGATCCCTGGCAGCCGACGCGACATGCGGGGGAGGCCGAAAATCAGTATATAACTCAGGGGCCTGGCACTTGCATGGAATGTCTGTTACGACGTGAAAATTCGTTTTCTACGTTACTTTGTGCTCCGATCTTTCTAAAAATACTCAAATCTCGAATCTCTGCTACGACAATAGGGTAATAACTCGATCACTGCTACGATACAATGTCCGATCGATTAAAACCAATCCGATGGATGTTTAAGTGCTGTCTGAATACGGGCTATACTTTGTCATTCGTCGTGAGGGTTTCGATCTCGTGAAAATATCGTAAATGTTGAATTAAGTTACTGACCTAGTTTCATTTGCATTGTTATTTTAACTAGGTTACCGGCATAATCAGTAGGCAGATTCTGTCAGTTTATGCTTGCAATGTGAGTCATTCTATTTTTATCAAAGTTGCTTTGAAAAACCCTAAATGTTTTCCAGTTGTAATTACAGGGATTAAGTCTTTGCAAATCTTTAATTACTGACAGTAAGTGGGGTATTGTGCACATTACTGCTGTTTTATCTCTCTTAGGTGGGCGAGCCTAATTAGTGATATACGTCATTATTGGGTGTCAGGACCCAATAGTGATATGATCACAGTCATAGATCCGGTTGAGTGACAACTGGACCAGATAATTATAAGATAGGGGCAATTGTAATCGCTCTTAATACTGTAACTTATAGCCATGTGTCGTTTTGTACAAATTGAATGACTCGCCAGTATTTCCCCGCTGATAAAATCTTTTTTTTAAACATGTTTCAGGTGATTTACTGTGAACAAGAAAAAGTGCCGCGTAGCACTCCAGCTTGAATGAAGTGGCTCAGTAAACAAATAAACATGTTTTTGTAATCAGGGGATTTCCCAGTGAAATTCCTTTATTGTAAAATATGGGGTTTGTCCCAAAACTTATAATAAAATAATTGGGTATTTTCAAATTAAACGATCCTGTTAAGATTTCCGCTGCCAAATTAAACACCAATACCACAGGTTTCTGCTCCGCGGCTTCTGAACCGGGTAAAACCGGGTCGGGGACTGTGACACCTGACACGACCCCGTGGCTGATGTACTTGTTGTACTATCGCAGATTCTGAAAATCTTTGAGTTAACCACGCCCCGTGTTGGCTGAGCACGTCCCCGTGTTGGCTGTCAGTTTTGTCCTTTTGCTGTTGTTTTTTCTTCTGCAGAGAATCTTGACTGGGCACGGCCCCGTGCTAGGTGGCACGACCCCGTGCTAAGGGTGGCACAACCCCGTGTTAGGGTGGCACAGTCCCGTGTCAGGGTGGCACAACCCCATGTCAGGATGGCATAGCCCCATGTCAGCCTTCTGACTTGTTATTTTTGGCCTTGGGGTGAAGCTCGGAGAGTCGGTATGAAGTGTCAACTTCTCTTCTTTTGTATTTATGTTGTTTTTTGCCATTAATTTGTTCCTTTTGTGCGTTTAAGCTCTTTTGACCCTGTAAATTAAAAAGAAACAAAGAAACACACTTTTCCCAACATTAGTACTAAAAAGGGTTGTTTTTATACCTTATTTGTTACAATTTATATGTTGTATTTTAAGCACATCAACAACAAGGTTTTCATAAACATTAACCAGCATGTTTTAGTTGGTTAATTATATTGCAGTATCAAACACTTTTTGATACAAGATTTGCACTTATCGACTCAAGTAGTCGGAGGAGGTATTGCAATATGTGCACAAGCCATGAATTTGACACACTCACAAAACCTATGTACTCGCCAGCTTTTTATGCTGACTCTCTTTTCACATATGTTTCAGGAGCTGTTGTTTGATGATATGATGCATAACATAGGATGGACGCGGGCTTTAGTGACTTAAAACTTGAAGTACAATATGTTTGAACTTGTTTCTTTTTACTCTAAGACAATGTAAAACACTTATCAATTTAATAAAACGCAAACTTTAAATGCCATGTGTTGTTAAACGATTTATCCTGTGACGTGACTCCCCGAAGTTTCTGTCGTGGTTTGTTGTTTTACGCAGTCGGGGTGTTACACCCCCCAAATAACAAAACAGTTAAGTACAGTTAGGTTAAAGTCAGTATAGTCAGAGTCTAGTATACATAGTTAGTATAGTCTCATGGGTTCGATACTCGGACTTACTTAGGTATACTGCATTGACCGGTACACTTGCCGATTGTGTGGTTTAGGTTTAGATCGAGCCTAAGTTTATAAATTTAAAGCTTAGAGTGTCTAATTTAGGTTAATATAAGATAGTTTTATTTGACCACATTTAGCACATCAAGTTTTTGGCGCCGTTGTCAAGGACTCTTTGGCAATTACGTTAATTACTCTGTTTAGACTTGCTTAATCTCATACGTTCTAATTGTTTATATATTGAGTCGTAGGAGTCTAATTGTCCGTGTCTTTTATTTTTTTTAATTTTATGTTATTATTTTGAGTTTAATAAATAAGTGTAAAATTTGTGGAGGGGCCCATTTTACAGTTAAATGCCCACAATATGAGAGGTCCTCTGCAAATTATTATACTAACCCCTTTGTGCAGCCGCAACCATACGCTTCGCAGGGGTATTCCACATATCAGTATGATGACCCGTATCAGCAGCCATATCGAGCAGAAAATAACCTAAGACCATAGTGGACGTCTCAGTCCCACCTCCTGTTTAGCAGGAAGAGCGAGAAGAGAATACGGGTAATTTCATAGTTGATTTTTCATGTCGTAATGAAGAGATAGATGCTCAACTAGTTGGATATAGGAGATTGATGGGAGAAGCCCCAGAGATAGAAGAAGAGATAGAAAGAAAAGAAGAAGTTGAGCAGCCACCAGTGAAGATCAGATGTCCTGGGAAAATGAATTTTGGGAAGAACTAGATGGGCTGCCGGTAGATGAAGAGGTAGAGGAGTTTGAAATGCTATACGATCGAGCTAGAGAAGACATTGAAGTTAAAACACGACCAATCTTCTCGTTACATGTCATGCATCCGGTTAATTCCAGGTAAGTTTAAATTTTGGTGGTCTGACCCGTTAAGAATTTTTAAAATATTTTATAGTTCCGCCGTTAAATTTTTAAATGTTTATGAGGACCGGGTGGAATTAAATGGGTTAGATAGTGTCGAGATCAAAGAAAAACCTCCTGGTCAAGTTTAAGTGTGGGGTGGTTTTGTAGAGTTTAGTAATTTTATATATTCGGTGTATTTTCTGTTCATTTTCGATACGTGTTTATCTGTATTATGAGTCTTTTATTCTGTACTATGAGTCTAATTTAGTAGTTTTGAGTCAGTTTTTTGTGTCAAGGCGGTACTGCTTTGGTTTTGCTAGTTTTTGATTGACCATGTTTGAATAAGTACCACCAGTACTCAATCTCTATTCGGGTGATTTTGGAGTTGCTTTTCAAATTTCAAGGAATTTACCAAGTGTACTAGTCAGAGTCAAAGCTGATTGCGAATGAAATGCTATACGATCGAGTTGGATTGGACGAGACTTTGGAGCTTACGCGTTATTAACCAGCTAAGTCCTTTTCATTTTTGCCCTTAGTTTTTTTTTATTTCTTATTTATTTTTAGTTTTTTTGAGTCGGTTTCTATCATACATTGAGAGTAATGTAGAGTTTAAGTGTGGGGATGAGAAACTACCGTTTGAGTCTGTTTAGTGTTAGTTTAAGTCATAAAATTTGAAAAATACCAAAAAATTCAAAATTCAAAAAATTCAAAATTCAAAAAATTTGAAAAATAGAAAAAATTTGAAAAATAGAAAAATTTCAAAATTTCAAAAAATTCAAAATCCAAAAAATTCAAAAATGTTCCACAAAAAATAATACATACCTTTACCGGTGTTGTTCGGTTCAGTACGATAGGGTAGCAATACGATTTTAGATTATCGAAAACAAAAAATAAAAATAAATAACGGTACAGAAAAACTCAGTCGGTGTTGGTTTGGTTTGGTACGATAGCCGTTTTCAATAAAGTTTATATGGCAAATTTGAAAAAAATAAGCATAGAACGCAAACCAACTAAACCGATATCAACTGAGTCGTTTTATTATTTTCGATTGATGTAACGTTTTTCATTTAATTACCATAGCGAGTGTTGATACCATAACGAACCAAACAGATAATAATTGAATTCCCACCGCGAAGCGAGAGAGAATTTCACTATATTATACATATGATTTGAAAGCTACGATGAATAGTGAATTCACTTAAAATTATTTTTTTATAGTATTTGATTATTTTAAAATAATATTAATTATTGTTGTTGTTTCTATTAATGCCATCAAATTGTTTAATGTCTGATGTATTTAATTAAAATATGCATTTTTGTCGTAATGAGATTTATTTAAACGAACTAATATCATAAAAGTAAAGAAGCGTAGAGTGTTTTTGTTGTCGTAACTTATAATGAGTGTTGATACCGGTATCGTGGCTAATTGAGCTGATTCAAACAAAACATTGGTACCGTTATTGGTATTATTCAAACCGGTATATGTATCAGTTATATAAGCTTTATCCGATTGAATTTCTATTTAATTTGATTTTTCTCTAATAACATGCATTTGTTAACTTTTATTTTAACTGAATACGCAATTTTGTTTACTTTTTTTTCTCGCTATTTCAATATAGTTTTGTATTCAAAATAGAGTGTTTTGTTGCATCGTAAACTATACACGTCCAGGTATCGTATGGTACCGTGATGAGTCGATTCCAATCAAACTACATCGGAACCAGTATCGGTACTCAAAATTATCGAAACTGGTACCCGTAGTTTTTATGGTTTTCAATCAAAATTTGTATTCAAAATAAAGTTTCTTTTCTTTTTTGTATTGTAAGCTATACAAAGTAGGTATCGTAGAGTACCGTGATGAACCGCGCTGATTCCACGCGAATAACATGGCTACCGACATCGATATTGAAATAATCATAAGCGGTACCGATAATTGTTTTTATGGTTTTCAATCGATGTAAAACATGTGTCAAAGTTCTTTTGGGCATATCAAGACCCTTATATTTTGTTTTCTTTTTTCGATTGCTATAGCGAGGGCCGATAGTGTAATGAACCAAACCGATACTGACCAAATTTCCGCCACATAGCGCGGGGAAATTCCACTAGTTATTATTATAATAAAGAGGAGGCTGCATATATTATAAAAGGAGGCCGAACGAACAGAAGCTGGGGGGACACAAAATTGAGAATCAGAGAGGAGGGAATATAGAGAATACAAGAAGGCAATTGTTTCGAGGTTTCAAGCCGCGATCAAGACTTAAGTCCGGGTTTGCAAATAGCTAGTGTTCAGTTTTAATAACTTTGTGTTTTTTTTTAAATTGATTGTTATGACTTATTTATTATTTGAGACTTGTTTCTTTTTCTTAGTTATGTTTCTTGGCTAGTTCTTTTATACTGCCTAGGCTATGATGAACACCATGTTTGACTAATTAATTTTTATTTGGTTTATAGATTCTATTTTGTGGATTTAATAGTTAAAGTAAAGACTTGGTTTTTATGGGTTGACGTATATGCGTATTTAATCCGGTTCATTAAATAATTATTATCCCTCATGTGGCTAGTTGAATGTCTTTCAAATAATAGTTGCATGCTAAGTCGATTATTGTGTGTCTTTGACTATTAGATGGTTTGCTAGACGTAGTGATCCATAGGGGTATAATTATAATTTGAATAGGGTTAAGTATTCTACTAATCTCGATGGCTGCGAGGTGAGAGGTTGTCGGTATGTCTTTAGTATTAGATTGCTAGGGTTAGATACTTTGTAAGAAGATCCCCTTAGTTGCCCTTTCACTATTTGCTTATCGAGTCTAATCATAAAACCACAGTTACCCTTAACTTTTGTGCTGCATGGTAGATTGTCGAATAAGGGTACTTTATTATTACATTAGGAAAGCCTGCAAGGGAATCCTTTAAACCGGTATTAGAATAGCTTAATAGGTTGCCATAGGTGTCTTCTCGAGAAGGGTCGAGGGTCCTATTCGGTTGTCCTTTAAGTTTAGCATCTTAAGATCCCGGTTTCCACAATTAGTTCCATAACCAATAGAAGTTGTCATACATGTTTAGGATTCTGACATAGGTAGTGTACTTCTCATCTCTGATCGTTTCTTAAGTTCTCAGTCTTAGTTCATGTTTCCTTCAGCTTAAGTTAATTTAGTTAATTCTAGTTAATTTAGTAGTTTTTTGAAAACCCCCCAAACAACAAAACAGTTAAGTACAGTTAGGTTAAAGTCAGAGTCTAGTATACGTAGTTAGCAGAGTCTCGTGGGTTTGATACTCGGACTTACGTAGGCTATACTGCATTGACCGGTACACTTTTCGGTTGTGTGGTTTAGGTTTAAATCGAGTCTAAGTTTATAAATTTAAAGCTTTGAGTGTCTAATTTAGGATAATATTAGATAGTTTTATTTGACCACATTTAGCACATCGCCTACCTCCGGTGTACGGTAAAAAGAGACGGTTTAAGATTGGAGATTTATTTTTCTTTTTAATAGAGAAATATCTAAAAATAGAAAGATCACTCGAAAGGACTTTATAAGGAAAGAGAAAGCTTTTTATTTCATGGTGGATGATTTTACAATGGTTGATGTTTGGACAAGATACAAACGCTAAGAAAAATACCACACTTTTAGTACATGAAATACTTTTTTAAAGACTTGTTGAAGCTCGATGCCCTTTATTCCTCCTTCTTCCTCTTTTTATAGCCCTTTTTTTCTAGATAGGCTTCAGCTCTTTTTACTTGTCTTTTTCTCTTCACATGCCCTTATATGATATGAGCCTTTCTTGTAACTCTAATTTTGTCAGGAGGTCTTGAAAGTTGTCGTTTAGAAAGAAAGTCCACCCTTAGGAATTTGGATTTCTTTAGTCATTATTTCCTCTCTTGCCACATTCATGCTTGTCACATAAAGTTTGTGGACATGGGGAAGGCAAATTTTGACTCGATGCGATTCTTTAAGACTTAGTTTAATGCTTATATTCGTAGGATATTGAATTAGATTATAAGTTATTTGAAAATAGTATTTAGAGTATATGATTTATAGAATCCTTAATCATCAGATGTTTGACCCTCATTTTGAGAATCAATACTCATGTTGTCCTTTTGTTTAGAACATATTGGACATATATCTTTTTATGATTCCTTAATAAGCAAACCTTTTCTTGAGCCCGAGGACTCGATTTTATTTTGAATTTATCCAAAAATTGAATCTTATCCTCTAAATATTTTTTGGCTGATGGTGGAGTATTCCTTGATGGTGAAATCATGACAGAAGAAGATATATTTTTCTCACCATAAGTCCTAAATCCATTTTAAAGGTAGCTTGTAATGCTTGGATTATTAATTTATTCATAATCCTCTTCTATAATATATATTATTTTCATTAAAGTTTTGAAAAATCTTTCTTTTAGCTAAATTAACCTTTTCTATCTGAATAAAGTAAAAAAGCTGGATAATAAAATTCATTATAAAAGTCAGGGCAGAAAAGAGTTTTAGAGCTATGACATCTTCTGAAGTAATTGTAGGGTTATTTAGATAACAATCCCTTACTCCATCTTTAACCCATTTTGGTAAAAAAGAGATTTTAGGAAAATCAGGTAAAGTAAAATATGTCTTATTGATGGCTCCAAAATCATACTAGTACCTTATCTTTTCAGCAGAGTTTCCTTGTAGATAATTGATTCTAGGGAATATCCTTGTAAAATCAATGTATCATATATCTGTATTTTGAATGTTATATAATTTCTTCATCTTAAACCATTGTTGTTCAACATAATTTGGTTGAGTTTGCAATTCTTGGAAAATATTTTTAAAGGTAGAAGTTTTCCTTGTATTAGGGTTAAATGAAAAAGTTTTTTCTTTAGGTTTTTCCTGATCAGAGGTAAGATCTACCGTTTGTATTCCTATTGATGAAGTGGAAGGATTATCTCTTTTTTCCCTTTTTTACTTCAGGATAAATCTAAATGAAAGAAAGCTCTATTATTTCTTTTATTTGATGCTTTACCAGAAGCTTTATCTTCATATTGGCAAACTCATAAAATGATATCTTAGAAATTATGAGAAGACAATTTCTCTCAATCAAATCCTTTATATCTGGGATCTTCTCAGGGATTGTTTCTATGATGTTTAACATTTCTCCCATATCTTTTGCAATTTCTTTTATCGACTTTATTTGTTTACCCATATCTTTAATATATTTAGCCATCCTTTGGGCAAATTCTTGCTTCTTCATCCCTAGTTTGGAAATCTGCTAAAACATTTTTATCGGATTTGATTATTTCTATATCAAAATGATACTCAGATAATAGTGTTTGTCATCTAATAAATCTTTTATATTCTGGTTTAGAAGGCAAGTTATTTTTAATAAAAGCCTTTAACTGTGTATTATATGTCCTTGGCAAAAAAAATATTTGGTAATAAAAAATAATAAAGCTTTTGGCAACTTTTAATAATTCTTTTTCACTTATATGATACCTTGTTTCAGTATCACTAAAATTACCCAAACAATATCTACAAATAATTTCACTTTTTCTTAAGTACCCCACTCCAATAGTATTCTGAGGCACCAGTTTTTTAAATAAGATTATCATTTTCTTTAGAAAGTTGTAATTTTGGTAGGTTTTTACAATATTCCTTAATCCTTTTACCTTGGTATTCTAGATTTTTATCAAAAGTAAATATTTTATTCTTTTTAAGTAGATTTTGAAATGGTTTTCTTAATTCTGCAAGATTTTTATAAAATCTAAAGCATAATTTAATATACCAAGAAAACTTTGTACCTATTTTTTATCTACTAACTTTTATGGAAATCCTGTGATGTTTTACAAGAATGTGACTTTGGAGTTATATTCCCTTTCCATCTATTTTCATCCCTAAAAAGTCTATTTTCTCCTGTAATAGACTAGTTTTCCTTTTTAGATAAGGCTAATCCATGTTTTATACTTAAATCTGCGAAAATATCAAGATGTTTTAGAGGTACATTAACATCGTCTGATAAAATTAACATATCATCTAGGTAAACAAAAATAAAATCATAATTTCTGAATATTATATCAATTTTCTTTTGGAGTATTTGTGGTGCATTTTATAATCCAAAAGGCATTACAAGCCATTCAAATTGCCCTTGTGGAGTAGAAAACGTTGTGTATGCAACGCTACCAGGATGCATTTTTATTTGTCAAAATCCACTTTTACAATCAAACTTAGAAAATATCTTTTCATTTTTGTCCAATTTATTAGACTTTCTTTATGAGGTAAAAAATATCCATCAAAAACAGTATTATCATTTAATTTTTGATAATCTATCACCATTCTAGGCTTACCTCTCATAATTTCTGCATGTTTTCTTACTATGAATGGAGGAGAGTTGTGAGGGCTATGACTAGCTTTAGTTAACTTTAAATCCAGGAACTCTTTTATCTAGGAACTAAATTCCTTTCGGTATTCTGGATTATATCTCATAGGCTTTACTCGAATTTCTTTATCTTTGTCTTTCATTTCTAATTTTGCTGTTATCTAATTTTTACTCCAAACTTGTAATGGATTATCTATAGAACATTGTTTTAACTTATATTTTATATTTTCTATATGGGTATCTAAGTTTCTTAGATTTACTTGGTAATGTCACACCCTCAAATTCTACTTGCGGGGTTTTACCGTAGTGCGTGACAAACTAGGATCCAAGATGCTAGTCATATAGAATGACCTCTATATGAGTTTAAAACTTTCTTGTTTGCTCATTCCTGAGAAAATACTGTTTATACATCTAAGTTGCGGAAGCGTTAATATTTACAAAATCAAATAGCTAAAGTAACTAAAGCTGAGTCGAAATGTTTGATGAAGTCAACGTGACTCCATAATGCATCCTAATCCTGATGTGTGATACCTTATCAACCCGAGAAGACATGCAAGAACAAGTGTCAACACGTAATGATGAGTGAGTTCACATGTTTTGTTCACATATGTAAAACCATTCATTGTTTCAGTTGCTTACAATTCGTAATAGTGATTAGTAGTTTCTTGTTATACTTGTTGGTAGCTAACCTATACGTTATGTCACTAAGCGTTCACAACTGAAGCTGACTGATTATGCGTTTTTTCCTTTCATTACCAGGTCTATCACTGACCATGGCGATGTGATAGGCAAATTAACACCCGTTTGACCATTACTGGTCGAGTTAGTGTGACTATCTCGGGTGGGGCTTGTCAGGCCCAGTAGTATTACTAAAAATTCCCTCGCTATGCTCCAATACTAACAGTCCGAGATGAAGGACTTACTTGTGATAAATGTGCACTTTTATGATCATAACTAATATAACAAAAACTCTAATAGTTGTGACGTTACTTTACCGTAACGTTATGACATTACTCTACTGTAATGTAGTGCATGCTTTCTCCCCCCTGTGTTTTAGGAAAAGTTATAAGAGTAGGGGCCATGAACTCACATTTGATTTTTTCTGATAGAATTATGTGACTACGAGTTGTTAGAGTAAACACGTCCTAATACGTTTACATGTTGTTATTAGTTAAATGGTTTGGACAACACGTTGGGGCTTCACGTATATTATCGTACAGACATTCTACATCAAGGATCATGGCAAGTTCATGCATACACATACCATGTAAACACACGTAGATCCTAAATGACATTTATTCATGTTAGTCACCTCAAGAACACTTTAGGTAACAAATTAGATGCATTCACAAACAATAACATAAAGTTCAGAAACTTTCAGTTTTGCTTCAGTTTTTAAGCTTGTTTGAGGATTTTATAAATAATAGCAAACATGTCAGAAAAATAAATTATGAGACGTGTCAACTAATCCACATTGACATATATATTTTTCTGAAGGCCTAAATGTTCACAGAAAAATCACCAAAATTCCTATAGCATGTAAAGGTTAAATTCGTCACATTCTGTCGATAGTTTATGGTTTATTTTATCTAAAAATCCTCATTGACCCGATTGACGAAATTATAGTTGGAGAATTTCATAATCTCCTAGGACTATCTAACGTAAAAATTTCAGACATTAACTCCAATTATTGACCAAGTTATGACTCCCTTAATGGACTGCGATTTCTGTAGAAAAACGCAGCTTCCACATATGTTTTCATTTAAATCGTTTAACTGACCAAAACATGTCGGGAAGATTCAAATCCATGGTGTTTAAAAGCTATTTCCGTGAACTTGACTCTAGACTTAAGAACCATTCGATTTCATTATGATTTGACCAAGAAAAGCCGTTACAAGTCAATACAAAAATCTGGACAAAAGCTGAAATTCTTTCAGCTCTTGTTAAAACATGTTCATGATCCTTTTAACGTGTTTTCGGGTATCCAAATCAAGCACATAAAATCACTGATCAGTTCTAACACATATATCTACCAACATCATCCTATAATGCAAAACCCTAATCAAGTTTACACAACCGATTACACATATACACATGAAATCATACGATCAAATCACGTAATCACCAACGTTCAGGGTCAGACTCGTGTGTGATTCAGTAATTCGATAAATTCGCTGAATTGCTGTTACGTAGGTGAACGTATACGAACTGACACACTTAATTAATCTTAATTAAGTGTAATGCAATAATGGATGTTTTAAATCATGTTAAAGATAACAAAGTTGTGTTAACGGAGTTAACCTGAAAATGTCGGGTGTCACAGGTAATCTAGTGGCTCTTCTAGATAATATTCCAAAATTGGTATACCTTTTTCAAGTTTGGAGTTTTGTTTGTATCCTAAATCACCACGCTGGCTTGCGCGTATTGTAATATTAATTGGAAATTTTCTCACATATGCATTTTTATTCTTTTTACAACTATTAAGTGGTGACATGGTGTTTTTAATATTATCTGGTATGCTATTATATCAAAAGTTATTTTGTTAAATATTTCTAGAAAATCATTCCCTAATAATACGTCTGATCCTGAATTTTAAAAATAAAATGGTGGACATTTAATCATATCCTATTAATATTGTTGGATTCTTTATTCTTATTCTTAAAGGGATTATATTTTTTGAAAAACTAATACCATTACAAAGTATTAAATCTTCATGATATTTTTTTTCGAAAGCAATCGGGTTTACATATACATAACCCTGATCCACTATCTATATAAGAATCAAAGTATTCCTATAAGGATGTATATACCTCTAGGACTTGCCATTTTGGTATATATATATCATCTTATCATTATATGTGATTTTTAATCCACAAGAGGTTATTTGATAGGGTTTAATATTTCCTAAAAAAGGTTATTTGATAGGGTTTAACATTTGCAAATGGTCACAAAGTTTGTGAATAGAATTTCCATTTGCACTTGTATATTAGTATATTTATATGAGAGAATTTCCTTCCATTGAAATATTCTCCTTGTATTTTACAATTTCTTATGTTATCTTCTTTTGCATCAATGATACTATAAAATCTACTAGAATTAACTAACCTTGTAAGAGGATGACTAACTACACCTTTATTTGATAAGGATAATCTAGAGAGGGCCTTGTTAGTTAATAGAATTGGATTCTCTTGTAAATCAAGATTTAATGGTCTTGAATCTATTTCATCAATTTTAGGTAGGGTTGGTATTTGTATTTGTATTTGGCATACTTCATTAAATACAAAAGGAAAATTCATAGTATCTTTTGTACCAAAATAATCAGAATGGTGAGCATTCGATATAGCATATGATATAGCATATGTAATAGAATATGGTCTATTTTGTTGTCTAAAGAAATCTTTTCTTTTAAAATCTTGTAATAAACTTAAAGTTTTATCAAAATCTTTGTCTTGAATATAGTAGGAAATTCTTGGATCTATATTAAACTTTAGTTTACCATATTGTAAATTTCCTCTTAGTATTCCTAGACATTCTTCTTCTCTGTTTTGAATTCTATTTTCCATAATTGCTAATTATGTAGGGGTATCTATACCTTCTTTAAAGGTGGATTATTATTTGGATAGCTCCTACGTGTACGCATTCCAAAGTATTCCTTATTTCAGGTTTTATCATTTGTAGTTTTTCTTGGTTATTCTTTTTGGACAGTAATGGTATCATTACTTTGTTAGATGTTATATTAATATCTAAAGCTCGTTCTTTAATATTCAAGCCATAATATAGATAATATAGATGATGATTTCTTGGTTTTTCCCCAACTTTTGTAAAGTATTTATTTTAAATCCCGAATAATTTAATGATAAAAAATAATCATGTTGTATTTGTTTTAATTTTTTTATCTATTAAAATTCCCTGTTTATATTCGGCTAGTTGCTCTTCTTGACAATCTACTATAGCATTATCTGTTTTACTAGTAGTAGCTATATTAGATTTATTCATTCATTTTCAGGGGACAATATATTCAGTTTCGGTTAGAATAAATATACTTTCATTAGAATCTATATTATGAAAATTGTTAATTTGTATAAATCTCCTTGGTCTATCATTTTTACAATATCTTCATCTATTTCAAATACTTTAAGATTTTTTTAAACTTGTTAGGACACTTTATTTGCATAATGTCATTCTCATGACAAATAAAACATCTACATTTTTTAGGAATTTGTTTTCTTTTGTATGTAGGTTTGAAAGTCTTTTTGTATCCTTTTCTTGTATATTATTTGGTTTTACGCTTTAAAATATTTTTTTTTTCTAAAATGGCTTCTTTTCTTGTATTTTCTTTTTATATTTTCATAGTAATAAGAACTATCGCATCCTATCATTAAAGGCATTTTTGGGCTACTACAACATAAAGATATCTTTATTTCTTTTTAAGCCTTTACACATTTTAGCTAATACGGTGTCTCCACACCATTCGCTCAATTTATCTCTAGCATGCGTTTTTCCTTTTCCTAAAGTATCAGCTGTTCCTGGGTTGTATGTACTAATTAGTTTTTGTCCCCATGGATTAGGTATATTTGCAAAAAAAGGGTAAATAATTACACGTATCTGGTACTTGATTATAGATAAGATAATAATAAACCTGAAAAACACAAGTATATCTATCAATTTCACAGATATCACATAATTGTAGACGTAATAAAGCTGTCAAATATTTTTATATAGCTATTGGGTCTCTTATTATATTACATTCCCTACAAAACTCTAATCTAAAAGTTTCAACAACTCTTGTTATTATATTAGCTATATTTTGATCCTCTGATTCAAATATATAGTTTTTTTTTGCATCATGGCTTATGTTTAGCCAATATCTTAAAGTACTGTTTAAAAGGGGTTTTTCTAAAAATCCTTTTATTATTTCAAGGTCCATTTTATTTACAGAACCTGCTATTCTAAAAGCAGTTTCCCATTTATCATTTCATCCTAAGTATTATTCACACAATATATATCTAAGTATATTTCAAAAAAATTAATCGGTTCATTTTTCATAACCTGGTAGGGTTTATAATTATCTTCTTGTTTCATTGTTGACTTTATTGTAACATATCCTATAGTAGGACTTTGAGATTCATTTCTTATTGGCATATTTTTATCATTACTTGTAGTAGGTGTATCATTTATATTAAAATTTTCTTGGGTTTTAATATTTATAAAATTTTTATTTAACCCCATATTTCTTATTTTAGTTACTAAGTTCTCTACCTTAGAATCTTCTAAGTCAAGGGTTATGTTATTTTCACTTTTGGTATCTGAATTCATTCTAGTTTTCTTTATAAGCCTTAGGTATTTTCATGTTTTGTAAGAGTTGGATCAAAGGATCTTGCAATCTAGTTACTTTTTCTTTATCTCTCCTTCTAGGATAGGCAGACTCTAACAATTCCTTAATTTTATTTAGTCTAAAAATTATTTTATCTCCATATAATATGATAGTTTTTTTGTACTTCTATTAAATCTTTATCTATTTTAAAGACTTTTCACTCTCTTTAGTTGGATCTATTTATAAAGAATTTTCACTCTCTTTTATGTCACACCCCGACCGCGTAAAACAACAAACCACGGCGGAAACATCGGGGAGTCACGTCACAGGATTATTGTTTCATAACACATGGTACTTAAAGTTTTGTACTATTAATTGAAATGTTTACATTGTATTTGAATAAAATAAATTGTCTTTCATGATTTTAAGTCACTAAGCCCCAACTCCGCCCTAAGTGTAGCATGCTCAACATCAAACATTCGCTCCTGAAACATATGTGAAAATAGAAACGTCGGTATAAAAAATTATGTGAGTAACATAGGTTTTATGATGAAGATTCATGGTTTTGAATGTTCAAAAAAATGTTTAACTAAAAAGAAGCCATGAACCCTTATAAAAGTGTTTTCTTTTATGAAATCATAAGAAAATCAAATGATTTAAAAGAAATGATGCATAGTTAAGTAAATAACCAAATGAAAATGACTCTGATACCAACCTGTCACACCCCGATTTCCACGTGTCATCGGTGGGCCCGGTGGGGGAGTATCGTGACGTGGTTGGCAACATAATAGTCAAACAACACAATAATCAATATGCACAGCGGAAGATACAACCGAATTTAATATTCTAATATCAAATGTCACAATATTCGGAAGTTTATCCTGTCACACCCCCAAAATCCACCCGCGGAGTACTACCGCTTGGAGGCGTGACTGACCAGGATCCAGCCACCAATCATATTGAACAAGCATATAAGTAGTTATAAAAATCCACCCAATACAATTGGTGTTCACACAAGACATAGTTAAGTTGCAAGCGGAAGCATAAGTCTTAAATCAAAGTATAAGTTTAATTGTTTCATAGTTTAACATGGCACACCGTCGTCCATGTCCCACCACGATCCTCCTCCATGCAAGCTCCAGCTAAGAAACCTAAGGACCTGCAAAGCATGTAGTAACAAGTCAACAACTAGTTGAGTGAGTTCACGGTTGGGTGTTCGTTTTAAGTTGTTTCGAAAACAGTTTCCTTTAGCTGGCATCCTGCCGTGGGGGTTACCCCATAGTTAAAACGTGACTTGTTTATTCCCGGTTACTCTGGCAATCCTGCCGTGGGGGCTACCCCGTGTTAGTTATCTGGCATTTCGGCCGTGGGGGCTACCCCATGTATCTACTAGACTCGTTACCATATCGACTGCTGACTGTAGTCATGTTAAGTGCCCTGAAACTGTCAATGTCTATCATCATTGACGTGCCCCAGATCCATTAGTTCACGCCCGTCCTCTGCGGCACGGTGTGAGGTTTGTCAGACCTAAATAGCGCTATCTAACTAATGACCCGCTCGCCATTGGCCCGGCGATTAAGTCGATATAAAAATGAGGGACTTCGTGATAGAGTTTTGGTCTAGTACGAGTTATCTGTCCGTGAGGACGAGGAATTACATTCCTGAACCTTTGCTGTCCTACCCAAGGAGGACGAGGAACCCAGTTCCTTAACCCCAATTCCCGACCCCTGGGAATCCCATGCTTTGTAGAGGGTGTGAACTCACCTTGGTTTGCTCGGTAGAAAACACAGAAAGGTCAAACAAGCAACGTTGAGGCTACTCACGTCCTATCATAGTTGTATCATACAATCAGGTTCGTATTCAAGTAGTGCACGTATATTCTACACGTATGCTAGCACGTTGCATGCAGTTCATCGACATTCACATTCAACAGTAATGTACAAGGTCTGTGTATTGGGCCCAAGAGTCCGGCCCAAATTAACTAAGTCCGAATTGAGGTGAAAGCCCAAACAGCGTGTATAGTCTCGAGTCGCAACTAGACGTTTGCGACTCGCAACCGGAGTCGCAAATCGTGGTTTCGGTCCGTGCTGGTTTGGTTACGAGTCGCAACCGGACTCGCAACAGTGGTTTCGAGTCACAAGGTTTATGTGCCGATCAGGTGTGGTTCCGAGTCGCAACCAGGTGTTTGCGACTCGCAACTGATGTCGCAACCGGGAGATTTCGACTCGTTGTGCCTGGTTTCGAGTCGCAACTAATGGTTACGAGTGGACAGGAGCTGATTCGGAACAGTGTACTATCCATTGACATTCTGATTTCATGCAGTTTGTACTATCCAACCAAATTCCTTAAACATGTTCCTTGTCTAGCGATTTACTAAAAATGGATCAAACAAATCAGATTTCAAATATTCAACCATGTTCTTATGATATTCAACAAGTTCTTCATGTTCATCAAATATTCAAAACACATTCAACACATATTCGGACATTCATATCTTCATTCAGCACTCGTTCATCTTGTTTCCGGGTTTTTATCCTTAATCACAACATATACTCATGAACAACAATCAAACACTTGAACATATTCAATCCGAGAACATCATAGCATCACATTCAAACATTTTTCTACTTATTCATATGTTAAGTTGTCATGAAACATTAGCAACCACTCTAATCATGACTTTGTCTAGAAATCAAGCATATGCATCCTAGATGAACAACAACAATCTTAACAAGTAAACATGGTATCAAATCATCATCATCAACCGAAAATCATACATCATTATCAACTCAAAACACAATACACATCCGGTTCACAAACATTATCAAACATACACTACACTAGTTAAGTTCTATCATTCATACTATTACTAAACAACAACAAACATCATAATTTCACTAACCAACATCGAAAATACTAACCGGTTGTGAGGTGGTGAAAGGTGAAGCTTCGTTTGGTGTGAACAAGCAAAACCCGAGAATCCCTTTGGTGGTCGGTTGGTTGGATTCGAGATGAAGGAGAGTAGTGTTGTGGTTTAGGGTTTTAGTGTGAGAGAATGGAGAGTGTGTGCGTCCAAGAAAATGGCAAGGTTTGCTAGAAGCATGGTATAAATACTAGTCCTAGTAGGTTTTGGGTGGGTTACATGAGGTGCGGCCCAACCGGCCCATGTGTGGCGTGATGTTTACTCGAGACCACATGGTCTCGGGTCGGGTCCTTGTTGCTTCGGTACATATACACATAATATATACATACAAGCACACACAAATAACACATAATCACATAAAGATTCATTTGTCATTAATCACATAAGTTATCTAGCCACACGTTTAAGCATACAACGAAAGGTTCTAAATTTCGAGTTGTCACATCATCCCCAAGTTGAAAGAAATTTCGTCCCGAAATTTGGTAAGCACTCACTGAGGAAGCTAGTTAAGTTGTATGGTTTTCCTGGTTTTCCCGGGGTGTCACATCCACCCCCCGTTGATCTGGAATTTCGTCCCGAAATTCCGTAGCTTCGGCCTCAGTAGTGGGTTTACTGTTTGCGAACAGTTGGGGATACTTTTGTTTCATCTGATCTTCGCGCTCCCAGGTGAACTCTGGGCCGCGACGTGAGTTCCAACGAACTCGAACGAGAGGTATTCTAGTGCTCTTGAGGACCTTAACATCCCGGTCCGTGATCTCGACTGGTTCCTCGACGAATCGTAACTGCTCGTCGATCGTGAGTTCCTTCAAAGGAACTACGTGGGTCTCATCTGACGGACACTTCTTCAGATTCGACACGTGAAAAACGTTGTGAACTGCACCGAGTTCCGCTGGTAAGTTTAGTCTGTAGGCCACCCTGCCTATTTTCTCAATGACCTCGAAAGGTCCAACGTATCGTGGGTTAAGTTTGCCGCGTTTACCAAAACGAACCACACCCTTCCAGGGTGAAACTTTGAGTAGTACCCGCTCCCCAACCTGGAGCTCAAGCGGTTTCCTGCCCATGTCGGCGTAAACTTTCTGACGTTCACGAGCGGCCGTCATGCGTTTTCGTATCTGAGCGATCTGCTCGGTTGTATCTACCACATATTCTGGACCAGTGATCTGACTTTCTCCCACCTCTGCCCAGCAAAGAGGAGACCGGCATTTACGTCCGTACAATGCCTCAAACGGAGCAGCTCCAATGCTGGTGTGGTAGCTGTTATTGTACGAGAATTCCACAAGTGGCAGATGCTTTTCCCAGCGGTTGCCAAAGTCGATTACACATGCACGAAGCATGTCTTCTAAGGTCTGAATAGTGCGCTCGGACTGCCCGTCCGTCTGAGGATGGTACGCTGTGCTCATGTCTAATCGTGAGCCGAAGGATTTGTGCATTGCTTGCCACAGCTCTGAAGTAAAACGTGCATCTCGATCTGAGATAATGGAGGTGGGCACCCCGTGCCTCGAAACGACTTCCTTAAGGTATATTTCTGCAAGAGTGGAGAATTTATCCGTTTCCTTGATGGCCAAGAAGTGTGCAGATTTTGTGAGTCGATCCACGATCACCCAAATAGTATCATTCCCGCGCTGGGATCTAGGTAGGCCAGTAACAAAATCCATGGAAATTTGCTCCCATTTCCATTGAGGTATCTCTGGTTGTTGGAGCAGGCCTGATGGTTTCTGGTATTCCGACTTGACCCTTGCACAAGTCAAACACTTGCTGACGTAGGTCGCTATGTGGGCCTTCATGCTAGGCCACCAGTACGTAGTTTTGATGTCGTGATACATCTTATCCGATCCAGGATGTACCGAGTAGCGAGACTTGTGTGCTTCATCCATCACAAGCTCTCGTAGGTTGCCATAAAGTGGGACCCAAACGCGCCCCGTTACGTAGTAAGCACCGTCTTCCTTCTGTTCCAATTGTTGCCTTGATCCGCGTAGGGCTTCAGCCCTGACGTTTTCTGGTTTCAGTGCTTCTATCTGAGCTGCTCGTATCTGGGAAGGCAGACTAGAATGGATCGTGAGTTGTAAAGCTCGCACGCGCTTAGGCGCAGTGTCCTTCCGACTGAGGGCGTCGGCCACAACATTGGCCTTGCCCGGGTGATATCTGATTGAGCACTCGTAATCATTTAGTAGTTCGACCCATCGTCGTTGCCGCATATTCAATTCTTTCTGCTTAAAGATATGCTCGAGGCTCCTGTGGTCAGTGTAGATCGCGCACTTGGTACCATATAGGTAATGCCGCCATAACTTAAGCGCAAAAACAACAGCTCCCAGCTCTAAATCGTGCGTAGTGTAGTTCTTTTCATGAACTTTTAGTTGGCGTGAGGCGTAGGCTATAACTTTATCTCGTTGCATCAACACGCAACCGAGACCTTGAATTGATGCGTCGCAGTAAACCACAAAATCATCTGTGCCTTCCGGCAAAGAAAGGATAGGTGCGCTACAAAGTCTATCCTTTAGGTGTTGAAATGCCAACTCCTGTGCGTTTCCCCAGCGATAAACAACGCCCTTCTGCGTTAGTGAGGTGAGAGGTTGTGCGATCTTAGAAAAATCCTTAATGAACCTCCGGTAGTATCCCGCCAAACCCAAGAATTGGCGAATTTCCTTTGGTGTACGAGGTGCAGGCCAGTTCTTAATCGAGTCTATCTTGGATGGATCAACGTGAATCCCATCCTTGTTCACCACGTGGCCTAGGAAATGGACTTCTCGAAGCCAGAAGTCGCATTTCGAGAACTTTGCGTAAAGCTGTTCTGTTCGAAGGAGTTCCAGAATAAGTCGCAGATGCTGCTCGTGTTCCTCCCGACTTTTAGAGTAGATCAGGATGTCGTCGATGAAGACTATAACAAACTTGTCCAGGTAAGGCTTGCACACTCGGTTCATCAAGTCCATGAAAACCGCAGGTGCGTTTGTCATCCCAAAAGGCATGACCAAAAACTCATAGTGCCCGTATCGGGTTCTGAAAGCTGTTTTGGAGACGTCCTCTTCCCGGACTCTCAGCTGGTGATAACCCGATCTCAAATCAATCTTTGAATAGTAGCTCGATCCCTGCAGCTGGTCGAACAAGTCGTCGATACGCGGTAGAGGATAACGATTCTTCACCGTCACCTTGTTGAGTTCTCGGTAGTCGATGCACATTCTGAAAGTACCGTCTTTCTTCTTCACAAATAGTACTGGAGCTCCCCAGGGCGATGAGCTTGGACGAATAAAACCCTTATCCAAGAGTTCTTGTAGTTGCGTGGAGAGTTCTTTCAATTCTGATGGGGCTAAACGATAAGGTGCACGAGCTATAGGCGCAGCTCCAGGAGCTAGTTCGATCTGAAACTCGACTTGGCGATGAGGTGGAAGACCAGGTAATTCCTCAGGAAATACCTCTGGATAATCGCGTACAACTGGAAAATCTTCTATCTTCTTCTCTTTTTCTGAGGTGTCAGTAACGAGAGCCAAAATGGCAGTGTGACCCTTTCGCAAGTACTTTTGGGCCTTAAGGAGAGAAATGACGTTCTCAACAGCACTCCTTTTGTCGCCATGAATCATAAGAGGTTCGCCATCGGGACCTGGAATACGGACAACCTTCTCGTTGCAAAGAATCTCTGCTCGGTGTTGGGATAACCAATCCATCCCAATGACAACGTCGAAACTACCCAAGACAATAGGAATGAGGTCGATAGAGAAGGTCTGGTCAGCGAGAATAAGTTTACAACCCTTGACTACGTGTGTGGCTTCTAAACTCTTACCATTTGCTAGCTCTACGGTGTGCTTGTTGTTCAAAGGGGTTGGAATACGCTTAAGCATTCGACTAACTTCTAGTGACACGTAGCTAGTATCGGCACCCGAATCAAATAAAACTGAAACATAAAAGTCGTCGAGAAGGAACTTACCCGCCACAACATTGGGGTCATTCCTTGCTTCACCTTGGCCGATCACAAACATCCGCCCCCTGGCGCCATTGTTGTTGTTGTTCCCATTGTTACCATTCCCCTGATTGTTGTTATTGTTGTTGTTGTTGTTGTTGTTGTTCTGGTTCCTGTTCAGTTGGGGACAATCCCTCTTGAAGTGGCCCTCAGCTCCACACTGAAAGCATCCTTTGTTATCACCCTGTTGCTGTTGCTGGCGCTGGTTCTGTTGAGCTTGCTGACGATTCTGATTAGCGGGGTATAAGCTCCTGCAATCCTTTGCAGCATGACCAGGCTTGTTGCACCGATGACAGTTGCCCCTGGTGCATGGTCCGCTGTGGTGCAGGCTGCAGCGATTGCATTTGGGATGATTTCCTTTGTATCCACCACCAGACGATTGCTGATTAGGGCTCTTGTAGTCCTCAGTCTTTCTCTGCTGAGACTGCGACTGAACAGAAGCCGAACCCTTACTTGAAGTTCCATCCCATTTTCGTTTGTTGTCACTAGAGGTACCAGTAGTAGTTGCAGCGCCAATGCGTTTCGGTAACTTGTTCTGCTCCACCGCCTGATCCGTGAGACGGTGAGCCAACTGGACTGTCTGCTGGTAGGTGGCGAGGTTCGCTGAAGTCACATGACTTTGGATTTCTGGCACTAAGCCCTGAAGAAACAGTTCAATGCGTTTGATGGGAGGGTCCACCATAGTAGGGCACAGAATTGCCAGTTCGTTCGACCTTTTCACATACGCTTCAATTTCCGACCCCGTCATCTTGAGGTTGAAGAACTCCACCTCGAGTTTGTGAATCTCATCACGGCTGCAGTATTCCTCCTTGATCATTTCCTTGAAAGTTTCCCATGGGGTGGCGTTGGCAGCAACCAACCCTAGCATCTGAACTTGAGCGTTCCACCATGTGAGGGCTAAACCCTCGAGAGTACCAGTAGCATACTTCACCCTGCGCGCCTCAGGGCATTCACACATTTCGAAGACAGATTCTAGTTTCTCAAACCAGTGTAGGAGACCTACTGCTCCTTCAGTGCCGCTAAAAGTAGTTGGCCGACAGTCCATGAAAGTCTTAAAAGTGCACACGGGTGGCTGAACATGATGACCTATCGTAGGTGAAAGAAAAGACAGAGTTTAACACAAAGGTTGGTTCACGAGAGTAGGATCCTAAAGATCCTAGAATGAGTTCGGACTACAGGATATACCTCCTGCGTGTGCAGCTGCAAGTGCTGCGGCAACTCGTTCGTTGATCAGAGCCGTCAACTGGGCTTGTGTCATGTTAACGCGTCCAGACATGATCTTCATACCAAGAAGAACGTGAGTGAGAGGGGTTCGCAAAAGTACGATGTCAGAAGCGAGTAAGTGCACACGTGTTCAAGCAACAATAGTCATACTAACCAAGCATACCATAAGCAATGTACCATGTAACTAACAAGTAGGCAATATATACACAGATCATATCACCTAGAATGTCGAGCCTTGCATGTGGAGTGAAGCATCGTTGTGGGCCGTTGAGCACTGTACAGGTTATAGTCTGGTTTTAACAAAAACGTTTTCCCCTTTATTAAAACCAAGTTCTCTATAACCAATGGCTCTGATACCAATCTGTCACACCCCCAAAATCCACCCGCGGAGTACTACCGCTTGGAGGCGTGACTGACCAGGATCCAGCCACCAATCATATTGAACAAGCATATAAGTAGTTATAAAAATCCACCCAATACAATTGGTGTTCACACAAGACATAGTTAAGTTGCAAGCGGAAGCATAAGTCTTAAATCAAAGTATAAGTTTAATTGTTTCATAGTTTAACATGGCACACCGTCGTCCATGTCCCACCACGATCCTCCTCCATGCAAGCTCCAGCTAAGAAACCTAAGGACCTGCAAAGCATGTAGTAACAAGTCAACAACTAGTTGAGTGAGTTCACGGTTGGGTGTTCGTTTTAAGTTGTTTCGAAAACAGTTTCCTTTAGCTGGCATCCTGCCGTGGGGGTTACCCCATAGTTAAAACGTGACTTGTTTATTCCCGGTTACTCTGGCAATCCTGCCGTGGGGGCTACCCCGTGTTAGTTATCTGGCATTTCGGCCGTGGGGGCTACCCCATGTATCTACTAGACTCGTTACCATATCGACTGCTGACTGTAGTCATGTTAAGTGCCCTGAAACTGTCAATGTCTATCATCATTGACGTGCCCCAGATCCATTAGTTCACGCCCGTCCTCTGCGGCACGGTGTGAGGTTTGTCAGACCTAAATAGCGCTATCTAACTAATGACCCGCTCGCCATTGGCCCGGCGATTAAGTCGATATAAAAATGAGGGACTTCGTGATAGAGTTTTGGTCTAGTACGAGTTATCTGTCCGTGAGGACGAGGAATTACATTCCTGAACCTTTGCTGTCCTACCCAAGGAGGACGAGGAACCCAGTTCCTTAACCCCAATTCCCGACCCCTGGGAATCCCATGCTTTGTAGAGGGTGTGAACTCACCTTGGTTTGCTCGGTAGAAAACACAGAAAGGTCAAACAAGCAACGTTGAGGCTACTCACGTCCTATCATAGTTGTATCATACAATCAGGTTCGTATTCAAGTAGTGCACGTATATTCTACACGTATGCTAGCACGTTGCATGCAGTTCATCGACATTCACATTCAACAGTAATGTACAAGGTCTGTGTATTGGGCCCAAGAGTCCGGCCCAAATTAACTAAGTCCGAATTGAGGTGAAAGCCCAAACAGCGTGTATAGTCTCGAGTCGCAACTAGACGTTTGCGACTCGCAACCGGAGTCGCAAATCGTGGTTTCGGTCCGTGCTGGTTTGGTTACGAGTCGCAACCGGACTCGCAACAGTGGTTTCGAGTCACAAGGTTTATGTGCCGATCAGGTGTGGTTCCGAGTCGCAACCAGGTGTTTGCGACTCGCAACTGATGTCGCAACCGGGAGATTTCGACTCGTTGTGCCTGGTTTCGAGTCGCAACTAATGGTTACGAGTGGACAGGAGCTGATTCGGAACAGTGTACTATCCATTGACATTCTGATTTCATGCAGTTTGTACTATCCAACCAAATTCCTTAAACATGTTCCTTGTCTAGCGATTTACTAAAAATGGATCAAACAAATCAGATTTCAAATATTCAACCATGTTCTTATGATATTCAACAAGTTCTTCATGTTCATCAAATATTCAAAACACATTCAACACATATTCGGACATTCATATCTTCATTCAGCACTCGTTCATCTTGTTTCCGGGTTTTTATCCTTAATCACAACATATACTCATGAACAACAATCAAACACTTGAACATATTCAATCCGAGAACATCATAGCATCACATTCAAACATTTTTCTACTTATTCATATGTTAAGTTGTCATGAAACATTAGCAACCACTCTAATCATGACTTTGTCTAGAAATCAAGCATATGCATCCTAGATGAACAACAACAATCTTAACAAGTAAACATGGTATCAAATCATCATCATCAACCGAAAATCATACATCATTATCAACTCAAAACACAATACACATCCGGTTCACAAACATTATCAAACATACACTACACTAGTTAAGTTCTATCATTCATACTATTACTAAACAACAACAAACATCATAATTTCACTAACCAACATCGAAAATACTAACCGGTTGTGAGGTGGTGAAAGGTGAAGCTTCGTTTGGTGTGAACAAGCAAAACCCGAGAATCCCTTTGGTGGTCGGTTGGTTGGATTCGAGATGAAGGAGAGTAGTGTTGTGGTTTAGGGTTTTAGTGTGAGAGAATGGAGAGTGTGTGTGTCCAAGAAAATGGCAAGGTTTGCTAGAAGCATGGTATAAATACTAGTCCTAGTAGGTTTTGGGTGGGTTACATGAGGTGCGGCCCAACCGGCCCATGTGTGGCGTGATGTTTACTCGAGACCACATGGTCTCGGGTCGGGTCCTTGTTGCTTCGGTACATATACACATAATATATACATACAAGCACACACAAATAACACATAATCACATAAAGATTCATTTGTCATTAATCACATAAGTTATCTAGCCACACGTTTAAGCATACAACGAAAGGTTCTAAATTTCGAGTTGTCACATCATCCCCAAGTTGAAAGAAATTTCGTCCCGAAATTTGGTAAGCACTCACTGAGGAAGCTAGTTAAGTTGTATGGTTTTCCTGGTTTTCCCGGGGTGTCACATCCACCCCCCGTTGATCTGGAATTTCGTCCCGAAATTCCGTAGCTTCGGCCTCAGTAGTGGGTTTACTGTTTGCGAACAGTTGGGGATACTTTTGTTTCATCTGATCTTCGCGCTCCCAGGTGAACTCTGGGCCGCGACGTGAGTTCCAACGAACTCGAACGAGAGGTATTCTAGTGCTCTTGAGGACCTTAACATCCCGGTCCGTGATCTCGACTGGTTCCTCGACGAATCGTAACTGCTCGTCGATCGTGAGTTCCTTCAAAGGAACTACGTGGGTCTCATCTGACGGACACTTCTTCAGATTCGACACGTGAAAAACGTTGTGAACTGCACCGAGTTCCGCTGGTAAGTTTAGTCTGTAGGCCACCCTGCCTATTTTCTCAATGACCTCGAAAGGTCCAACGTATCGTGGGTTAAGTTTGCCGCGTTTACCAAAACGAACCACACCCTTCCAGGGTGAAACTTTGAGTAGTACCCGCTCCCCAACCTGGAGCTCAAGCGGTTTCCTGCCCATGTTTAATATTATAATCTTGTGAACGAATTACATGTTCCTTGTGCGTTCAGTAGCCCGGATCTTGTCCGGGTTAAAGATCAATAGACACACCACAATATACTTTTGTGCACTGACGGGTGTACGCCTACACCCCGCGCTTAAGTCGTGGCCATTTCGTAAAATGATGCCAAGGATATCCGGGACATGGTCATTAACCCCCCCAAAGGCTTTAAGTAACAAGACTGTTTAAACGAGCCGATCAAATTATTCAATTAACCACCCAACGATGGAAGATTTGATGCCCGATCAAGCGGTATGCTATATGCCGTAACCCAAGCCCGTATAGGGAAAATAAGTTAAAAGTATTTACCTGAGCAATGTATAAATCACAATAAGCAAATTGCAAGTAGCTTTTACTGGTTATCCTAATCTGGAACGGAGGTTTATAATAACCTATTAGAATCCTAACGGGTCTTTAGTTAAGCTTAAGCTTAGACCGGTTAGTTTTAAAGCTACGGTTCGTACGCACGATTAAGCGAAGACCGTATAGAATGTGATTTAGACCCGACAAGTTCAGAGACTTGTTTAATATGGGTCCTTCATGCACATTCTGAATTTTGAGATAAAACCGATATGGTTTGACCCGTTTCGGCTAATTTATGTAAACTTGTTACATAAACCGAACCGAACGCGTAATAAGCGTAACGGGTAATAATGAGAGCCATTTACAGGTTTCCTAAGTTAATATGCTCCAAATATGTTGTGACATCAGTAAGATATCATTTATTATGCCCGAAATGAGTTTAAACACAAACTATGCCCCGTAGGGGTAGTTTGGTCATTTTAAAGGTTGTAAAAGAGTTTAAATGTTAACCTGAGTTACAGGCCTGATGTAATTAGCAAAAAAACTTAGTTTACTGATCTATAACAGTAAGGTATTGTAGGTATGTGAAATTTATCAATTATAACCAAACTATGCCCCGTAGGGGTATTTTGGTAATTTCACATAAGCCGAAAAGCTCAAAACTAAAGTATGAGTTTAACAACATTTGCTTACTGTTAAAATATTATAATTTGCCTCAAATATCAGTAGGTATCAACCCTTGTATGTTTAAAAATAATTCTAGTGCATACTATGCGTTAAAAACGCTTAAAAAGGCGATTAGAAGCCATTTTCGGGTTTGATACTTAAAGATGATATTTTTATTATTACAGAAGGCTTAAAATAATTTATTTATCATATGTGATCAGTAGCAAAAGGTTTGGAGTCGATTAGATATGTAAAACTCATTTTATGGCCCGTAAGGACAAAACCGACAATTACCGGATTAAGCCTACGACTATGAGTTATGCACAGCCTAAAATTAATTAAAAATCTTTAAAAATCCCAAAATAATATATTACATCAGTGGGTAAAGAGATTTCTATCAAAAAGTATGTTTAAGTAGGCTATACGCTAAATACGCCGTTTAATTAACATAAAGCTTTAATTTTACGCTAACGAGCATAACTCTTAACCTACACCTCAAACTGATGTCAAATTTTGTATGCAAGTTTATATATCAGTAATTAAGGTTTCTACTCTTTTAAATTTCCAAAAATCATGTTTTAAGGTGAAAAGGGCATAATGGTCAACCTATGAGCAATTAACGGAATCATGCGAATTAATTGGATAACTAATGATCCGAGGTGTATAATCACAGAGGGTTATACTAGCATGTAACCTGGTCCAAATAAAGCTCTAAGGAATTTCTAAAACATGCCATAACGGGTCAGAACTGAAAGTCAAAGTATAAGTCAAACTATGCGACTTTCGGTTCCGAACCGGGTCTAAACAGGAAATTGTCGGGTTGAACATGTTTAGACATGTTTCTACGTTCATTACCAAGTTATATTAATGATCAAACAGGTTATATGTGTTCTACATTGCTAATCATGCATAAATTGTAATTTAAGTATCCTGTTGACTTTTTCTTAGCAAGTTTGACCCGACTTTTGACCTGGTTAGAGTGGGAATCAGGGGAACCCTCTTGAGGGTTTATTACCCACATAATTACCAACTTATAACTACTTTTGATTTGACTAATCACTGGACCATTAGTGATTAATCTTAAAGTCAACCGTTAATTACGACGGTTTGACTTTTAAGCTAAAACTAAGCTAAAACTTAATTAAGAAGGGTCAAGCAAACTTACAAGAGTCCTATGCACGAATTATGATCACTTGAGCCTGCTTGGGAGCTCCAGAATTGATCAGGAATGCAAGAGAAGGTGTGTGGAACAATGTTGTAACTTAGGTCCTTTATATAGTGTTTAATCCACCACAAAATGTTGACACCTAGCACTACAACTGACCATAACCTTCCCACATGTGTCCCTAGTGTTTTAGGGGTTGCCTAGGGGTCGCCCATGAGGAGAAACATCGATTAAAGTCGGTTTAAGCATGAAAAACGGATGCTGTCCAAACTTTCTGTTACTGTACGTCTGACGCGGCCCGCATGAGTTTTAACCAACCTTTACGCGGGCCGCATGGGCCTTGCAAACAGATTTAACATTTTCTAGTTTTTGCATCTTGTCCCTTGGCTTCACGAAAGGTCAACTAAGTTTAATACTTGCATTTTGACCCCTTAATATTTACCTACAAGGGCCTTAAGGCTTGTACCCACTTTGCCAAGTCCCTGGTCACTTCCGGTTAACCCAAAAAGTCATAACTTTCAACGTTAACGCTTTAACCCCTCCCATACGAATTTGATCATAACTTTCTCATACGATAACGAAACTTTATGAAATTCATATCGTGCATTCTAGTGAGCATAATTTACAGTTACAAAGCTTCAGGTTTGTCAAAAGGTCACTCAGAGGTAAAACTTAAACATGTTGACACATTTAACCCCTGTAGTTTGTAATCTCTCACTTTTAGCTTCGCATGATCCATGATTTATTCGTTTGACGTTATATACATCATGTAGGGTTAATGTACAATATATTTATTCACTGTTGACACTTAGAATACGTATATTCACATACTTTCCATGTTTGTCAACTTTAGTCCTTTCATAATATTCTTTCACACGTTTAAACATATGACACGTGTCTACACATTATAGGACGTGAATTTTCGAGGTGTTACATCCTCACCCCCTTAAAATAAATCTCGACCCGAGATTTACTGAAATAAGTAAGGGTACTTTTCTTTCATCGTGGATTCAACTTCCCACGTGTATTCGGGACCTCTACGGGTATCCCATTTGACCTTTACAATAGGTACATGCTTCCTTCGAAGCTTCTTGACCTGTCGATCCTCAATCGAAAATGGTTTTTCAACAAACTTCAAGCTCTCATCTATATGCACATCTGTATGCGGTATTACCAGTGATTCGTCAGCGAAACACTTTTTCAGATTGCAGATGTGGAACACGTTGTGAATTCCACTGAGGTCTTCTGGTAAGTTCAACTTATAGGCAACTGACCCGACACGTTCGATAACCTCGAAAGGTCCTATGTATCTTGGGCTTAGCTTGCCTTTCTTACCAAATCGCATCACCCTTTTCCAGGGTGATACCTTAAGTAACACTTTATCACCTACTTCGAAGTGAAAAGCTTTACGCTTTGGATCAGCGTAACTCTTCTGCCTATCTCGGGCAGCTTTGAGACGGTCACGAATCTGGACAATCTTGTTCGTCATTTCGAACACTATCTCTGGTCCTGATAATTGGACATCTACAACTTCCGCCCAACAAACTGGCGTTCTACACTTTCTACCATATAAGGCCTCAAAAGGCGCAGCCTTTATGCTGGTGTGGTAGCTATTGTTGTAGGAGAACTCAATTAGTGGTAGGTGCTTATCCCAACTACCACCCAAATCGATCACACATACACGTAGCATGTCTTCCAACGTTTGAATAGTACGCTCACTCTGACCGTCTGTCTGAGGATGGTAAGCTGTACTGAAATTCAAACGTGTGCCCAAAGATTGTTGGAAACTCTTCCAAAAATGTGACGTGTATCTAGTATCTCTGTCAGAGATAATAGACACAGGTATGCCATGTAAGGCTACAATCTTATCCACGTATAATTGGGCTAACATGTCGGAGCTATAAGTCTCCTTGATGGGTAAGAAATGTGCTGACTTAGTCAGTCTATCAACTATAACCCATATTGTATCATTTCCTTTCCTTGTTTTGGGTAACTTGGTGATAAAATCCATAGTTACCATTTCCCACTTCCACGTAGGAAGTTCAGGCTGTTGTAGCAAACCTGGCGGCTTTTGATGCTCGGCTTTGACTTGCGCACATGTCAAGCATTTAGCTACATAGGTGGCTACAGACTTTTTCAAGCCTATCCACCAATAATTTGCCCTTAGATCCTGGTACATCTTATCAGCTCCAGGATGAACGGAGTATTTGGAACTATGGGCTTCCTGGAGGATGACATCTCGAAGTCCTCCATAAATTGGAACCCATATGCGTCCATTTAATCTTAGAATTCCGTCCTTGCTAAGAGTTAACTGCTCCTCAGTTACCCCTAGCTTTTCATTAGGATAGTTAGCTTCCAACACAGCTCCCTTCTGTGCAGCTAACAACCTTTCAGTCAAACTGTTCTTTATCTCCATGCGCTTGGCATTGATTCGGATGGGTTTCACCCTCTCCTTTCGACTCAAGGCATCGGCGACTACATTCGCCTTGCCGGGATGGTATCTGATTTCACAATCATAATCATTTAAAGTTTCCATCCAACGGCATTGCCTCATGTTTAATTCCTTCTGATTAAACAGATGTTAAAGGCTCTTGTGATCAGAATAGATCACACACTTGATCCCATATAAATAATGCCTCCACAGTTTTAGTGCGAATACAACAGCACCCAACTCCAAGTCGTGGGTGGTGTGATTCTTTTCATGCACCTTTAACTGTCTTGAAGCATAGGCAATAACCTTGCCTTTCTGCATAAGCACACACCCCATGCCAGTGTGCGATGCATCGCAGTAAACCACGAACTCTTCTATTCCATCTGGCAATGTCAGAACTTGGGCGTTGCTCAACTTTTGCTTCAGAATATAAAAGGACTCCTGCTGCTTAGGGCCCCAAATGAACTTTACCTTCTTCTTAGTCAAGGAAGTTAGGGGTGCAGCAATCCTTGAAAATTTTTCAATGAAACGCCTGTAATATCCTGCCAATCCCAGGAAGCTATGAATCTCTGTAGGCGTCTTTGGCTCTTGCCAGTTCATAACTGCTTCAACCTTAGCGGGATCCACTTGGATACCACGCTCACTGACCACATGCCCAAGGAATTGGACTTCTCGAAGCCAAAATTTACACTTAGAGAATTTGGCATAAAGTTTCTCCTGGTCCAGAAGTTTGAGAATACAACGAAGGTGTTTCTCATGGTCAGCTTGATTCTTAGAATAAATGAGAATGTCGTCGATGAAAACGATGACAAATTTATCTAAGTACGGCTTGCAAACACGATTCATGAGATCCATGAACGCGGCCGGTGCATTAGTGAGCCCAAAAGGCATCACCAGGAACTCGTAATGACCATAACGAGTCCTAAATGCTGTTTTGTGCACGTCTTCATCTCTAACCTTCAGTTGATGGTAGCCTGACCTTAAGTCAATCTTCGAGAAATAACTTGCTCCTTGCAATTGATCGAACAAATCGTCGATCCTAAGCAAAGGATACCTATTCTTTATCGTGACCTTATTAAGTTCACGATAATCGATGCACAGACGCATCGATCCATCCTTCTTCTTCTTCTTCACAAATAGGACTGGCGCTCCCCATGGAGACGAACTAGGTTTGATGAAACCTTTCTCCAGCAATTCATCCAATTGCGTCCTTAATTCCTTCATCTCTGTTGGAGCCAACCTATAGGGTGCTCTGGCAACTGGTGCTGCTCCGGGGATGATATCAATCCTGAATTCCACTTGCCTATCTGGTGGCAAACTAGGTAGTTCTTCTGGAAAAACTTCTGGGTATTCAATGACAGGGATGTCTTCTATCTTTGGTTTGGGCTCATCAATAATCACTTGTGCCATGTAGATGACACAACCCTTCTTTAAACACTTGGAAGCCTTGAGCATAGTAACTTGCTCAGGCAATCCATACTGGGTATCTCCCCGAATGGTAAGTGATTCACCAGACGGAGTCTTTATCACCACTTGCTTTCTGTTGCAGACAATTTGGGCCTGGTTATGAGATAACCAGTCCATGCCCAAGACTATGTCAAAACCGGCTAATTTAAATGGAAGTAGAGACAAAGGAAAAGAATGGTTCTTAATGGATATAACACATCCATCTAACACAGTTGAGACGGTTTCTACGGTGCCATCCGCTAACTCCACCTCATAATTCACATTTAAGGTTTTGACAGGTAATTTCAGTAATTTGCAAAATTTATGATCTACAAACGACTTATCAGCGCCTGAATCAAATAGTACTCTGGCATAGACATCATTTACAAGGAAAGTACCTGTAATAACGTTGTCGTCTAGAATCGCTTCCTTTACGTCCATTCTAAAGACTCTAGCATTAGTCTTCTTGGCCTCTTCAGGCTTCTTGGTGTACTTAGGGCAGTTGGTTTTAATGTGCCCCTTTTCATTGCAATGGTAGCACGTTGCGTCTTTCATTTTCTTGCAATCCAGGGTTTTGTGATCCGTGGACTTGCATATTCCACATGCATAGGTTTTTGACTTAGTCTGTGAGTTCGAATCGAGTCTGCACTTTCCATAGTGATGTTTCTTGCAAATGTTGCATTTGGGCTTCTCACCAGAATGATGCCCATCTTTCCTTGACTCCGATCCTTTCTTGTTGTCACCGTTCCCACGGTGTTTCTTGTTCGATCTCCGTGAACCATCATCTTCATGTTTTCTCTTCTCAGCCTCCTTATTCCTCAGCGATCTTTGCCTGACCGCATCCAAAGTGAGGGATAAGGATATGTCAGCTACAGATCTAAAAGTTGCTGGCCGAGAAGCCTTCACGCTTGCCTTGATTTCCGGGGCTAAACCACCGATAAAACGAGCTATTCTCTTTGGTTCCGGGGTCACCAGATAAGGAACCAACCGGGACATCGTGTTGAAGCTCGTAAGGTAAGCTTGACAGTCAAGGTTTGTCATCACCAATGATAGAAAATCAGACTCTATCTTCTCCACCTCATGCTGAGGGCAGTAATTTTCCCTGATAAGGGCATCGAATTGATCCCACGACATGTTGTACAATGGGATTTTCCCGGTGGCTTGAATCAGAGATCTCCACCATGCTAAAGCTTCACCCTTGAAAGAATGCGACACAAACTTGACCACGTCTCTCTCAGCGCATCCGCTGATATCCACAACTGTGTCCATCTCGTCCAGCCACGTTATACAGTCGATGGCTCCTTTCTCCCCAGTGAAATCCCGGGGTTTGCAGGAAACAAAATATTTATATGAGCAACCCTTGTCACGGGGTCCTTGATTTAGTACAACCTGCTGAGATGGAGCACTGTGGTGGTTCGAGGAGTGCCGATCATCATCTTTCTTCGGTTCGTCCTTCTTGGACGGTGGCTTTGAAGGCTATGTAGATAGGGTCCTACTACGAGTCCCACTATACTCTTCGTACTGCCTTTCCAATGCCTTTGTAACTGCGTCGTCGACCAACGCTTTTAATTCCACACCCGTTAAATTAATCCGGGCGTTATCAATGTTCTCCACTGGATGACTATTTATCTCGTCTGAGTTAGCCATTTTAATTGAACTGTTACAGAAAACAAGGACAATAGTTTATTTGGGAGTTTATTATGGAATTGCCCCTTAGGGTAATTCATTAACCATGGTAAACAGAGACCATATTTGGTTACTTTATTAATCATATTTATTTAGGATTTCTATCATAATTTATCCTAATTATAAAACAATAACAGTTTATTTGTGGCACAAAAGGCCTAGTCACATGGACACTTTTAATTTATAAGCTATGATTTCAGAGAATCAATATATGAAGGTATACTGGCACATTAGGCCTGGTCACAAGGACATGTATAAATTATAAGCTATGATTTCACAGAATCAAAGCATGAAGGTTTGAACCTAGTTCATTACCTTTATCTGACAGGGAGTCATCGCTACCACTATCTTTCGGCTCATATGGAAATGAGCAAGGCCCGTAGGCATTATATTACCACGTATGGTAAAAATATGACCATCTTAATTGATGACCTAAACCCATGATTCAGAGATCATAAAATTGGGTTAGGAATCTTTAGAAAGATCCTTTTATATAAAAATGACGTGTGTGATTTTAACGAATCACTTCTGCCAGGAGTGTTAACATGTATACAGATGTTAACAGGGATTTGAATCTTTTGAACAGGTCTTACCATCTTGGCCCGACCTTAAAATGACCCGAAGGCTAGGTTTCACTCTTTAAGATCCTTTTTTTTTAATTTAAATAGGTAGATTACTATTAAAAGGAATGATTTGATTTATTTATTTCATATATAATATTTATGCATATAATAGCAAGATGAAATTTATAAACATATCATTCCATTAATTATCAAACGATTACAAGTTGCCCTAAACGGGACTTTTCAAATAACAAACTTACCCACGCAGGGGTTTAAACAAGGATTTACCCACGCAGGGGCTTAATAACACACATACCCACGCATGGGCTTAATAACATAATAGTCCACGCAGGGACTTACACAAATAACATACCCTCATAGGGGTTTACAGAAAGATAGACCCACGCAGGGGTCAAACAAACAAGCATATCCACGCAGGGGTTTACACAGCAAGACTGGCCCACGCAGGGGCTCAACAACTAATGGAAGGATTTAGCGGTCCTTCTTGCTCTTCCCTTTAATTAGGCTCGTTAATCCTTGGAAGAAAGTTTGTCGCTCCCTTCGTTCCCTGTGAAACTCTCGCTCTACATGGTCCAACCTTTGCAGAATTTCTTCACGCTCTGGTGGGGAGAACCTTGGTGGTTGCGATTGTTGCCTGATGATAGGTCTTGGAGGTATTTGGTACCCATGTGTTGGGTACCCTACTCCCCATGGATCTCCATAGGGTCCTTGGGTGTTGTAGTTCGCCGCTACCATGTAGGGGTCGGCCTCAGCGTAACCATAATTGTGGTGAGTCGGCGGTTCAAACGGGTTGTATGCCATGGAACCCGTGTATGCTGGAATTGGGTTGTCAAAACCCATCGGCGGTGGCTGTGGTACAGCTGGGTTAGAAGGTCCACCCATTTGTGGGTCCTCCTGATGTGGCGGATAGTGGCTGCCACTGGATTGACGAGGAGAGCTGAAATGAAAGTCTCCCGCTTGCGAAGACATACGCGCTCCAGTTCTCCAACGCCTTGGCGGTTGTGGAGGTGCCGGTTGAACTGGTGGCGGTGGAGGCGGTGGCGTGACTGCCACAAATCTCGAATCCACAGAGGGATCCTGTTGCTGCTGTTGCTGCTGCTGAGGCGGTGAATGGCGAGGAGGTGTATAGTACCATTCGTGCCTTGTAAACATAGCTTGAAAGCTATCTGGACCAACATAGGGTGATCCGTGGAAAGAAGATCCGTCGGAGATCTCTATCGGGTTGTTTGGTGTACTACTGGCTGGCTCGACGGGGTCCGTATCCTCGTCCATGTCGTCCGCATGATCTCCAGAGAAATGAACTTCTGGACCCAATGGGTTAAAACCCACTGGTTCTTGTAAAAAGTTTTCCGGGTTAAACCGGCCCCTAAAAACTGGTGTAGGTTCACCAAAGGAATGGTGCGATAAGGATCGCTGTAATGGTATGTATGACGGTTGAGGGTTGTTGGGCTCATACTCTGGCTGTGACCCGTAAGGGTTATAGGCAGGAGGTGTTGAGCTGTGAGAAACCGACCGTCTAGCCGGCTCAAAGAGGTTTCTCCGGTTCTGCCAGGGATCGTCACTCTCCGTGGTAGATGGAGCTCGCACATTTGAAGGTCCAGCTTCATTATCATTGGGGGCGATGATCGGCCCCTTTCCGCGTCCTCTTCTCCTGAAGAATCTTGGCGGCATTTTGTTAATCCTGTCAATACAACATGAGATAACGACAAGAATATATATAAATTAAAGGACAAAACAAAAACCAACAAGGTAGAATTTGTCCTATGTTATTTGTCTAGACTCGAAAGTTTAGATATGTGCAATTGTGTAACTGAGATTAAACACAAAAGGATAGTGTTTAATTCACTCAGTGTTGACTCTGATACCAACCTGTCACACCCCGATTTCCAGGTGTCATCGGTGGGCCCGGTGGGGGAGTATCGTGACGTGGTTGGCAACATAATAGTCAAACAACACAATAATCAATATGCACAGCGGAAGCAATTTAAAAATATGATACAACCGAATTTAATATTCTAATATCAAATGTCACAATATTCGGAAGTTTATCCACAGATGGATCGAAAGTAAAATAGAATTAATAGTTCAACAGACTTCAGGCATCTTAAGCTTGCGAGACTTCTATTGATGCTAAGGAGAAATCCCAGCCAATTACGCTTAGTACCTGCATTTAATCTTTTTGGGAAAATACGTCAGTTTACACTGGTAAATACAATCAACTGACTCATTTTGGAAAATGATTGAAAATTGGTTTGGATGCACGTGGCATAAATATTTTATTTAACTTGGGAGAATTATTTAATATTATAATCTTGTGAACGAATTACATGTTCCTTGTGCGTTCAGTAGCCCGGATCTTGTCCGGGTTAAAGATCAATAGACACACCACAATATACTTTTGTGCACTGACGGGTGTACGCCTACACCCCGCGCTTAAGTCGTGGCCATTTCGTAAAATGATGCCAAGGATATCCGGGACATGGTCATTAACCCCCCAAAGGCTTTAAGTAACAAGACTGTTTAAACGAGCCGATCAAATTATTCAATTAACCACCCAACGATGGAAGATTTGATGCCCGATTAAGCGGTATGCTATATACCGTAACCCAAGCCCGTATAGGGAAAATAAGTTAAAAGTATTTACCTGAGCAATGTATAAATCACAATAAGCAAATTGCAAGTAGCTTTTACTGGTTATCCTAATCTGGAACGGAGGTTTATAATAACCTATTAGAATCCTAACGGGTCTTTAGTTAAGCTTAAGCTTAGACCGGTTAGTTTTAAAGCTACGGTTCGTACGCACGATTAAGCGAAGACCGTATAGAATGTGATTTAGACCCGACAAGTTCAGAGACTTGTTTAATATGGGTCCTTCATGCACATTCTGAATTTTGAGATAAAACCAATATGGTTTGACCCGTTTCGGCTAATTTATGTAAACTTGTTACATAAACCGAACCGAACGCGTAATAAGCGTAACGGGTAATAATGAGAGCCATTTACAGGTTTCCTAAGTTAATATGCTCCAAATATGTTGTGACATCAGTAAGATATCATTTATTATGCCCGAAATGAGTTTAAACACAAACTATGCCCCGTAGGGGTAGTTTGGTCATTTTAAAGGTTGTAAAAGAGTTTAAATGTTAACCTGAGTTACAGGCCTGATGTAATCAGCAAAAAAACTTAGTTTACTGATCTATAACAGTAAGGTATTGTAGGTATGTGAAATTTATCAATTATAACCAAACTATGCCCCGTAGGGGTATTTTGGTAATTTCACATAAGCCGAAAAGCTCAAAACTAAAGTCTGAGTTTAACAACATTTGCTTACTGTTAAAATATTATAATTTGCCTCAAATATCAGTAGGTATCAACCCTTGTATGTTTAAAAATAATTCTAGTACATACTATGCGTTAAAAACGCTTAAAAAGGCGATTAGAAGCCATTTTCGGGTTTGATACTTAAAGCTGATATTTTTATTATTCCAGAAGGCTTAAAATAATTTATTTATCATATGTGATCAGTAGCAAAAGGTTTGGAGTCGTTTAGATATGTAAAACTCATTTTATGGCCTGTAAGGGCAAAACCGACAATTACCGGATTAAGCCTACGACTATGAGTTATGCTCAGCCTAAAATTAATTAAAAATCTTTAAAAATCCCAAAATAATATATTACATCAGTGGGTAAAGAGATTGCTATCAAAAAGTATGTTTAAGTAGGCTATACGCTAAATACGCCGTTTAATTAACATAAAGCTTTAATTTTACGCTAACGAGCATAACTCTTAACCTACACCTCAAACTGATGTCAAATTTTGTATGCAAGTTTATATATCAGTAATTAAGGTTTCTACTCTTTTACATTTCCAAAAATCATGTTTTAAGGTGAAAAGGGCATAATGGTCAACCTATGAGCAATTAACGGAATCATGCGAATTAATTGGATAACTAATGATCCGAGGTGTATAATCACAGAGGGTTATACTAGCATGTAACCTGGTCCAAATAAAGCTCTAAGGCATTTCTAAAACATGCCATAACGGGTCAGAACTGAAAGTCAAAGTATAAGTCAAACTATGCGACTTTCGGTTCCGAACCGGGTCTAAACAGGAAATTGTCAGGTTGAACATGTTTAGACATGTTTCTACGTTCATTACCAAGTTATATTAATGATCAAACAGGTTATTTGTGTTCTACATTGCTAATCATGCATAAATTGTAATTTAAGTATCCTGTTGACTTTTTCTTAGCAAGTTTGACCCGACTTTTGACCTGGTTAGAGTGGGAATCAGGGGGAACCCTCTTGAGGGTTTATTACCCACATAATTACCAACTTATAACTACTTTTGATTTGACTAATCACTGGACCATTAGTGATTAATCTTAAAGTCAACCGTTAATTACGACGGTTTGACTTTTAAGCTAAAACTAAGCTAAAACTTAATTAAGAAGGGTCAAGCAAACTTACAAGAGTCCTATGCACGGATTATGATCACTTGAGCCTGCTTGGGAGCTCCAGAATTGATCAGGAATGCAAGAGAAGGTGTGTGGAACAATGTTGTAACTTAGGTCTGTCACACCCCGACCACGTAGAACATACAAAACGTGGCGGAAACATCGGGGCGTGTTGCAACAGAATTAATGTTTCATAACCATGGATATCAAAAGTGTTTCGTTTTATTAAACATTGAGTAATTACATCGTCTGGAAATCTAATTACACTATTTAAACATAGTCTATCATTGTTATTGAGTCACTAAGGCCTTGTCCAGTCCTATGTGAGCATGCATCTTATCAATCGATATCATCCAACATACCTGAAACATATGTGAAAACGAGGTCAGCAAAGAAATGCTGGCGAGTACATAGGTTTTGTAGGAGTGTCGAAATCATGGCTAGTTTAGACGTTGCAATACTTTATTTAAAAACCTTGTTTTGAAAAGAGTATAATATTGCAACTTAATTAACCAACTCAAATCAAGCGAGTTATAATTTGTAAAACCTCGTAGCCATGACTCTTAACCCAAAAACATTTGTTTTAGTACATTATTTGAAAAACAATGATAAGTTCAGGTGATATGTATCAGTAATAGAATAATGCATGATTAAATGAATAACCATGTAAAATGAGTTTGTATAAGATAAGTTGTTTGTAAATAAATGTCTTGTGAAAAGTATGTTACTCGTATAAAATGTTCTATGTCTCAAACTGAAATGATTCAAATAACGCTACAATATGTAATACCATACAAACACTTATATATAGGAAGTACCAGCGGCGTATCCACCATGCTTGTATCATATTACACACGCATCGTTACTTAATCACTTAATCAAACCAAACCAAACAATGTAAAATGTCTATGTCAAATATCCATGTCAAATGTCTATGTCAAATATCCATGTATGGCAAGTGAAATGTCTCAACTAAACCATATGCACAAAAACAAAGTATTGAAGTAAAAACTTGGTTTAAATCAAAGTTATGTTTTGTGGGAAATACATGATCAAATGTCAATCATGTACAAATGTTTACCAAATCGTTAAAACCATCGTGTGAAAACCAATCGTTTACCCAATCGTTAAATTCGTTTTAGGTCGTGAAACTACTTAAATGATCGTCTCGCTAATAACATTCAAACCTTCGTGACTCTCGTCGCTTCTCGTTTTCGTCGCTTCTCGTTTTCGTATTAACAAACCTCCATAGGGTAAGTTAACAATTACAGATTCAGTCGCTACCTACCATACCCACACATAACCACGGGTGTAGTAAATAACGGGATTTGTCAGATCCTATGGTACCATAACCTAATACTGGTCGGCTTGATCATTGCTAATGAATGTCATTTGTTATGTAACTACAACCAACAAGTTTGTTCACTTTATGAAATCGTTATTAGTTTTGTATAAATCGCCTTAATCGTTTTTGAAACCATCGTTATAACATCGAAAACATTTAGCACATATGAGTCACCCCAAAACAATTGAAAACAGTAAAATAGGGGAAGAATGTACTCGCCTGGGAGTGCTTAGGAGTCTTGAACAACTACCAAGTAAGCTAGAGGAGTCCCGGAAATCAAACGGTACCTAATATAGGTAACTACATAATTAACCCGGACCTAAATCGGAAGACTGGGTAGCAGGAGGGTTTGTAAACCAAATGAGTGTAGGAACTCATATGATATGGTTTAACAAAGCCTACATACTAAATGAAACTTAACCTAAGTATTATCGACCCATCGCGACCCATTAAGGTAACATACGTTACTTTAACGTGTCGTGCGCGTGAAACGCGTTCGGACCGCCTAACTAGCCCTATGACAAGTGTTATATGCCTAAACATATTACATAATCAGTTACGTGACAAAGGTTTAGGTTACATATGCTTAATTACCAATTATACATGAAAAGGGTATTCTGGTAATTTACCTAAGGCATATAAACTACCTATCATACAACTACTTAAACGATGTGACCATAGGGTATAACCTCGGAAGGTTATTCCCTACCTACTATGGTCACCTAATGTGTTTGGTCGGATCCTAATGATCGACCAAACTGGGTCGGGTTCGAAGGTATAGGCGATTTATTAGATCGCCTACCCTACGACCCTAGACAACGTGGTAATCAGTGGGCATAGTCCCAAAGGACTATGACCAACGTGATTACACTCACGTTGCGAAGTTCAAACGAACTTCGCATTGACCATTACTGGTCAACGCTGAAAGTCAAACAAAGTTTGACTTTCTGACTCGAAAAGCAGTAAAAAATAAGGAAAAGAACGAAAGAATACTTACGAAGGGTCCCCGCTAGTGAATCGTGATCGAATAGCTCAGGTATGAAGCGAAGGCCTCAACTTAGAGCATTTGGATCAGCTTTGGTGGGTTTTGAATGGAAGGGGGGTTGGGTATTTATAGTAAATGCACCACCGTTAGGATCGTTTATCGGGAAACGTGCCTTGATCTCACCCGTACAAGTGTCGGAAGCTTATGGTAGGTTAATTGGCCACCCACCATAAGGTATCAACATGTGGAAGAGAGTTTAGGAGTGCAAAACAGCTGAAAACAGGCTGTTAAGTACTCTGCATCTGGTCTGAACTTGCTTTACGGACCGTAAAGCTGCCAATGTTGAGGTCCGTAAGGTAACAACTTTGGCAGATTTACAGTTTTGGTCCCTGCAGTGCAATCAGCCCATTTTTGACACGTTTAAGGCCCGTTAACCCCATTTCAAAGCTCTAAAATGAAGTTAAAGTATAGGGAACTTAAAACATGCTCAAAAATATCTCGGATGTCGGTTCGTTTAGCCGTACGAACGCGATGTTCGCTTAATTACGACGGAATGCGCATAAGCGCGAAAAACGATCCAAATGACGCGACGAATGGATTTTTCTTAAGGCGAACACTAAAATATAATGTAGTCATGCTTACATAAATTTTTGGATGTCCAGATGTATTCAGAACGTAAGTTATGCGCGAAAATGCAAACTTGTGCACTTTTTGACACTTTTAGTCCCTGAATGACCCTAAAGTTTATTTTAGCACACCGAACCCCTCAAAGCCTATTTCTAAGCTATGTAAAGGATATTTAAGGTGTGTTTAACTTATGGTCATGTTCCGGAATGTCTGTTACAGTTCAAATTGGCATACTTTCGCAGTTTGTCAACTTTAGTCCCTGTAAGCGATTTAACTTTGATTTCACCACACCAAACCTTCCAAAACTTATATCTAAGTTATGTATAGGTTATTTAAGGTATGTTAAGCCTATTTCACTATTCCGGAGTGTTCGTTGCATTAAACTGGTTATATTTACGCATTAGTGCGCGTATAACCTTCCAGAAAGCGATTTAGAGCTTGAAATCGAACATGAGTCGATATGTGCAAAAGATACACATATTCATACAAGTCCAAAGTATGAAATACATTATTTCATTGGTTTGGCATTTGTTTGATGGCCGTGGAGGCACAGGTGTTACAGTCTCCCCTACTTTAGGAAATTTCGTCCCGAAATTTATTTAGAGGAAACTTGTGAGAGCTTGGAAATATGAAGTTGAAAAGATCGAACAACATTGGTTAGGGTTCTTGAACTTCTAGTAACCTTAATAACATTATGTCTGCAATGTAAGAGGGACACTTATATACAAGTATATGAAGCGTCATTGGTGCGTCCACCGTACCCCCATTACATCGTTCTCATTTCGTTATTGTTGTCACTATTGGTTCTTACACATAAAAAAATCTTACTGGGTTCCTATGCACTAAATTTCATAATTATGTACGCGTCCATAATCAGACAATTCCTTGCACAGTACACACAGTCTATTTTATAGTGTGTAGGGTAAAACCAAATGAAAAATCCTGTGATGAGCGTGACTTAGACCGCCATAGAGTCCTTTAGACTAAATCAATAAATGATTTAAATAGACTATCAAGGAGTCTGTTCAGCTATATCACTAGATGTCATTCTTTAACCAGATTGTGAATCAATCTTTTTTACTAGACCACTTAAGGTCACTTAAGAATCATGGAGTGGTACTATATAATCCAAGGGTCTTAACTATTACATAGAAGCCCATTAAGGATTTAAGGTAGTACCTTTTGAATATCCTACTATGAATCTCTCATATGAAGATATGAAAGATTCTATGAGGATTTGGAAAATCGTAACACACAAAAACATAGAGGAGAACACATAAACACATATCATATAACCACAAAATTGTTCGTTAATTTGTCTTGTAAATTGCGTACATGCATTTAAAGCACACTAGGAATCCATTCCGTGGATTTCATTTGGTACTTTAAACGTTATCAAGAATCCAACTATAAAGATAGAAAGATTCAAAAAGAAAATTCGATTTCGATTATTAGGAACCGAAGTGTTCGAATTAAGGTACATAAGGAATCCAATTAAGGACTCTGATTTGAACGATAATCATCCACAAGGATCTAATTGTGAAGATAAAAAGATCCCTTATGGATTTTAGAAGTTGAAGATGTTTTGATACCTTGCACTGGACGTGCTTATGTCAAAACATGAAGTAAAAATGCTTATGAAATTGAGATGCTAGATATGTCAAGGCGACATATGAAGCAGAATTTTGAAGGTTAAGTCAATGTATATGGAAAAAAATATTTTTGAAAACTATGCATGGGGTTCTTTTAAGAAAAATGTGTTTGACGTTTTTGAAACCTTATATATAATACTTTTGAAATCATAAAGTAGGTGTATTAGATAGATATATTTACAAAAATGTTTTAAAAATCATGCGAGATGAATTTTGAAATTATGTATAAGGTTTTTGAAAGACATGAATGATGCTTTTCGAAATCATGCACTTGATCAGAAAATGTATTGTGTTAATATTGTCTTCAGACTATATGAAATATTTTGAAATTAGAAAGGTTGGTTTTGATAACATGGCCAATGTTTTTGAAATAACACAGACAATGCATCTAGAAAAATTTGTTTTCAAACTATATGAAATGTTTTGAGATCATGAAGATTGTTTTGAAATACTGGTACTGTGTATGTTGAAAAATCAAAACGTAATGGGTATGAGATTTGAAAATACCCTTAGTTATCTAACCAAGGATTTAAAGGCACAGATGTGCGAAAAGCACGATTACTCATAATGTCACTAAATTTTCTGTACTTTGTTTCTTAGAGTGAAACGAGTACTTAAAATTTTCGAGGGAATCATGAGCAATCATTTGAGAGAGAGAAATCACAAGAGTAGGTTGTAAGGTACATAGTTCCTTGATGTAGGTATCATAGGAAAAGCCATACACACCTAGCAGGGGGTTGAGCTGGTTGGTTGGGGACTGCTTTACCATTGTGAGCGACCATGGCGAAGTTCTGAGAAGCCTTTCGCTTCTTTGACTTCTTAGGGGATCGTTCATCCATGGTCTTTGATTCCTCGATTGGTTGATTGGCTGATGGTGTTGTCGCCTGACTAGGTCCTGTCTGTCTTGGTGACTCTTGAGTGGCTTCACCCTGGAGATGATACATAGCAGTAGCTAATTCAACAGTCCTCAGGACTACTTCGCCTATTCGCTGAGCAAATTTTGGCTGCTTGCTCAGATATCTGGGCGTCATCGTGATGAAGAGACATTCTTGAAGAAAAAGAAAGGCATAGGGAGAAACTGGTGAAAGATAGTCAAAAGGAAATGACAAGGGATGTAGATTGTGACCATTTGTTTGTTACCAAAGGCAAACAAATGAGACAATGACTAATCAAAGTAAGCAGGTCAAAAATAATGTATCGCGAAGACATGCTCGCCTATAAGTGAACACTCATCCCAAGAATTCCCAGGTAAGCACAACTGGTCTCGCGTCTGATGAGATGTATACGAAGTGCTTGCCTAGACAGAAAACCCAGAATACAGGCATTCACCCTTCCAGTTTGCACGTGTTCACATTATTTAAAACCCAAAACCTTGACGAGATTTTGAAAACTTAAAGGGGTTCAAAACCTTGTAATCAATCATCCTAGAACAGATGAGTAGTTTTTAAAGCGGTTTTGAAATTTATGTTCTTGTTGTGGTCGTCGCCTAAGGATAGGCGACGGTATTGTTTTATGACTAAACGCAAGTAAACTCGCGTTAGGGTCCTAAGAAGGTTATAGACTAGGTCAAAGCATTACTAATAACCTAATTCCCTATAACCATTGGCTCTGATACCATCTTTTCTGTCACACCCCGACCACGTAGAACATACAAAACGTGGCGGAAACATCGGGGCGTGTTGCAACAGAATTAATGTTTCATAACCATGGATATCAAAAGTGTTTCGTTTTATTAAACATTGAGTAATTACATCGTCTGGAAATCTAATTACACTATTTAAACATAGTCTATCATTGTTATTGAGTCACTAAGGCCTTGTCCAGTCCTATGTGAGCATGCATCTTATCAATCGATATCATCCAACATACCTGAAACATATGTGAAAACGAGGTCAGCAAAGAAATGCTGGCGAGTACATAGGTTTTGTAGGAGTGTCGAAATCATGGCTAGTTTAGACGTTGCAATACTTTATTTAAAAACCTTGTTTTGAAAAGAGTATAATATTGCAACTTAATTAACCAACTCAAATCAAGCGAGTTATAATTTGTAAAACCTCGTAGCCATGACTCTTAACCCAAAAACATTTGTTTTAGTACATTATTTGAAAAACAATGATAAGTTCAGGTGATATGTATCAGTAATAGAATAATGCATGATTAAATGAATAACCATGTAAAATGAGTTTGTATAAGATAAGTTGTTTGTAAATAAATGTCTTGTGAAAAGTATGTTACTCGTATAAAATGTTCTATGTCTCAAACTGAAATGATTCAAATAACGCTACAATATGTAATACCATACAAACACTTATATATAGGAAGTACCAGCGGCGTATCCACCATGCTTGTATCATATTACACACGCATCGTTACTTAATCACTTAATCAAACCAAACCAAACAATGTAAAATGTCTATGTCAAATATCCATGTCAAATGTCTATGTCAAATATCCATGTATGGCAAGTGAAATGTCTCAACTAAACCATATGCACAAAAACAAAGTATTGAAGTAAAAACTTGGTTTAAATCAAAGTTATGTTTTGTGGGAAATACATGATCAAATGTCAATCATGTACAAATGTTTACCAAATCGTTAAAACCATCGTGTGAAAACCAATCGTTTACCCAATCGTTAAATTCGTTTTAGGTCGTGAAACTACTTAAATGATCGTCTCGCTAATAACATTCAAACCTTCGTGACTCTCGTCGCTTCTCGTTTTCGTCGCTTCTCGTTTTCGTATTAACAAACCTCCATAGGGTAAGTTAACAATTACAGATTCAGTCGCTACCTACCATACCCACACATAACCACGGGTGTAGTAAATAACGGGATTTGTCAGATCCTATGGTACCATAACCTAATACTGGTCGGCTTGATCATTGCTAATGAATGTCATTTGTTATGTAACTACAACCAACAAGTTTGTTCACTTTATGAAATCGTTATTAGTTTTGTATAAATCGCCTTAATCGTTTTTGAAACCATCGTTATAACATCGAAAACATTTAGCACATATGAGTCACCCCAAAACAATTGAAAACAGTAAAATAGGGGAAGAATGTACTCGCCTGGGAGTGCTTAGGAGTCTTGAACAACTACCAAGTAAGCTAGAGGAGTCCCGGAAATCAAACGGTACCTAATATAGGTAACTACATAATTAACCCGGACCTAAATCGGAAGACTGGGTAGCAGGAGGGTTTGTAAACCAAATGAGTGTAGGAACTCATATGATATGGTTTAACAAAGCCTACATACTAAATGAAACTTAACCTAAGTATTATCGACCCATCGCGACCCATTAAGGTAACATACGTTACTTTAACGTGTCGTGCGCGTGAAACGCGTTCGGACCGCCTAACTAGCCCTATGACAAGTGTTATATGCCTAAACATATTACATAATCAGTTACGTGACAAAGGTTTAGGTTACATATGCTTAATTACCAATTATACATGAAAAGGGTATTCTGGTAATTTACCTAAGGCATATAAACTACCTATCATACAACTACTTAAACGATGTGACCATAGGGTATAACCTCGGAAGGTTATTCCCTACCTACTATGGTCACCTAATGTGTTTGGTCGGATCCTAATGATCGACCAAACTGGGTCGGGTTCGAAGGTATAGGCGATTTATTAGATCGCCTACCCTACGACCCTAGACAACGTGGTAATCAGTGGGCATAGTCCCAAAGGACTATGACCAACGTGATTACACTCACGTTGCGAAGTTCAAACGAACTTCGCATTGACCATTACTGGTCAACGCTGAAAGTCAAACAAAGTTTGACTTTCTGACTCGAAAAGCAGTAAAAAATAAGGAAAAGAACGAAAGAATACTTACGAAGGGTCCCCGCTAGTGAATCGTGATCGAATAGCTCAGGTATGAAGCGAAGGCCTCAACTTAGAGCATTTGGATCAGCTTTGGTGGGTTTTGAATGGAAGGGGGGTTGGGTATTTATAGTAAATGCACCACCGTTAGGATCGTTTATCGGGAAACGTGCCTTGATCTCACCCGTACAAGTGTCGGAAGCTTATGGTAGGTTAATTGGCCACCCACCATAAGGTATCAACATGTGGAAGAGAGTTTAGGAGTGCAAAACAGCTGAAAACAGGCTGTTAAGTACTCTGCATCTGGTCTGAACTTGCTTTACGGACCGTAAAGCTGCCAATGTTGAGGTCCGTAAGGTAACAACTTTGGCAGATTTACAGTTTTGGTCCCTGCAGTGCAATCAGCCCATTTTTGACACGTTTAAGGCCCGTTAACCCCATTTCAAAGCTCTAAAATGAAGTTAAAGTATAGGGAACTTAAAACATGCTCAAAAATATCTCGGATGTCGGTTCGTTTACCCGTACGAACGCGATGTTCGCTTAATTACGACGGAATGCGCATAAGCGCGAAAAACGATCCAAATGACGCGACGAATGGATTTTTCTTAAGGCGAACACTAAAATATAATGTAGTCATGCTTACATAAATTTTTGGATGTCCAGATGTATTCAGAACGTAAGTTATGCGCGAAAATGCAAACTTGTGCACTTTTTGACACTTTTAGTCCCTGAATGACCCTAAAGTTTATTTTAGCACACCGAACCCCTCAAAGCCTATTTCTAAGCTATGTAAAGGATATTTAAGGTGTGTTTAACTTATGGTCATGTTCCGGAATGTCTGTTACAGTTCAAATTGGCATACTTTCGCAGTTTGTCAACTTTAGTCCCTGTAAGCGATTTAACTTTGATTTCACCACACCAAACCTTCCAAAACTTATATCTAAGTTATGTATAGGTTATTTAAGGTATGTTAAGCCTATTTCACTATTCCGGAGTGTTCGTTGCATTAAACTGGTTATATTTACGCATTAGTGCGCGTATAACCTTCCAGAAAGCGATTTAGAGCTTGAAATCGAACATGAGTCGATATGTGCAAAAGATACACATATTCATACAAGTCCAAAGTATGAAATACATTATTTCATTGGTTTGGCATTTGTTTGATGGCCGTGGAGGCACAGGTGTTACAAGGTCCTTTATATAGTGTTTAATCCACCACAAAATGTTGACACCTAGCACTACAACTGACCATAACCTACCCACATGTATCCCTAGTGTTTTAGGGGTTGCCTAGGGGTCGCCCATGAGGAGAAACATCGATTAAAGTCGGTTTAAGCATGAAAAACAGATGCTGTCCAAACTTTCTGTTACTGTACGTCTGACGCGGCCCGCATGAGTTTTAACCAACCTTTACGCGGGCCGCATGGGCCTTGCAAACAGATTTAACATTTTCTAGTTTTTGCATCTTGTCCCTTGGCTTCACGAAAGGTCAACTAAGTTTAATACTTGCATTTTGACCCCTTAATATTTACCTACAAGGGCCTTAAGGCTTGTACCCACTTTGCCAAGTCCCTGGTCACTTCCGGTTAACCCGAAAAGTCATAACTTTCAACGTTAACGCTTTAACCCCTCGCATACGAATTTGATCATAACTTTCTCATACGATAACGAAACTTTATGAAATTCATATCGTGCATTCTAGTGAGCATAATTTACAGTTACAAAGCTTCGTGTTTGTCAAAAGGTCACTCAGAGGTGAAACTTAAACATGTTGACACATTTAACCCTTGTAGTTTGTAATCTCTCACTTTTAGCTTCGCATGATCCATGATTTATTCGTTTGATGTTATATACATCATGTAGGGTTAATGTACAATATATTTATTCACTGTTGACACTTAGAATACGTATATTCACATACTTTCTATGTTTGTCAACTTTAGTCCTTTCATAATATTCTTTCACACGTTTAAACATATGACACGTGTCTACACATTATAGGACGTGAATTTTCGATGTGTTACACAAATCGAAACCCACCTTGCGGCCCACTCCTCAAAGCCGCCCCATCCATCCTCGGCCCAATGCAAAAGAAATCGGCCCAACGTCATTCTTGTTTGGTTATTCGGCCCAAGCCCAGTTTTCCTCAAAAAAATACGCATGCATGTATATGATGTTGTGTGCGTGCTTTTGTGTTTCAAAAAAAAAAATCAAATCCTACACTCCCTCTTGAAGGCCGACGGCAACAAGCACCACCCCCCAATCGCGATCTCGCTCTCCCGGCCGAACTCTCACTACCTCTCGCATCTCCTCTTGGTTGGCATGTTTCTTCTTCTTGTTTTCGGTTTATAGTGTTCATACATGGCTGCGTTTTCTACTTATCATGAACTCTTGATGTTTATATGATGGTTACTTGTGAACTAGGGTTTGCTAGAGATCATGTTGATTATAGTTTTGATGGTATGAATACTAGTTTAGTAACAAGGGTTTGAATGTTAATCGTACGTTGATGATTGCTCGTATTATTGAATTGTTAAATCTGATGAGTCTCGATGGATATGATGTTATTTGATAATAACTTGTGACATAGGGTTCATTAGAAATCAAGTGTGATGTTTAGGGTTGTGGATGAAGTGTGTTTAGATATTATGTATGAACTAGGGTTTCGATGATATCATGTGTTTCCTGATAAAGTAGTTGATAAATAATCTGAGTTTTGATGTTAACCTATGTGTACGTGCTGTTATTGTTCGCTAAATATGTTAACGAAATCAATACAACTCGCATTAAAATGTTAAAAGCTGAAAACAGAAAGCTGATTAACATTTACAGCCAACTGCAGGTCGTTATATATCGAAAAACTGATTTTCTGAATTCTAAAACGTACGTTTTTGAAAAAAAGCTTCAAATGGCGCTGAAATCGCATTTTTCTGAGGTTGTTTAGTATTTTTAAAGGACTGTTTTGTACAGCAGCAAAAGCTGCGTTTTTTTCTGCAGAAAATTCATGTTACGCTTTTCGTTATAACTTGTAAACCGGATAGAATTAGGCTGTGAATTTCGTATAGTATCTGGGCACGGATGTTGCCGAAAATCTCCCTCTAGAATTTCACCAATCGGGCAGACGATGATTTTTAAATAAATTTTTCCGTGGACTGCAGTTAGAAAGTGATGAATCTGACTGCAGCCTAGTAAATGATTTTTGATTTATAATTGGTAATGAATTTGGTCCTGATATTTTTACACAAGGTGATGCGCACCACTTAGAACGTTCTATAAATTATTTAGAATTTTTGGAATAAGACAACTATTTTATAAAAATACCCGAATACAGCCCAGTTCTGGACGTCAAAGCTGAAACGTAATAAGTTGTTATATGCGTATCTAAATGTTGTTTATGCTATCTGAGAATGATCAAACTTGTTTAATGTCAACGAAAGTGTTATGTGAATTAATGTGTGCTTTGATCACGAGTACGTATATGTGGAATATGTATATGTACGTAAGTTGTCAAAGTGAGTGCATGGTACGTGTTAGATACGTGTAGGAGCTTTGTGCCTTACTTGAACACTCTAATAAACTAGATGGTAATCGTATTAGGACGTTCCTAACCATTTTAAGAGACCAACCGAGCAATCGAAGGTGAGTTCACACTTTTCTTAAAAGCATGGGATTCCCGGTGGTTTGGGAATGGGTTAAACAACAACTATTCCCCTTGGTTGGGATGCAACCTACATATTCTCCTTGGGTAGAATACGTACTATCCGTCCTCCTTGGGAAGGGCGACAACCGTTATAATAAATGTCTTAATCTTACTAGACAAAAACTCTATCTTAAAGTCCCTACATATTTTATATCGACTTAATCGCCAGGTTTTAGTTAAATAGCGCTATTAGGTTTGACAAGCCTCACATCGTGCCGTAGAGGACGGGCGTGGACTAATATACTTGGGCACTTAGTCAATGATGATAGACATTGACTTTGAGCACTCAACATAACTTAAGTCAGTAGTCGATATGGTAACGGGTCTAGTGGTTTAAAGCAGTGGGGTAGCTCCCCATGGCATGTTTTTATAAAGAACAAGGAACTTAACAACTTATGGTTTTTGGAACAACATTAAAACGAACAACCAACTGTGAACTCGCCAACTTTTTGTTGACACGCTACTGCATGCAATGCAGGTCGTTAGGTACATGGATGGAGCTTGCACGAGGAGTGGACGTTGTGGCAAGGAACCAATTGTTGGGTTCCTACTAATAAATTTTATGATTTATAAACTGTTTTATGGGTTTTATACTTTATGCTTCCGCTAACATTTAAACTTGGTTTGGGATTTTGTTTTCGTAAACACTAAACGTTTGACTGGTTGTTTTACTTCGTTTTACTTTATTCACTTATTGTTCAGTATGATTGGTGGTATGATCCTGGTCAGTCACACGCCTCACGGTGATACTTCGCTTGTGGATTTTGAGGGTGTGACAGATTGGTATTAGAGCCATTGGTTATAGTGAACTTGGTTTTAAAAAGGGAAAATCTTTTGACAAAAAAACCTGACTATAACCTGCTCAGTGCTCAACGATCCACAACGACACTTCGCTCCACGTGCAAGGTTCAACACTTTAGGTGGTATGATTTATGTTTATATTGCCTACTTGATAGTTTATTTTACATGGTGTGTTGCTTATGGTATGCCTAATTAGGGTAGTAGCATGGTATCTATTAGCCCTAATGCGTTCTTTTTGACACCCAACTGATTACTTGAAACTTGACGTGTGGTGAACAAATTCTTTTCCTGTTTTCTCTCACCCCACTACGACAACCGTTTTATGCGTTCTACCTATTCATGCGATTGTCTCGACATGACGTCGCCGTTACAGCCAGGATTCAGATCTGACCTTCCGTACATTCAGTTTGCACGTCAACATTCATGTAGACCAGACCCGGCCCAAATGAACTCGGATTTAGGAGAACAATATACCCACACGTCCATGTTGACGAACCCCATCATCTCCACCTGTCGTCGTCACCAGAAATGAAGCAGTCACAGTTACATGCGTTTGTTGTTGTGCAACTCGAAACCCTATCATCCAAACTCTGTTTTGGACAAATGATATACTCACGTGACCATGATGCAATGAACTTTTCTTTCGTGCCGTTGCCGCTATCCACCACTACTGGAACTGCCTCTGGAGAACATAATAGTTGGCGGAATTCTTCGGTTATTTGTTGGATTTTTGTTTTCGCTCAATTCTTCGTATGAACATCACCAACCTCCTGTTTCTTCGATCCGCAACCGATATAACGAAACGCTAACAACCATACCACAATTTCCACCTATCACAAGGTTACCCCATTACCCTGTTGGGTGGTTAATTCTTATTCTAACTTGATTTACACCTTCGTATACCCAACTTAACAAATGGATGCCTCCTAATGATGGGATAGTCTTCGGGACATTTGAGGACGGAGATACGGATTACTCAACCTACAGACGGACACGATGATCTTCACATTTACCTTACCCCCTTACACTATAAGAGTCGCATTTTGATCTTACGATAGTTTATCGTAGTTATGTGAAATCTTTTCACTAGCCTTTGTATTGACCTATGCTTGTTGATTAATGCAATGCCTAATTTCTACTATTGACTTAGACAAAACCATCATTCTTTTACCACAGTGACACTACGTCCTCGCTTCTCCATGCAAAGACACTAATACGAACTCACTCTAGTTTAGAGAATTTGGAAGGCTCGACTTTCGATCATTGGTGATCACTTCTTGAAACCTTGAGGATGGTGATGTGTTGTTGATACAATCATACCCTCTTGAACATGTTTTCGCGTCCTTTCCTTGAAAGCTCTTGACTACACATGACCTAAGGAAACTCCTTAGAATTTGGTTGCTTATCGACTCGATAAATCGCAAACTCATCTAAGTTCATGGATCAAGGTGAATTATTCCTCCTTCGTGTGTGGGCGATCCCGACAACTTAGATGGAAGTTTCAGTGAACTATAACACTACAAACTCGTGCAACAACCATTCTTCTATGGTAAATTCTTGTTATGATTGATATACCAACGTGACACCTCTATTCGGCAAACGACGTTCTTCATTTTAACCTCATGCAACTTGTATACGACCAGCTTTACCCTTGACATCAAGTAAACCCCTGTTACGGATCATTGAACTTATTAAGAAAAATAAAGATGAACAATACTTTAAAATATGATTTTTGAACTAAATAAGATTACATACAAGTTCATAATACTTCTTGTTGAGATTTTTGAATTTATATTGATTTTATGAAAGATTGGAAAATTGTTGAGTTGAAAAGTGTATAAAAATTATGTTATAAAATATGGGAAAAGTCCATAGTTTAGGGGAAACTATGGCAAAATTTTTATAAAATTTAATCATGACTAAGGTGTGATTAACAAAGGATTATTTTAATTAAAAATGATTAGAAACCTTAATCATGATTATACAAGTTTATGGGTGAAAAAGTTTAAGTTAAAAATCACTAGATTTTCTTAAACAATAAATGGTTATATATATATAGTGTCAGGATCAGGAGAGAACACCCAAAAGTGTGAGAACAGTGAGAACGCATCCTGGCCCAACACGTGGCGCGGGATATGATCAGGGGGTGATGGGTTTTTTTTTGTCTTTTCAATCTTCTTTTATTTTCCCAACGCGCTATAACATTTTCTGGAGTCTAAGATTATTTTGGCGTTAATTGTATTCATTAAACTTTTTGGCTTTGAATTAATTATTTTTGTGTCACATAGATAATTTTTTGGCGTTATAACGTTTTCTGGTCAATGTTTTAGCGTTTTGTGGCGTTGTATAATAATTCACTACGAGACATTAATATTTTCATAAGATTACAATAAGACCAAATGTTTTTTATGGCGTTTAGTCAAATTTTCTAGCGTTTAACACATTGACAAGGTGCTTTGCCAACACCCGTTCTCACAGTTTTCATACTACTAGCGTTTTGGTGTTTGTAGTTTTTGGCTTTTTATATAATAATTTATTTTATTTGTAGAGAATTAGATAACAAAACGACAGATAATTTGATAACAAAACAATATAAAATGTAAAAGAAAAAAATTTAAAAAGATAATCTAATTTCCCATCCGAATCTTCACTGTCGTCAGCCTCTTCTTCTTGAATTTGTTTTGGCATTTTGAACCTTTGAATACCCTAGTGGCATCCTGTTTTTTGGTGTGATATTCTTGTTTGGTGGCATGTCATTGAAGATCAACTCTTGCTTGATGCTATTTATAATAATGGAGTCCAAAATAGCATTTTACACTTGTGTTGATCCCTTTATGCCATGCATATATTCACAAAGAACAAAGCTCACATGATGACATATCACTGTCATCAGTCTCTTTGTTGGTGCATATTTGTGACAACAGCTTAGATTTGGTCTTTGGATATCTTGTAATTAGTAAAACGATAAACGGTTAGCGGGTTTAGCTTTGTAGTAGTTAGATAATAGAGTTTGGGCTAAACAAAACCCAGTTGGGTCTAGGGGGACGAATTGGGCTTTGCCCATGTAGGAAACCCTAGCCCAAGTAGCAACCTTGTGTTATATAAACAAGGCTTTGCATTAGGGTTTAAGTTAATCAGCCAAAACAATTTTGAGAGGAATTTCGTGAGAGACTATAGTCTTGGATGAATTTTGTGTGGTTAGGGATCTTGATTGATTGTAATTCAGTTGATTGATAATCAATAAAGATCAGGTTTAATTGGATATTCTGGTCGCGGGGCTCGTAGCCTTTGGCTACTGCCTACGCGGGCCGCGAGCGATCAAAGACGAGGCTTCACCCGGTGTTGACACGTGGCAACACGTGTTGAACCTATACCGTGACCCGGATCACCTACGGCCTAAACCCCTACTACGCGGGCCGTATAGCCCCTTGCTACATCTTACGCAGGCCGCGTAAGACCCAAAATCAGCCCCTATAAAGCTGGATCTCGGGCCTTCAGTCGAAACTCGTTCAAAACTCTTTCTCTCTCGAAATTTTCTTATAGTAGGCATAATCTCCGGGCATAATACCCTCTAATTAACGAAGTTCTGCTCCGTTGTAAGTATCATAACCCCTGGACACGTATTAGATACTCTGCCCGATTGATCTAGGGTTCCGTAACGGCTGTCGTGGTTCTGCCCGACGTAGTCGTTGGAATGCCGTCTCGAGGAGGGTATTACTAATGTTAAAATGGGTTATTATACTAACGCGTGTGCATTTGTGTAATTTATAGATTGTCACCAGGAAATCCTAAAGGATAATTTAAGACAACAATGTGAGTAATCTCCTTTTTGTAAACTATTTTTACAAAACCTCACACGATTAATTATATATTAAGCAGTTATTGAGTATTTGTAAGGATACAATTATCGTCGGTATGTTGGGGTTTTGTATACAAAATTTGTTACTGCCTTGCGAGGAGTAACATTTCCATAAGTCGGGTTGACAGTACCGTGGGTGGTAATTGATATGACTTGGAAACAAATGTAATTGCGAGACCGCCCTCAATACTGTACAATGGTTTTTATTTAAACTTGATTAAACTGGGATTCACTCACCAGTATTTCCCACTGACAAAATGTTTTTTAAACGCGTTTCAGGTAACAAAATGTGAAAGCCAATTAGAAGCCAGCTGGACAGCACTGAAGGCTTGGAAAAGTGGCAATAAAGTTACCTAAAATAAATAGATGTTTTTATTAAATAAAAATAGGATTTATTCCTATGAAAATGTGTGTATTTAAAACTTGGGTTTTATCCCATGTGTTTAATATTATAAAAGTGTGGTAGTTACTCTGATAAAATATTTCTTAACTACGATCCTGATGTAATTTCCGCTGCCAAAATGAATAAACACAAGATACCACCGAAACTGGCCGCGGCCGCCCGTACCCGGGTTTGGTACAGGGGACGGGGGTTGCGACACGTACGAACCAAGGGAACCTACACCCTTTTTATTGAATATTTGTCCATCTCATTCACCAAAGATTATAGAGATAACCCCCTCAGAGAAGAATCCATTCAGTGAAAGCTTTGCCATCTGTGGTTATTTTAACTAACCTTTTTAGCGTTTTAACGTGAGTGGTTTCTAGAGAACATGGCGTTTTTTTCTGGGTGTGATCAATTCATTGTGTGTAGACCCCTCTCTTATAGGAGTTTTTGGCACGTAGTTTAGGCGGGATTTTTTTTTCATAATAAATTATAGTAATAAAGTAACTGTCTTTTCAGTTACTGTTTGTATTTACTGTTTTGATCAGCTTTTATTAGTTTCTAGGGTGATAGACGTCCCATCTTCCAAGTTTGGCGTTTTTTTAAATGGCATTATGCAGACCAAGATGAGAAAATACAATAACGAAGAAAATAAAATATTAAGCAGGAAAAATATTTTTTGTTATTTCTGGCGTTTTGTAAGCAATAACCTTTTGCAGCATTTTTTTGGCGTTTTGCAAATAAATAGAGAAATATATCATTTAATTATCTTAAAAAAAGGAGATTATACAGAAGAAAAAAAATTAAACCCCTTCGTCAGAAGGTACTTTATCCGAAAAGTATCCATCACTTGCGTCATCTTCTTCTTCGGAGTCTTCATCTGGATCTTCATCCATGTCATCACCTTCACCTTTATTGGCTTCTTGTTCCTGAAGATTCTGAAGCCTCCATTTGAACTTGTCTTGCATTAACGCTAATTTTGAGTCGATTTCTGTGTTCAAACAAGTGGCGTTATGCAATTCTTCCATGAACCCAAGCCCCTGCTTTGTCATGATGTTTTCAAGCCAGTAGTCTTCCTGCTCTCCGCTGTCGTATATAATGGTCACCATGTCTGTTTCATCATCAAAACGCCATGATGTCATGACAGGGTCCGGCTTTACATCTGCTTTGATTGGTCCAAATTTCCTTGTTAATGCTTTCATAAGCATATGTGTTTCATGGCATTCGTTATCCAGGGCGATACCAAGAGATAGGATACCCCTCTGTACCTCTTCTTCCATCTTTAAAATTGCCTTGATCGTCCTAACATACACCTTCATTCTGTTGTCAAAACGTAGGACGAATCGCCTTATTGCCAGAGTGTATTTCCACCAAACGATTGTTGCCATTTTTGGCGTTTTGGTTAAATTGGCGTTTTTGGTTAAAGGTGTTTTTGCAGAAATGATAGATTGAAGTGATTATGGAAGCGATGTTTTACGTTGTATATATAATGATGTTTTTGGCGCGTAATTTTGGAGGGAATTTCTTCTAATAAATGTTGATAACTGAAATTCAGTTACTGTGTTGTTTCCTCTTCCTGTAATATCTAAAGCGATTTATCAACTAATTTTTTGGCGTTTTGTTTTTAATGGCGTTTTATTTTTTTTAATGGCGTGTTATCATTTGTTGGCGTTTTGAATTTGAGCGGTAAAAGACCCTTTTACCCTTAATGAAGCGCCTCCCCCATAATAAAATTGATGTTATTTACGAAAACACCACCGCGCAATCTAGTCCATGGATTGTTTTGATCTGACGATCCATAAGCGTTCTCACCGTGTCACACCTTGACTTTTGCGGAAGCGTATGATGTGTGACTTGCTTAATATCATTGCATTCAATTATAACAAACAACTATATGATTAAACACGATGTTCATCCATTCATACTTTTCAAAATATTACAAACCCAAGTTATTTAGTACCAACCATCAAACTTCAAGTTTAACTTACAAACCATTCAAATAGAAACAAGTTCCAGAAAGGACTTTTAACAAATGATATATAAAAACCATGGCTTTGGCTCATATGTCTTATCTAAGATAAGACATCCAAGTCAAACCCTTCAAAAGTTTGGATGACATCAACTCTTGAAATACTTCTTGAAACTTTCAACGCCCGCCAGATCCATACTAGTTTCCTGAAATACATGTAGTTTGAAAACATCAACAAAAGTTGAGCGAGTTCATGTATTTTTGTATGTGTGCACGAATAATCTTGTAAACATTTGTATGTATGCCTTTGTAATCCGGTATGAAAGCGTCTATGAACAGATCATTAATGTGTAGCTAAGACATTAATATGTGTACAATGGTGCAGGAAGGCTCAATCCTTTGCGTATTTCGTACCGGGCCACCCGGCAGGAACGACATAGTCACCACATGGTCCAACTCGGGGTCTCATGGGTGGGGCTCGCAACACCCAAATAGATCTATCACTCATGCCCTTCGGTCCTTATACAAGGATTAATGGTCTTAAGTTAACGCCTACCCATTCACATGATCTAACAGTTCATTCCTTAGCTAACCATACCATTTGTAAACGTTTGAAACATGTACTTCACCCCCGAAGTTATAAAACTGAAAACAATTAAAAGAAAAGGGGGACATGAACTCACTGATTTGCGTCCTTCTGTCTAGTAACTCAAAGCTCCTTTCCACTGGTCGTACAACTACCTACACACCTGCTATGTTTTATTAGACGGCTAGGTCGTGTAACGACTCTTAGTCTTGGGTATTATGACTTATTTTGGAATTGGTATTCTTGGAGTTATATGTTGGGTGCATATTATATAATTCCAAAGTATATAATTATTAGTTAAAACAATAATATTTTAACTTAAATTATATTTATCCAATTATTGGAATATTGTTAAAATAATATATTTTAACTTGGTTTATTATATATTTCCACATATGTATTTTCCAAAGTATGGGTATACTTGTACTTGTGTATTTTGCCAAGTATTGGTGGTGTATTCCGGTGTGTATTTATACGTATGAGGATACGTATTTTCTTGTATTTATTAAGTATTTTTATACTTAATCTTGTACTTAATTTTCCGGAATTATATTTTTAATCAACTAAAAATCACCAAATTTATATTCTTAAAATATATGTATTTTAAGAGAATTTTTATAGAAAATATCTATAAACTTTACTTGGCAAAAATAAATATACTTTCATATAAACCTCAAAAATAATATATTTTTAAGATTAATTTAGAAAATATATATATTTCTAGTTTTCACCCAAAATAATATATTCTTAAGTTGTTTAAGAAAATATTTTTTTTCTCCACTCAAAATAATATATCTTCATCAAATTGTTTAAGAAATTATATATTTTTCTCCACTCATAAATAATATATTTTCTATTTGATAAAATATGATATATTTTGTAATAGTTATAAAAATCCATATTTTCCGTTTCTTTGGTTTCCAAAATACAGTTTGTCATACTTGTCGAGTTACGAATTTATTTCTGGAATATATATATATATATATATATATATATATATATATATATATATATATTTATAGTCCGTATGTCCGATTGTTCGTTTGTCCAAAATTCGGGTATAAATTATATATTTATTTTCTTGGAATTTTGGTTATATTGGTGAGTTATATTATTTTCAAGTTCCTAAAATAATATAACTAATACAGTCAATATACAAATAGCACACAATTGGTGACATCTAAATATATATTTTCCTAAATATATACTTAGTCATTTTTATTATCAAAAATCAACCTCCAATATTTGTAATTTTTGTAATAAAAATTATGGCAAGTTTTTATATGAAAACCATTATCAAAATTTACTTGTAAACACTTGTTTAAAAATATTTTTCTAAGTGTTTAATTTCTACAAAAAATTTGCCATAGTTTCCCCTTAAAAATGGAGGTTTCCATGCTGATAGGCATATCATTACACTATGACATGAACTTGAAAGTTTGTAAAAATTTGTAGTAATTTCACATGTTGTTTAGTAAGTTTAGTTACCTCTAAAAACATGGTTTTTAGTTTATAAAACTTATTCTTGTGAATTTTAGTTCTTTACAACTTGTATGATGATTTTCTAAAAATAATTCTTCTTGTATTTTTCTTGTTACCAATACTCTTCTAACTTTGTTTTAATACTTAAGACATGTTTTCTTTCTTTAAAAACAAGTTCATGTTAATCTTGTAATAAACTTTGTTTTCTTGAAAATATTATTTTTGAAATCCTTTATTTTCAAGACTTATATCTTGTAGAAATGTTCATCATACACTAAAACAATTTCATTTTCAAGTTCATGATTAACATGAAGGATGATCATTACAAATCTCACAAGATCCATCCTTATACTTGCTAGATCATGTGTTTAATCATCATCTCACAACCTTCTTATGATGATCAACATCATAATCTCAAGAAATCAACAAACAAGTTTCATACATACACTAAAACAACTTAGATTTTCATGTTATTAAGCTTTATGTTCAAGGTCATCTTCATGTTTCTTTGAGATTCTTTAGATTAACATATTATATAACACTTTACCCACTAAAATTAGAAGTAATAACAAGTTGTGAGGAGCTTACTACTAGCTCTATGGCTAGGGAAGAAACAAAGATGAAGATGAATGAGGTGGATAAAAGCTCTAGGAGAAGGTCCTTCAACTTCCAAAGCTTTCAAGCTTCTTAGGTATGTTCCTTGAATGCTTGAGAGTCCTTAGAATGCTTGAGATTGAAGTGAAAATAGAGGGTGTATGGTGGGTGTTTGGAGCCGAGAACAAGAGGAAGAAAGGAGAGAAGATGAAGTGTGGTGAAATGTTGAAATGATCTTGAAGTTTAGTCTTATGGTTTTATAAATAAACCTTCCAACATCAATTTAAACATTGGATATTATGTTCACTACTCATCCAACATATCTATTAAAATAATGCAAAGAAATCAAGGGGGTGGGACCCCTTGATGAATCGTAAGTTGAAAGGGGGGGGGGGGGGAGTCTTGGTTGGGTTGTAATGGTAAGTTAGGGATTTAGGTTAGATTTCAAGTGTATTGGTTAGTATTTTAGGTGTTTAGTGTTTATAAGATGTGTTATGATGTTTGATGACCATAACTAGCTTCGTAACACTAAAACAATACTTCTAGTGAAAGTTTGGTGTTTCGGGTAGTGTCCAGTTGTTCGGTTGGTTACCGGTTCGTTAATGTGCTAAATAGCGCAGTTTAGTGTGCTTTATGTTGTCTTTTATGACAGTTTTGATTCCCGAAACTTAGGAAGGTATTCTGGACCATTAAACCATAATTCTGCATTATATTTTGGAGTTAAAAAGCTGATTTTTGCAGAATTGTACAAAATTCTGTAGTTTTAGTGTGTTTCGGGCACTTTCCGGCACTTAAACTGTAGGATCGGTTTGCGGATCCGAACGAGTCGGTTCAAAGGAATTCTATCAAATACAGGTGCGGAAAACAAGTATTTGATCTATAAACAGCTGAATCTTCACTTTAACACTGATTTGTATTGATATGAACACAAATACAATCAGTTCTCACACCGGCAGCACCTCGGTATGGAAATCTCTCAAATGTTACTTATGATTTCGCTTGACCAAGACCTCCTATATATAGACATCAGGATTTTGCTTCAGCATAACTCAAGCGAAATCTTAACATGTTGATTTCGCTTGAGCTGCTTCAAGCGAAATCCTTTACACATTCAGATGTTCAAGCGAAATCTCATAAACTCTCTCTCATTCTCTCGATCTACGTGCCCTGATCTATTCTAATCTAAAGTAAGACTCGATACAAGACGAAGTCGACAGATGTAGTGCACCAACAGACTCCCCCTCAGATGTTAACGAGTCGACTATCGAGTCACACCAATACTGTGTCTTCACATCTTCATTCTTGATCAGTCTCTGGGCTTTTCTCTCTCTATCTTCTTTTCCAAAATCACCTTGCTATATCAGACTCCCCCTCACGATTTGCTGGTATTCGTTTGTTCTTCAGCAACATCTGCTTTAGGATCAATGTCTGACTCAAATGTTGTTTACAAGATCATTGTGTGACAACTGGCACAAACCGGTAATTTCCGTACACTATAATTATTGCTTAATGACTGCAATTATGAGTTAATTGTCAGCAATGGCTGAACACACAAGAAACAAGTGAATTCATGCATGTTGTATACTACAAAATATTTGCTTTATGCATAAACGAGAGCGTTGCGTCAATAGTAAACTCACCGGTAAGACACACTGTGTCGACTGAACTGCAGAAAGCAGTCAGACATTATAATTGAGGCCTAGGTGTAGGTCCGACGACAAAAGTACATTAAAACCCAAGAGTACATACAAGGGTTTAATATATAGACATTACGGAAGCAAAAATAAGCACTAAAAAGCACCCGAAACGCACTTTAAGTGCAGAAATTTATACAAATCAGCTCTAATCAGCTTTTAAACATACGAATATCATGCAGAAATTACGTTTTAGTATCCAGAATAATTCCCCAAGTGTTGGGAATTGAAAAGGGTATAAAAAGATACTTAAAAGACACAAAAAAGTGTAATTTAGCACTTTAACGAATCGGTATCTAACCGAACAACCGGACATGACCCGGAACATAAAAATATTGCTAGAAGCATTGTTTTATTGTTTCTAAGCTAATTATGATCCCTGAGCACCCTAACACCCACTAAAATATCTTGTAACTAACATAACTAACTATATGCTTGGGATTGAACATTAAACAAACTAGATGGTTAAAAATTACAATTAACCACCCCCCATGCTAGTAAAATCGGCCCCAAGGGTGGCCCACCCTTGATCCCCATAATCTCTAGAGATTTTGCTTAAATCTCCCTTGGAATGGTGAAAGATCATGGCCTTGTACCTAGGGAACACTAAGACCAATGGACATAAGCTCAACATGGATATAAGGAGATCAAGACACCATTTTCTTTCACAACACAACACACACCACTACTCTCTCTCCCTCTCTACAACTCTCGGCCGAACCCCCCTAGAACCACCCACCCACTTTCGACTTTCATCCTCATCATTCCATCTTCATACAAGTGATAAAGGTCACGTATTAGGAAGCTTGGAGCAAGCGGAACACGAAGGACCTCCACCGTTAGCTTTTATCCACCCACTTTTCGCCAAGATTCTTCCCTAGCCTTGAGCTAGAGGTATATCATTTAAAACTTGTTTTTACACTCATCTAAAGTGGGTAAAAGGAATATTGTCGGTTAAATATCGTTAACATACATTTCGATGCATAAAAGTCTAGTAAAAACCATAAAAGTGGTGGTTAAAGACATATAACTTGTGTAAAAGTTGTAGTATTTGAGATTTGTGTTTATCTAGACCCGATCTATGATGTGGTAGCTCGGATCTCCGTTTAACCCGACTTTGTAAGATCATGGATCTTCACATAAGCTCGTTTTTGGTAACCACAAGGGTTAAAAGGCGAAACTCTACCACACAAGATACATGAACTTGTGTAGAAATATTTTACTTGTGTAAAAGTAATTTAACTTGTACAATGGAGTTTAAAACTAGCAGATCTACGTATCTGCAAGTGGTATTTTTGAAGAACCACACTTTAAAGAAATCACATGTTCTAAACCGGGCCTTACACAAACAAAAGTGGTTTTTGTGAACAAACAAGTGTATGGATACTTGTGTAACAAGGGTTTTAACAAAGAAATAATTTTCGTAAAAACCGACTAGAAGTTGTAAAACTTCATACTCTTTAAAAATAAAGTTTTTAAGAAGTTAAACTTATTTTTAAAGATAACAAGACTTACTAAATGTGTTAGTAAGTTACTACACGTTTTTGTAAATATTCAAGTTCATGAAATTAGCGATTATTGTTGATAATTGTTGTTGCTGATTGTTGATGATTTAAAAGAAAATAAACACACGTTTTGAAAACGTGGGAAACCTCCATTTTTAGGGGAAACTCTGTCAAAATTTTTATAGATTTTGACACTTAGAAAAATGTAAGTTTTTGAGAAACTTATTCCCTAAAAATGTGTTTAAAAGCATTAACAAGGTTTCCCTAACTTTTGATGATAAGAAATGGTGATTTCTTGAAGAATAAAAAAATGGATAATAAGTATATATTTTTGAGAGAAAAAAAATATATATTATTTTATCACCAAATTTTGTGCTAAGTGTATATAGTATGTGTTATACGTGCTAGTGTATTAAGACTTAAAAATACACTAAATACTCATGAGGAGTAGAAATATAGAAATACACATACAAAACACAAGATACATGATTCGGGTGCAAAGTGCAAAACACAAAAGACTTATATTTATTTTTGAAGAAAATAATATAAGTAAGATACGTAGTTAAAAATATGGAATATTTTTAACACAAGAATATATACACAAAAGAGCGTGACTGTACTTGTGCGACACAAGTCTAGTGACTAACGTTAAGAAAACGCGTATAGGTTACGACGTTAATTAAGCAAATCCGGTGGAGTTTACGACGCTAGGAACGCAAAGTTGTGAGTTCATGCTCCCCCTTTTCTCTTAACTGTTTTCAGTTTTATAACTTCGGGGGTGAAATACATGTTACGTGATATAATAAACGAGAATTGATACTGGATATAATAAACGAGAATTGATACTTGATATAATAAACGAGAATTGATACTTGATGTAATAAACGAGAATTGATACTTGGTATCATAAACGAGAAATAGTGTCACGAATAGGGTACCATAAGCACCATTAATCGTGTACATACTTAGACCGCAAAACAAAAGGTTAGATCTAACGGGTACTCGGGCAGCCCCACTCTTGGTGACCACTAGTACCGAGGAGTGTTTTTGTGTCTCCGTCGTGAATCGACAACTAGAAAAATGCCTATGGTTTGGTGACTTCCTATGTAGTGTCACACGTTAATGGCCTTGCAACCCATTAACTAAACAAGAATACTTTATTTGGTTTACACCACAAGAATACTTTATTTACACAAGAATACATTATTTGGTTTATACCACAAGAATACTTTATTTACACAAGAATACCTTATTTGGTTTATACCACAAGAATACTTTATTCGGTTTACACTACAAGAATACTTTATTTTCACAAGATACTCGTTATGTTTTCATACGAAGTATACAAACGTGTTCAACACAAAACTGCATGAATTCACACCAACTTTATGTTGACGTTTTTCCAAAAACCCACATGTATTTCAGGTAACTAGGATGGATGTGCGCGCGGTTTTACTCATGCTCTTGGATGTCGCTTTGTTTATCTTTGAGTAAAGTTGTAAACTTATCAGACAAAATGCTGTCTTGTGATGTAAACACTTAAACCATGTTTTCGGTTACGTAATGTTTGACATTTTGAAACTAATTTATGAGCATGTAGTATGTTTACCTTTCGTATGCAATGAGAACCTTTCATGATCACACCTCGTGCTTCCGCCGCAGAAAGGGGTGTGACAGATTGGTATCAGAGCTGCGATTGTAGTGAACCAGGATTCCTTCTCGAGTCTAGTCTACAATCTCTAGGATCCATTCACGAAAACAATTTTCAAAGAGTTTTCATTGCATAAAACGTCCCGCGACATCCACTGCCTGAAACCGAATACATGAGTCTAGAAAAGACACTACGAGACTTAGAGTGCACTAGAGTAGCACTTGTCATTGACTAGAAATTACTTGCAATCATGTGTGATAATTAGCATGTACTAGAAGTAGAATATCACAAGTATATGTGACTTTACCTGAAAGCAATGGCCTACCTGAAGGAAGAAATACGAGCATGAAACGAACTGTGCGGACTGTGCAAGGAGTTACGTAATTATGGATGCATACATAATTATGGAATTCAGTGCACAGAAATCACAGCAAGTCTTGTCACATATAGATTCCCTCAGTGCAAGCCTACTAAGTACTCTGCTAGAGTAATAATTGTTTGATGTCACTTGTGTGGTATATATACCTGTGAATATATATGATACTACAGTCTAGTGTGACGATATCAAACAAATGTCTAACCCTGCTGTGTTATGTTCTGTCAGAACATGGCACCCAGGAAAACTGTGAATGCTCGCAATGATGATCAACCTCCACCTCCCCCACTGCCAAGAACTGCTGAAGAACTGAACGCTTTGCTAGAGGAAAGGATCTCCGCTGCTATCGCCCAGTACGAGGCGAACCGAACTCAAGACAGTGGAGGACCAAGCAACGCTAGGCGTAATGGGAATGGAGATTCGTCTGGAGGCAATGCAGCTCAAGGTAATCTTGAGACACTATACTAAGCATGAGGAAATTTATGAACGGTCTTTGTTTCATTATTTCTTCGATTGCTCACATGTGAATTGGTTGAATCAATTCCAGGCTGCACTTTCAAGCAGTTCCTCGACTGCAAGCCGATAAACTATGACGGCACAGGAGGTGCAGTAGCATTTGTGCGCTGGACGGAGAAGACTGAAGCTACTTTCCGCATGAGCAAGTGTACCGCGGATCAACAAGTCACTTTTGCTACTGGGTTATTCGTCGATGAAGCTCTGACTTGGTGGAACCTACAAGCCCAAACCTTGGGTGATGATGCCGCTTATGGCCTAACTTGGGAGGAACTGAAGGAAAGGATGAGAGAGAAGTACTGCTCTCGTGCCGAACTCCAAAGGCTGGAGACAGAGTTCTGGCACCTGACCATGGAAGGTGCTGACATAAATGGTTATACTCGAAGGTTCCACGATCTGTCTAGAGTGCTTCCCTACATGGTGACTCCTGAATTTAAGCGTGTGGAACGCTACATTTGGGGACTGGCCTCAGAATTTCGTGGCATGGTAACGGCGGCCAAACCACAAACAATCACCGAGGCTGTAACTCTGGCTGTCAGCCTGACTGAAGATTGTGTTCGTATGAAGAAGCTCTCACTGAACCCAACAGAAAATACCGAGACACATGCTGAGTTGTCCGGTGACAAGAAAAGAAAACATGCAAACCTGAGTCAAGCAACTCGTAACAACAGGGGTTCCAACAAGAAGCGTGACACTAACCCGCCGCAGGGGGCGAAATCTCTTGCAGCCATGAATGACGCTCCTGCCAAGAGGTACCTGGGCACTCGGCCCCTTTGCAACAATTGCAAGCGTCACCACGAAGGGGTTTGTCGCGTTCCAAAATGCGATAAGTGTGGAAAGTTGGGTCACTATGCTGAGGATTGTTGGAGTAAAGGAAGGAATGGGAATGGAAACCGCAACGATACTGGTAATAGAAACAATGGTGGAAATGGGAATGGCAATGGTAACCAAACTGGGAATGGAGCTGGGCGAAATCAAGGATGCTTCAGTTGTGGAAGCAACGAACATTTCATGAAAGATTGTCCAAAAGGAAACACTGCTCAGGCTCGAGCATTTGTGATTGGAGCAAAGAACGCACGCGAGGACCCAAACGTGGTCACCGGTACGTTTCTCATTAACAATCACTTTGCATCCATATTATTCGACACTGGCGCCGATTATAGCTTCATGTCTGTGGAATTTAAACGCATACTCGGAATAGAATCTAGTAGATTAGAAATTCCTTATTCCATAGAACTAGCCAATGGTAAACTTGTTGAGTCGGGCGAAGTTGTTAGAGGCTGCACACTGGAACTTGGCGAACAAAAATTTAGCATCGACCTCTTGCCTATTCAATTGGGTAGCTTCGATGTAGTGGTCGGAATGGACTGGTTGTCCAAGAACAGAGCTGAAGTTATCTGTCATGAGAAAATCATTCGCATCCCTCTAGCGAATGATGAAACTCTCATCGTGCATGGAGAAAAACGAGACGCGCCTCTTCGAATCATCAGCTGTATGAAGGCACAGAAGTGCTTAAGGAAAGGATGTGTCGCTTTCCTAGCACACGTTATAGACAAGAAGGCTGTGGAGCCAAAACTCGAAGACATTCCTGTGGTGAAGAAATTTCCTGATGTGTTCCCTGAAGATCTGCCAGGATTACCTCCGCAACGACAAGTCGAATTCCGTATAGACTTGGTCCCAGGAGCTGCTCCTGTAGCCAAGGCACCCTATCGACTTGCACCATCCGAAATGCAAGAATTATCTACACAGCTCCAGGAGTTGTTGGATAAAGGATTCATAAGGCCAAGCTTCTCACCCTGGGGAGCTCCAGTATTATTCGTGAAGAAGAAGGATGGAACACTGCGGATGTGTATCGATTACAGGGAACTGAACAAGCTCACAATCAAGAATCGGTATCCGCTACCAAGGATTGATGATTTATTTGATCAACTGCAAGGATCGAGCTACTATTCCAAGATCGACCTTCGATCTGGATACCATCAGCTGAGAATCCAAGATGAAAGCGTGCCAAAGACTGCATTCAGAACGCGCTATGGGCACTACAAATTTCTTGTGATGCCATTTGGACTGACGAATGCACCAGCGGTCTTTATGGATCTAATGAACCGCGTGTGCAAACCATATCTCGATAAATTCGTGATTGTATTTATCGATGATATCCTGATTTACTCGCGAACGAAAGAAGAGCACGAGCAACATCTCAGAACCATCTTGGAGCTACTGAAGAAAGAGAAACTTTATGCAAAGTTCTCGAAATGCGAATTCTGGATTCGCGAAGTACAATTTCTTGGTCACGTGGTGAATGAGAAAGGCATTCATGTAGACCCGTCCAAGATAGAAGCAATAAAGAATTGGGAAGCTCCCAAGACCCCAACTGAAGTTCGACAATTTTTGGGCTTAGCGGGCTATTATCGGCGATTCATTGAGAATTTCTCGAAGATAGCTCAACCGCTAACGACCCTGACACAGAAGGACAAGAAGTACGACTGGGGTCACAAACAAGAAGAAGCCTTTCAGCTACTTAAGAACAAGCTCTGCGATGCACCGATACTATCATTACCCGAAGGCACTGAAGACTTCGTGGTATACTGCGACGCCTCACGACAAGGCTTGGGTTGCGTGCTCATGCAACGCCAAAAAGTCATCGCTTACGCTTCAAGACAACTGAAGGTTCATGAAAGAAATTATACCACTCACGACCTAGAGTTGGGCGCAGTGGTATTCGCCTTGAAGATTTGGCGACATTATCTATATGGTACTCGATGTACAATCTTCACAGATCACAAAAGCTTACAACACATATTTGATCAGAAGGAGTTAAATATGCGCCAGCGACGTTGGGTCGAGCTGCTGAATGATTATGACTGTGAGATTAAGTACCATCCTGGAAAGGCGAACGTTGTAGCAGACGCGTTGAGCCGAAAAGAAAGGGTTAAGACCCTAAGGGTTCGAGCATTGGAAATGACGATTCGAACGAACCTCACTGCGCGCATTCGGGATGCGCAACAAGAAGCTCTTAAAGAAGAGAACCGTAAAGCTGAATACCTCCGGGGTGCATTGAATTACATGGTGCCAAACGAAGAGGGAGCCTTATACTTTGAGAAGCGTATTTGGGTTCCACTCTATGGTGGCATACGAGAAGTCATCCTTAATGAAGCCCACAAATCGAGATATTCGATCCATCCAGGATCGGACAAGATGTACCAAGACTTGAAAGAGTACTATTGGTGGCCGAAACTCAAAAGCGACATTGCTGTCTATGTTGGAAAATGCCTAACCTGTGCGAAGGTTAAGGCCGAATATCAGAAACCGTCCGGCCTATTACAACAACCAGAAATTCCCGTATGGAAGTGGGAACAAATCTCGATGGACTTCATAACGAAATTACCCAGGACCCCGAGAGGGCACGATATGATATGGGTAATAGTTGATCGATTAACAAAGTCTGCGCATTTCCTACCAATCCGAGAGAAGGATAGCACTGGAAAGCTAGCAGAGATATACTTAAGAGAAATTGTGGCACGTCATGGAGTGCCAATCTCAATCATTTCAGACAGAGATGGACGCTTTGTCTCAAGAATCTGGCAATCATTTCAGGAAGCCTTTGGATCTCAGTTAGATCTGAGCACGGCATTCCACCCACAAACAGACGGCCAGAGCGAACGGACTATACAAACGTTAGAAGATATGCTTCGCGCATGTGTCATGGACCTAGGCGGCAGCTGGGATACTCATCTACCTTTAGTTGAGTTTTCCTACAATAACAGTTATCATACGAGCATAAAAGCCGCGCCGTTCGAAGCTCTGTATGGCCGCAAATGCCGATCGCCCTTATGTTGGGCAGATGCCGGAGATAAACGTATGGTTGGTCCTGAACTTGTACAAGAGACAACCGATAAGATCGCGCAGATCCGAGAGCGCATTAGGGCGGCTCGAGAGCGACAAAAGAGCTACGCGGATCCAAATAGAAAATCGGTAGATTTCGAGGTGGGAGACAAAGTGTTGTTAAAAGTCTCACCATGGAAGGGCGTAGTCAGATTTGGAAAGCGTGGAAAGTTGAATCCACGATACATCGGACCATTCAGAATATTGAGAAGAATTGGTACCGTGGCATACAAGTTGGAGTTACCGGCAGAACTTAATGGAGTACATGATACGTTTCATGTATCCAACCTGAAGAAGAGTCCAACGCAAGAAAACGTGACCATCCCGTTGGATGAAGTGCATATTGATGAAGCCCTCCGATTTACAGAAAAACCCGTTGAGGTTACTGACTGGAAAGTCAACAAGACCAGGAGGAGCAGTGTGAAACTTGTTAAAGTACGTTGGAGCTCTAAGCACGGACCCGAGTACACATGGGAACGTGAAGACCAGTTCAAGAAAAAGTATCCCCACCTATTCAAGAAGACTCCGGCGAGAGTTAGTTCAGTCTGAATTTCGGGACGAAATTCTTTTAACGGGGGGAGACTGTGACAACTGGCACAAACCGGTAATTTTCGTACACTATAATTATTGCTTAATGACTGCAATTATGAGTTAATTGTCAGCAATGGCTGAACACACAAGAAACAAGTGAATTCATGCATGTTGTATACTACAAAATATTTGCTTTATGCATAAACGAGAGCGTTGCGTCAATAGTAAACTCACCGGTAAGACACACTGTGTCGACTGAACTGCAGAAAGCAGTCAGACATTATAATTGAGGCCTAGGTGTAGGTCCGACGACAAAAGTACATTAAAACCCAAGAGTACATACAAGGGTTTAATATATAGACATTACAGAAGCAAAAATAAGCACTAAAAAGCACCCGAAACGCACTTTAAGTGCAGAAATTTATACAAATCAGCTCTAATCAGCTTTTAAACATACGAATATCATGCAGAAATTACGTTTTAGTATCCAGAATAATTCCCCAAGTGTTGGGAATTGAAAAGGGTATAAAAAGATACTTAAAAGACACAAAAAAGTGTAATTTAGCACTTTAACGAATCGGTATCTAACCGAACAACCGGACATGACCCGGAACATAAAAATATTGCTAGAAGCATTGTTTTATTGTTTCTAAGCTAATTATGATCCCTGAGCACCCTAACACCCACTAAAATATCTTGTAACTAACATAACTAACTATATGCTTGGGATTGAACATTAAACAAACTAGATGGTTAAAAATTACAATTAACCACCCCCCATGCTAGTAAAATCGGCCCCAAGGGTGGCCCACCCTTGATCCCCATAATCTCTAGAGATTTTGATTAAATCTCCCTTGGAATGGTGAAAGATCATGGCCTTGTACCTAGGGAACACTAAGACCAATGGACATAAGCTCAACATGGATATAAGGAGATCAAGACACCATTTTCTTTCACAACACAACACACACCACTACTCTCTCTCCCTCTCTACAACTCTCGGCCGAACCCCCCTAGAACCACCCACCCACTTTCGACTTTCATCCTCATCATTCCATCTTCATACAAGTGATAAAGGTCACGTATTAGGAAGCTTGGAGCAAGCGGAACACGAAGGACCTCCACCGTTAGCTTTTATCCACCCACTTTTCGCCAAGATTCTTCCCTAGCCTTGAGCTAGAGGTATATCATTTAAAACTTGTTTTTACACTCATCTAAAGTAGGTAAAAGGAATATTGTCGGTTAAATATCGTTAACATACATTTCGATGCATAAAAGTCTAGTAAAAACCATAAAAGTGGTGGTTAAAGACATATAACTTGTGTAAAAGTTGTAGTATTTGAGATTTGTGTTTATCTAGACCCGATCTATGATGTGGTAGCTCGGATCTCCGTTTAACCCGACTTTGTAAGATCATGGATCTTCACATAAGCTCGTTTTTGGTAACCACAAGGGTTAAAAGGCGAAACTCTACCACACAAGATACATGAACTTGTGTAGAAATATTTTACTTGTGTAAAAGTAATTTAACTTGTACAATGGAGTTTAAAACTAGCAGATCTACGTATCTGCAAGTGGTATTTTTGAAGAACCACACTTTAAAGAAATCACATGTTCTAAACCGGGCCTTACACAAACAAAAGTGGTTTTTGTGAACAAACAAGTGTATGGATACTTGTGTAACAAGGGTTTTAACAAAGAAATAATTTTCGTAAAAACCGACTAGAAGTTGTAAAACTTCATACTCTTTAAAAATAAAGTTTTTAAGAAGTTAAACTTATTTTTAAAGATAACAAGACTTACTAAATGTGTTAGTAAGTTACTACACGTTTTTGTAAATATTCAAGTTCATGAAATTAGCGATTATTGTTGATAATTGTTGTTGCTGATTGTTGATGATTTAAAAGAAAATAAACACACGTTTTGAAAACGTGGGAAACCTCCATTTTTAGGGGAAACTCTGTCAAAATTTTTATAGATTTTGACACTTAGAAAAATGTAAGTTTTTGAGAAACTTATTCCCTAAAAATGTGTTTAAAAGCATTAACAAGGTTTCCCTAACTTTTGATGATAAGAAATGGTGATTTCTTGAAGAATAAAAAAATGGATAATAAGTATATATTTTTGAGAGAAAAAAAATATATATTATTTTATCACCAAATTTTGTGCTAAGTGTATATAGTATGTGTTATACGTGCTAGTGTATTAAGACTTAAAAATACACTAAATACTCATGAGGAGTAGAAATATAGAAATACACATACAAAACACAAGATACATGATTCGGGTGCAAAGTGCAAAACACAAAAGACTTATATTTATTTTTGAAGAAAATAATATAAGTAAGATACGTAGTTAAAAATATGGAATATTTTTAACACAAGAATATATACACAAAAGAGCGTGACTGTACTTGTGCGACACAAGTCTAGTGACTAACGTTAAGAAAACGCGTATAGGTTACGACGTTAATTAAGCAAATCCGGTGGAGTTTACGACGCTAGGAACGCAAAGTTGTGAGTTCATGCTCCCCCTTTTCTCTTAACTGTTTTCAGTTTTATAACTTCGGGGGTGAAATACATGTTACGTGATATAATAAACGAGAATTGATACTGGATATAATAAACGAGAATTGATACTTGATATAATAAACGAGAATTGATACTTGATGTAATAAACGAGAATTGATACTTGGTATCATAAACGAGAAATAGTGTCACGAATAGGGTACCATAAGCACCATTAATCGTGTACATACTTAGACCGCAAAACAAAAGGTTAGATCTAACGGGTACTCGGGCAGCCCCACTCTTGGTGACCACTAGTACCGAGGAGTGTTTTTGTGTCTCTGTCGTGAATCGACAACTAGAAAAATGCCTATGGTTTGGTGACTTCCTATGTAGTGTCACACGTTAATGGCCTTGCAACCCATTAACTAAACAAGAATACTTTATTTGGTTTACACCACAAGAATACTTTATTTACACAAGAATACATTATTTGGTTTATACCACAAGAATACTTTATTTACACAAGAATACCTTATTTGGTTTATACCACAAGAATACTTTATTCGGTTTACACTACAAGAATACTTTATTTTCACAAGATACTCGTTATGTTTTCATACAAAGTATACAAACGTGTTCAACACAAAACTGCATGAATTCACACCAACTTTATGTTGACGTTTTTCCAAAAACTCACATGTATTTCAGGTAACTAGGATGGATGTGCGCGCGGTTTTACTCATGCTCTTGGATGTCGCTTTGTTTATCTTTGAATAAAGTTGTAAACTTATCAGACAAAATGCTGTCTTGTGATGTAAACACTTAAACCATGTTTTCGGTTACGTAATGTTTGACATTTTGAAACTAATTTATGAGCATGTAGTATGTTTACCTTTCGTATGCAATGAGAACCTTTCATGATCACACCTCGTGCTTCCGCCGCAGAAAGGGGTGTGACACATTGCCTGGCTTTTATCTAATTCTCTTGATCAGATTTCTTGATTCCTTAAGTTCATCAGCATCAGCAGCTATCAAACTTTTAGATTCATGATCAGATTCTGACTTTTGTAAGCTTTGAATGAATTAACCTGGCTCACCTGTAACAATCTTAACCCAGAAATAAATTTTCTAAATTTAACACTTTAAATTCACCAATAATCTGATATAATCAGATAATTCTCCCTCATATCACCAATCAATGATGAACCAAAAGTAGGTTTTAAAAATACCAAATTGTAGGATTTTAACAAACCTTTTTGACATTTTAAGATTCAATCCCCCTCACAACCAAGTCATCATGTTTAGCACTTGAAATTTTGACAATCAGCTTTCCAATATCAGTTGTCAAAAAATCTTTTTGGATTTTTTCAAAATTTATGCTAAAACACACTAAAAATCTTTTTGTAAATTTTGATTGTAAAGGAATGTAATAAAGAAATATTTACAAACAATATTTTTGTGAGTTTGTGCAAGAGGATCATATCAGTTTTTGAAACATATCACTAACACCGTTAAGCTTCATTTCATATTAAGTTCTAAACAATTTACCTAGATTGTCAGTATGTTTGTCCACTTAAATTTTCACACAAAGTTCAACTGATCCGAGATACGATATTAATGTTTTAAGAAACTTAAACTTATCTGTGTGTCCCACTACTTGAATATACTCCCGTATCCAGAATCTCAATAATCAGTCTTACAGGTGAGAATACTACAATGATATCTGTATATAATTTAGGTATGCGAGGGCCGAGGGATCTCAGATCGATACTTCCGTATACGCAGAGAGATATCAGCTTCGACTTTTCGGTGTGTCCCCTTTAGAGGATCTTTTTGCTTACAACAGCAGCATATATCAATTTTATTGTTTCAGCATACTGAGGGTTTAATGCTATGTTTCAAGCATTGCAGCAAGTATTAGCCAGGGACTAGGTCAGAACTACCGTTCAGCAGAAGTCCCGGAATAATACCCCAGATATCATAGAGTATAAAGACCTAGTATATCAGATTAAGAAACCTTTCAAACGAGATTTCAGGAGTTACCTATATATCCAAGTTTGTGTTAACCCACAGAACAAGCAAGTTCGAAATTTAAGTTTATATCTCGTCACAATCTACTAAATGTGCAAAAACCTACTGACATATCAACAGTAAGATTGTTTATCACATTTTTCTATACATTTCTTTAGCATGTTGTGATAGTCCACTGATGTACTATCATTTCCTCTATATGCAACAAAAACTCATTTTTGAATTTTATCATGTTTTTGTCTTTTTCAAATTTTCAAATGTTTTTGGATTTTCTGAAAAAAAATTTACTCCCCCTAAAATGCAAACACATTTTAGGAAATTTGAAAATAAACTGTACAATAAAACTTGACAACTGTTATCAAATCGCATCAAATCGCCATTCACTCGGCATAAACAATCAGAACTCCCCCTATCACAAAACTATTTTCTCATTTAGATTTCAAAACACTTAAGTTTGTTTTAATCAAAATGATTTTTTCCGGAAAATAAGTTTTTATGATATAATCATTTGAAGATTCGGAGTGTGATTCATCACATTGTCTAGTCGAAATACCAATAGTAAGTATGGTCCAATCAAGTTCAACTTAATGACCTTGATTAACCTTTTCATGTAAGCCCCTACTATCCCAAATATAAAAATTACCACTTGTAGGAATATTACATCTACATCACCATTTTACCAATCAAAATGCCGATTCCTGCTTCGCACTTACCAACCTGGAAGCTCCGGCGTAATCATACAACCTGTAAACATCCAAACACTATCAAAAATTTTCAATAAAAAAACTTCAAACATTTGAAAGATGCCGATTCCTGATCCACGATATAAACTTGGGATCTCCGGCAAGTCCTAAGACTTTAAGGAAAGCAAACTTCCACCCAAGTCTTCTTAGACTTGGTGGCTTCCAATTCCTGAGCAGTAGGATTGTAAGTTGCCTTTTTAGTTGCATAAAAATCCTTAACCCCCTTTACTTTCCCATCAAGCATTTTCTTGAAAATTTTCTTAACATTTTCACTGAATGTTTTTTCAATATCAAAATCTGATTTTTCAATTTTATCAACCATTTGTTTAATCTCTTCCACACTCAATGATTTAATGTCAACATCATTCATCAAATCTTTGATCTCATCTTGTGACTCCTCTGATTTTGTGGAATCAGAATCATCGCCAGATTGTACATCTGATTTTTTAACAATCCATTTTTGATTGTCTTTTGCCTTCTTTTTGTACAATCTTTTAGAATTTTCACCAACTTCATTCTTTGAATTTTCAATAGTTTTGAAGTTTGTAGTTGGTGAATCATTCTTTTCAACCACTTTTTCTTTAAGTTTTTCAGAGACTCCCTGTTTTTTGTTGACTTTGTTTGGACAATTGTGAGCTATGTGTCCAACAACTTGGCATTGAAAACAAGTTCTTGTGTCTTTTGGAATGTCTCTTGAATGAAAAACTCCAGTTCCTGTCCTTTTCCTTTCAGCAAGAAATTCTTGATTTGATTTCTTAAAAGATAAGCTATTTGACTCCTCTTCATAGTTTTTTCCTGCAACATATGTCATTTTTGATTTAAAATCTCTAACATACTTTTCATTTTTACGATTTTCAGGTGGAGTAAAACCAAGACCTTTCTTTTTGTAACTACAATTTTGATTTGTTTTCTTTTGAAAACTAGAATCAGAATTGTAATTCTTTTTTCTTTTTTTCTTGTTTAACCTTTGTTGAACTCTAGAAGTATATTTTTTAGGTTTTTCAGTAGATTTTAGATCTTTAATTTCAGAAAAATTAATTTCCGTCATTTTGAAAACCTTTTTGATCATGTCAAAACAAACACTTCTAATCGGAAACTCTTTGTCAGAGTATAATTTGTCTGAATCATTTAAAGTATATGCAACTTCAAATGTTTCATAATCCAAATTTGCCTTTGATAACAAAAATTCTTTACTGTAAGACCGTTTTTCCGATGTTTTTGAACTGTTGACTGACGAACTTGAACCCCCAGACTCAAACTTTGACTCAGACACCTCCTCAGTATCCAACACCTGATCGACCACCTTTTTGATTAACTCAGACTCATGATCAGTATCAGACGAGGTAAACGTAATATCAATGTTATCTGGTAAAACGTCAGTTGTCTCGGATTTTAACTTTATATTGACTGCTTTTTCGACTTGCTCCTCATTTGGTTTTCTAGGAGAATACCCTTCCCAGATAGGAGGCGGACACTTGTTATATTTAACAGTCGATTTCTTACCAGTCTCATTCTTTTGCTTCTCATCCTGAAATGCTTCAAAACCTGCAACAGTAGGATAAACTCGATCAATAACATAATCAGAACAAGAATAACTCCGTAATAACCTTCTGATCCTTTCATTCTCGATCTTTTCTTTCTCCAACTCTTGCTTTAGATTAGCATTTTCTTCGATGTAATGATTAATTGCCTTTTGCTTTGCCATCAACGTAGAATTTGTCATTGTTAAAGCTTTTTCTCTTTCAGAGTTTGTTGTTTGAAGACCTGTCACAGTTCTATTTAACACGCTATACGATTCTTTCACATAGCTGATATCAGATAGTAGCTTTTCTATTAGTCTTTCTCTATCAAACATAATCACATCTTTTTCTTCACAACTTTTGCAAACTTCCAAACATTTCTTGCAAGGCTTTTCAATTTCAACAATTTTCTCAATCTCAATTGTCTTTACCACTTCAATCACTTTTTCTTCTTCAATCACCTGCTTAGCTTCAGTTTGAACAACAGTTTCAATCTTCTCATCTTGTTGTTGTTCTTTTGCAGCTTGTTTCTCCTTCAGTTTCTCCATGCGATCTGCAAAATAAAAATGAAAACTTTCAGGAGAAAGATGTTTTTTAGCAATATTAATATGTTTTTCTTCCTCATCATCACTACTACTCTCCATCGGTGTTTGATCAAACTCAACAAATTTTTCAGACTCAGCATCTGAAACACCAGAATCAGATGGTGTTTGATCAAAAACAACTTCTGTTTCTAAAGTATCCTCATTTTGCACACTCTCATCTGTACTTAATGATTCAGAATCAGCACTTTCTAAACTTTCTTCAGATGTACTCGATTGATCTTTCACTTTTTCACCAATTGATCTCATCCAAGTAGCAAATAAATCTGGTTCTCTAACAATCTTTGCAATGAAAGCTTTGAAATCACCCTTTTCATCAACAAACATATCCCAGCTGAATCCTTCAGGTAGTTGTTCATCAACCTGATCCATTATACATGCTGTGCTGTTAGAAGAAATGTAATTGCTCCAGTTGAAATCTACCAAACATCCTTTCCTTGAATCTTCAATCTTTCTACCATGAGCCGTCTGTAATTCTTGTGTCTGACCAACTTGCTGATAAATGGCTTTCCGGTAGTAGTCATCTTTTCCAAATGGATTCTGAGCACCACTAACTTCTCTGTTCTTGCATTCCCGTTTAAAATGACCTTTTTCTCTGCACCTGAAACAAGTAACTTTAGATTTATCAAAACCTAAAGTAGAAACACAAGCATCAAGAAAATCATTTCTCCCAGTAATTGTCTTGAACTTTTCAGCACGTCTAAGAACACTTGCAAGACACCATTTGATATCCATTAGTTCCATCTCTTCTGCATCTATTTGGTCGTAATCCTCTTTAGTAAGCATATGATTTCCAATTCGACCAGCCACTAAACCTTCATATGAGATAAGCACGGAACCAAGTAATGCCATATGATCTTTTGCAATGTCTTCAGAAAAACTTTGACCTTCTGGAAGATTTAGAGCTATGTTGCATTGAATCACACAACCATTTTGTTGGTGCACACATCTGTCGTCTTCGTCTTGTATCGAGTCTAGGACTAAAAATGTTAGATATATTCGTTTTAGAATGTGTTTAATGTAATTTAGCTTGAACGTGGTGATTTCCCTTGAAAGTGTTTCAAGCTAAATCAAGGTTTCCCTTGAACAGTTTCAAGCTAAATCAAGGTTTCCCTTGAACAGTTTCAAGCTAAATCAAGGTTTCCCTTGAACAGTTTCAAGCTAAACCTCACCACTATATATAGCCTTCAAGCTAAATCATTTGTAACTTTTTCAGAAATTCTTCCGGTGAGCCACGAAGTGCTGCCGAAGGGTTGTCAGGTTGTAAACGTCATCAAATTAATAGAAACAACAGTTTTAAGTGTGAATCTCGCTGAATTGATCTCGGTTTGTTTGTTTCCGCCGCTCAAACTGAGATAAACTCTTCTGAACGACTCGTTTGGGTCCGAATCCGATCCTACAAGTGGTATCAGAGCTCAGGAGGAAGAGTTCTTGCCAATTCAGCCGCGTTTTCTGTTTCTACACCATTCTTTTTCAAAATTTTTAACTTTTTACGGACAAAATTGGTTCAAATTTTCACAATACGTGCAAAAACATGTTTTAACAAACCCTTGAGAGTTTCAGATTTAAAAACGGACTAAAACTGATTCAATTGGACAAAAGTTTGATCGAGAGTGCTGATGTCATAGATTTCGCTTGAGTATTCACATTTCATCACGATTTCGCTTGAGATTAGTTGTTGATTTCGCTTGAAATCATGATGTGTGACTAGATTCTGCTTGAATTTATGTGATTTCTGTTTGATTTCGCTTCAAATCTGATATTGATTGAATCAATGACTGTTTGAAAATACGTTGTTATTCACGAGTAAAATGCATCGAGTTATGTGAACTGATTGAATATACATCGTGTAATGTGAAACAAATTCAGGTCACGTGTTGAACTTGTATCGAGTTATGAGATGTATCAATTAAGGTTGTCGATTTGCATGTGAGATTGTCAGACCACGTATTGCGTTTGATCATATTGTTCAGTAAGTTGTCGGTTTGCACAAGAATTCATGTGATAGGATTCATTGTTTGTCGGTTTGTATGATCATGTGAAAAGTATCAAAAATACTAGTTGTCAAAAATTAAAGTTCACGTGTAAAGTTCATCATATTGTGTGAGTAATTAAACATACTTTGTCAGTAATGTGGATACATGTGTTGACGGTTACATAGATGTTAGTCAAATGAGATACGTGTCTTGATTTGATCAAGTGCCATCATTTACTTAGATAAAATACAAGTTGCATGTGATAGATATTAGAGTTGTGAGAATATATTGGTTTATAGTGTACATGTGTTTTTGTCAGTTGTGATAATGAGTTGCCCATGTGCATTTGATTTTATAAAATTGAACTAGTCAGAATCTTGTTGCTTTATTTGTCGGCTTTTGGTTTAAAAAATATATATATATCAATAGCTTGAATCTCCTGAACATTGCATGTGTTTGTGAAATCAGATTAATGTGATGTCATTTTAAGTGGGTTTGTCGGTTTAGTGGTTTTGAGGTCCAATGATAATTCTTTGAGTGTTGTTTTGAAAGTTGTTAGCAGCCCATGAGTCTTCGATTTAATACAAACTGACCGGCCAATGTGTAATTGATTAAAAAATTAGTGCAATCTATTGTTACCATCGGTTTATATGTTTGAAATGTGTAAATTGTAAAATTTATTGTGAGGTAGAGTTTATGTAGGTTTAAAGTTTGTGAAGTGATGATTCTGAAAAGCCAAAATTGTGAAAGTCAGACAACGATCCTGAAGCAGATGACGCTGAAGAACTAAAGGAATGCCAGCACATTGCAAGGGGGAGTCTGTTGATGCTGATTGAAAGAGTGAAGCACAAAGACTGATAAAGACTGAAGATTGAGGAGACTCGACACTTAAGACTCGTCAACATCTGAGGGGGAGTCTGTTGGTGCACACATCTGTCGTCTTCGTCTTGTATCGAGTCTAGGACTAAAAATGTTAGATATATTCGTTTTAGAATGTGTTTAATGTAATTTAGCTTGAACGTGGTGATTTCCCTTGAAAGTGTTTCAAGCTAAATCAAGGTTTCCCTTGAACAGTTTCAAGCTAAATCAAGGTTTCCCTTGAACAGTTTCAAGCTAAATCAAGGTTTCCCTTGAACAGTTTCAAGCTAAACCTCACCACTATATATAGCCTTCAAGCTAAATCATTTGTAATTTTTTCCAGAGATTCTTCCGGTGAGCCACGAAGTGCTGCCGAAGTGTTGTCAGGTTGTAAATGTCATCAAATTAATAGAAACAACAGTTTTAAGTGTGAATCTCGCTGAATTGAACTCGGTTTGTTTGTTTCCGCCGCTCAAACTGAGATAAACTCTTCTGAACGACTCGTTTGGGTCCGAATTCGATCCTACACATTTCCCATCTTTGTGCTTTGAGACTGAAAACTTTCTGATGAGCTTTTCGGATTAACACTTGGATACAATGAAAAACCACTGTTGCTTTTGTTTGAGTTTTGATCAGTCTTTTCTGTAGAATCTCCAACACTATAAGCAGTCTGAATTTTCGGACTTCTCTCAGCTTCTGAAGTCGGAACACTACCCTTGTAATACATCTTTACATCTTGTTGACCACTTGGATTATTCATCCTTGCAATCTTCTGCTGTTCCAAATCCTGACTTTCAATCTTTTCAATAAACTGAGAGATCGACAACCTATCATAAACTCCAGTATTCTTCAGTATCATCAAATAAGTTCCCCACTCTTTCTGTGGTAATGCATCAGCAAGTTTATCCACCCATTCATCATTTTCCTTTTTAATGCTCATCATTGACATTGTTCTTACTAAGTGACAATATCGTTCAATGAGTTTCTTTGTATCTTCTCCGGGCAAACTTGTGAACAAATCAAATTCCTTTTTAAGCAATGCCTTCTTGCTTTTAATCATACTTGTACTGCCTTCAACTTTGATTTTTAGAGCATCCCATATTGATTGTGATGTTTTGTCATGTTGAAGTAGTATGAAGATGTCTTCTTTGATGGCCTGTTGAAGTAGACTGATCATCATCTTTTCAGCTCGGTATATTTCCCGTTCTTCCTTACTGAAATCTGAAAGCTGTTTTTCAGTCTGCATTTCTGTTTGTGGTGGAGTATACTTTGTCAGAATACATTCCCATGATCTCAAATGATTTGCCTGCACCCAGTTTTCGAATCTATCTTTCCATCCATAGTATTCTTCAATTCCCATAAGCTTCGGGGGTTTCTGAATCGTCCCCGTTTCGTTTTCTGAATTCATGTTCTGAGCAATGGAAGATGAACTAGGCGATGTTGCAAAAGCGTTATGAAAATCGTTATCCATGTTTCAATTACTTTCAAGCGGACTGGTTAAGTGAACAATCTTTGAAGCGTAATAGTCAAGCTGATTGAAGCGAAATCCTTGAAGCGAAATGATTCAAGCGAAACTATCTGAAGTGAGAATCCTGAAGCGAACACCTTGAAGCGAAAACAGATCCTGTTTGAAGCGAACTGTTAAGTATCGCTTAAAAATTCAAGCGAAATTGTTCAATGAAGCTTTGTTCTTCAAGCGAAATCCATTCGAATGTCAATTTTGATCACTTTTAGGTTGACTTTGGCTGCGAAACTTTCAAGGGTTTGTTATCTTGTACTTTTAAACAATCCGTGAGAAATTGAATAGATTTTGACCGGGTAAAAATTCTGAACTGATGAAAAGAAGGTGTAGAAGTACGAGAATGATGTCAATTTCAGCTGAAATCCTGCAGAACTCCTCAACTGGCTCTGATACCAATTGTAGGATCGGTTTGCGGATCTGAACGAGTCGGTTCAAAGGAATTCTATCAAATACAGGTGCGGAAAACAAGTATTTGATCTATAAACAGCTGAATCTTCACTTTAACACTGATTTGTATTGATATGAACACAAATACAATCAGTTCTCACACCGGCAGCACCTCGGTATGGAAATCTCTCAAATGTTACTTATGATTTCGCTTGACCAAGACCTCCTATATATAGACATCAGGATTTCGCTTCAGCATAACTCAAGCGAAATCTTAACATGTTGATTTCGCTTGAGCTGCTTCAAGCGAAATCCTTTACACATTCAGATGTTCAAGCGAAATCTCATAAACTCTCTCTCATTCTCTCGATCTACGTGCCCTGATCTATTCTAATCTAAAGTAAGACTCGATACAAGACGAAGTCGACAGATGTAGTGCACCAACATAAACTATCACTCGGAAGGCAGTTTTATGATCCATACTTTCCTACACACTATTCTAGTGTAACTCTTGGTTTCGGGGCTCATTTTGTGTCTTAACATCATGTCTGTCTGAGTATTGAACTCCCGTCAGTACTTCTAGTTTGTCTAATAACTGTGCTAACTTTGTTCTGTTCACTAATTGAATCACATTCTGTTGCATGTAATAAGGATAATCATTCTTGCAATATGAAATGCACTTGTATGTATATGACATCAATCAGAAAATCATTCATGTCATTAATCCAAATCAGGCACAATTATTAAGATACAAATTATTGTTTAACATTGTACGGATACACGGAAAATTGCCAGTTGTCACACACCGTTCTCACACTTTCCCCGTTTTCTCTAAATCATGACCCTATATATATATATATAGGATAGAGTTCATGCGAGAACTAATGTGAACACATCAAAATAAACCCACCACACCACCAAAAAACTAAAAAACCCTAAAGCCCCCCCACCAAAAAAAAAAAACCCTAAAAAATCCAACCCTCCCCCTACCCCCACCCAAGCTAAATGCTAAAAAATAAACCCCCAAAAAACCTAAAGAATCTAAAAACACACAATTTAATTTTAATATAAAAAATTGCTACTTTTAGTAGCCAATTTTTTTTTTAAAAAATTTTTCAAAAACTTTTTTTAATAACGAAATGTAGCGATTTTTTGATAAAAAATATGAAAAAAATATTTTTTATGTGTGTTTTTTAGATTTTTTAGGTATATTTGGTTGTGTTCACATTGGTTCTCGCGGTTCTCGCAATAAAGGGTGGTTCCTAACGGATCCTTCTCCTATATATATATATATATATATATATATTACCAAAAATTATGTGTATATAATTGTGTGTATTTATTTGACAGGTATAAAAATGTATATGTCCAAACTTGGACAAAATAAAAAATTCGGACAAATCGGACAAAACAAACAACACGGTCGACACGAACAAACGAACGAAATGGACGACATGAACAAAATGGACGACACGAACAAAACGGACGAAACGAACATACGAACCGACACGCGAAATATATATATAGGGGAAGGTTCATTGGGGAACACTAAAAAAGTGGGGAACAGCGGGGAACCGACTCAAACGAACTCCAATTGGACTCATTCCTGCGGCGTTGGAACTGGCTCGTCGAACCCTAACTAAGATCTCTTAACCCTAAACCCTAAACCCTAAATCCTAACTCCTAAGCTCTAAACCCTAAAGCTAAAAAATAAGGCTAAAACCTAAGCTAAACTGTAAAATCTAAACTATAAACCCCAAAAACTAAATCCTAAAGGCTAAACCCTAAAGCTAAACCCAAAAGCTAAACCCTAAACCCTAAAGCTAAACCCTAAACCATAAAGCTAAACCCTATCGCTAAACCCTAAAGCTAAACCCTAAAAGCCAAACCCTAATATATTTAGGGTTTAGGGGTTATGATTTAGGGTTAAGAGATCCTAGTTAGGGTTTGACGAGCAGTTCCAACGCCGCTGGAATGAGTCCAATCAGAGTTCGTTTTAGACGGTTTCCCACTGTTCCCTATTTTTTTAGTGTTCCCCAATGAACCTCACACTATATATATATATATATATATATATTCACTAGAGTTCATATATACTAAACTAACAAAAGTAAGTTTTATAAAATTTATTAGTAGTTTTAATAAACTTAGCTTTTTTATAAAAGTATAAGTAGACTTTAAAACTGGGCAGGCCCATTATTATAATCAAATGGGCTAAGCTCATTTATATAATCAAATAGGCTGTGCCTAATTACACAAATCAAATGGGTTAGGCCCACATTCAAAATTCATTTGGGCTAGGCCCACTTTCATAATTTAATTTGGGCTAGGCCCACTTATATAATTTAATTTGGACTAGGCCCACACACATACAATTCAAATGGATTAGGCCAGTACACTTATCTTTTGGGATACAGAGTACAACCATTAATTACATGACCGCACATCAGCAAGTGGCTGCATGTGACAACTGGCACTTTTCCATGTATTCCGTACAATATAAACAGTAATTTGTACTCTAATGACTGTGCATGATTGAACTGATGAGATGAATGATTTTCTGATTACTTTCAGGGACATACAAATGCATTACTTGTTGCATGATTTCTTATCATTAATACATGCAACCTGGTATGGTCCAATTAGTGCACAAAATGAGACTAGCACAATAAACAGATAAATTAGAAGCACCGACGGGAGTTCAGTACTCAGACATACATGTTGTTTGAACACAGAATGAGCCCCAGAATCAAGAGTTACACTAGAATATTATGTAGGAAAGTAGGGGTTACAAAACTGCCTTTCGAGTGATGATTTAAGTGCCAGAAAGTGCCCGAACACACACTAAAACTGCAGAATTCTGCAGAAAATAGCAAAATTCAGCATTTTAATGTCAAAATATAATGTAGAAATGAGGTTTAATTGTCCAGAATAACTTGATAAGTGTCGGGAATCAAAACTGTCATAAAGACATCACATAGCACCCTAAACTGCGCATTTTAGCACCTTAACGAACCGGTAACCAAACAAACAACCGGACACTACCCGAAACACTAAAATTTAACTAGAATCATTGTTTTAATGTTACGAAGCTAGTTATGATCACTAAACATCATATTACTACCTAAAACACCTAAACACATTAACACCTAACTTAAACACTTGAATTGTAACTAAACTAACTAACTACCATTAAAACATAACTAGATACCCCCCCTTTAAGGACGGTTACTAGTGGGCCCCCACACCTTGATTTTATTGATTATTTTAATTGATATGTCATAGAGATATAAGGCACATTATCCATTGTCTAAACATTTGTTTGAGATTTAAGGGCACAATATCCTTAAGACTATCCTACACTTAACATTCTCATACATTCTGACTCAACAAAACTTCCCTTCTCCTCTTTCAAAAGCTACGACCCAAACACCCTCCCACCATCAACATTTTTCTAGCCAAATTCCATACAATCTAAGGTGATCCTAAGGTGATTCAAGCTTAACTAGGAAGGTGGGAAGCAAAGGAACTTGAAGGACCTTCTTGGAGAACTATTAACCACTTCATTTCTTCATCACTTTGCTACTTGTTCTTCCCTAGCCTTAGAGCTAGTAGTAAGCCTCTTTGATCTTGTCTTTACTCTTAATTTTAGTAGTTAAAGTAAGATGTAACTTGGTAATCTAAAGAATCTCACCAAAACATAAACATGAACATGAACATAAAGCTTAAAAACATGAAGATCAAAGTTGTTTAAGTGTATGTAGTAACCTTGTTTGTTGATTACTTGTATGTATGGTGTAGATCATAATATGAAGCTTGCTAGATGATGATTAAACACATGATCTAGCAAGTATAAGGATGGATCTTGAGAAATTTATGTTGATCATCCTTTATGTAAAGTATGAACTTAAAGATGAGCATGATTTTGTGACAACCATCACTTTTCCATGTATTCCGTACAATGTAAACAATAATTGTTCTTTAATAACTGTGTATGCTTGAATTAATGATATGAATAATTTTCTGATTACTGTCATATACATACATATGCATTTCATCTTGCAAGATTGTTTATCACTATTACATGCAACACAGTATGGTTCAATTAGTGAACAGAACAAAGTTAGCACAGTTGTTAGACAAACTAGAAGTACTGACGGGAATTTAGTACTCAGACAGACACGTTGTTAAGACACAGAATGAGCTCCGGAACCAAGAGTTACACTAGAATAGTATGTAGGAAAGTAGGGATCATAAAACTGCCTTCCGAGTGATGATCGAAGTGCCAGAAAGTGCCCGAAACACACTAAAACTGCAGAATTCTGCAGAAAACAGCAATTTTCAGCATTTTAACATCAAAATATAATGCAGAATTATGGTTTAATGGTCCAGAATACTTTGATAAGTGTCGGGAATCAAAACTGTCATAGAAGACAACATAAAGCACACTAAATTGCGCTACTTAGCACTTTAACGAACCGGTAACCAAAAGAACAACCAGACACTACCCGAAACACCAAAATTTCACTAGAAGCATTTTTAATGTATTTAAGCTAGTTATGATCACTATACACCATATTACTACTTAAAACATTATAACACATAAAACACTAACTAATACCCCCCTCTAGTTGACGGTCAAAAGTGGGTCCCCCACTTGTGATTTCTTTTGATTAAATATTTTGATTTGTTGTTTAGATTTCAAACACAATACCCATTATGTAAATTGTTGTTGGGTGGACTTTTATAAAAACCAAAAGACTAAGCTCATTATCATTTCAACACTTCAAAACAACACTTCTCCTCTCTTCTTCTCCCCTTGTTTATGACCCAAACACCACCACCACAACCTCCATTTTCTAGCTTCATTCAACACATTCTAAGGTGATCCTAAGGTGTAACAAGCATATATAAGAAGGTTGGAAGCATAGGAAGTGGAAGGACCTTCTCTTGGAGCTTTTATCCATCACATTTCTCATCATCATCTTCATACTTGTTTCTTCCCTAGCCTTAGAGCTAGTAGTAAGCTCCTCTAATCTTGTTTTTACTTCTAATTCTAGTGGTTAAAGTATATGTAACTTGATAAACCAAAGAATCTCAAGAAAACATAAGCATGATCATGAACATAAAGCTTAAAAACATGAAGATCAAATATGTTTAAGTGTATGTCTTAAACTTGTTTGTTGATTTCTTGAGTTTATGGTGTAGATCATCATAAGAAGCTTGCTAGATGATGATTAAACACATGATCTAGCAAGTATAAGGATGGTTCTTGAGAAAATCATGTTGATCATCCTTTATGTGAATCATGAACTTGAAGATGAACTTGTTTTAGTGTAGGATGATTGTTCCTACAAGTTATAAGTCTTGAAAATAAAAGATTTCAAAAATAATATTTTCAAGAAACTAAAGTTTACTTCAATATTTAACACGGAGTTGGTTTTTAAAGAAAATAAACATGTTTTAAAGGTTAAAACAAAGCTAGTAAAGTGTATATAACATGAAAAATGCAAGAAGTATATTTTTTGTAAAATCAAGTTGTAAGTTGTAAAGAATGAAATTTTACAAGAAAGAGTTTTATTAAATAAAAACCATGTTTTTAGTGTTAAATAAGCTTACTAAACAACATGTTAAAATACTACAAAGAATTACAAACTTTCAAGTTCATGTCATAGTGTAAAATGCATATTTTTGGCTCATGGTAAGTTGTGTGTGAATTGTTGATGATTGATGATGAATTTTTAAAAGAAAATAATATGCTATTAAGCATGGAAACCTCCATTTTTAAGCGGAAACTATGGCAGAATTTTTGTAGAAATTAAACACTTAAAAAAATATTTTTAAACAAGTGTTTACAAGTAAATTTTGATCTTGATTTTAATATAAAAATTTGCCATAATTTTTATTACAAAAATGACAAATATTGGAGGTTGATTTTTGATAATAAAAATCACTAAGTATATATTTAGAAAAATATATATTTAGATGTCACAAATTATGTGTTACTTGTATATTGATTGTATTAGTTATATTAAAATTAAGACTTGAAAATGATACACCACACTAAAATACTAAAAATTGTAACATGAAAATATTACCAAAATCCGAAGAAAACAAATATATAATTAATACCCGAATATTAGAAAATCGGACAAACGGACATATGGACTATAATTATATATATATATTACGGAAATAAATTCGTAACTTGACAAGTATGACAAGCGGTATTTTTGAAACCAAAGAAAACGAAAAGATATGGATTTTTGTAACAATTACAAAATATATCATATTTTGTCAAATAGAAAATATATTATTTTTGAGTGGAGAAAAATATATATTTTCTTAAAAAATTAAAAATATAATATTTTGGGTGAAAACTAGAAATATATATATTTTCTAAGTTAATCCTAAAAATATATTATTTTTGAGAAATATATGGAAGTATACTTATATTTGCCAAGTAAATATAGATATTTTTCTATAAAAAATTCTCTTAAAATACATATATTTTAAGAATATAAATTTGGTGATTTTTAGTTGTATAAAAATAATATTTAGGAAAATTATACACAAATTTAAGTACAAAATACTTAATAAATACAAGAAAATACGTATTCTCATACGTATAAATACACACCGGAATACACTAACAATACTTGGCAAAAATACCCGTATACAAAGACACAAGTATGAAAATACACAATTGCAAGTATACCCATACTTGGAAAAATAATTATGTGAGAAACACATAATGAACTAAGTTAAAAATATATTATTTTGACAATATTTTAGTTTAAGTTAAAATAATTATTTTAACTATTAATTATATAATTTGGAAATTATATAATATATATCCAACATATAACTCAAAGTACACCAATTCCAAAATATGTCTTAATGAATAAGACTAAGAGTCGTTACACGACCTAAGCGTTTAATTAAACATAACACGTGTGTAGTTAGTGGTATGACACAAGGAAAAGACCTTTGAGTATACGTGACAGTAGGACGCGAACTAGTGAGTTCATGTCCCCCTTTTCTTTTAACTGTTTTTGGTTTTATAACTTCGGGGGTGAGATACATGTTTCAAATATTTCAAATGTTTCAATGGTATGGTTAGCTAAGGAATGAACTATTAGATCACGTGGATGATGTAGTATCTCTCCTAAGTGCCATTAATCTAGTATAGACCGAGGGGAATGAGTGGTAGATCTATCTGAGTGTAGCGAGCCCCACCCATGGGTCCTTGAGTGGCCGCATGTGGTGACTATGTCGTTCTCGCCGGATGGACCGGAGGAAATTCGCTAGGTTTGAGCACTTCCTACGCACCACACATATTAATGTCCTTGCAAAATATTAATGATCTGTTCATAGACGCTTTACATACCGGTTATCAGAGGAATTCTCTCAAATGTTTACAAGATTATTCGTGCACACATACAAAAACACATGAACTCACTCAACTTTTGTTGATGTTTTTAAATTACATGTATTTCAGGAAATTAATGGATCTGGTGGAGTATATTTTAAGAAGTGTATTCAAGTTCGATGTCATCCAACTTTTGAAAGGGTTTGATTTGGATGTCTTATCATAGATATGACATACGAATCAAAGCCTTGATTTATATATGTCTTTTGTTTAAAAGTCCTTATGGAACTTGGCACTTAAATGGTTTGTAAGTTAAACATGAAGTATGTTGGTTGGTATTGAACAAGTTGTGTTTGTAATATTTTAAAAACTTATGAATGGATGAACATCGTATTTTAGTCATATAGTTGTTTATTATAATTGAATGAAATGATATTAATCAAGTCACACGTATACGCTTCCGCAAAAGTCAGGGTGTGACAGTTTGGTATCAGAGCTTCGATTGTAGTGAACTAGGATTCCTTTTCGAGTCTAGACTACAATCACTAGGACTATCTCATGAAAATATTTTTACAAAATATTTTTCATTGCATTTACAAAACACCAAGATCCATGGAACAAACGTTTTTCAAAGGAAAGAGAGAAACACGAGCAAGGACATAGTCGATGGTTTAGTTTGCATGGGGAGACTTGTTAAGTTAGAAAAGACTCACGTAGGAATACCATGAATGCATGTTACATGATGCCTATCTTTGTCTGCATATACTGAGTGATAGTAATTAATATAAGTGCACATGCCATGATTATTATGTAACAGGTACACATGTGGTCATCGGAAAGTGGCTTATCAGAGGATCACGACCCCATGGCGGTAGTATCAGACGACGAGATAGCACCGGATTCTGAGGTCTTCACATCGGACACAGAGAGCGACCCTAAGATGTTATCTGACGATGAGGATGACTTCCAGCCTTTTGCCTTGCCTGATTTTGGAGACGACGCTCCGTTTGCTGATAGCGTTCCTGTCAATGACGTTCTTGCACTTCATTTTCCGATTGCTGATCAGCTTATCATCAGTCACCCCGATGGTGAGCATCTTGTAGCGCCCATTCTAGACACCGTCCCACTCGTTGCCATTCTATGACAACCGGCAAATTCAGGACAACATCTTTACGTGCTCTAATCTCGTATACATCGTGATCTTAGATTATAGACTTCGTTTTTCTTTATATATATTGGGTATTCATATACATAGAATCTCTATTCGTGTCACAGTTTGCATTTGGTAATTTTTAGAAATTACCGGGTCACACACGAGTTAGCCCGACACGCACAAACGTTGGTGATGCTTGTCCAAATGCTTGGAAAATCACTCTATAGTATTATTATGTGTGTAATACTATAAGTATATATATTTGTTATTATTTGAGGTTTTCGACTTGTGGTTGAGAAGTATATTTGCGTACGCGGTTAGCACGACACTAATACAAATGTAAAAATAAATATTTTTTATACACCGAGCACATTCATATTTTTATAACGGTTCTATTTTACATTTGATTAAAAACAAGTAAATAGTGGGTACAATTAAGTGGATGTTTTATACATCTAACGAAACTTAACCAATCTAATACTTAAATCTCTATTATAATCTTACCATGCTCACCCTACCCTTGACCCATGTCGACAATAACAATAGAAAAAAAAAGAGTTGCAAGACACTATCATCATGTACCATAAAATATTAAACAAGTTAAAATTTCTTTACCAATCTTTTGACTAAAATTCCTACTTTGCTTTCTCATTTCCTGACAATATCGACAAGAAGCAACAAGGACTAAAATGTAATGATCATTATCCAAGATCACACTCTATGACATGTGCTTGCTCTTAGACTAGGTTAACTAGACCATACTTTTTATTATGACACTAGACTTTCAAAGGGGCATGAATTTCATTGAATCCCTCCCATCCCTATTCATTCGACCTCAACCCCAACTGAACCCACATATCACACATTTCTTTTTTTATTCAACTTTGAAACTCAAGTCTAAGGCTAAACGTCTGAGTTGAAGTGTTTGGAGCATCGGATTTTAAGGATTCAAGTTCAAGATCTTCTTTTTCTAACTTCATCCTCCTTGCTTGCTTAAAGTGAGTAACAACCTCTTAAATACTTATTTTAGTTATTTATTTATGTTACAAGTATAGTTTTATAAATAAGTTCACCCCAACTAGTTGGTGGTTAAATCCAACCTACGAGGCTTAAGGATTGGTCATAAGATGAAGTACTTGTTTTCTTAAAATACATGATTGCTATGGGGATTACACTGGTGATGGGCAACTAAATATATAAAGTTGAAGACTTTAAAACTTACTGTATAGGGAGTTAAGCTCATGAGAAACTTCAAAAATACATGATAAGTTATATATATATATATATATATATTTTACTAAAAATAAGTTTGGTTAAAATCTACATAGTAAACTTGAATTAATCGTTGAAATCATAAACTAAGTTATGGGGAAAATCTCATGTTATATGTCAATGAAAGTGTTATGTGCAATGTCGTATGTTTGCTTACGAATGGGAATAGATGGGAAGTTTATATGGGCATGAACCGTTAAAGTGAGTGCATGTTATGTGATAGATGCGTGTAGGAACTTCGTGCTTATTTGAAGTCACTAATAAACTAAGTGGTAATCATACTAGGACGTGATTGACCGACCTTGACTGTTAGCTATTTTTGAGAGTCAAACCGAGCAACCAAAGGTGAGTTCACACCCTCTACAAGGCATGGGATTCCCGGTGGTTTGGGAAAGGGTTAAAGAATTGAAACGGAACCTACATATCCTCCTTGGGTAGGATATGTACCGCCATCCTCCATGGGTACGATGCCAATATTAATCCTGTGTATTCTCCTTGGGTAGAATACGTACGTTCGTCCTCCTAGGGTAGGACAACAACCTTAAAACTTACTTGACAAAACTCTATCATCAAGTCCCTCATTTTATATCGACTTAATCGCCGAGGCCAATGGCGAGCGGGTCATTAGTTAATAGCGCTATTAGGTTTGACAAACCTCACACCGTGCCGTTCGGACGGGCGTGTACTAATGGATCATGGCAAACTGTCAATGATGATAGACATTGACGTAGGGCACAACTTACTTTCGTCAGTAGTCGATATGGTAACGGTCTAGTGGTTCACATGGGGAAGCCCCCACGGGTCATGGTTTGGGAAAGAAGGAATTGGTTAATCATATTTTCAACTATGGGGTAAGCCCCACAACAAGTAAGCCAACTAAACGAAAACCATGTTTTTGAAACAACTTAAAACAAACACCCAACTGTGAATTCACTCAACTTTGTTGTTGACTCCTTGTTACATGCCTTGCAGGTCGTTAGGTATCTATGGAGCTTACACGGGGAGGCGTGGTCGTTGTGGGACATGGACTGTCGAGCCCCATGTTAAACATTAAAACTTATGAACTTATTACTTATGTTTTGGGTTTTACCTTTAATGCTTCCGCTGTTTAATTTGAACTTGATTAACTAGCTTTTGATCACCAAATATATTGTGTGGTTGGATTTATCTATCTTAAATACATTGTTCAATATGATTGGTGGCTTGATCCTGGTCATGTCACGCCTCCAAGCGGTGGTACTCCGCATGGTGGATTTTGGGGGTGTGACAGATTGGTATCAGAGCCATTGGTTATAGTGAACTTGGTTTTACAAAGGGAAAAGCTTTTTGACAAAACCAGACTATAACCTGTACAGTGCTCAACGATCCACAACGACGCTTCGCTCCACGTGCAAGACTCAACATTCTAGGTGATATGGTTTATGTTTATATTACCTACCTGTTAGTTACATAGTACATTGTTCATGGTATGCTTAGATAAATGTAGCAACTATTGTTGAAACACATGTGTGCTTACTCTCTTCTGTCATCGCACTTTCGTGACACCTTGCTCACTCATGTTTCTTTTGATATGAAGATCATGTGTGGACGACTGAACCTAACTCAAGCCCAGCTGGCGGCTCTAATCAACGAACGAGTGGCTGAGGCACTCGCAGCTGTCCCTGCAGGAGGTATAACTTGCCATATCAACCCATCTTAGGACGTTTAGATCCTACCTTCGCGAACCAACTCTTGTACTTAACCTTGTCTTTTATTCTCGCGCCACAGGTCAACATGCTCAGCCTCCCGTATGTACGTTCAAAACATTCTTGGATTGCAGACCTAGTACTTTCAGCGGCGCAGAAGGAGCTGTAGGTCTTCTTCACTGGTTCGAGAAGATTGAGTCTGTTTTTGAGATGTGTGAATGCCCTGAAGATCGTAGGGTGAAATTTTCTACTGGAACACTCGAAGGTGCTGCGTTAACCTGGTGGAAAGCACAGGTTCAACTGCTAGGGCTGGCGGTTGCTAATGCCACCCCATGGAATGACTTCAAAGATTTGATCAAGGAAGAGTACTGTAGTCGTGACGACATCCACAAGCTAGAGGTGGAATTTTTCAATCTGAAAATGACGGGGTCTGAGATCGAGGCATACACAAAGAGATCGAACAAACTAGCTATCTTGTGTCCTACTATGGTGGATCCTCCTATCAAGCGTATCGAGCTGTACCTTAAGGGTTTGGTGCCCGAAATTCAAAGCCACGTGACCTCAGCTAATCTTGGCACCATTCAGCAAATCATCCGGCTGGCTCATCGTCTCACTGATCAGGCAGTTGAGCAGAATAAGCTGCCCAAACATATTAGCGCTACTACTACTGATGGTCCTAGTGATAACAAGCGCAAGTGGGATGGAAATTCTGGCAAGGGTTCTATTTCAGTTGAGTCTCAGTCCCAGCAGCGAAAGACTAATGACTACCAGAGTCCTGGTCAGCAATCTTCTGGTTGTCAAGGACAGGGTGGATACCGAGGGAACCATCCCAAGTGCAACCGGTGCAACAAGCATCATAGCGGGCAGTGCCACAAGGGTCGTTGTCTGAGGTGTAACAAGTTTGGTCATGAAGCAAAGGATTGCAGGGGCACACGACCAGCAAATCAGAATCGCCAACAACAACAACAAGCTCCACAGAACCACCAGCAGCAGCAACAACAGGGCAATAAAGGATGCTTTCAGTGTGGCGCTGAAGGCCACTTTAAGAGGAACTGTCCTCAGCTGAACCAGAATCAGAACAACAATAACCAAGGAAATGGGAACAACAATGGAGGCAACAACAGGGGTAACAATAATGGCAATGGCGCCCGAGGACGTGTTTTCGTGCTAGGTCAGGGTGATGCAAGGAACGATCCCAACGTGGTGATGGGTAAGTTTCTTCTGGATGATTTCTTTGTTACTGTTTTATTCGATTCGGGTGCCGATACTTGTTATGTGTCCTTAAAAGTTAGCCAAATGCTTGAGCGCACTCCAACACTTTTGAACACCAAACACACGGTAGAACTAGCAAACGGTAAAAGTCTTGAAGCCACACGCATAGTTAAGGGTTGTAACCTCGTCTTAGCTGGTCAGACCTTCTCTATCGATCTTATCCCTATCGTACTTGGTAGTTTCGACGTCGTTATTGGGATGGATTGGCTATCTCAACATCGAGCGGATATTATTTGCAAGGAGAAAATCGTCCGTATTCCTCGCTCTGGTGAAGAACCCCTCGTGATTCATGGTGACAAGAGTGGTGCTGTCAAAGGCATTTTCTCTTTCCTTAAGGCCCAGAAGTGTTTGCGAAAGGGCCACATTGCCATTCTAGCTCTCGTTACTGACGCATCAATGGAAGAGAAGAGAATTGAAGACATTCCTATTGTACGCGATTTTCCTAAGGTATTCCCAGAGGAATTACATGGTCTTCCGCCTCACCGTCAAGTCGAGTTTCAAATCGAGCTAGCTCCTGGAGCAGTGCCCATAGCTCGTGCACCTTATGGTTTAGCTCCATCGGAACTTGAAGAATTGTCCACGCAACTACAAGAGCTCTTGGACAAGGGTTTTATTCGCCCTAGCTCTTCGCCTTGGGGAGCTCCAGTACTATTTGTGAAAAAGAAAGACGGTACCTTCAGAATGTGTATTGACTACTGCGAACTCAACAAGGTGACCGTGAAGAATCGTTATCCTCTTCCACGCATTGACGACTTATTCGACCAGCTGCAAGGGTCGAGCTTTTACTCTAAGATTGATTTGAGATTGGGATACCATCAGCTGAGAGTCCGAGATGAGGACGTCTCCAAAACAGCATTCAGAACTCGTTACGACCATTAAGAGTTTCTGGTCATGCCTTTCGGGTTGACAAACGCACCTGCAGTCTTCATGGACCTCATGAACCGAGTGTGCAAACCCTACCTGGATAAGTTCGTTATCGTTTTCATCGAAGACATCCTGATCTATTATAAGAGTCAGGAGGAACACGAGCATCATCTATGACTTATCTTGGAACTTCTTCGAGCAGAGCAGCTGTATGCTAAGTATTCGAAATGTGACTTCTGGCTTCGCGAAGTCCACTTTCTGGGCCACGTGGTAAACAAGGATGGGATTCACGTTGATCCATCCAAGGTAGACTCGATCAAGAACTGGCCTGCACCCCGTACACCAACAGTAATCCGCCAATTCTTGGGATTGGCAGGCTACTACAGAAGATTCATCAAGGATTTCTCAAGGATAGCACAACCTCTCACCTCGCTAACTCAGAAGGGTGTCACCTATCGTTGGGGTGATGCCCAGTAATCTGCCTTCAAGCACTTAAAAGATAGACTTTGTAGCGCGCCTATCCTCTCATTGCCTGAGGGCACATATGATTTTGTGGTTTATTGTGACGCTTCCATCCAAGGATTAGGCTGTGTGTTGATGCAACGTGACAAGGTCATTGCCTATGCATCGCGCCAACTTAAGGTCCACAAAAGGAATTACACTACCCACGATCTGGAACTGAGAGCAGTTGTTTTCGCACTTAAGATATGGAGACATTACCTGTACGGTACCAAGTGCACCATTTACACCGATCACAGGAGCCTCGAGCATATCTTCAAGCAAAAGGAGTTAAACATGCGACAACGTCGATGGGTCGAGCTCTTGAATGATTACGAATGCGCGATCAGGTACCATCCGGGCAAAGCCAATGTTGTGGCCGACACTCTCAGTCGAAAGGATACTACACCTAAACGTGTGCGAGCGTTACAACTTACCATCTAATCTAGTCTTCCCGCTCAAATACGAGATGCTCAGGTTGAAGCATTGAAAGCAGAAAACATCAGGGCTGAGTCCCTGCGAGGGTCAAGGAAACTGTTAGAACAAAAGGAAGACGACGCCTACTATGTAACAGGGAGCATCTGGGTCCCACTTTTCGGAAACTTACGCGAGCTTGGGATGGATGAAGCACACAAGTCTCATTATTCGGTACATCCTGGTTCGGATAAGATGTACCACGATCTCAGGACTACGTATTGGTGGCCTAGCATGAAAGACAACATAGCAACCTACGTTAGCAAATGTTTGACTTGTGCGAGAGTCAAGATTGAATATCAGAAACCATCAGGCCTACTCCAACAACCAGAGATCCCGACATGGAAATGGGAGCAAATTTCCATGGATTTCGTTACTGGCCTGCCTAGATCTCAACGCGGAAATGACTCTATTTGGGTGATAGTGGATCGATTGACTAAGTCTGCACATTTTCTGGCTATCAAGGAAACCGACAAGTTTTCTACTCTAGCAGACGTCTACCTAAAGGAAGTAGTATCAAGGCACGGAGTGCCAACCTCCAGCATTTCTGATCGTGACTCACGTTTTACATATGAATTGTGGCAAGCTATGCACAAGTCCTTTGGCTCTCGATTAGACATGAGCACGACATATCATCCACAGACGGATGGGCAATCTGAACGCACCATCCAAACCCTTGAAGATATGCTTAGGGCATATGTAATCGATTTTGGTAATGGCTGGGAAAAACACCTCCCGTTAGTGGAGTTTTCGTATAACAACAGTTACCACACCAGCATCCAGGCCGCTCCGTTCGAGGCATTGTATGGACGGAAGTGCCGATCACCTCTTTGTTGGGCAGAGGTTGGCGACAGTCAAATCACTAGCCCAGAACTTGTAGTAGATACAACCGAGAGGATTGCTCAGATACGACAACGAATGGCTGCAGCTCGTGACCGCCAGAAAACCACTCAAGTTCCAGGTTGGGGATCGAGTGCTACTCAAAGTCTCACCTTGGAAAGGTGTAGTTCGTTTTGGCAAACGAGGCAAACTCAATCCGCGTTATGTCGGACCGTTCGAAATCATTGAGAAAATTGGCAAAGTCGCTTACAAGTTGAATCTACCTGAAGAGCTCAGCGGAGTTCACAATGTTTTCCATGTGTCGAATCTGAAGAAGTGTCTGTCAGATGAGACCCTCATAGTTCCCTTAAAGGAGCTCACAATCAACGACCAGTTGCGATTCGTCGAGGAACTAGTTGAAATCACAGACCGAGACGTTAAGATTCTCGAGCGTACCAGAATACCCCTTGTTCGGGTTCGTTGGAACTCCCGTCATGGCCCAGAGTATACCTGGGAACGAGAAGACCAAATGAAACTCAAGTATCCCCAGTTGTTTAAGAAAAGTGCAACCACTACTGAGGCTGAAGCTACTGCAGAATTTCGGGACGAAATTCCAAACCAACGGGTGGATGATGTGACACCCCAGGAAAACCACACAACTTAACTAGCTTCCTCAGTAACCACGTGCTAAATTTCGGGACGAAATTTTCTTAACAAGGGGAGAATGTGACAACCGGCAAATTCAGGACAACATCTTTACGCGCTCTAATCTCGTACACATCGTGATCTTAGATTATAGACTTAGTTTTTCTTTATATATATTGGGTATTCATATACATAGAATCTCTATTCGTGTCACAGTTTGCATTTGGTAATTTTTAGAAATTACCGGGTCACACACGAGTTAGCCCGACACGCACAAACGTTGGTGATGCTTGTCCAAATGCTTGGAAAATCACTCTATAGTATTATTATGTGTGTAATACTATAAGTATATATATTTGTTATTATTTGAGGTTTTCGACTTGTGGTTGAGAAGTATATTTGTGTACGCGGTTAGCACGACACTAATACAAATGTAAAAATAAATATTTTTTATACACCGGACACATTCATATTTTTATAACGGTTCTATTTTACATTTGATTAAAAACAAGTAAATAGTGGGTACAATTAAGTGGATGTTTTATACATCTAATGAAACTTAACCAATCTAATACTTAAATCTATATTATAATCTTACCATGCTCACCCTACCCTTGACCCATGTCGACAATAACAATAGAAAAAAAAAAAGAGTTGCAAGACACTATCATCATGTACCATAAAATATTAAACAAGTTAAAATTTCTTTATCAATCTTTTGACTAAAATTCCTACTTTGCTTTCTCATTTCCTGACAATATCGACAAGAAGCAACAAAGACTAAAATGTAATGATCATTATCCAAGATCACACTCTATGACATGTGCTTGCTCTTAGACTAGGTTAACTAGACCATACTTTTTATTATGACACTAGACTTTCAAAGGGGCATGAAGTTCATTGAATCCCTCCCATCCCCATTCATTCGACCTCAACCCCAACTGAACCCACATATCACACATTTCTTTTTTTATTCAACTTTGAAACTCAAGTCTAAGGCTAAACGTCTGAGTTGAAGTGTTTGGAGCATCGGATTTTAAGGATTCAAGTTCAAGATCTTCTTTTTCTAACTTCATCCTCCTTGCTTGCTTAAAGTGAGTAACAACCTCTTAAATACTTATTTTAGTTATTTATTTATGTTACAAGTATAGTTTTATAAATAAGTTCACCCCAACTAGTTTGTGGTTAAATCCATCCTACGAGGCTTAAGGATTTGTCATAAGATGAAGTACTTGTTTTCTTAAAATACATGATTGCTATGGGGATTACACTGGTGATGGGCAACTAAATATATAAAGTTGAAGACTTTAAAACTTACTGTATAGGGAGTTAAGCTCATGAGAAACTTCAAAAATACATGATAAGTTTTAAATATATATATATATATATATATATATATATATATATTTTACTAAAAATAAGTTTTGTTAAAATCTACATAGTAAACTTGAATTAATCGTTGAAATCATAAACTAAGTTATGGGGAAAATCTCATGTTATATGTCAATGAAAGTGTTATGTGCAATGTCGTATGTTTGCTTACGAATGGGAATATATGGGAAGTTTATATGGGCATGAACCGTTAAAGTGAGTGCATGTTATGTGATAGATGCGTGTAGGAACTTCGTGCTTATTTGAAGTCATTAATAAACTAAGTGGTAATCATACTAGGACGTGATTGACCGACCTTGACTGTTAGCTATTTTTGAGAGTCAAACCGAGCAACCAAAGGTGAGTTCACACCCTCTACAAGGCATGAGATTCCCGGTGGTTTGGGAATGGGTTAAAGAATTAAAACGGAACCTACATATCCTCCTTGGGTAGGATATGTACCGCCATCCTCCATGGGTAGGATGCCAATATTAATCCTGTGTATTCTCCTTGGGTAGAATACGTACGTTCGTCCTCCTTGGGTAGGACAACAACCTTAAAACTTACTAGACAAAACTCTATCATTAAGTCCCTCATTTTATATCGACTTAATCGCCGAGGCCAATGGCGAGCGGGTCATTAGTTAATAGCGCTATTAGGTTTGACAAACCTCACACCGTGCCGTTCGGACGGGCGTGTACTAATGGATCATGGCAAGCTGTCAATGATGATAGACATTGACGTAGGGCACAACTTACTTTCGTCAGTAGTCGATATGGTAACGGTCTAGTGGTTCACATGGGGAAGCCCCCACGGGTCATGGTTTGGGAAAGAAGGAATTGGTTAATCATATTTTCAACTATGTGGTAACCCCCACGGCAAGTAAGCCAACTAAACGAAAACCATGTTTTTGAAACAACTTAAAACAAACACCCAACTGTGAATTCACTCAACTTTGTTGTTGACTCCTTGTTACATGCCTTGCAGGTCATTAGGTATCTATGGAGCTTGCACAGGGAGGCGTGGTCGTTGTGGGACATGGACTGTCGAGCCCCATGTTAAACATTTAAACTTATGAACTTATTACTTATGTTTTGGGTTTTACCTTTAATGCTTCCGCTGTTTAATTTGAACTTGATTAACTAGCTTTTGATCACCAATTATATTGTGTGGTTAGATTTATCTATCTTAAATACATTGTTCAATATGATTGGTGGCTTGATCCTGGTCATGTCACGCCTCCAAGCGGTGATACTCCGCATGGTGGATTTTAGGGGTGTGACACATTCCTCCCGAGGATTGGCCTTTTGACGACCTACCTCATGACGATTTTGATATCTTCGTGGGCGATCACTCGGTAGACGATCAGGGCGATGGAGAGGTAGATGATGTTGTTGTGTTGGATGTACCTTCTCCCGTTGTGCCTGTTATCGACATCTCCTCCTATTCGGATGTACACTCAGTTGTAGGCTCCTTCGAGTCTGTAACTTCTTCGGCCCTGCAGGCTGCAGGACTCAGACTATACGCTACCGATCTGGATGACGACGACGCTATGTCCGTCGCTCCATCTTCTCCCATCCGTGCACCCACACCTCCACCCGTCCCCTATCATGTCCCTGATCCCGTTCCAGTTCCTTTTGGCTTACCTCCCATCGCACCACTTGTCACACAACCTCCACCCACTGTTACTGTTCCTCCTCTTTTTGTTTCTGATGAGCACCATACCGATCTCCCTGTCGTTTTTTGACATGAGATTCCTGCTCCCCGTCCGAGGGAGGGCACCTCGGGACAGCCCCCGAGCTTTGATCCATACGCATCGGATGATTTTCCACCCATTCCACAGTTCACTCCTTTTGCATCAGATCCATTTGACCAGCCATTTAGATGGTTCCCTCCTTACACTGTGCCCATTTCAGATCCGTATCACCCTTCACACCACATCGGCTATACGCGTGATGATTTACTCCTATCTTTGCAGCTGCAGTTTGAGATATTCAGCCGTAGAGTCCTTGAGCTCAAGTTAGGGGAGGGCGCTAGACAATCTCCATTTCCATCATGTCCATCATCTGTTCCCCCACCACCATCATCGATTCCTTTTGTTCCTCCATCTGCTGCACCTACTTCCATTGAGGGCTTCGATGCCCGTTTCCTCACGGCGGAGCAGCAGTTCAGCTATCTTGTCCGCCGCGTTCATGAGCTTGAGGAGGAGCTCGCTCACCTTCATAGCCTGATCTTTTTCCCTCCCCCCCCACCGCCATCAGCATCCTAGATTTTTGGTTTTATGCAGGTATCACATTTTGATGAGAATACCACAATTGAGCCAGGATTTATGAAGACATGAAGACAAGAAAACATGATTGTTACTTTTGTATATTACAGACTTGTTTGGCCGGGGTAGTGTGACCTCGCGTCCCTTTTGATATGCTACTATTTAAAAACAACGTATCTTGTGGTGGAATATTTATGAAAAGCTCAATGGTCGTGTTCTCATCAAATTCATTGTTGGTTTACATGTTCATGTGAGGTTTATGTGGTTACATGGTTGTTTGTTGTGACGATTGCTTATGTTATATATATATATATATATATATTTATGTACATCTCCTAGACAATTATTTAATGAATAAGGCCTAACCTACCAGATCTTCTTACTAGAAGAAAGATGCCGCCTAGACGAAATACCAATACCAACAACACACTGCCCAGGACAGAAGCTGAACTGCAAGAACGCATATCACAAGCAATTGCTCAGCACAAGGCCATCCGCTCAGAGCAGAGCGGAGGTACCTCTGGAAATAACCCCCCAACTGGTAATGTTAAGTCACCCAAGACACATTACAAATCTTTTGGATATTTCCAATTGTGCTTTGTCAATGCTCATGCATGAATTGTGTTGCTTGTGTTACAGGCTGTACTTACAAGCAATTTCTGGATTGCAAACCTCTCAACTTTGATGGCACTGGAGGTGCTGTCGCGTTTGTTCGTTGGGTTGAGAAAACTGATTCCATGCTAAGGATGATCAAGTGTGCTCCTAAACAGAGGGTTACTTATATTTATGGGTTATTTATGGATGGAGTACTCTCATGGTGGAACCTCCAAGTTCAAACTCTTGGCGAAGCTGTCGCCTATGCGCTAACCTGGGATGAACTTAAGGAGCTGATGCGTAAGAAGTACTGTTCACGAGCTGAAATCCAGAAACTGGAGACAGAGTCCTGTAATCTGAAGATGGATGGACCCAAGGTAGTTGAGTATATTCAGCGTTTTCAAGATCTGTCAAGGGTTGTTCCATACCTGGTTGAGCCGGAGTTCAAAAGAATCGAGCGGTTTATTTGGGGACTGGCACCTCAAATCTTAAGCATGGTTACTGCTTCCAAGCCTCCGACTATCGCTGAGGCCATTGATCTGAGTGTGGCACTCACAGAAGAAGCAGTCCGTTTGGGAAAATTTTCTATATCTGAAAACAAGAAAAAGGAAACACATGTGGAATCCTCAGGCGACAACAAGAGGAAGTTCACGAATTTCAAAAAGAGCACCCGAGCAAACCACAACACCAACAAGCGTAGAGACACCAATCCGCCAGCTGAGGCTCAGACTGGCACGGCAAACACTGAGAATAGGGGAAAAGGGTATGCAGGTTTTCTACCCAAGTGTGATAGGTGTCAATACCATCATACCGGTCCGTGCAGGACCCATAAGTGTGAAAACTGTGGGAAGATTGGACATTCAAAGGATACATGTTGGTATGGCGCGGGACGCGAAAATTGAAACCAAGGAGGAAACGGTAATCGTGGTGGGAATGGAAACCAGTATGGAAACAGAAACCATGGTGGGAATGGTACTCAGGGTGGAAATGGAAATCGGGGTGGAAACGGAAATCAAGTTGGTAATGGGAATCGTGGAGGAAACAACAATAACAACCACGGCGGAAATGGAAACAATAATGGTCGTGGCCAAGGTTGTTTTGGCTGCGGTGACTTGGGGCACTTCAAGAAGGATTTCCCTAAAAAAAATCAAGCTCGAGGAAGGGTGTTTACTATTGGAGTCAGGGAAGCACGCTAGGATCCAAATGTGGTTACTGGTATGTTCCCTATTAACCAACGCTATGCATCTGTTCTGTTTGATACTGGAGCTGACTTTAGTTTTGTATCTATAGACTTTAAGAATACACTTGGCTTAGTTACAAGTAAGCTAGACATCCCATATTCGATAGAACTGGCTAATGGAAAGTTAGTTGAGGTGAATGAAGTGATTAAGGGTTGTACTCTGGAGCTTGGAGAACGTGAATTTTCTATCAATCTTCTACCTGTTGACTTGGGAAGCTTTGATGTCGTTGTTGGGATTGATTGGTTGTCTAACAACCGTGCAAAGATAGTTTGCCACGAGAAGACCATTCGCATCCCGTTAGTGAATGGAGAGACGCTTGTGATTCATGGAGAGAAGCACGAGACGCCCTTGCGAATTATCAACAATATGAAAGCGCAGAAATGTTTACGGAAAGGATGCGTTGCCTTCCTAGCACACGTAGTGGATAAGAAAGTTGAGGAGCCTAAGCTTGAAGACATCCCAGTGGTGAGGGATTATCCTGAAGTCTTCCCCGAAGACTTGCCAGGATCACCTCCGCAGAGACAAGTCGAATTCCATATTGACTTGGTTCCAGGCGCCGCGCCTGTAGCCAAGGCACCGTATCGACTCGCGCCGTCCGAAATGCAAGAGTTATCTATGCAACTCCAGGAGTTGTTGGACAAGGGATTTATAAGGCCGAGCTTCTCACCTTGGGGAGCTCCGGTACTGTTTGTCAAGAAGAAGGATGGTAGTTTCCGTATGTGTATCGACTACAGGGAGTTGAACAAATTAACCATCAAGAATCAGTATCCATTACCGAGGATTGATGACTTATTCGACCAATTGAAAGGATCGAGCTATTACACCAAGATTGAACTTCGGTCTGGCTATCATCAGTTAAGGATTCAAGAGGAGAGCATACCAAAGATTGCGTTCAAGACTCGATACGGACACTACGAGTTCCTTGTAATGCTGTTCGGATTGACTAACACGCCAGCTGTGTTTATGGACCTGATGAATCATGTATGCAAGCCATATCTCGATAAATTTGTGATTGTATTTATCGACGATATTCTGATTTATTCACGAATGAAGGAAGAGCACGCGCAACATCTCAGAGCCATTCTAGAACTACTAAAGAAAGAGAAGCTCTATGCAAAGTTCTCAAAATGCGAATTTTGGATTCGCGAGGTACAGTTCCTTGGTCATGTGGTGAATGAGAATGGTATCCATGAGGATCCAGCGAAGATCGAAGCGATAAAGAATTGGGAAACTCCCAAAACACCGACTGAAATTCGACAGTTTTTGGGATTAGCAGGCTATTACCGCAGATTTATTGAGAATTTCTCCAAAATAGCTCAGCCGCTAACTTCCCTTACTCAGAAAGACAAGAAGTACGACTGGGGAGACAAGCATGAAGAAGCCTTCCAACTACTCAAAAACAAGCTATGCGATGCACCGATACTATCCCTACCTGAAGGCACTGAAGACTTCATGGTATATTGTGACGCTTCGCGTCAGGGATTGGGTTGCGTGCACATGCAACGTCAAAAAGTCATCACTTATGCATCACGATAACTGAAAGTACATGAGAAGAATCATACCACCCACGACCTGGAGCTAGGCGTGGTGGTATTTGCCTTGAAGATTTGGCGACATTATTTGTATGGTACTTGATGTACTATCTTCACAGATCACAAGAGTCTGAAGCACATATTTGATCAAAAGCAGTTAAATATGCGTCAGCGACGATGGCTTGAGTTGCTGAATGATTACGACTATGAGATCATGTATCATCCTGGAAAGGCAAACGTGGTAGCAGACGCATTGAGTCGAAAGGAAAGGGTTAACACCCTAAGGGTTTGAGCTTTAGAAATGACAATTCGGACGAATCTCGCTTCACGCATACATGACGCACAACAAGAAGCCCTTAAGAAGGAAAATCTTAAGGCTGAATATCTCCGAGGCATGGAGAAGAAGTTGGTGCCAAATAAGGAAGGAACCTTATACTTTTTGGGACGCATTTGGGTTCCACTCCATGGTGGTATTCGAGAGGTTATCTTTGACGAAGCTCACAAGTCTAGACACTCGATCCACCCAGGATCGGACAAAATGTATCAAGACCAAAAAGAGTATTATTGGTGGCCAAAGCTCAAAAGCGATGTTGCTGTTTATGTTGGAAAATGTCTGTCCTATGCTAAGGTCAAGGCTGAATATCATAAACCTTCCGGTCTATTGCAACAACCTAAAATACCCATATGGAAGTGGGAGCAAATTTCGATGGACTTCATAATGAAATTACCCAGGACTCCTAGAGGGCACAATATGATATGGGTAATAGTGGATCGATTAACAAAGTCTGCACACTTCTTGCCAATTCGAGAGAAAGATAGCACTGGAAAGTTGGCAGAATTATACCTCAAGGAGATACTGGCACGTCATGGAGTGCTTATCTAGATAATTTCAGACAGAGATGGATGATTTGTATCAAGGATCTGGCATTCCTTTCAAGAGGCCTTTGGATCTCAATTAGATCTAAGCATGGCCTTCCACCCACAAACAGACGGTCAGAGTGAACGGATCATACAAACACTGGAAGATATGCTTCGCGCATGTGTTATGGACTTAGGTGGCACTTGGGATACTCATCTACCTCTAGTTGAGTTTTCCTATAATAACAGCTACCATACGAGCATAAAAGCCGCACCGTTCGAAGCTCTATATGGCCATAAGTGCCGCTCACCGTTGTGTTGGGCAGACGCTGGAGATAAACAGTTGATTGGTCCCGAACTTGTTCAAGAAACAACCGGCAAGATCATGCAGATCTGAGAACGCATCAAGGCGGCTCGTGATCGACAAAAGAGCTACGCCGATCGAAGACGAAAACCTTTAGATTTCAAGGTAGGAGACAAGGTTTTGTTGAAGGTCTCACCTTGGAAAGGTGTAGCAAGGTTCGAAAAATGTGGGAAGTTGAATCCCCGTTACATTGGGCCATTCAAGATCTTGGAAAAGGTTGGTACCGTAGCGTACAAACTAGAATTACCGGATGAACTGAATGGTGTACATGATACGTTCCATGTGTCAAACCTTAAGAAGAGCCCAACCTAGGAAACAGTTATCATCCCTGCGTATGAGGTGCATATCGACGACAAACTCCGATTTACAGAGCAGCCTGTTGAGGTAATGGATTGGAAGATCCAGAAAGCAAGAAGGAGTCGCATTAAACTTGTCAAGGTACGTTGGAATTCTAAACACGAGCCGGAATAAACATGGGAACGCGAAGACCAGTTCAAAACCAAGTATCCCCACCTTTTCGAGAAAGCTCCTATGAGAGATAACTCATCTTGAATTTCGAGACGAAATTCTCTTAATGGGGGGAGAATATGACAACCGTCACTTTTCCATGTATTCCATACAATGTAAACAGTAATTGTTCTTTAATGAGTGTGTATGCTTGAATCAATGATATGAATGATTTTCTGATTACTGTCATATACATACAAATGCATTTCATGTTGCAAGATTGTTTATCACTATTACATGCAACATAGTATGGTTCAATTAGTGCACATAACAAAGTTAGCACAGTTATCAGACAAACTAGAAGTACTGACGGGAATTCAGTACTCAGACAGACATGTTGTTAAGACACAGAATGAGCCCCGGAACCAAGAGTTATACTAGAATAGTATGTAGGAAAGTAGGGATCATAAAACTGCCTTCCGAGTGATGATCTAAGTGCCAGAAAGTGCCCGAAACACACTAAAACTGCATAATTCTACAGAAAACAACAATTTTCAGCATTTTAACATCAAAATATAATGCAGAATTATGGTTTAATGGTCTAGAATACTTTGATAAGTGTTGGCAATCAAAACTGTCATAGAAGACAACATAAAGCACACTAAACTGCGCTACGTAGCACTTTAACGAACCGGTAACCAAACGAACGACCGGACACTACCCGAAACACCAAAATTTCACTAGAAGCATTGTTTTAATGTATTGAAGCTAGTTATGATCACTATACACCATATTACTACTTAAAACATTATAACATATAAAACACTAACTAATACCTTTGAAATCTAACTAACTTACTTAACCAAGACTTGAAACACAACTAATACCCCCCTTCTAGTTGATGGTCACAAGTGGGTGATTAAATAATTTGATTTGTTGTTTAGATTTCAAACACAATACCCATTATGTAAATTGTTGTTGGGTGAACTTTATAAAAACCAAGAGACTAAGCTCATTATCATTTCAACACTTCAAAAAACACTTCTCCTCCCTTCTTCTCCCCTTGTCTACGTCCCAAACACCACCACCACAACCTCCATTTTCTAGCTTCATTCAACACATTCTAAGGTGATCCTAAGGTGTAACAAGCATATCTAAGAAGGTTGGAAGCATAGGAAGTGGAAGGACATTCTCTTGGAGCTTTTATCCATCACATTTCTCATCATCTTCATACTTGTTTCTTCCCTTGCCTTAGAGCTAGTAGTAAGCTCCTCTAATCTTGTTTTTACTTTTAATTTTAGTGGTTAAAGTATATGAAACTTGATAAACCAAAGAATCTCAAGAAAACATAAGCATGATCATGAACATAAAGCTTAAAAACATGAAGATCAAAGATGTTTAAGTGTATGTGTTAAACTTGTTTGTTGATTTCTTGAGTTTATGGTGTAGATCACCATAAGAAGCTTGCTAGATGATGATTAAACACATGATCTAGCAAGTGATGGATCTTGAGAAAATCACGTTGATCATCCTTTATGTGAATCATGAACTTGAAGATGAACTTGTTTTAGTGTAGGATGATTGTTCCTACAAGTTATAAGTCTTGAAAATAAAAGATTTCAAAAATAATATTTTCAAGAAACTAAAGTTTATTTCAAGATTTAACATGGAGTTGGTTTTTAAAGAAAATAAACATGTTTTAAGGGTTAAAACAAAGCTAGTAAAGTGTATATAACATGAAAAATGCAAGAAGTATATTTTTTGTAAAATCAAGTTGTAAGTTGTAAAGAATGAAATTTTACAAGAAAGAGTTTTATTAAATAAAAACCATGTTTTTAGTGTTAAATAAGCTTACTAAACATGTTAAAATACTACAAAGAATTACAAACTTTCAAGTTCATGTCATAGTGTAAAATTCATATTTTTGGCTCATGGTAAGTTGTGTGTGAATTATTGATGATTGATGATGAATTTTTAAAAGAAAATGATATGCTATTAAGTATGGAAACCTCCATTTTTAAGGGGAAACCATGGCAAAATATTTGTAGAAATTAAACACTTAGAAAAATATTTTTAAACAAGTGTTTACAAGTAAATTTTGATCTGGATGTATATATAAAAATTTGCCATAATTTTTATTACAAAAATTACAAATATTGGAGGTTGATTTTTGATAATAAAAATCACTAAGTATATATTTAGGAAATTATATATTTAGATCTCACAAATTATGTGTTACTTGTATATTGATTGTATTAGTTATATTAAAATTAGGACTTGAAAATGATACACCACACCAAAATACTAAAAACTGTAACATGAAAATATTACCAAAATCCGAAGAAAACAAATATATAATTTATACCCGAATATTGGACAATCGGACAAACGGACATATAGACTATAATCATATATATATTCCGGAAATAAATTCATAACTTGGCAAGTATGAGAAACGGTATTTTTGAAACCAAAGAAAACGGAAAGATATGGATTTTTGTAACTATTACAAAATATATCATATTTTGTCAAATAGAAAATATATTCTTTTTGTGTGGAGAAAAATATATATTTTCTTAAACAATTTAAAAATATATTATTTTGGGTGAAAACTAGAAATATATATATTTTCTAAGTTAATCCTAAAAATATATTATTTTTGAGAAATATATGGAAGTATAATTATTTTTGCCAAGTAAAGTTTTTAGATATTTTTCTATAAAAAATTCTCTTAAAATACATATATTTTAAGAATATAAATTTGTTGATTTTTAGTTGTATAAAAATAATATTCCGGAAAATTATACACAAATTTAAGTACAAAATACTTAATAAATACAAGAAAATACGTATTCTCATACTCAGTGGCGGACCCAGGAATTTTTCCATAGGGGTGCGAAACATTTTTAAAAATTTTAGGCCACAAGGTATATAAATAAAAAATCGGTTCGTATCGGGTCGGTTCGGGTCGAGTCAGGTCATGTAAAACAAAAGAACTTAATTTATATAACCCACCATAACATAATGAAGACAATACGAAGCACATGTCTACTATGGTTAGTATGCGGCTATAATAGGCTGCTGGAGGTGGCTAATATCAACCAAAAACCAACCAAAAATCATCAAAAAGAACAAAGAAACTTACCTGTGGCTGATTACGGTGGTATGCGGCTGCTGACAGTTCACTGTTGTCGCTGTTGATGTTCTGATCGCTGGCGTGCAAGGACGATAAAGAGAGCAGGATAGAATAAAATATGTAAGGGATTTGGGCTTGTTTATTTTATATTAGTTTGAAATATTGTTGAATTATTGGGTTTGTTTATTGGGATAAGACTTAGTAGTGGGCTAGTTAAATGTATTGGGTATTTGGGTTTAGTTATTTAGGTATTAAAAGTAATATAATTTAGGTAGTATTTTTTATAAAATAGGAGTTTACTAAAGAATATTTTTAAAATATAAATTGATAAAACTTTTTACCTAAGGGGTGCGGACGAAAAATTCCAAGGGGTGCGGACGGGATTTTCGACGGAACTTAGCACTAAATTTTTTTCCCGGGAGTGCGCCCGCCCACCCTGGGCTGGGCTTAGGTCCGCCCTTGCTCATATTATAAATACACACCGACATACACTACCAATACTTGGCAAAAATACCCGTATACAAAGACACAAGTATGAAACTACACAATTGCATGTATACCCATACTTGTGAAAATAATTATGTGAGAAACACTGATGCGTGTAAAGTGTGTATATAAGTTTAAGTATATTTTAAGCCCTTTTACACTTTCTTTAGCCAAGTTTTAAATTTATAAAACACGATATTTACTAACACTAAACACACATATGGGTAAGTGCACCCATCGTGAGCGTAGTATAGTGTTGGTCAGATACCGAGGTCGTCCAAGGACACAAGAGCTTTTAGTACCGGTTTATCCTCAACGTCTAATCAAATCAAAAGTTTAGAAAAATGTTTTAAACTAAGAAAATAAAAACTAACTAAAATGCTGAAAAATAAAAATAAAAGAAAAACAGATAGACAAGATGAATCACTTGGCTCCGACTCGTGTTTAGTGTAACCTTTGATTGTTTCCGCACTTTTGCACTATTTAAGAGATTATCTTAGTTATTGTAGTAGGCCCCTCTTTTGAAGTGACGTTACCCTCAACCCAGTAGTTTGAGTCAGCAAGGATACAATCCTAAAAGGTCGGATTATTGAAAAATAATTAATTAAGTTATTAATGCATAAGGTGGTAGGCCCTTCTTTTGAAGGTGATGTTACCCTCGGCTAAGTAGTCTGAGTCAGCAGGGATACAATCCTAAGTAGCCGGGTTAAAGTATTAATAATAGTTTAACTTATGAGGGGATCAAAGAGTTTGGACCCCCGCCATCCAATACCGTTAAGTATTGAAGGAGGTCCTACTAAATTTGACCCAGGTCCTTTGCAAGATCTATACACTGAACAATGGCAAGACTCTTACCAAACCGTTCCCTTAACCCCTGACCAGGTAGCCAACATACCTCCATATAGACCGTGGAGATATGAATGGTGAAAATCTTTTATTTTATATAGACAGTAAAATAATGCCAAGACACAACGGACAAACGATAAGGAAAAATCACCTTCAACATAAGAAACTAGTTATTAAAGTCATTAATACATAACCAATTAAAAAGTGCGAAAAGATTAAAAATAAAAAGTATTACACTAGACACTTTGTCTTCACCAAGTGATGTAAGAGACTTAGGCAAACATCCAAGAACTCTTACGATCAATCTTGGATCCCGAGACGACTCACACACTCTATGATGGACAATGGATGATGGTGGTGGATGATGGTGTTATGGTGGTGGTGGGTGGTGGGTGAAGTGTGAGAGAGGTGGTGTGCCAAGGGATGGTTTGAGCTTGAGCCAAGCACTCCTATTTATAGGCTGAACAGAAGCTCGGGCACGGCCCCGTGTCCAGTGGGCACGACCCCGTGTCCACATCCTTCTCTGTCTTCATTAATTGCTCTTGTCTTTATTAGTTGACCACGGCCCCGTGTCCGCTGGGCACGACCCCGTGTGCAGAAGCATATCTGTACTATCAAGATTTGCCTGGATTCTGCGAATCTTATAGTTGACCACGACCCCGTGTCCGCTGAGCACGGCCCCGTGGTGGGCGATGGAAGCTTCTACAACTTTGTCTTTTATGCTGACACTTAGGCACGACCCCGTGCTCATTGAGCACGGGGCGTGTTCAGCCTCCTGTTTTCTTGTTTTGCTTGGGAAGATGCTTTTGGGGAGGTCGGGCATGCCACGTTTATTCCTTTTCTTGTATTTATGTTAGATTTAGCTGCCTTTTTGCTTCTTTTATTAATTTGAGCTCATTTAATCCTGAAAATACAAAAGGAAGACAAAAACACACTTTTTCCAACATTAGTACTAAAAAAGGGTTAGTTTTATGCCACAATTGATGTAATTTATATGTTACATTTTGCACACATCAAATACCCCCACACTTGAATCTTTGCTTGTCCTCAAGCAAGACTCTTTATAATGTGACTTTACACTCCCAAATGGAATTGGTAGAAAAGAAGGTTTTTGGGCTTGTCATAGAGTGTCGGGATTTCCAAGATTCTTTATTTAGTTTTATTTTTATTTATTTACAGTCCTATTCGTCATGATTTATTTAAAACTTTTCATAAGATAAATTACTTATTAGGGCATAACATGGCTCTTTAAAATTCTATTTATATACAAGTTCACATACCTCATGGAGGGTCACTCAACACTCAGCCGAAGATGTATTTTAGTGAATCACTCGAGAGCGGCATGGAACTTACTCCTACCATAGGCTTGTCAGGCTATCAATCCTCCTCCTTTTTAACTATATACCTTAGTAAATATCAAGAGGACTTTTGGGTGAAGGGTTAGGCTTGGTTTAAAGGTAGGTGGTTGGGTTAGTGGTTAGTAGAAAAAGGCGAAAAAGCGTAAAAAGCGTCGGTTTTCGAAAGACTTTTTATTTTTTACAATTTTTATTTTGATGAAGCTATTATCCAAACAAAGTTATTTTTGATGAACTTGTTTGTTTATTTCTTTTGCTTCATCAACAAAACATAATTTTTTTTACGTCAAACGAAAAACCGAGCTTGTTACTAAAACAAAGGGCTAAAAATAAAAAAGGTTTTGGTGGGTGAAAGGGTGTTTGGTGTGGGTTAAGAAATGAAAATGTTTAGGCTCAAAGGGGTTAACTAGGGGGATTTTGGGTAGGTGGTAAAAAAAGGAAAAATAATGGTGTAGAAATAAAAAGGGTTAGTCCTAATGCCTCCATCATTTACTTACTCAGGTTTAAGTTGGTAAGGACCGGGAATGTATCGTCGTGGCAACTTCTAGAGTTGTAAGAACCAAGCGGCTATTCATACAAGAAACGAAAAATGAGCATTTAATTTAAAGATATGTATTTGTATGCTCAATAAAGGCTCAAAACTCACTTTTGTGGGAATAGGTTTTTATGTGATCAAGTATATATAATTAAATTTTAACTAAACTTGTCATGCCTTTTCATAATTTTCTTATGTTGGTTCTTTTTATCACGACGCTATCGGTTGTAAATTTGTAAAAATATAACCTTTTTAGAATTATGAAATTCCCAAATTAAACCTAGACAAGTAAAAAAATGAATTTTTTTTGAAAAACATTGGGGTGATTAGCGGTTCCAATAGAGTTTTGTGTAAGGCTTGTTATTAGGACTTACAAGATTCAAGGTTTTAGCATCCCCTCACACTTAAATTACACATTGTCCTCAATGTGTCCCAAAAATAAATTTTTAGGTTGATTGAATGTGTAAAAAGGTGTGAAAAAACAAAAATTTGTGTTACTGGGCGCTGGACACGGCCCCGTGTTGTCCGGGCACGGCCCCGTATTTAAGTGCCAGTAACAAAAATTAAACAAAAGAAAAAGAAGCCTGGACATGGGGGCGTGTTGGGTGAACACGTCCCGTGTCCAGTTTACCTGAACTGGGTCATTTCTGCAGACTATGCAGTACGGGGCCGTGTTAGGCGGACACGGCCCGTGCTGAACTTACTGTTAATGAAGAAAATTGTCGGATGGCCCTGTTTTCCTGCATGGGGTGCTGGTTCAAGTTTCCCTTATTATCCCTTGCCATCCTGAGTGTATTTTATTCATTTCAACATCATCCAAACACCAAATTAACTAAAACCATCATTCATTAAGTCATGGAGAGAATTACATAATAGTCCTAAAAGTTAAATTTCTAGATAAGTAGGTCAAAGAAACACAAGAAATCCAAATCGAGAAGTTCTAGCCTAATATTTATTTTACTAGCAAAATTTCCAAAAAGATAATTCTCTTGGTTAGATGCGGCATGAAAACTTCTTTTCTTTGGGCATGGGATCCTCACACGTCGGCGAGCCACTCTTCTATCTCCCTTGGGAGAAGAAAGGCGGGCTCATTGGCATCGGGTTGAGGAGGTGCAACCTCTACCGGGACTTCTTGTAGATCTTCAAGAGGAGGTTCTGATGGAAGTTCATCCCACCCAGTAGGATTGTAGATTCCAAGTGCTAGGTTCCAATCCTCTTGAGGGAGGATTGGTTCCATGGGAGGTGTTACAAGAATGTTTAACCTTTGGTGCAAGAGGTTAATTTCTTGAAAACTGTTTTCCATCCCTACCGTAAGATAATTTATACGGTGTTGGACCGTTCTATGACCTGAAAATGTCAGTTAAGGCAGTTCACCATTACGTATAAAGGCGGAATCAGTATACGCAACGTAACAACAACTTTTCTTTTTCAATTCCTTCTCTTTTATTGCTTTCTGGAATGATTTTGACAGAGTTCTGTTACAAAGCACATGACCTATTTTCGCTCATACGTACATAATGAAGTCACTTGTGAGGGTATTTATACTTGTTCTGATTTCGCTTACATGTCAGTGACACAAAAGCGGAATCACTAAGTGACACAAAAGCGGAATCCCTAGTATACATAAAAGCGGAATCACCTCTAACCTATGTTCACAAAAGCGAAATTACTCCATAAAACCTAATTTTAACTTTCAAGCACTAATCTTGTCCATCTTGACCTAAGACTTGATTCACACGAAGTCAACATACATTATATGCACCAACAGACTCCCCCTTGGATGTTGACGAAGTCTTCAGCTCCGAGTCTTCAGTCTTAGTCTTTTCTTCAACTCTCTGTCTTCTCATCATAAACACTCTATCTTCACAGGTTCAGGTTCACTTCCTAGCTCCATCTTCAAACTCCCTTTGACTATTGATCCAGACTCCCCCTTTCACAGACTCCCCCTCTCAGTATGCTAGAATCTGAGGTCTTTATCTGGTTCAAGCTTTGACATTTTGCTTCCATGGGAATAATGAAGTCCAAAACCTGTTACCCTGTACATCCTGTACATCCTCTACCTCAACATAAGTTTCACAAATTTATAACAATTGAATTTATTAAACTTACTGGTAGACATCATTTATTCAACAAACATACTAGTTATATCAAATTCAAATGAATGACCTTAATTAACTAAGCACACAAACTTTCAAAACATTTGTATTTGACATTCAAAGTTTTCAACATATACTCCCAATCCTGTTCATCATGTTTAGCACTTGGAATTTTGAATATCAGCTCTTCAACATCAGTTGTCGAAAATCTTTTTGAATTTTCAAAATTTTTATGCTAAAACACTCCGAAAATCTTTTTGGATTTTTGTTTATGAATGAAAAGCAGAAAACAAATATATACATATAATATTTTTGTGAGTTTGTGTAAGAGGATCATATCAGTTTATGAGACAAATCACAAGCACCGTTAAGCTTTAATCATTTTAAGTTCTAAACGATTCACCTTGATTGTCGATATACTGATCCATCTTAAATCCTCATACAAATTTCAATTTAATCAGGATACGATTTCGATGTTTTATGAACTTAGCTCATTCATGTGTCCCACCTCTTGAATATACTCCCGTATCCAGAATCCCAATATTCAGTGTTACAGGTGAGTAAACTACAATGATATCTTTACATAAATTAGGTAATGCGAGGGCCAAGGGATCTCAGGTCGATACTTCCGTATACGAAGAGAGATATCAGCTTCGACTTTACGGTATGTCCCCTTTAGAGGATCTTTTTGCTACAACAGCATCGACTATCAATTTTATTGTTTCATCGGCATGCTGAGGGTTTATGCTATGTTTCAAGCATTTGTGAAAAGTATTATCCAAGGACTAGGTCAGAACTTCCATTCAGCAGAAGTCCCGGAATAATACCCCAGATATCACTGAGTATAAAGACCTAGTATATCAGAAAAAGAGACCTTTCAAACGAGATTTCAGGGGTTACCTATATATCCAAGTAGTGTTCCCCACGAATTTCACAAGTTTGAAATTTTAGGTTTATATCCCGAATAAATCTACTAAATGTGCGAAAACCTATCGACACATCATTAGTAAAGCCGTTTATGACATTTGACATTTCATATCTTTAGCATGCTGTGATAGTTCACTGATTTACTATCATTTCCTCTTTTTCACAACAAAACTCATTTTTGATTTTTCAATGTTTTTGACATTTTCAAATTTTTCTAATTTTTTAAAAATTTTTCTCCCCCTAAAATCAAAATATGTTTCAATTTTGATTTTCAAGGAAAATTTGAAAACAAACTTACAACCGATATCAAATTACTTCAATTCGCCATCCACTTGGCATAAACAATCAGAACTCCCCCTGACAAAACTATTTTCCCATTGTGATTTCAAAACACTTAAGTTTGTTTTAATCAAATGTTTCTTTCGGAAAATTAGTTTTGTTAAACTAACAAACCACTTGTTGGTTAGGGGATTACTTCATCACTTTGTTCTCCTTTAACCATTTTGAAAGATTTAACAGTTCAAGATTCTATCAACACAAACACTTGTAGAAAATCAAGTACAACTTAATGTCCCTGAATTACCACATGTAAGATGAAAAATCACTAGAGTGAAATTTCTCAAGAAATGTGCCGATTCATGTTCCACGCTTACCAACCTGGGAACTCTGGCAAGTCAGATTTTTCTATTTGAAAAGATTCACCCAAGCCTGACCATTTTGGGTTTGACAGTTTTTACCTCAACAGATGGCTCTTCTGGTTTTGACAAACCAGAATCATTGCCTGTGCATGGCTTGTCTGACTTTGACCTGTCAGATTCATTGCCTGATGGTGGCTTGTCTGACTTTGACCTGTCAGATTCATCGCCAACAACTTTCTTTTTCTCCTTTTTCTCTTTTGTCCTCAAATTTGCATTTGAAGAATTCAATTTACTTGGCTTTGCAGTCGAGTGAGTTGATTCATCATAACTTTTATTCAACCTGTCCGGTGAACCCGAAGACAAAATTTTCTCCAGATATTCTCTTGCCTTCTTCCTCAGTCTGTCTTTCTGCCCCTGAGAAAGCTTCACTTTCTTTTCTTGAACTTTAGGTTCTTGAACCTTCTGTTCTTTGGGCTTGACGTTGACTGGTTTCTTTGCCATTCTTTGAGATTCAACCCTAGATATTCCCATCGATCTCCTCGAGCAATCTCTGGCAATATGTCCTCTGATATGACAATTATAGCATCTTCTTGTTTCATAATTCCAATTCTGGCAGTTAACAGCAATGTGTCCTCTCACACCACAGGTGTAGCATACTCTGTTATCGTACCATTCACTTCTGTCAGTCCAAACCTTTAGATCATAACATTGTTTGGCTTGGTTATAGTCATTTCTCCTCTTCAATGCTGGATTTGGCTTTTGAGCACTGTGGTCAAACCTGCACCACTTATTACCAACATTTTGTGAGTTTTCATTTTTAGATTTTTGTAATTTTTCATAATGATTGGATGACTTATCTGATGAACTTTTATTTTCAATTTTAGAATTTTTCAAATTCTTATCTTTTTGTTTCTGTTCTACATTCTTCTTAACAGGTTTTTGTTTAGAACATTCACCTGTTTCAGTAGATTGCAAAACAGTATTTTTAAATTTTTCTTGTAAATCTAAAAATATTTTTCTTTTCTTTTTCATCATCAGATATTTCATCACAATCTTCAATTTTGACTTTGTCAAAATTTGTGACATTGTCACTTATTGGAACAGACTTGATAGGTTTTAAACAAACATGTGATGTAGAATTCACAAAACCTTTCAATTTATTCTCAAACTCGTTAATTTTATTTCGAGCAATTTCAGCTTCATTTTCAAGCCGAATGATTTTCTGAAGATAAGAATTTATCTCAATTTGTTTTTCAAGATTATTTTTAAAAATAACAGATTTTTCATCTTCTAAAACCTTTATTTGACTTTGAAAATCTTTTTCAAATTTTAATTTTTCATGTTCAAAATTTTCAATTTTTTCTTTTAAAATTTTGTTTTCTGCTGTCAAACTGTTCACATCACTAAGCAGTTTGACATTTTCAAACTTCAATCTCTCACAACTTTCTCGCATTTCAAGAATCTGTTTATTATCAGATTCTTTCTCATCCTTCAAGCTTTTGATTTTCAATGTTAAACTCTCCACATCCTTCAAAAGATTCACATTGTCTGCTTCTGATTTTTCGCATTTCGAACACACAATTTTAGAACTTGAAGATCCATTCTTCTTGGATTCTTCTTTCTCGGAAATTGCTTCTTCAAGAACCTGTTGTTTTTCCGTAACAGCTTCTTTCACAACTTCTTCAGTCATCACAACTTCACATTTTGTTTGACTTAAAATCTGCTCCTCCTCAGAATCTGAATCACCATGATCAAATATTGGCATGTTCTTAGCTTCTTGATCATCATTCACTGCCAACTGATTACCAGTAGCAACTTCATCATCATGATCACCAGCATTACTAGGATCTTCTTCATTGTCATTTAAGGTTTCATCTTTTTCTTTTTCATTCTCTTTGTCACCTCCCCACCATTTTCTCTGTAAAGCTTCTTCTTCTTCTTCAGCAAAACATTCAACTAGAGCTTCCTCACTAATAGTTTTATCATCAATAGCAATGTTTCCTTCAGGATCAAGATAACATTCTGTAGGATCGGTTTGCGACCCAAACGAGTCGTTCAGAAGAGACTTTATCAGTTTCAGAGGCGGAAACTAAGAAACCAACGTCGAAACAGCTTGAATATCACTTTAAACACTGATTGTATTAATCTGACGTTGTTTACAATCAAATCTCACACCGGCAGCACCTCGGTATTGAATCTCTAAAAACTGTTACAAATGAAATGATATGACACCTATTTATAGCCTTTGACTTTCGCTTGAAGACACATCTGATCACTTCAAGAGAAACCCTCTAATTTACATTTCAAGCGAACTGCATGTAATTTGTTTCAAGCGAAACCGACAAAATCAAATACAAAATCTGATTTGTGTATGCATGCAATATTTCACGTGATGTAGCAATTGATGATGTCATATTGTGATGTCATCATTAAATATGATGACATCATACTTGATCAACTTCACAACGAACCCGAGACTCGACATAAGACGAAGACGACAGATGAATGCACCGACAGACTCCCCCTTAGATGTTGACGAGTCTTAAATGTCGAGTATTCACATCTTCAGTCTTTATCAGTCTCTTTTCTTTCTTAGCATATACCAGGATCTTCTCTTTGGCTCTAACCTCGTCAGACTCCCCCTCTCATCATGATGGGATCGCCGTCTGGAATTAGCTATCACCTTGAGATCAATCGCTAGCTTTATCTCTGTTTAAGCTCATTTCCTACACAAAATTCTCTTACCACCACATAAGTTTGTACTTAAATCAATAAGAAAAACTTACTGGAAATAGTTACATCAAGTTCAAATTAATGATCTCGATTAACTAATCAAACTTCTTTCTCAAATAAAAAAATTTCAATTCAATACACACACTCCCAAACCAGTTCATCATGTTCAACACTTGAAATTTTGAATATCAGCTCTCCAACATCAGTTGTCGAAAATCCTTTTGTATTTTTCAAAAATTTATGCTAAAACACACTAAAATCTTTTTGGATTTTTTATAACAAAGGAATGCAGTAAAGAAATATTTACAGACAATATTTTTGTGAGATTGTGTAAGAGGATCATATCAGTTTTTGAGACCAATCACCAACACCGTTAAGCTTGATTTCATTTTAAGCTCTAAACGATTCACATAGATTGACGATATTGTTATCCACTTAAACTCAATCTAAAAACTTTCAAAAATGCTTACCGATACGTTAAGGTATATTTAGATAGCACTAAATTCTTATGGACCCCACAATCTCAGTATATCCCCTCATCATGCAATACACTGACTCAAGTAATGCCTTTAAACTTTTATCAACTGTGATTTGTGCGAAAACAAAGCAGAATGTTTAAACATTAACAATCAGGTCGATACTTCTGTATACGCAGAGAAAGTCCAATGTTTAAACAAAATAAGAAAAATAAAACAAGTTGAAGTTGTTTAGGCTTTAACCACCAGGTCGATACTCCCGTATACGCAGAGGTGATCCAAAGCTTAAACGAAACACCAAAGAAAATAAAGCAGAACGTTTAGGCAACAACATCTAGGTCGATACTCACGTATACGCAGAGGATGTCCGATGCTTAAACAAAATAAAGAAATAAAACAAGTTTAAGTCTTTGCAAAATGAAATACACAATCACAGTGATTTTTTAGCAAAGTTGTGAAAGTTCACAAACTTAACCAGTTTTATGTCTTTCGACAATCAGCGATTACTGAGTAGGTACACAGTCAAGAAGGACAAAACTAAGTACTATGCTTTCGACCATGTTTCCCACTAGAACTAGGCTTTTCATTTAAGTTTGTATCATTCTCGCAAATCGACTAGTCTAGCTGAGCCTACCGTCACATCTTTAGTGAGATCGTTTATCACATTTTGACTTTCCATTTCTTTAGCATGCTGTGACAGTCTAACTGATCTACTATCATTTCCTCTTTTTGACAACAAAACTCATTTTTGCATTTTTTAATGTTTTGACATTTTCAAATTTTCAATTTTTTTTAAAATTTTTACTCCCCCTAAAATCAAAATATATCTCAATTTTGATTTTCTGGGAAAATTTGAAAACAAGCTGTACAAGAAATGTAACAACATGATGAGAATCACTTCAATTCTCCGTTCACTTGGCTTGAACAATCAGAACTCCCCCTGACAACAAAACATTTTCCCATAGTGATTTCAAAACACTTAAGTTTGTTTTAATCAAAATGGTTTTTCCGGAAAATAAGTTTTGTGTACCAACCACTTATAGGTTCGGGAACATCACATCATCTTGTTCATTCAACCACTTGTAAAAACTAACATTTGTAAGATCAATCATCAAACATCACTTGTAGAAAATCAAGTACAACTTAATGTCCCTGATTTACCACTTTTAAATCGAAATCACTTTCGTGAATTTCTCAAGAAATATGCCGATTCATGTTCCACGCTTACCAACCTGGGAACTCCAGCAAGTCAGGTTTTTCATTTAAACAGATTCACCCAAGCCTGACGGTCCTTGAGTGATTTTGAATTCTTGTTCAACAATGGTGGAAAATTTGCATCATCCATTGTTAAATCAGAATTCTCAATTTTTACCTCAACCAAAGGCTCCTCTGGCTTTGACGAACCAGAATCATTGCCTGCACATGGCTTTTCTGACTTTGACACATCAGATTCATCGCCTGAAGGTGGCTTGTCTGACTTCGACACGTCAGATTCATTGCCTGAAGGTGGCTTGTCTGACTTCGACACGTCAGATTCATCGCCGACCATTTTCTTCTTATTCTTTTCTTCTTTCATCCTCAGATTTGTATCTGATGAATGCGTTTTGCTTGACTTTGCAGTCGAGGAAAGTGATTCATCAGAACTCTTATTTTTACCAACAGATGAACCCGAGGACAAAATCTTCTCCAGATACTCTCTGGCCTTCTTCCTCAGTCTGTCTTTTTGCCCCTGAGAAAGCTTCACTTTCTTTTCTTGAACTTTAGGTTCTTGAACCTTCTGTTCTTTGGGCTTGACATTGACTGGTTTCTTCACATGCCTCTGAGATTCAGCCCTCGATCTTCTCATTGATCTCATTGAGCAATCTCTAGCAATATGGCCAATGATGTTGCAGTTAAAGCATCTCCTTGACTCAAACCTTCTACTCTGGCAGTTAACAGCAATGTGTCCTTGATAGCCACATCGGCAACACACTCTGTTATCGTACCAATCACCATTTTCAGCCCAAATGCTCAAATCAAAGCACTGTTTGGCTTGGTGATATTCCTTCCTCAAGTTTGCTAGATTTGGTTTTGAGCACTGTGGTCCAACCTGCACCACTTATTGCCAACATTTTTTGAGTTTTGATTTTCCAATTTTTGTGATTTTTTATCACGATTGGATGATTGAACTGATGAGCTTTTATTTTCTTTTTGAAGATTTTTCGGTTTTTTATCTTTTTGTTTTTGTTCCACATTCTTCTTTACAGGTTTTTGCGATGAGCATTCACCTTTTTCAGTAGAATGTAGAACAGTTTCTTTAAACATTTCTTTTAATTTCAAAAATGTTTTCTTTTTCTCATCATCATCAGTTTTCTCATCACAATCTTCAACTTTGACATTGTCAAAATTTGTGACATTGTCACTTATTGGAACAGAATTGATCGGTTTTGGACATGAATAATCTGGTGTTGATGACGAAGTCTCAAAACCTTTCAATTTCTCTTCAAGCTCTTTGATTTTAATCCAAGTTTTTTTAGCTTCATTTTCAAGTCGAATGATTTTCTGAAGATGAGAGTTTATTTCAATCTGTTTTTCAAGATTATTTTTAAAAATGGCAGATTTCTCATCTTCTAAAATCTTTATTTGACTTTGAAAATCTTTTTCAAATTTTAATTTTTCATTTTCAAATTCTTTTTCCTTTTCCTTCAAAATCTCGTTTTTCAATGTCGAACTGTTCAAATCTCTTAACAGTTTGTCATTTTCTGATTTCAACTTCTCACAATTTTCCGTTAAATCAAAAATATGTTTCTTATCAGCTTTCTTCTCGTCTTTCAAAACTGAAATTTCTTCAGCCTGTTCCTCTCCCACTTGAACACCTTTACTCTTCTTTAATATTGATTTTCCACTTTGAAATTTCTTCTTCTCAGCATTTCTCTCCATCTGTTCTTCAAGTTTCTTAATGAATTGACCAATTGTCAATTCAGAGTATTCTCCAGTTCTTTTTAAATCCAAAAGATATGTACCCCACTCTTGTTGAGGTATGGCATTGGCCAATTTTTCAATCCATTCATCTGGTTCTTTTTTAATACCCTTCTCAGACATTGAGCGAACAAGATGGCTATACCTCTCAATGATACTCTTTGTACTTTCTCCTGAACAACCTGAAAACGAATCAAATTCTTTATTTAATACATTTATTCTATCAATTGTTTCTCTTGTCATATTAAAGAAATTGATATCCATGATTCTTGTAGTTCAAGCGTAATAGCAACCTTTCTTTCAAGCGGAATACCTGAAACAAACAAACAAACGATCAGTTTAAACAAATTATCGATTGATCGAATAAGACTAGTACTCGAACTGGTAATAATTCTGTGTGAACTGAAAGTTGACAAACTGTGCGGACAACTTTGACCTGTTGTGATTTCAAACCGAGCAATATGAATTTCTTTAACTTTTGACACAAATCCACTTAGCCGACAAACACTTCTTTAAAAATCACATGCAATCTTGTTTGATCACATTCACATGTACTGTATCGGAAGTTGAACTCAAATGCCGACAATGTGTCACATAAAGACTTTAATGAACCGAGAATCCTGATCAATCCTAAATGCTCATTGGACCTCAAAACCACTAATCCGAATGTTCACATGCAAACCAATTCTATAAATCTCAAGACTTTGTAACTTGACTTAATAGCCGACAACTTTGATATTAATCAACTTTGATTGGACCGTTCAAATATCTAGACTTATCCAAGACACATGATATCATTTACCAACTATCTGACAATCCTTATTTAATGTGTCACATAGACTTGTGGTTCAAGTGAAATTTCTTATCCCAACCAAACTGACAACCTCGATCAAAATGATTCACAATAATCGAGAACTTTCAATCGGTTCACACTACTCAAAGCACAAACACTAATATCACATGCACTGACCCCCTTGTTTAATGTTTCACACAAAACGATGTACACACTTAAATGAACAAATGATTCAAGCGGTCAGTTCAAGTGAGAGGTTAATGATATCAGCAAGATCAACACGTATTTTTCAAGCGAAAGCCAATGATTTCAAGCGAAAGCCTGCGTTTCGCTTCAAATTGCACCAAATATTCAAGCAAACCCTGAGATTTCAAGCGAAAGCCTGATGATGTCAGCAAATGTCGAACCAATTTCAAGCGAATGTCATGTTTTAACCAGTTTTAATCCGATTTTAAAGCTGAAACTTTACAGGATTTGTTAATACATGTTTGCGCACAATGTGTGAAAGTTTGAGCCGTTTTTAACCGTAAAAATTTTAAATTTCGAAAAAGAATGGTGTAGAAACAGAAAAAGTGACGAAAACAGGCTGTTTTGGCAAGATCTCTTCCTCCTGAGCTCTGATACCACTTGTAGGATCGGTTTGCGACCCAAACGAGTCGTTCAGAAGAGACTTTATCAGTTTCAGAGGCGGAAACTAAGAAACCGACGTCGAAACAGCTTGAATATCACTTTAAACACTGATTGTATTAATCTGACATTGTTTACAATCAAATCTCACACCGGCAGCACCTCGGTGTGACAACCCGCACTAAACCAGGTATCCGTACAACTTAATTAATGATTAATTACTGCTTAATTACTGTGCTTGTTTGAACTAGCTGATGAACTGCTACTTGAATACTGATACATGAACTTACTTGCATCATACTGGCTTGCTGTCACTACATTATTTACATGCTGAACCCTAGTGACAAACATGATGCACAAAAAGCACAGTAGCACTAAACGGATACACAGTGAACATGCTGATATAACCGGCATCAGGCAGATACTGCCTCTAAGGCCTGTTAAGAGCCTCAAATATTTTGGCTACACTAGTAGTGAGTGTAGGGATATAAGGGTTGTGGTACTGCGTCTCTAGGGATAAGATACACTGATTCGGATGTGCCTAAAACGTACTTTAAGTACCAAACACAGCACTTTAATAAATAAACCAGCTTCTAGCTGACTAGTAAAGTGCCAAAACATGGGGAAAATATTACTAGACACTTTCCAAAGTGTCGGATATAAATGGTGTCACTAAAAATAACAATAACGACACTTTAAAGCTTTTGTAACGCTTTAACGGATTACTATCCAACCGGACACCCGGACTTAACCCGGGACATAAAAATATTGACATCAACATTATTTTTCTTTTTCTGAGCTAGTTAGGGTCCCCGAACACCCTACCACCCGTAATAAATTACAACACACTAATAACTAGATTAAACTTCTAATTAGTCAAACTAACACTAACTATAAAGTTCAAATCAAACTAAATATCCCCACCCTCCCCTTAAATTGCAACCGTCCCCTAAGAGGACCCACCTTCACAATTTGGACTAAATCTCCAAAATCCTTCCCTAATCTTCGTTGGATTTTGAAATTTGATTGTGTATGTACAAGAGGAAACATGATGCCCATTGGTCCTAGGATTTAGTCTATAAATAAACATCATCTTTACAATAATCTCCATCACAACAAAAAAAAAATTTATTACTCTCCTTCCCTCTCATTACCTACTGCCGAGAGCACTCACTTCCATCCATCCTTTTTCCATTTTGATCAAAGTTTTTCTACTTATATACAATTGTGAAGGGTCGCGTACAAGGAAGCTTAGTGCTTACAGATCGTTAAGGACCTCACCTCAACGCTATTAACCACCCGTTTTTTCGACTAGTTTCTTCCCTAGCCTCGAGCTAGTAGTAAGTGACTCTAAACGCCTTTTTGATCTATTATAAAGTGGTTAATAAAAGATTTAACGGGCAAAAATCATAAACACTAGAGATCAAAGTTTAAAACCTACTAAAAAGAATAAACATGGTGGTTAATAAGTAAATAATAGTGTAAAACTTATAAATCTTGTTTTATTATGATTATTTATTGTTGTTGATTGCTAGTATGGGAATGGATCGTCATCAAACCACGCTAGATTATGTTCACAAAACATGAACTAGCCTTATGTTAAGTCGTAAAGTTATTAGATGACGAACCCTTCCAAACATAAACATGAACTTGTGTAAAAACAAATTTTCTTGTGAAATAGTGTTCTAAACTAGTGGATCTAAAGATCTACAAGTGGTATTTTCGAAAGACCAAGTGTCAAAAGAAATCATATTTTTAAAGCCGGATCTTTCCTAAACAAAGGTGATTTTTGTAAACACGCAAGTGTGTAGACACTTGTGTGACAAAAAAAAAAAGTTAAAAAAAAAAAAAAGAAGAATTGTTTTTGTAATGTTTGACAAGAAGATGTACAAATGCATTTTCTGAAAGAACAAGATTCGTGAGAAACCGATTTTATTTATAGAAAGATCTACTAAAAATATGGGGAAAGTTACTATATATTTTGCACAAACCACAAGTCCATGTGTTTTGTGATTTATATTTATTTTGACTATTTTGATGATGAAAATTTGTTGATTGATGTTGGGAACATTGTTGAATTGATTTGTTAAAAGAAAATGATACGCTTGAAAGCGTGGCCACCTCCAGTTACAGAGGAAACTCTGGCGAAATTTTCTAAAAACCTAACACTTAGAATTATTTACACAACAAGTGTTAGAACTATTTTTGGACATATTTTCAAAACATAAATTTCGCCGGCACTATATTTTACTAAATATTCGGAGGTGGGGTTTTCACAAAGATTAACGTGATAAATATATTTGTCACAACACTGTTTATGATTATTTTGTGAAATACATAAATATTATTTTAGAGTGAAAATAATATTTACAAGCGTTAATGATCCCAAAACTTTACGAACGCTTCCACAAACATATAAGTTACACCGGTAATTACATTACCACAAGATTGATAAAACGTAACTTACGCACATGTATTGTATCCCCCATCCTTGGGAAGAAGAATAACTACCAAGTGTATACAGAACATAAACACGAAATAGTTGTCTAACTATTTCCCAAAGACATAAACTGTAAAGCTAAGGCACGGCCGTCCGTCTAATAGAATTAGCACTTGTAGGTCGTTGCACAGCTTACTGTATTGGAGACACTTGGTAGAGACGCGCATTCACTGTGAGTTCATGTCCCCCTTTTCTCTAACTGTTTTCAGTTTACTTAACCGCGGGGGTGAAATACATGTTACTTTGTTACAAGTACTTTATACACGGTATGAATTACGTAAGGAGGTTTAGATCATGTGAATGGGTAGTTAGAACACCGAGGGACTCGAGCGGTAGATCTATCTGGGTGTAGCGAGCCCAACTCCCGGTCCAACAGAACAGGCCTCTCGGAGGACTAACAGAACGGACTTGGAGTGACTTGGTACCCAACGCAAAAATCGGCTAGGGTTGTGTCTTTCCTACTTGCATTTCACGACATGCTAATGGCCTTGCAAACCAATGGTGATCACAAGTCCTCTTACACTGCTACATACCACAACTATTTTATACTCACAAGTGTTTTACATACTCACTTACACATGAACTCGCTCAACATTATTGTTGATTTTTCAACTCACATGTATTTCAGGAAATTAACGAGATCTGGCACGGTATGGAACGTTTTCCGCTGCACTTGTCATGAAGTCATCAGGGTTTAGGGGATGTGTCTCTTTCCTGGACAAGACACAGTCCTTAAACCACGTTTATGTTATGTTAAAAGGTGTAATGTTAATGAACAAGGTTATGGTTGTTGGTTAAAACAATGGTACTGTATTTTGATTTTCAAAACTTAATGGATGACTTGCATGGTTTTTAAATTCATATAGCTTGTTATGGTTAAGCTATGGTATTAAGAAGTCACACCAAAATTTACCACGCTTCCGCAAAGCCAGGGTGTGACAGCTTGGTATCAGAGCTCTGATCATAGCGAACTAGGATTCTGTCTCGAGTCTAGACTATGATCACTAGGGCTCTCACGAAAACATTTTATGCATACCACTTAAGTCCAGATCCACACTTTCTACAAACAAATGTTGAGCACATTTTATTTAATTATAGGCTCAGCTTGGAGGGCTGAGGATCGATCTGGAGGATCGAAGTGATCAAGGTAGTTGAGCACGTTGGTTTGTTATAGGATCGATCTGGAGGATCGAGGCTTGGTCTAGGTGACCAAGATAGTGGGCTAGCAAGGCTAGGAAGAAAAGGTTCAGCCTGGAGGGCTAAGGATCGATCTGGAGGATCGAGGTTTGGTTTAAGTAAAGGATAGAGTAGTCTGGTAGACTGGATGGTATTGGCTAGTAAGACTAGGAGGATTGTGTGATGCCTTACTTGATGACTTATGTGATTACTTGATTTATGATTGACTATTTGTGCATGTTTGTGTATATGTTACAGACACATGGATTCTGCAGACACTGGTGGTTCAGGCACCACAGGCCCGAGGCCCATCGTTTCAGACGACATTGAGTCATCAGAGCACGAGGTTTATACGTCAGACTTCACCAGCACGGATGATGATGACTTTCAGCCATTCGCCTTACCCGACGGCGTTGATGAGCTCCCAGTTGATCTTCCAGCAGGGGATCTACCACTCGTTGTGATCCCTGCTCCAGTACCCCTTGCAGCATACCCTGTTTTACCCATCGACGACGAGGAGGACGACGTCGATATGTTTGAGGAGGAGCCTTTGGAGGATGCTCAGGGCGAGGCCCTACCTGCTGTTGCTCCCTTACTGATCGCAGATGCTCCGGCTGCGGAGTCACCTGCACATTCCCCAGTCGCGGACTCCTTTGAGTCTGTGGCTTCTGTACCCACACATGCTCATAGTGCGCAGCACTTCTCTTATGGGTCCGATTCTGACCAGGCTTTTTCTGTTGCTTCCATACCTGGACTTGTTTTTGACCATGACGACGAGGGGGATTCAGATCCTATGTTTCCGCCAGGATTTGATCCTGACCGTGATTTAGAGTTTGTCCCGATGGACGAGTTGATGGAGGATCCAGCAGATCCTATTGACCCTTTTGATCCGATTGATCCCGATTTTGATTTTGACATGGCGTTTGATGATCTTGAGCCTGCCATTGCACCTGAGCAGGCAGCTGCCCTTGACCCTTTACCAGAGCATGACCCTGTGCATGCTGATGTACCTTTTGAGCCCATTGCTGATGATCACCACATAGATGTTCCTGTTGATCCCATTGGTCCTTTACCCATTGTTGCTATACCAGTTGACCCCCCTCTAGAGCACCCTGCACCCGTACACCCTGTTGCTGCTCCCTTATTTGATCCCGTTCCCATAGAGCCCGGACATGCACCGTTCGCGGCACATATGGATCCACCGGATGAGTCTGCACAGCATGGCTGGATACCGGCAGACGAGGACGTTCCCCCATTCCCTCCACAGATTCCTGTTGCACCACATACTGACTTTTCGTTTCAGGTTCCTTTGTTTATACCTCCAGCAGGGCCTGGAGAGGGCTCTTCAGCTCACCCTGATGGGCATGTACCGATGCCCATGCCCTTCATGCCTCAGATTCCTTTTGTTCCACCTACTACAGCTCCTTTTGGTGTGGCACCCTTTGACCCCACACGTGAGCCACTGCTGTGGTCACCGTTTTCCCCCATGCCACCCACTGATCCATACCACAGGTTCCACGTGGGACATACCATTGAGGATGTATTGATGTCGTTTGTATACCAGCATGAGTCGCATGAGCAGCGACTACAGGAGTTGGAGAGAGCCCATCTGCAGCCATGCCAGTGCCATGGCCGGGTACCCTCTCCGTTGCAGCCATCACGACCATTACCCCCTGACTATGCTGCTCGTCTTACTACTTTGGAGCAGCAGATTGCTTCCATTATTCGTACACAGCAGGCGATGGAGGCGGACTGGTTACAGTTGCGCCGTTTGTTTTATACCCATTTTCCCCCTCCTCCACCACCATCGGCTTAGAGCTCATCGGTGCCACTTGGGTAGGCGAGGTGATAAGGCGGCGATTGCTTTTTGATTGCACAGCATTTTGGGGAGACTACGTTATGATTTGACTTTTGTTATGTACTTGATGTTGTAATGATACTGATGTAGTTTTTGACAGGGGTGATGTAGCCCCTAATGATTGATGATTGTATGTATACACTTACGATGTGGTCTCATTTATATGGCAATCGCAGTTTTCTCACCATATTTGGATTCGCTGGATTACTTGTTTATACTTTCTGTCATGGGATGTGTGTGATTGATATTGTGATGTGTGATAACCTGTGATGTTATGTGATTATACTATTACTACCGTTATATACGTGCACTATACTACGAACTGATTTACGTATTATAACAACGAAGCCTTACTAAGGCCTAACCAACTTAAACCATCTTTTAGAAGATGCCGCCAAGACGCGAACCAAACATGCCAACAAATGAGGCAGAACTCCAGCAGATTATTGCTGCTGCCATAGCACAGTACGCAGCATCTCAGCCAGGAGCAAGTGGAAGTGTTAACCAAGGCAATAACAATCCACCACACAGTAATACCACGCCATTCGAACCTACCATGTCCTAGCTGGACATCCTTAGCAATGATGCTAATGCCAAACACATGTTTTAACATACGTGCAGGATGCACCTACAAGCAGTTCTTAGACTGCAAACCAGTTAACTTCAATGGCACAGGAGGTGCAGTTGCCTTCACCCGCTGGGCTGAGAAAACCGATTCTGTGTTACGCATGAGCAAGTGTGCCGAGGATCAGCAAGTCACATACATTTCAGGGCTGTTTCTAGACGGAGCCCTATCTTGGTGGAACTTACAAGTCCAAACACTAGGCGAAGCTGCCGCCTACGCCCTGACTTGGGCCGAGTTGAAAGAACTGATGCGCAAGAAGTACTGTTCACGCGCAGAAATTCAAAGGTTGGAGACCGAATTTTGGCACTTAAAGATGGATGGACCTAAAATTGCGGAATACGTCCAGAGATTTCACGACCTATCTCAAGTGGTTCCTTACATGGTTACGCCAGAGTACAAGCGAATCGAGCGCTTCATTTGGGGTTTGGCTCCCCAAATAATAAGCATGGTAACCTCCTCCAAACCAGCGACTATCACTGAAGCCATCGATTTGAGCGTGGCTCTCACCGAGGAGGCGATTCGCCTAAACAGGTTTGGTGATGCTAAGGCAAAGGAGAAAGAGACTCATGTTGAGTCGTCCGGAAATAACAAAAGAAAGTTTTCGAACTTCAAACAAAGTGTTAGCGGTGATGGTAAAAGAGGAGCACCAAACACGCCAACTCAGGGTACGACTGGCAGTGGAAGGAAAGGAAGGGGATATATGGGCACCCAGCCCAAGTGTAACGCCTGCCAGCGTCACCATTCTGGTCAATGTGGGCTAAAAGTATGTGAGGTGTGTGGAAAACGTGGTCATTCTAAGGATACTTGTTGGGTCCCTGCCGGCCGCGGAGGCCAGGGAGGATATGGATATAGGAATGATAACCGTGGTGGAAATGGAAACCGCCTACCAGGAAACTCTGGAGGAAACAGAAACCGAGGCAACAATGCAAACCAGGCTGGCAATGCCAACCAGAACAACACCCCAGCTGGAAACGGGGATGGAAACGGGCAGAGACTCGGATGTTATAACTGCGGGGAAATCGGGCATTTTAAGAAGAATTGCCCAACACTGAATCAAGCCCGTGGTAGAGTATTCCAGCTCGAAGCTAGAGAAGCATGCCAAGATCCAAATGTTGTTACGGGTACGTTCCCTATCAATCAACGCTATGCATCCGTTTTATTTGATACTGGTGCCGATTATAGCTTCGTATCGTTAGAATTTAAGAATATGCTTGGGTTAGCTGCTAATAAGTTAGACATTCCCTACTCGATCGAATTGGCTAATGGCAAGTTGGTAGAAGCCAATGATGTAATCAGAGGTTGTGTGATAGAATTGGGAGAACGCGAGTTTACTCTGGATCTACTACCAGTCCAACTGGGAAGCTTTGACGTGGTGGTAGGAATGGATTGGTTATCCAGAAACAAGGCTGAGATAGTATGTCACGAAAAAGTTGTTCGTATCCCAACTGATGATGGTGAGACAATTGTGGTTCACGGAGAGAAGCGTGACACGCCGCTAAGATTTATCAGCTGCTTGAAAGCAAGGAAGTGTTTACAGAAGGGATGTGTTGCTTTTCTGGCACACATCGTGGACAAGAAGGCTGCCGAACCAAGGATCGAAGACATCCCTGTCGTAAGGGAGTATCCAGAAGTCTTCCCAGAAGACTTACCCGGACTGCCACCTCAGAGGCAAGTAGAGTTTCACATTGACTTAGTTCCAGGCGCCGCGCCTGTGGCTAAGGCACCTTACAGACTTGCGCCGTCTGAGATGCAGGAATTGTCAACGCAACTCCAAGAGTTGTTAGACAAGGGTTTTATCCGACCAAGCTTCTCGCCTTGGGGAGCTCCGGTCTTATTTGTCAAGAAGAAGGACGGAAGTTTCCGCATGTGCATCGACTACAGAGAATTGAACAAGCTGACGATTAAGAACAGGTATCCTCTGCCAAGAATCGACGATCTGTTCGATCAACTTCAAGGTTCAAGCTGTTACTCTAAGATCGATCTTCGATCTGGATACCATCAACTAAGGATACAGGAGGAAAGTATCCCGAAAACAGCCTTCCGAACTCGTTATGGACACTACGAGTTCCTCGTTATGCCATTTGGGTTGATAAACGCGCCTGCGGTATTCATGGATCTAATGAATAGAGTTTGCAAGCCATACTTAGACAAGTTCGTGATTGTATTCATCGACGACATCCTGATTTACTCAAAGACGAAGGCTGAACACGAACAACATCTTAAAACCATATTGGAGCTGCTAAAGAAGGAACAGCTGTACGCTAAATTCTCCAAGTGCGAGTTTTGGCTACGCGAAGTCCAGTTTCTTGGACATGTGGTTAATGGGGATGGAATTCATGTTGATCCCACAAAAATCGAGGCAATCAAAAATTGGGAAACGCCTACAACGCCAACCGAGATTCGGCAGTTCTTGGGTTTGGCTGGCTACTATAGAAGGTTCATCGAGGATTTCTCGAAAATCGCTCAACCTTTAACGCTCCTGACCCAGAAGGATAAGACGTTTGATTGGGGAATCAAACAGGATGAAGCATTTCAGGTATTGAAGGATAAGCTTTGTAACGCGCCAATCTTAGCTCTACCAGAAGGTACTGATGACTTTGTGGTATACTGCGACGCATCGCGTCAGGGTTTGGGTTGTGTGTTGATGCAACGCCAAAAGGTCATTGCATACGCATCACGCCAACTGAAAGTGCACGAAAAGAATTATACCACACACGATTTAGAGCTTGGCGCAGTGGTTTTCGCTTTAAAGATCTGGAGACACTACCTGTATGGTACAAAGTGCACAATCTTCACAGACCACAAAAGCCTACAGCATATATTCAACCAGAAGGAGTTGAATATGAGACAAAGACGATGGGTTGAATTGTTGAACGATTACAACTGCGAGATAAAGTATCACCCAGGGAAGGCGAATGTAGTTGCCGATGCCCTAAGTCGTAAAGAAAGAATCAAGCCCATAAGGGTTAGAGCTTTGGAAATGATTATACGAACCGATCTTTCCTCGCGCATTCGTGCTGCACAAAAGGAAGCTCTCAAGGAGGGAAACCTTGAGGAAGAATATCTCCGTGGAATGGAGAAGCTTTTGGTACCAAACGAGGAAGGGACGTTATGTTTTGAGAAAAGGATTTGGGTTCCTCTGTTTGGTGGATTAAGGGAAGTTATTTTCGACGAAGCGCACAAGTCACGGTACTCTATCCACCCTGGATCGGATAAGATGTACCAGGATCTCAAAGACTACTATTGGTGGCCTAGGATGAAAGGCGACGTTGCTGTTTACGTGAGCAAATGTTTAACTTGCGCGAAGGTTAAGGCGGAATACCAGAAGCCCTCGGGGCTGCTACAACAACCTGAGATTCCCAAGTGGAAATGGGAACAAATCTCAATGGATTTTGTTACAAAATTACCAAGAACGCCAAGAGGCCATGATATGATTTGGGTGATTGTTGACCGCCTAACAAAATCCGCACACTTTCTGCCAATCAAGGAGAAAGACAGTACTAGTAAACTTGCGGAAATTTACATGAGAGAAATCGTAGCAAGTCATGGAGTACCACTCTCGATCATCTCTGATAGAGACGGAAGATTTGTGTCAAGAATATGGCAATCTTTCCAAGAATCTTTTGGCTCACAATTAAATCTGAGCACTGCGTTCCATCCGCAAACTGACGGCCAGAGCGAGCGAACGATACAAACGTTGGAAGACATGCTGAGGGCATGTGTTATGGATTTAGGCGGTAGCTGGGATAAACACTTACCTTTGGTCGAATTTTCATACAACAACAGCTACCACACCAGTATTGGTGTCGCGCCATTTGAGGCCCTATACGGACGCAAGTGCCGATCACCACTATGTTGGTCTGACGCAGGTGATAGGCAGCTTGCTGGTCCCGAAATCGTCCAAGAGACGACAGATAAGATCGCGCAAATTCTTAAACGCATCGAAGCCGCTCGCCACAGGCAAAAGGCCTACGCGGATCCAAACCGGAAGCATGTGGACTTCCAAGTCGGAGAAATGGTGTTGTTAAAGGTTTCACCCTGGAAAGGGGTAGCACGCTTTGGAAAGCGTGGGAAGTTAAATCCGCGCTACATTGGTCCTTTCAGAATTCTGGAAAGAATTGGGACAGTAGCCTACAAGTTGGACCTACCTGCTGAACTGAATGGTGTTCACGATACATTTCATGTATCCAATTTAAAGAAAAGTCCAACTCAAATTGACGTTGCCATTCCTATCGACGAGATTCATGTTGACGACACGCTCCACTTTGTTGAAAAACCTGTTGAGGTCACGGATTGGAAAGTTAACAAGACCCGCCGGAGCAGTGTCAAACTCGTCAAGGTTCGTTGGAATGCCAGACATGGTCCTGAATTCACATGGGAACGTGAGGACCGGATGAAAGAGAAATACCCCCACCTATTTCCTCAGAACTCTGCATCTACAAGCAGAACTTAAATTTCGGGACGAAATTTATTTAACGGGGGGAGAATGTGACAACCCGCACTAAACCAGGTATCCGTACAACTTAATTAATGATTAATTACTGCTTAATTACTGTGCTTGTTTGAACTAGCTGATGAACTGCTACTTGAATACTGATACATGAACTTACTTGCATCATACTGGCTTGCTGTCACTACATTATTTACATGCTGAACCCTAGTGACAAACATGATGCACAAAAAGCACAGTAGCACTAAACGGATACACAGTGAACATGCTGATATAACCAGCATCAGGCAGATACTGCCTCTAAGGCCTGTTAAGAGCCTCAAATATTTTGGCTACACTGGTAGTGAGTGTAGGGATATAAGGGTTGTGGTACTGCGTCTCTAGGGATAAGATACACTGATTCGGATGTGCCTAAAACGTACTTTAAGTACCAAACACAGCACTTTAATAAATAAACCAGCTTCTAGCTGACTAGTAAAGTGCCAAAACATGGGGAAAATATTACTAGACACTTTCCAAAGTGTCGGATATAAATGGTGTCACTAAAAATAACAATAACGACACTTTAAAGCTTTTGTAACGCTTTAACGGATTACTATCCAACCGGACACCCGGACTTAACCCGGGACATAAAAATATTGACATCAACATTATTTTTCTTTTTCTGAGCTAGTTAGGGTCCCCGAACACCCTACCACCCGTAATAAATTACAACACACTAATAACTAGATTAAACTTCTAATTAGTCAAACTAACACTAACTATAAAGTTCAAATCAAACTAAATATCCCCACCCTCCCCTTAAATTGCAACCGTCCCCTAAGAGGACCCACCTTCACAATTTGGACTAAATCTCCAAAATCCTTCCCTAATCTTCGTTGGATTTTGAAATTTGATTGTGTATGTACAAGAGGAAACATGATGCCCATTGGTCCTAGGATTTAGTCTATAAATAAACATCATCTTTACAATAATCTCCATCACAACAAAAAAAAAATTTATTACTCTCCTTCCCTCTCATTACCTACTGCCGAGAGCACTCACTTCCATCCATCCTTTTTCCATTTTGATCAAAGTTTTTCTACTTATATACAATTGTGAAGGGTCGCGTACAAGGAAGCTTAGTGCTTACAGATCGTTAAGGACCTCACCTCAACGCTATTAACCACCCGTTTTTTTTTACTAGTTTCTTCCCTAGCCTCGAGCTAGTAGTAAGTGACTCTAAACGCCTTTTTGATCTATTCTAAAGTGGTTAATAAAAGATTTAACGGGCAAAAATCATAAACACTAGAGATCAAAGTTTAAAACCTACTAAAAATAATAAACATGGTGGTTAATAAGTAAATAATAGTGTAAAACTTATAAATCTAGTTTTATTATGATTATTTATTGTTGTTGATTGCTAGTATGGGAATGGATCGTCATCAAACCACGCTAGATTATGTTCACAAAACATGAACTAGCCTTATGTTAAGTCGTAAAGTTATTAGATGACGAACCCTTCCAAACATAAACATGAACTTGTGTAAAAACAAATTTTCTTGTGAAATAGTGTTCTAAACTAGTGGATCTAAAGATCTATAAGTGGTATTTTCGAAAGACCAAGTGTCAAAAGAAATCATATTTTTAAAGCCGGATCTTTCCTAAACAAAGGTGATTTTTGTAAACACGCAAGTGTGTAGACACTTGTGTGACAAAAAAAAAAGTTAAAAAAAAAAAAAAGAAGAATTGTTTTTGTAATGTTTGACAAGAAGATGTACAAATGCATTTTCTGAAAGAACAAGATTCGTGAGAAACCGATTTTATTTATAGAAAGATCTACTAAAAATATGGGGAAAGTTACTATATATTTTGCACAAACCACAAGTCCATGTGTTTTGTGATTTATATTTATTTTGACTATTTTGATGATGAAAATTTGTTGATTGATGTTGGGAACATTGTTGAATTGATTTGTTAAAAGAAAATGATACGCTTGAAAGCGTGGCCACCTCCAGTTACAGAGGAAACTCTGGCGAAATTTTCTAAAAACCTAACACTTAGAATTATTTACACAACAAGTGTTAGAACTATTTTTGGACATATTTTCAAAACATAAATTTCGCCGGCACTATATTTTACTAAATATTCGGAGGTGGGGTTTTCACAAAGATTAACGTGATAAATATATTTGTCACAACACTGTTTATGATTATTTTGTGAAATACATAAATATTATTTTAGAGTGAAAATAATATTTACAAGCGTTAATGATCCCAAAACTTTACGAACGCTTCCACAAACATATAAGTTACACCGGTAATTACATTACCACAAGATTGATAAAACGTAACTTACGCACATGTATTGTATCCCCCATCCTTGGGAAGAAGAATAACTACCAAGTGTATACAGAACATAAACACGAAATAGTTGTCTAACTATTTCCCAAAGACATAAACTGTAAAGCTAAGGCACGGCCGTCCGTCTAATAGAATTAGCACTTGTAGGTCGTTGCACAGCTTACTGTATTGGAGACACTTGGTAGAGACGCGCATTCACTGTGAGTTCATGTCCCCCTTTTCTCTAACTGTTTTCAGTTTACTTAACCGCGGGGGTGAAATACATGTTACTTTGTTACAAGTACTTTATACACGGTATGAATTACGTAAGGAGGTTTAGATCATGTGAATGGGTAGTTAGAACACCGAGGGACTCGAGCGGTAGATCTATCTGGGTGTAGCGAGCCCAACTCCCGGTCCAACAGAACAGGCCTCTCGGAGGACTAACAGAACGGACTTGGAGTGACTTGGTACCCAACGCAAAAATCGGCTAGGGTTGTGTCTTTCCTACTTGCATTTCACGACATGCTAATGGCCTTGCAAACCATTGGTGATCACAAGTCCTCTTACACTGCTACATACCACAACTATTTTATACTCACAAGTGTTTTACATACTCACTTACACATGAACTCGCTCAACATTATTGTTGATTTTTCAACTCACATGTATTTCAGGAAATTTACGAGATCTGGCACGGTATGGAACGTTTTCCGCTGCACTTGTCATGAAGTCATCAGGGTTTAGGGGATGTGTCTCTTTCCTGGACAAGACACAGTCCTTAAACCACGTTTATGTTATGTTAAAAGGTGTAATGTTAATGAACAAGGTTATGGTTGTTGGTTAAAACAATGGTACTGTATTTTGATTTTCAAAACTTAATGGATGACTTGCATGGTTTTTAAATTCATATAGCTTGTTATGGTTAAGCTATGGTATTAAGAAGTCACACCAAAATTTACCACGCTTCCGCAAAGCCAGGGTGTGACACTCGGTATGGAATCTCTAAAAACTGTTACAAATGAAATGATATGACACCTATTTATAGCCTTTGACTTTCGCTTGAAGACACATCAGATCACTTCAAACGAAACCCTCTAATTTACATTTCAAGCGAACTGCATGTAATTTGTTTCAAGCGAAACCAACAAAATCAAATACAAAATCTGATTTGTGTATGCATGCAATATTTCACGTGATGTAGCAATTGATGATGTCATATTGTGATGTCATCATTACATATGATGACATCATACTTGATCAACTTCACAACGAACCCGAGACTCGAAATAAGACGAAGATGACAGATGAATGCACCAACACATTCTCTATTGACACCCCATCTTTTCGCCATCTTAGCTTCATAGTAAATATGAGAAATACGCATCATCTTCCAGTGAGCTCTCTGTTTTCTGTATGCTAATTTTTGTTCTTCTGTTCTTGTATCTTTGAAAGGTTTTATTTCATCCATATTGTATGTTCCTGAAAAATTAGAAAACACTTAAATTTTTTTTCGAGATTTTTGAAAACTATGAAAAATAAGCGAAATCAATTGTGATTGACACAAAAGCGAAATCAGTTGTGTGACTGATAAGCGAAATCACAATATTGATGACAAATAAGCGAAATCACTTTGTCACAAAAGCGAAATCACTTTGTTCCAAATGAGCGAAATAGGCTTTGTCTGTATAAGCGAAATCAAGTATGTTCAAATAAGCGAAATCAGACTTGTCCGAATGAGCGAAAACACTCAATGTCTCTATCAGCAAAATCAGACAACTAATGTCCGTAAAAGCGAAATCAGGCGATTATCTCTCGATGTCCGAAAAAGCGGAATCAGGTTTTAACTAGTTTTCACCATGTTTTAGTCCGTATTTTAACCTGAAACTTTCTAGGTTTTGTTATTAGTAGGTTTTACACGTTATACTTGAATTTTAGACAATTTTAACCGTAGGAACCAGTTTAAACAGAAAAAGTATGAGAGAAAGTGAGTAGAAGTGAGAGATTTTTGTAGATTCAGCTGTAGTAGTATGAACTCCTCGTCCTGAAGCTCTGATACCACTTGTTGGACCGTTCTATGACCTGAAAATGTCAATTAAGGCAGTTCACCATTACGTATAAAGGCGGAATCAGTATACGCAACGTAACAACAACTTTTCTTTTTCAATTCCTTCTCTTTTATTGCTTTCTGGAATGATTTTGACAGAGTTCTGTTACAAAGCACATGACCTAGTCTCGCTCTGTCACACCCCGACCGCGTAAAACAACAAATCGCGGCGGAAACATCGGGGCGTGTTGCAACAGAATTAATGTTTCATAACCATGGATACCAAAAGTGTTTCGTTTTATTAAACATTGAATAATTACATCGTCTGGAAATCTAAATACATAAATTAGACATAGTCTATCATTATTATTGAGTCACTAAGGCCTTGTCCAGTCCTATGTGAGCATGCATCTTATCAATCGATATCATCCAACAATACCTGAAACATATGTGAAAACGAGGTCAGCAAAGAAATGCTGGCGAGTACATAGGTTTTGTGAAAATAAGATTCATGACTTCAGTTTAAGAAAATGTTTAGTCATGAACCTTGTAATTTGCTTTGTCTTTGTAAATCATTTGAAAAATAATAAGTTTAGATGATATGTATAAATAAGAGAATAATGCATGATTAAATGAATAACCATGTAAAATGAGTCTTTATAAGATAAGTTGTTTGTAAATAAATGTCTTGTGAAAAGTATGTTACTTGTATAAAATGTTCTATGTCTCAAACTGAAATGATTCAAATAACGCTACAATATGTAATACCATACAAACACTTATATATAGGAAGTACCAGCGGCGTATCCACCATGTTTGTATCATATTATACACGCATCGTTACTTAATCACTTAATCAAACCAAACCAAACAATGTAAAATGTCTATGTTTAAATCAATTGTCAAATGTATTGAATAATATGTCAAAGTATTCATGTCAAGATGTAAATCATGTCAAAATGTCTATGTCAAATATCCATGTCAAATGTCTATGTCAAATATCCATGTCAAATGTCTATGTCAAATATCCATGTCAAATGTCTATGTCAAATATCCATGTATGGCAAGTGAAATGTCTCAACTAAACCATATGCACAACAACAAAGTATTGAAGTAAAACTTGGTTTAAATCAAAGTTATGTTTTGTGGGAAATACATGATCAAATGTCAATCATGTACAAATGTTTACCCAAATGTTAAAACTTGTTCTTGTTCTTAACAAACCCTTACCAAAGGGTAAGTTAATATTTTAATTGTGAAACTACTTTATGGTCGATTCTCTAATAACATTCAAACCTTCTTGACGCGTTCCTCGTTCCAACTCGCTCTCGTTCTCGTTCTTAATAAACCCTTACCAAAGGGTAAATTAATAATTACAGATTCAGTCGTTACCCAAAATACCCACACATAACCATGGGTATGGAAAATAACGGGATTTGTCAGATCCTATGGTACCATAACCTAATACTGGTCGGCTTGATCATTGCTAATGAATGTCATTTGGTTATGTAACTATAACCAACAAGTTCGTTCACTTTATTGAAATTTGTAATTAGTTTTTGAACCATTGAAATCGTTCTTGAAACCCTTGTTATTGTTCTTGAAACTACATTGTAATTGTTATTGAAATTATTGTAATCGTTCTTGAAACCACATGGTAATTGTTATTGAAATCATTGATAAAGCATTTAGCATATATGAGTCACCCCAAAACAGTTGAAAACAGTAAAATAGGGGAATAATGTACTCGCCTGAGAATGCTTGGAGGTCTTGAACAACAACCAAACAAAGCTTGAGGGAGCACGGAATCAATCGGCAAATCTAAACTATATAAATAAACCAGACTTAAATCGGAAGACTGGGTAGCAGGAGGGTTTGTAAACCAAATGAGTGTAGGAACTCATATGATATGGTTTAACAAAGCCTACATACTAAATGAAACTTAACCTAAGTGCTTTCGACCCATCGCGGCCCATTAAGGTAACATACGTTACTTTAACGCGTCGTGCGCGTGAAACGCGTTCGGACCGTCTAACTAGTCCTATGACAAGTGTTATATGCCTAAACATGTTACATAATCAGTTATGTGACAAAAGTTTAGGTTACATATGCTTAATTACCAATTATACATGAAAAGGGTATTCTGGTAATTTACCTAAGGCATATAAACTACCTATCATACAACTACTTAAACGATGTGACCATAGGGTATAACCTCGGAAGGTTATGCCCTATACTAGGGTCACCTAATGTATTTGGTCGGATCCTAATAATCGACCAAACTGGGTCGGGCTCGAAGGTATAGGCGATTTATTAGATCGCCTACCCTACGACCCTAGACAACGTGGTAATCAGTGGGCATAGTCCCAAGGGACTATGACCAACGTGATTACACTCACGTTGCGAAGTTCAACGAACTTCGCATTGACCATTACTGGTCAACGCTGAAAGTCAAACAAAGTTTGACTTTCTGACTCGAAAAGCAATAAAATAAGGAAAAGAACGAAAGAATACTTACGAAGGGTCCCCGAATGCTAACCCCGATCCAAGAACTCAGGTATGAAACAATGGTTTCAACTTAGAGCTCTCAAATCAGAATTCTTGTAAGAAATGAGGTTGGGGTGATGGGGTATTTATAGTTTTCGGGTAACCGTTAGGATCGTTTGTTGTAAAACGTGCCATGATCCAAGGCGTACACTTGTCGGAACCTTATGGTGGCTGAAATTAGGTTCTTATCCGCTGACTAGACGATTGAGAATGTGCGGTTGAGAATCGAACAGCTGGGACCCGCGTTTAAAACATAGAATCTGGTCTGGTTAGGCAGTCGCGTAGCGCGACGGGTAAGCCTATAGTGCTCGCGCTACGCTAGCACCCCACTGAATCAGAAAAGTTTCAGAATTGGCAGAAATGGTCCCTGCACGTGTTTAAGGCCTTTTTCGATGCGTTTGAACCCCGTTAACCTCATTTTAAGGCTCTAAAATGAAGTTAAAGTATAGGGAACTCAAAACATGCTCAAAAATATGCCGGAGGTTGGTTCGTTTGGCCGTACGAACGCGATGTTCGCTTAATTACGACGGAATGCGCATAAGCGCGAAAAACGATCCAAATGACGCAACGAATGGATTTTTCTTATGGAGAACACTAAAATATAATGTAGTCATGCTTACATAAATTTTTGGATGTCCGGATGTATTCAGAACGTAAGTTATGGGCAAAAGTGCAAACTTGTACACTTTTTGACACTTTTAGTCCCTGAATGACCCAAAAGTTTATTTTAGCACACCGAACCCCTCAAAGCCTATTTCTAAGCTATGTAAAGGATATTTATGGTATGTTTAACTTATGGTCATGCTCCGGAATGTCTGTTACAGTTTAAATTGGCATACTTTCGCAGTTTGTCAAGTTTAGTCCCTGTAAGCGAATTAGCTTGCTTTTGCCATACCAAAGCCTTCAAAACTTATTTCTAAGTTATGTAAAGGTTATTTAAGGTATGTTAAGCCTATGTCGCTATTCCGGAGTGTTTGCTGCATTAAACTGGTTATATTTACGCATCGGTGCGCGTATAACCTTCCAGAAAGCGATTTAGAGTTTGAAATCGAACAAGAGTTGATATGTGTAAACGATACACATATTTTTACAAATCCCAAGTATGAAATACAATATTTCATTGGTTCGGTATTTGTTTGATAGCCGTGAAGGCACAGGTGTTACACGCTCATACGTACATAATGAAGTCACTTGTAAGGGTATTTATACTTGTTCTGATTTCGCTTATATGTCAGTGACACAAAAGAGGACTCACTAAGTGACATAAAAGCGGAATCCCTAGTGTACATAAAAGCGGAATCACCTCTAACCTATGTTCACAAAAGCGAAATTACTCCATAAAACCTAATTTTGACTTTCAAGCACTAATCTTGTCCATCTTGACCTAAGACTTGATTCACACGAAGTCAACAGACATTCTATGCACCAACATACGGTCTATCAGGACCTCCTCTACCGAAGTCATCTCGTCAAGAGCTTCACGTAACGCCATTACGTATCGTACGAGAGTTGCTTCGATTGATGACCTTATTTCCCTTCGACTGTTTCTGGAGTGCGCAGAAGAGGTTCCACTGTTTTGGCTAGACATTCTACGAAAACAAACAAAAAATAGTTCATTTTAATGAAACAGTACCACGGACACGGCCCCGTGCTCAATGAGCACGGCCCCGTGTTCACATTTCTGCAGTTTTTTAGAACAAGGAATCTTGGAGTTTCAAATTATTTTCCCAACTAATGAAGCATTTTTGAACAGAAATAACTTAAAACAATGTTGAGTAACTTATTTTTAACAAGATTCCTTGAACAAAAGTTTAACAAACATCACAATAAAGCTTGGAATCAAGCTTCAATGGAGGTGTTGTTGCAAGAAAGATGAAGAAGAAGGTAATGGATAAAAGAGGAAGGGACAAGATGTTTGTTAGAAACTTCTTTTAGAACATACCTAGGATGGTAAGTTAGAAAATCCTTTCAAATCTCTGTCCCTGGATGGTCCAAATGTGCAGGATTCTTGGCTGCATTTATAGAAAACGACAGCATGCTGGACACGGCCCCGTGTCTGTCACACCCGCTCATAGCGGAAACGCAAGGTGTGATCTGTCTGGTTTTCATTGCATAAATATCGATGTACATGAACAAACTATATGAATAAAACATACTCCATTGCCATTACATAGTGTTTCAAAAGATTACAACATAAGTTTAGTGTGTCGGTTACAAACCATTAACATGAAAATAAAGCGTTATTGTTTCATACATTAACTTGAAATAAACTACAAAGGTTTAAACCATCATATTTCCGCAAAGAGGCGGAATATAATAGTTAAACGAGTTAACTGCCATTTTCGTCCTTGTGGTTTGGTCACTTTGGCCATTTCAGTCCATTTCTCAAAAATGCGCCATTTTCGTCCCCCACGTTCTGGAAAGGTGCCATTTCAGTCCAAAAATCATAACCCAGTTAAGTCAGTTTGTTAATAAGGACTGATTGTGTAAATTTGTAACATAAGGGACCATTTAAGTAAAATGTATAAATATTTGAAAAATGGACTGAAATGGCACCACCGCCACACCAGTTCCCACCACCGCCACCACAGCCACTGCCACCACCACCACCGCCACCACCGCCACCACAGCCACTGCCGCCACCACCGCCACCACTCCGCTGCCACCACAGCCACCACGCCACCACAGCCACTGCCACCACCACCACAGCCACCACGCGTCTCCAATTTCCTTTGGCACCCATAACAGAACAAGAACATATTCACCGTCTTTAAGTGGTAAATTTTCAAGGAAATAAGTTATCTTTTTCAGCACCTCGCCATCAATGGGAGCACGGATATCTGTATGGTTCGAATTATTAGAACAATAAAGCTAGGATCGGAACTGCATATAATTTATACAAAAATTAAAAAAAAAGAAAGAAAGAAAGAGGGCTTTTAGCAGCAGATTCACCAGGTGAGGTTTGCTCAGTGCAGCTGCTGTTCATACTACAACAGGCCATTGTTAACCAATCTGATCTTCTAGTTGAGGAACTGTGTTCATTGTTTGCGTATATACAGTTTTTGTAAGTTAAAACAATACATTAAAAGGACTAACAGATTATTTGAGGGTCCACATTTCTCATATTAAGGGTCCAAATTCAGTACTCTAGATGGATACACAAATTCAGTACCTGTAATATTTACAATTCTTTTACTCAGTATACATCTAGAAGACTAGAACATTTTTTGTTTACAAAAACAATTTAAAAAACTCAAATCTTCATAAGCAATTTATTAATATTTTCAAAATCAGTAATATGAGAAATGTGGTATGACAGAAGCTTGTGTAAAATATCACCAAAATGAAAGGTTCAGATCGAATCATACAAACCAACTTCTATTTTTATTGGCTTCGATGGTATGGTTCTAATATTTTTGCAATTGCTCATTTGACCAGGTCCAACCGTGAACAAAACAAGGGGTTCAATTAGTACTGCACATGATGAAGGTCGATGATGATCGATGATGATGATAACAGATGATGATCGATGATGATGAATAATGATATGAAGATAATGAGTTGGAGGTTTGGACGTGATGAATGAGGTGAGCAGAAGAAGATGACCGGTGTTACAGGATGAATGGGTGGCTGCCGGAGAAGATGACCGGAGGAGAGTTGCAGGTTGTGGTGATGAAGATGAAGATGGTGGCGGTGGTGGTGGCAGTGGTCGGAGGAGATCCGTCGGAGTGATTGAAGAAGACGGGCGGTGATGAAGATGAAGATGGTGGCGGTGGTGGTGGCAGTGGTTGTGGTGGCGGTGGTGGCTGTGGTGGCGGTGGTGGTGGTGGTGGCAGCGGAGTGGTGGTGGTGGCAGGGCTAGTGGTGGTGGTGTTCAAATTTACACAATCAGTCCTTAATGTTACAAATTTACACAATCAGTCCTTATTAACAAACTGACTTAACTGGGTTATGATTTTTGGACTGAAATGGCACCTTTCCAGAACGTGGGGGACGAAAATGGCGCATTTTTGAGAAATGGACTGAAATGGCCAAAGTGACCAAACCACAGGGACGAAAATGGCAGTTAACTCTAGTTAAACCCTTCAAAAGATGGCATGGAGTTCCTGTACTTGTTATCTTGACTGGGAAATCCGACATGGTCCTTTAATTCCCTGAAATACATGTTAAGTTTGGAAAACATCAACAAAAGTTGGTGAATTCATGCAATTTAGTTGTAAACGATGTATGAAAAATGTGAGTTGTAGTATGTAAAGCGTCAATGAAATCGTTGATCATTAATGTTTTGCAAGGACATTAATATGTGTGACGAAAAAGGAAGCAATCCAACCCTAGACGATTTTATGACGATTCCTATCGACTGGGACACAAACGCACTCTTCTGTATGGGTCCACGACCAAGAGTGGGGCTCGCCAAAACCCATTAGATCTAGTCCTTTGTTCCTTCGTCCAAACTGGATTAATGGTGCTTATAGTATGGCCCTAATTCGCACATGATCTAAGGTGTTTCATTACCTAACTTTAACATACTTTGAACATGTATCTTCCCCGATAGTTGTAAAGTTGTAAAACATTTAAATGAATAGGGGAACATGAACTCACAGTATCGCGTCCTGTGAATAGATGTAAATAAGATCTCACGTGCGGTCGTCCTGAATAGCGTGGCGACCTACAAATGTTCTTATTTTTGTTAGACACTTCGGTCTTTGTAATAACTTGAGTACAAGTCTTGTGTCTTATATGTGTGTAAGACTTGTATGTCTATACTGTTCGTTGAACGGTGTATTTAGATGAATGAGTTGTTAATCTGTTATATATATATATTTCACCAAATATATATATATATATGTCATCTTGTATCTTGTGAGTTGTATAGTCGGATTTAGTCCTCTAAATCTCGTGTCTTATATGTATCAATTGTATGATTGTGTTTACAATAATGGTATCATTGGGCCGAGCCCATGCTTTCATGTTATTGGGCCCAAAATAGCGTTGGGCCTAAATAGTGTTGGGCCTCAAATAGTGTTGGGCCTCAAATAGTGTTGGGCCTCAATAGTGTTGGGCCTCAATAGTGTTGGGCCTCAATAGTGTTGGGCCTCAAATAGTGTTGGGCTTGAATAGTGTTGGGCTTGAATAGTGTTGGGCTTGAATAGTGTTGGGCTTGAATAGTGTTGGGCTTGAATAGTGTTGGGCTTGAATAGTGTTGGGCTTGAATAGTGTTGGGCTTGAATAGTGTTGGGCTTGAATAGTGTTGGGCTTAAATAGTGTTGGGCTTTGGCCCATATGTTTGGTATTTGGGCTTAGCCCATGAATTTATGTTAAGCCTACTATGAAGATAAGCCCATTATGAAGATAAGCCCATTAGGAAAAATAGCCCATTAAGTAATATAAGCCCATTTGTTATAAAAATAGCCCACTAGTATAATAAGCCCATTTATTTTTATAAAAACCTTTTTATAAAAATTTACTAAGTATACTTGTTAGTAAATAAAAACATACTAGTTTTTATAAGTTTATAAACATCCGAAATTTGTTATAGATAGCATACTTATATTCCGTGCCGACAAATCGTCTAAACGTCGTAGTAACTCCCCGGATTGGTGACTCGTTTAAGGATTCGTCCGTCGTCCGTTTTGACCATAATTGGTGTCCGATTATTAGAATCGTCCGTAACTCGTTTTAAGGCGTTATTATGTGAAGTCTTGTAGGACTTTCATTATGAGGTGTTTTGAGTTTAAATGTGACATTAGATACAAGTTCCTACATTGATATATATAACTAATACATCAAGTAATACATCACACTAAAATTGTCAAAGTAACCAAATATATATTTTTAAGAAAATATATATTTTTCTTGTCTTTTATTTTATAAAAATTTTCTTTAACAACCTTTTTTTATTCTTGTAGAGATTTAACCAAAAATGTGGTTACTTTATAAAATAAAGTTTTTATGAAAAATGGCTATATAACCTTTGTATTTTATTCTAACCATGTTTTATAAACATATCATTTTCTTTATCAAATCACCACCAATTTACTCAACATCTTAACTAAACATATGAGACTTTTATAACATGAAATTATCAAGATGATATCCAAATCATGTAGGGTTTTAACCATGATCATTTCATATGCTAACAAGTTCAAAAACCAAATTTAATTTTAGTTTTAACAACTTTTATAAAAATCTCTAGTTGTATGTTACTTTTTATAATCTTGTGAAAGTCTTGTTTTTAAATAAAAACCTTATATACTTTCACAAGATCAATAGTTATGATCATCCATTTAATCCTTTATGTTAAAAACCCTTTAACATAAACATGCATAATTTTTAGATCATGTCTTAAAATATCTTCTAACAATTTATTTGCATCATAAACATCATAACAAGACTAAATAAGCATATATCAAGTCTTAGATCACAATATAAACAATCATAATTATATCATGATTTTTATTCTTTGCTTCTTTGTATTTTTTTTTCATGCTTATTATGTATGATTTCCTTGGTTATTATTAGTAATAATAACAATCATAATCATAATATATTTGTATATAAAAAAAATAGTTATAGAAGCTTATTTCTAGCACTAGGCTAGGGATGATCTTGGAAGATTATTAAGACTAAGAAGATGATGATCTTGTTGGTAGAACACTTTTGTATGGATGAAAACCCTTCCTTTTACTTCCAATAGCTTTAGATCACCTTATGTTACTTGGAAATCCATGTTGATCATGAAGGAGGTAATAAAAATAATTGGGTTTTTGAAGGTGTTCTTATGAAAAAGATGAAGATAGTTAGGGTGACCTTGGATGATGAAAGATGATAGAGTAAAGTGTAGTAACTTAGTGACTAAGTGTAGAAATTAATCACATTCTCATCCACTAGTAACTAGATAAATAATATCTAGATATTTTACCATAATAAACAAGGGGGTGGGACCCCTTGTTCACGTTCATAAGGTGGGGGGGGGGGTCTTATGTTGTTGAAAAATGTTAGTAATTTATAAGGTTTCAAAATGTGGTAAAAAGATGTAAGTGTTTAGGTGTTTAAGTTTTCCAACTTATTGAGATGTTTCATGACTTGAAATGATTTTATTTTTACCATACAAGACCAAAAATAATAATCACTAGTTCGCTACATGTGCCAAAATATAGTTCGGCTAGATGTTTAGCGCTCGTTTTGCTAGTAAATAGTCGAAAGGTACGCTTATGGAAGTTGTAGGAAAATTCCAGTTATGTGCGAAATTGATATTCCATAATTATTTTTGTATGAAATAGGTGCCTAAACATCAATTTTTGCATCTTGTAGAAAAAATACAATTGCTGAATTTTGCGGAAAATTCATGAAATGGTCACTTTTAGCGCATTTCGGACAGTTTTTAGTGCTACCGGGCATTGGTAAAATATTAACCAAACTCTTGTATTCCCATATAGGGTTTAATATATAATTGATATTGGACTCTCATCCGAGTCCTAAAGATGTCATTTTAGATGTTTTCTGCGGATCCGGAGTTTTCGTTAGCACTCTAGTTCACTAGGCACTACTCTAGTTGTTTCGGTGAATTGTTTGCACTATTTCAAATGTACCCAATAAAAGTGAATCATGTGTAATAATAAACGAATATTCCATGAGTTTTCTAAGATGTATTTCATGTAATCATGCAGTCCGAATATTCAAAACACATACTTGTATAATGTAAATCACCGTTTTGAATGTAAGTAAATTACCCGAAAGTGGCAGTTGTCACATTCTCCCCTTGTTATTTAGAATTTCGTCCCGAAATTCTAGCTTTGTTATTCTTTGCAGGAGTCTTCGGAAATAAGTGAGGATATTTTTCCTTCATTCGGTCTTCACGTTCCCAAGTATACTCGGGTCCGTGACGAGAGTTCCAACGAACTTTTACTAATTTGATACGACTTCTCCGTGTTTTATTGACCTTCCAGTCCGTGACCTCAACAGGTTCTTCAGTGAAATGGAGTTTGTCGTCAATATGAATTTCATCCACAGGAATGGCAACGGTTACTTGTATTGGACTCTTTTTAAGATTCGACACATGAAACGTGTGGTGTACACTGCTAAGTTCATCAGGTAACTTCAACTTGTAGGAAACAGTGCCAATCTTTTCTAAGATTTCAAATGTTCCAATGTAACGCGGGTTAAGCTTTCCACGTTTACCGAACCTCACTACGCCTTTCCAAGGTGAGACTTTCAACAAAACTTTTTCTCCAACCTCGAAAGATGCTTGTTTTCGTTTTCCATCTACGTAGAGCTTTTTTCGATCGCGAGCCGCCTTAATACGGTCTCGGATCTGAAAAATTTTATCCGTAGTATCTTGGACTAGTTCCGGACCAATTAATTGACTATCGCCTGTTTCCGCCCAACATAGCGGAGAGCGACACTTTCGACCATAAAGAGCTTCGAACGGTGCAGCTTGTATACTTGTATGGTAGCTGTTATTGTAGGAAAATTCAACTAGAGGTAGATGATTATCCCAATTGCCGCCTAAATCCATAACACATGCACGAAGCATATCTTCGAGTGTTTGGATAGTCCATTCGCTCTGGCCGTCAGTTTGTGGATGAAAGGCCGTACTTAGATTCAATTGAGATCCAAAGGCCTGTTGAAATGATTTCCATATTCTTGAAACAAAACGACCGTCTCGGTCCGAAATGATTGAAATAGGCACTCCATGACGAGTCACTATTTCTTTGAGATATATTTCCGCTAGTTTCTCAGTACTATCCTTCTCCCGAATCGGTAAGAAGTGTGCGGACTTTGTCAATCTATCGACGATTACCCATATCATATCATGACCTTTCGAGGTCCTGGGTAACTTCGTAATGAAGTCCATAGATATTTGTTCCCATTTGCAAGCGGGAATCTCGGGTTGTTGTAGCAAACCTGATGGTTTCTGATACTCTGCCTTGACCTTCGCGCAGGTCAAGCATTTTCTAACATAGTTAGCAATATCCTTTTTGAGGTTAGGCCACCAATAGTACTCTTTTAAGTCTTGGTACATCTTATCTGATCCAGGATGGATCGAGTACTTTGACCTATGTGCTTCCTCAAAAATGAGATCTCGGAGACCTCCAAAGAATGGAACCCAAATTCTACCCGCAAAGTACAAAGTTCCATCCTCCTTTGGTACTAACTGTTTTTCCATGCCTCGAAGTGATTCTTCTAGAATATGTTCTTCCTTGAGCGCTTCTTGTTGTGCATTTTGAATTCGTGCGGTAAGATCTGTGTGAATCGTCATCTCTAGTGCTCGCACTCTTAGTGTTTTAACTCGTTCCTTGCGGCTCAAGGCGTCTGCTACAACGTTCGCCTTGCCCGGATGGTACTTGATTTCACAGTCATAGTCGTTCAATAATTCAACCCAACGTCGCTGACGCATATTTAATTCTTTTTGGTTGAATATGTGTTGTAAACTCCTATGATCTGTGAAAATAGTGCACTGTGTACCATATAAGTAATGCCGCCAAATTTTCAAAGCAAATACCACCGCGCCTAGCTCTAGGTCGTGAGTGGTATAGTTCTTCTCGTGAACTTTCAGTTGGCGGGACGCGTACGCGATAACCTTTTTACGTTGCATGAGTACACAACCCAAACCTTGATGCGAAGCATCACAGTATACCACAAAGTCATCGGTACCGTCGGGTAATGATAGGACTGGTGCAATGCACAACTTGTCTTTAAGATGTTGAAATGCTGCTTCTTGTTTCTCTCCCCAATCGAATTTCCTGTCTTTCTGTGTAAGAGAAGTTAGCGGTTGAGCAATCTTTGAGAAATTCTCAATGAATCTCCGATAATATCCCGCTAAGCCCAAAAATTGTCGCACTTCAGTAGGAGTCTTGGGCGCTTCCCAATTCTTAATCGATTCAATCTTCGACGGGTCTACTTGAATACCCTTCTCGTTCACTATATGCCCGAGAAATTGTACTTCACGAATCCAAAACTTACATTTGGAAAACTTCGCGTATAAATTCTCCTTTTTGAGTAGTTCTAAGATGGTTCTCAAATGTTGTTCATGCTCGTCTGCCGATCGTGAGTATATCAAGATGTCGTCAATGAACACTATGACGAATTTGTCGAGATACGGCTTGCACACGCGGTTCATTAAATCCATGAAGACCGCCGGTGCGTTCGTTAAACCAAAAGGCATAACGAGAAACTCGTAATGACCATAACGAGTCTGAAAAGCCGTTTTCGGTATGCTTTCTTCTTGAACTCGTAACTGATGATACCCCGATCGTAAGTCTATCTTTGAATAAAAACTCGACCCTTGAAGTTGATCGAATAAGTCGTCAATCCTCGGTAGTGGATACCGATTCTTGATGGTGAGTTTATTCAACTCTCTGTAGTCGATACACATTCTGAATGTCCCGTCCTTCTTTTTCACAAAGAGAACTGGAGCTCCCCAAGGCGAGAAACTCGGTCTGATGAATCCCTTATCCAACAACTCTTGAAGTTGTGTGGACAATTCCTGCATTTCAGAAGGTGCTAATCGATATGGAGATCTGGCTACAGGTGCAGCTCCTGGTACCAAGTCGATGTGAAATTCGACTTGTCGATAAGGCGGTAGTCCTGGCAAGTCTTCAGGAAAGACTTCAGGAAATTCTTTTACTACCGGAATATCTGTCAACTTCGGCCCATCGGCCTTCTTGTCTACTACATGCGCTAGAAAGGCAATATAACCTTTCCGTAAGTATTTCTGTGCTTTCATACAATTGATGATCCGCAATGGGGTGTCACGCTTCTCTCCATGTATAACAAGTGTCTCTTCGTTCGGTAGTGGTAGGCGAATGATCTTCTCGTGGCAAACGACTTCAGCTCGATTTTTGGATAGCCAATCCATGCCAACCACTACATCGAAACTACCCAATTCGACGGGTAAGAGATCGATATTGAATTTTTGTTCACCAAGTTCTAAGGTACACTCCTTAACAACTTCTCTCGTCTCTATTAGTCTACCGTTAGCCAATTCTATAGAATATGGAACATCTAGTTTACTAGGTTCCAAGCGCAGAATATTTTTAAATTCTATAGAGATAAAACTAAAATCGGCTCCGGTATCAAATAATATGGATGCGAAATGATCATTGAGGAGAAACGTACCAGTGACCACATTAGGGTCTTGGCGCGCATCTTTGGCTCCAATCACAAATGATCGACCACGAGCTTGAATTTCTTTAGGACAGTCTTTCTTGTAGTGATCTTTGCTTCCGCATCCAAAGCATCCTTGACCACGACCATTCCCGTTCCCATTCTTGTTACCAAATCCACTTCCCGATCCAGTATTATTTCCCGTTCCCCAACATGACTCGGTACGGTGGCCAAGCTTGCCACACTTATCACACTTGACAACCCGACAATCACCCACGTGATGAAATTTGCATCGTTCACACTTAGGTAAAGTACCAGCGTACTTCTTAGGACCAGTGTCGTTTGTGGATACAAACACCCTTGCATCCTTTTGCGGGTTATTCTGTCGCCTGTTGTTGTTGTTGTTGTTGTTGTTGTTGCTGGGGTTATTGTTATTGTTGTTGTGGTTGTTGTTACTGTTGTTGTTATTACTACGGGTTCCCCTCTTGAAATTCGAGTAATTCCTCTTCCCACGGTTGGAAGACTCAACATGTGTTTCCTTCTTGTCATCACCTTTCTCACTGAATATCTTCATCCTGACCCCGTCTTCAGTAAGACTCACGGCTATAGTCACAGCCTGAGTAATAGTCGTGGGTTTAGCTGCAGTAACCAGGCTTCGAATCTTGTCAGAAAGTCCCCAGATGTAGCGTTCGATACGCTTGTATTCTGGTGTCACAAGATAAGGAATCACGCGGGACAGATCGTGAAATCTTTGCGTATATCCCGTTATATCAGCTCCGACCATGGTAAGGTTCCAAAACTCGTTCTCCAACTTCTGGAGTTCAGCACGAGAACAATACTTATCCCTCATACGTTCCTTCAGTTCATCCCAAGTCAACGCATAAGCAGCGTTTTCACCCAAAGTTTGTACTTGTAGGTTCCACCAGGTAAGGGCCTCGTTGAGAAACAAGCCAGTAACGAAAGTGACTTGCTGATTAGCGGAACATCTGCTCATTCTGATAGTGGAATCCGTTTTCTCCGTCCATCTCACATAAGCTACAGCACCGCCTGTGCCATCGTAGTTAAGTGGCTTGCAGTCCAGAAACTGCTTGAATGTGCACCCTGAAATTGGACAACGGATTTTGAATGAGCAAACAGTGAATCGCACGAATAGATTTAGAAAGAAATTTGATGAGTTGTAACAAAACAAATAAACGTTACCCGTAATATTTGTTCCACCTGAAGGACCGCTTGGACCCTAGCCTCCCGATCCGCCGGTGCCACCACTTTGTTCGACACGGGATGCCTCATACAATGCGATAGCTTGAGCGATTCTCTGTTCTATAAGTGCATTCAGTTCCCCCTCGGTCGTAGGCATTTGTGGGGGTGGGGGTGGATTAGTCCGTGAACGTAAGACTCTCCTTGGTGGCATGATTCTTCCAAAGGAGAAATAGGATAAAGATTAGACGTTGATTTGGTTTGTTCAAAAAGAAATATTCATAACATTAATAGCAATATCACCAGCAAACATATTATGCGAGTAAATAAGTTAATATAAACAATAAAATATGTCCAACCAAACCACTAAGATGCATTTAATAGATAACACCAAGTTTTTCATATATATATAGTCAACCGGTTACATAATCGTTTGAAAGGAACAAAAATAGACTCGGGCTACATAACCCGGTCATACTAGTCTAGTACAACAAAAGAGATAACAAGATCTTCCTTCCAACTGTGTGATCCACTGTATGTCGGTTGTCTTCAAAACTTGGTGGAGCATCAATATGTACACAAAACGACTATAAATACCCGTCCCAAAAGTATACTACCGGTAAACATAGTCTATGGTGGGGGAAAAACTGGTGGTGGAATCGGGAACAACAACCTGTGAACATCAGAAACCCTACCCTCCAAATCTAGAACCAAACGGTTCAGGAATACCATCTGCTGCTCGAGCGTCAGAATACGAGCAGGTAAATCAACTGGCGGTAGATCCACTGGTGGCATCTGAGGTGGTAGTGGGGGTAATGGTGGTGACCCTGGTGGTGGTGGTGGTGCCAGAAGTACCAAACCAAGCAGGTGAGTAAGCTCATCCTCGAGTTCACTAACTCGACGGATAACAAAGTCTATCTGATGCTCGAGTGTGAGCACACGAGCTGGTAACTCAGTAGTAGCAGCTAGGTAATGCAATGGGTGGTATGGGTCTGTGATGGGCATATCATGTGGGTATAGGTCCATGTCCCCGGGTGGTATATGGGCATGTCCCGAGGGTCCTGCCTCGTCAGTATGGTCTATATGTGGTAGAATAGGGGCAATATGATCAGGTGCAGGGACAGCTGGATCATCTGGTAGGACATCATCCATCTCAACGTCTGCATTGCGCTGTAGGCCAATGGCTTGCAGTGCAGAGGAAGTAACAGATGCATAAGATGAAGCATCTGAATCGGTATCGGAGTCAGAAGAAATGACAATAACCGGGACTACCGGTGCAGCGACCTCCAAAATAACCACGTCATGAACATCCCCGTCTCCCAACTCATCACCTAAATGCTCCACGGGAATCACAGGAACTACAGCGTCGTCATCCTCGTCGAAGTCGTCAATAAAAAGCATAATAGCAAGAGGAAGGACATCCCATGGTATAACCTCGACCACATGTTCACCCTCCGGGTTACCCATGATAACTATCTCGTTAAGTAGAGGGGGCATAACTAGCACATCATCATCAATAATGTCTCCTAACCCGTATGCGTCGATAATGTCATCAACAATCGCGAACGGCTGAAAGTCATCCAAATCATCGTCAGCTGCCGACTCGCTGTCGGACGTAATGACCTGGACTGCCGGTACATACTCGTCGTCGGAGGATAGCTCCATCGGGTCTACGTCGTCATATATGTTGCTTCCTTCAGAGGAAGACATGATATCCTGAGAAATAAGTTGTTCGACACGTATGAGCATTTGTTATTTTACATATATACACGAAATGTAGTTTTCACATAGAGTTCATTTTAAGTTATCCTACTTGAGTTGTGTGGATTAACTTAAAGTTGCATGTCTACCATTTAGATGACTAAGACACTAATGTCCTTGCTTGATTTGTATGAGATGAATTCTTGTTGAAAGTGGACCATGAAAAATGTTTATGCAAGTGAAAACATTTGTTTGTATTTAACTGGTTTTCGTGAGAGATCCCTAGTGATTGTAGACTTAGACTCGATAAAGAATCCTGGTTCACTACAATCGATGCTCTGATACCAAGCTGTCACACCCGCTCATAGCGGAAACGCAAGGTGTGATCTGTCTGGTTTTCATTGCATAAATATCGATGTACATGAACAAACTATATGAATAAAACATACTCCATTGCCATTACATAGTGTTTCAAAAGATTACAACATAAGTTTAGTGTGTCGGTTACAAACCATTAACATGAAAATAAAGCGTTATTGTTTCATACATTAACTTGAAATAAACTACAAAGGTTTAAACCATCATATTTCCGCAAAGAGGCGGAATATAATAGTTAAACCCTTCAAAAGATGGCATGGAGTTCCTGTACTTGTTATCTTGACTGGGAAATCCGACATGGTCCTTTAATTCCCTGAAATACATGTTAAGTTTGGAAAACATCAACAAAAGTTGGTGAATTCATGCAATTTAGTTGTAAACGATGTATGAAAAATGTGAGTTGTAGTATGTAAAGCGTCAATGAAATCGTTGATCATTAATGTTTTGCAAGGACATTAATATGTGTGACGAAAAAGGAAGCAATCCAACCCTAGACGATTTTATGCCGATTCCTATCGACTGGGACACAAACGCACTCTTCTGTATGGGTCCACGACCAAGAGTGGGGCTCGCCAAAACCCATTAGATCTAGTCCTTTGTTCCTTGGTCCAAACTGGATTAATGGTGCTTATAGTATGGCCCTAATTCGCACATGATCTAAGGTGTTTCATTACATAACTTTAACATACTTTGAACATGTATCTTCTCCGATAGTTGTAAAGTTGTAAAACATTTAAATGAATAGGGGAACATGAACTCACAGTATCGCGTCCTGTGAATAGATGTAAATAAGATCTCACGTGCGGTCGTCCTGAATAGCGTGGCGACCTACAAATGTTCTTATTTTTGTTAGACACTTCGGTCTTTGTAATAACTTGAGTACAAGTCTTGTGTCTTATATGTGTGTAAGACTTGTATGTCAATACTGTTCGTTGAACGGTGTATTTAGATGAATGAGTTGTTAATCTGTTATATATATATATTTCACCAAATATATATATATATATGTCATCTTGTATCTTGTGAGTTGTATAGTCGGATTTAGTCCTCTAAATCTCGTGTCTTATATGTATCAATTGTATGATTGTGTTTACAATAATGGTATCATTGGGCCGAGCCCATGTTTTCATGTTATTGGGCCCAAAATAGCGTTGGGCCTAAATAGTGTTGGGCCTCAAATAGTGTTGGGCCTCAAATAGTGTTGGGCCTCAATAGTGTTGGGCCTCAATAGTGTTGGGCCTCAAATAGTGTTGGGCTTGAATAGTGTTGGGCTTGAATAGTGTTGGGCTTGAATAGTGTTGGGCTTGAATAGTGTTGGGCTTGAATAGTGTTGGGCTTGAATAGTGTTGGGCTTTGGCCCATATGTTTGGTATTTGGGCTTAGCCCATGAATTTATGTTAAGCCTACTATGAAGATAAGCCCATTATGAAGATAAGCCCATTAGGAAAAATAGCCCATTAAGTAATATAAGCCCATTTGTTATAAAAATAGCCCACTAGTATAATAAGCCCATTTATTTTTATAAAAACCTTTTTATAAAAATTTACTAAGTATACTTGTTAGTAAATAAAAACATACTAGTTTTTATAAGTTTATAAACATCCGAAATTTGTTATCGATAGCATACTTATATTCCGTGCCGACAAATCGTCTAAACGTCGTAGTAACTCCCCGGATTGGTGACTCGTTTAAGGATTCGTTCGTCGTCCGTTTTGACCATAATTGGTGTCCGATTATTAGAATCGTCCGTAACTCGTTTTAAGGCGTTATTATGTGAAGTCTTGTAGGACTTTCATTATGAGGTGTTTTGAGTTTAAATGTGACATTAGATACAAGTTCCTACATTGATATATATAACTAATACATCACACTAAAATTGTCAAAGTAACCAAATATATATTTTTAAGAAAATATATATTTTTCTTGTCTTTTATTTTATAAAAATTTTCTTTAACAACCTTTTTTTATTCTTGTAGAGATTTAACCAAAAATGTGGTTACTTTATAAAATAAAGTTTTTATGAAAAATGGCTATATAACCTTTGTATTTTATTCTAACCATGTTTTATAAACATATCATTTTCTTTATCAAATCACCACCAATTTACTCAACATCTTAACTAAACATATGAGACTTTTATAACATGAAATTATCAAGATGATATCCAAATCATGTAGGGTTTTAACCATGATCATTTCATATGCTAACAAGTTCAAAAACCAAATTTAATTTTAGTTTTAACAACTTTTATAAAAATCTCTAGTTGTATGTTACTTTTTATAATCTTGTGAAAGTCTTGTTTTTAAATAAAAACCTTATATACTTTCACAAGATCAGTAGTTATGATCATCCATTTAATCCTTTATGTTAAAAACCCTTTAACATAAACATGCATAATTTTTAGATCATGTCTTAAAATATCTTCTAACAATTTATTTGCATCATAAACATCATAACAAGACTAAATAAGCATATATCAAGTCTTAGATCACAATATAAACAATCATAATTATATCATGATTTTTATTCTTTGCTTCTTTGTATTTTTTTTTTCATGCTTATTATGTATGATTTCCTTGGTTATTATTAGTAATAATAACAATCATAATCATAATATATTTGTATATAAAAAAAATAGTTATAGAAGCTTATTTCTAGCACTAGGCTAGGGATGATCTTGGAAGATTATTAAGACTAAGAAGATGATGATCTTGTTGGTAGAACACTTTTGTATGGATGAAAACCCTTCCTTTTACTTCCAATAGCTTTAGATCACCTTATGTTACTTGGAAATCCATGTTGATCATGAAGGAGGTAATAAAAATAATTGGGTTTTTGAAGGTGTTCTTATGAAAAAGATGAAGATAGTTAGGGTGTTCTTGGATGATGAAAGATGATAGAGTAAAGTGTAGTAACTTAGTGACTAAGTGTAGAAATTAATCACATTCTCATCCACTAGTAACTAGATAAATAATATCTAGATATTTTACCATAATAAACAAGGGGGTGGGACCCCTTGTTCACGTTCATAAGGTGGGGGGGGGGGGGTCTTATGTTGTTGAAAAATGTTAGTAATTTATAAGGTTTCAAAATGTGGTAAAAAGATGTAAGTGTTTAGGTGTTTAAGTTTTCCAACTTTTTGAGATGTTTCATGACTTGAAATGATTTTATTTTTACCATACAAGACCAAAAATAATAATCACTAGTTCGCTACATGTGCCAAAATATAGTTCGGCTAGATGTTTAGCGCTCGTTTCGCTAGTAAATAGTCGAAAGGTACGCTTATGGAAGTTGTAGGAAAATTCCAGTTATGTGCGAAATTGATATTCCATAATTATTTTTGTATGAAATAGGTGCCTAAACATCAATTTTTGCATCTTGTAAAAAAAATACAATTGCTGAATTTTGCGGAAAATTCATGAAATGGTCACTTTTAGCGCATTTCGGACAGTTTTTAGTGCTACCGGGCATTGGTAAAATATTAACCAAACTCTTGTATTCCCATATAGGGTTTAATATATAATTGATATTGGACTCTCATCCGAGTCCTAAAGATGTCATTTTAGATGTTTTCTGCGGATCCGGAGTTTTCGTCAGCACTCTAGTTCACTAGGCACTACTCTAGTTGTTTCGGTGAATTGTTTGCACTATTTCAAATGTACCCAATAAAAGTGAATCATGTGTAATAATAAACGAATATTCCATGAGTTTTCTAAGATGTATTTCATGTAATCATGCAGTCCGAATATTCAAAACACATACTTGTATAATGTAAATCACCGTTTTGAATGTAAGTAAATTACCCGAAAGTGGCAGTTGTCACAGTGTCGGCTGGACACGGCCCCGTGTGCTGGTAAGATCCTAAAACGTTTTGTCCGTACTCTGATAAAAAGTCAGAAGGGAATCTTTTGGTGGACACGGGGGCGTGTTGACCTGGGCACGGCCCCGTGTCGAAAGGCTGTTTATGAAGTTTGTCTATTTTTAAGGATTTTTTCCGGATCGGGAGGTTCCTTACTGGATGGAACAACCCCAAAGTGCCTAAGATACCTTAATTGTTCTAGATTGAGACGAGAACGCAAGAGGTTGTCAGTGAGGGTGATTCCTATGCTATATGTAGGTGGGCAAGTCCAACCCTTTCCCGGGCTCTCGTTAAAGAAGGTGTATGCCAAATCGCTCAGGTCTATGTATGCATCGAACGAAGTCGATGGGGAGTCCTTCACGGCACAATCGGCACAGGGACGACTATCGCTCAAGTCCTTACTAGAGTTAGAAGTATCGTTGGGGACAACGAAGTTGTTTGAATGCGATTCCAACACTTCTTCTTGGTTATCATCTTGAGATAAATTATTGAAATCTATCCCAAGTTCTTTTAACCAATTAAGAATTAGATCTTCTAATTGAAATAGTTCATCAAGAAGCATTTCTCCTAGAAAATCTGGTTGGGAGCATTCGAGGGAGAGATAGGGATTATTTTTACTTTCGCCCCTCTTAAGGATACAAGGAAACGATGGGTCTATATAGTGGGGCTTATAATTAAGAAAATAAAATTCTAATTCCTTATGGGTACCACCACATATTTGACACCACGTACCATAAGAGTGCTAAAAGTAAAAAGTATCAGTATCACTCATGTTTGTGTCAAAAATTACCAACCGTCGGGATCTTACGGTTCTGTTTTCAGTAACTGAATCTTGGGCACGGGGCGTGTTGAGTGGGCACGGCCCCGTGTTCAGCTTACTGTCTGACTTAAAACAGGATTGCTAGTTCCAATGATTGGGCACGGGGCGTGTTCAGCGGGCATGGCCCGTGCTGAGTTCTACAGAAGCTGAAAACTAAGAAAAATCCTAAAAAAAATAGAAAAATAAGAAAAAACGATTAGGCCGTTGATTCCTAACTTTCTTTAAATCCTTGTGTCCCCGACAACGGCGCCAAAAACTTGATGCGTGTGAAGTATGTATATAAGTTTAACTATATTTTAAGCCCTTTTACACTTTCTTTAGCCAAGTTTTAAATTTATAAAACACGATATTTACTAACACTAAACACACATATGGGCAAGTGCACCCATCGTGAGCGTAGTATAGTGTTGGTAAGATACCGAGGTCGTCCAAGGACACAAGAGCTTTTAGTACCGGTTTATCCTCAACGTCTAATCAAATCAAAAGTTTAGAAAAATGTTTTAAACTAAGAAAATAAAAACTAACTAAAATGCTGAGAAATAAAAATAAAAGAAAAACAGATAGACAAGATGAATCACTTGGCTCCGACTCGTGTTTAGTGTAACCTTTGATTATTTCCGCACTTTTGCACTATTTAAGAGATTATCTTAGTTATTGTAGTAGGTCCCTCTTTTGAAGGTGACGTTACCCTCAACCCAGTAGTTTGAGTCAGCAAGGATACAATCCTAAAGGGTCGGATTATTGAAAGATAATTAATTAAGTTATTAATGCATAATGTGGTAGGCCCCTCTTTTGAAGGTGACGTTACCCTCGGCTAAGTAGTCTGAGTCAGCGGTGATACAGTCCTAAGTAGCCGGGTTAAAGTATTAATAGTAGTTTAACTTATGAGGGGATCAAAGTGTTTGGACCCCCGCCATCCAATACCGTTAAGTATTGAAGGAGGTCCTACTAAATTTGACCCAGGTCCTTTGTAGGATCTATACACTGAACAATGGCAAGACTCTTACCAAACCGTTCCCTTAACCCCCGACCAGGTAGCCAACATACCTCCATATAGACCGTGGAGATATGAATGGTGAAAATCTTTTATTTATATAGACAGTTAAATAATGCCAAGACACCACGGACAAACGATAAGGAAGAATCACTTTCAACATAAGAAACTAGTTATTAAAGTCATTAATACATAACCAATTAAAAAGTGCGAAAAGATTAAAAATAAAAAGTATTACACTAGACACTTTGTCTTCACCAAGTGATGTAAGAGACTTAGGCAAACATGGCCTTGATTGTCAAGAACTCTTACGATCAATCTTGGATCCCGAGACGACTCACACACTCTATGATGGACAATGGATGATGGTGGGGGATGATGGTGTTATGGTGGTGGTGGGTGGTGGGTGAAGTGTGAGAGAGGTGGTGTGCCAAGGGATGGTTTGAGCTTGAGCCAAGCACTCCTATTTATAGGCTAAACAGAAGCTCGGGCACGGCCCCGTGTCCAGTGGGCACGACCCCGTGTCCACATCCTTCTCTGTCTTCATTAATTGCTCTTGTCTTTATTAGTTGACCCACGGCCCCGTGTCCGCTGGGTACGACCCCGTGTGCAGAAGCATATCTGTACTATCAAGATTTTCCTGGATTCTGCGAATCTTATAGTTGACCACGACCCCGTGGTGGGCGATGGAAGCTTCTACAACTTTGTCTTTTATGCTGACACTTGGGTACGCCCCCGTGCTCATTGAGCACGGGGCGTGTTCAGCCTCCTGTTTTCTTGTTTTGCTTGGGAAGATGCTTTTGGAGAGGTCGGGCATGCCACGTTTATTCCTTTTCTTGTATTTATGTTAGATTTAGCTGCCTTTTTGCTTCTTTTGTTAATTTGAGCTCATTTAATCCTGAAAATACAAAATGAAGACAAAAACACACTTTTTCCAATATTAGTACTAAAAAAGGGTTAGTTTTATGCCACAATTGATGTAATTTATATGTTGCATTTTGCACAAATCAAACACATAATGAACTAAGTTAAAAATATATTATTTTGTCAATATTTCAAATAATGGAATAAAAATAGTTTAAGTTAAAATAATTATTTTAACTAATAATTATATAATTTGGAAATTATATAATATATATCCAACGTATAACTCAAAGTACACCAATTCCAAAATAAGTCTTAATGAATAAGACTAAGAGTCGTTACACGACCTAAGCGTCTAATTAAACATAACACACGTGTAGGTAGTGGTACGACATAAGGAAAAGACCTTTGAGTATACGTGACAGCAGGACGTAAACTAGTGAGTTCATGTCCCCCTTTTCTTTTAACTGTTTTCGGTTTTATAACTTCGGGGGTGAGATACATGTTTCAAATATTTCAAATGTTTCAATGGTATGGTTAGCTTAGGAATAAACTGTTAGACCACATGGATTATGTAGTATATGGGTGTAGCGAGCCCCACCCATGGGTCATTGTGTGGCCGCATGTTGTGACTATGTCGTTCCCGTCGGATGGACCGGAGGAAATTCGCTAGGTTTGAGCACTTCCTACGCACCACACATATTAATGTCCTTGCAAAACATTAATGATCTGTTGATAGATGCTTTACATACCGGTTATCAGATGAATTCTCTCAAATGTTTACAAGATTATTCGTGCACACATACAAAAACACATGAACTCGCTCAACTTTTGTTGATGTTTTCAAACTACATGTATTTCAGGAAATTAATGGATCTGGCGAAGTATGAAAGTTTCAAGAAGTGTATTCAAGTTCGATGTCATCCAACTTTTGAAAGGGTTTGATTTGGATGTCTTATCTTAGATATGACATACGAATCAAAGCCTTGATTTATATATGTCTTTTGTTTAAAAGTCCTTATGGTACTTGGTACTTGAATGGTTTGTAAGTTAAACATGAAGTATGTTGGTTGGTACTGAACAACTTGTGTTTGTGATATTTTAAAAACTTATGAATGGATGAACATCGTATTTTAGTCATATAGTTGTTTATTATAATTGAATGAAATGATATTAATCAAGTCACACGTATACGCTTCCGCAAAAGTCAGGGTGTGCCAGTTTGGTATCAGAGCTTCGATTGTAGTGAACTAGGATTCCTTCTCGAGTCTAGACTATAATCACTAGGACTCTCTCATGAAAATATTTTTACAAAATATTTTTCATTGCATTTACAAAATGCCAAGATCCATGCAACAAACGTTTTTCAAAGGAAAGAAAGAAACACGAGCAAGGACATAGTCGATGGTTTAGTTTGCATGGGGAGACTTGTTAAGTTAGAAAAGACTCACGTAGGAATAACGTGAATGCATGTTACGTGATGCCTATCTTTGTCTGCATATACTGAGTGATAGTAATTAATATAAGTGCACATGCCATGATTATTATGTTACAGGTACACATGTCGTCATCGGAAAGTAGCTTACCAGAGGATCACGACCCCATGGCGGTAGTCTCAGACGACGAGATAGCACCGGATCCTGAGGTCTTCACATCGGATACAGATATTTTTAAACAAGTGTTTACAAGTAATTTTGTAAAAATTAAACACTTAGAAAAATATTTTTAAACAAGTGTTTACAAGTAATTTTGAGCATGGTTTTCATATAAAATTTGCCAAAACTTTTATTATAAAATTTAAAAGTATTGGAGGTTTATTTTTAATAATAAAAATGACTAAGTATATATTTAGGAAAATATATTTAGAAGACACAAAATTATGTGCTACTTGTATGTTGCTTGTATTAGCTATATTAAAATTAGGAACCTTGAAAATAATATAACACACCAAAATACTAAAAATTGTAACATGAAAATATTACCAAAATCACAAGAAAATAAATATATAATTTATACCCGAATATTGGACAAATCGGACAATGGACATTTGGACTATATATATATATTCCGGAAATAAATTCGTAACTTAACAAATGTGATGAACGGTATTTTTAAAACCGAAGAAACCGCAAAATATGAATTTTTACAACTATTACAAAATATACCATATTTTGTCAAAATAGAAAATATATTATTTTTGAAGTATAAATTTTCAAGAATGATTCAAAAATATATTATTTTGGTGAAAACTAAAAATATATATTTTTTAGATATATATGGAAGAATACATATTTTTGCCAAGTAAAATTATAGATATTTTTCTATAAAAATTCTCTTAAAATATGTGTATTTTAAGAATATAAAGTTGGTGATTTTTAATTGTACAAAAATAAAATTCCGGAAAATTCTACATAAATTAAGTAAAGAATACTTAATAAATACAAGAAAATACGTATTCCTATACGTATAAATACACACCGGAATACACTACCAATACTTGGCAAAATACGCAAATACAAGTATATCTATACTTGGAAAATATACATGTGAGAAATACATGATAAATCAAGTTAAAAATATATTATTTTTACCAATATTCCAAATAATTGGATAAAATAGTTTAAGTTAAAATATACTTATTTTAACTAATAATTATATAATTGGGAATTATATAATGTACATCAACCATATAACTCAAAGTGTACTAAGTTCCGAAATAAGTCTCAATAAACAACTAAGACTAAGAGTCGTTACACGACCTAAACGTCTAATAAAACATAGCACGTGTGTAGGTGATAGTATGACTTGTGGAAATGAAATTTTGAGTTACGAGATAGCTACGCAAACCAGTGAGTTCATGTCCCCCTTTTCTCTTAACTGTTTTTGGATTTATAACTATCGAGGGTGAAATACATGTCAACTTGGGTATGATTTAGCTATGTAATGATCTATTAGATCATGTGACCATAGGCTGAATTGAATGCCATTAATTCATTTAAGAACCACGGGACAAGGTTAGATCTAGTGGGTATCGCCGAGCCCTACTCATGGTCCTTGTGTGACCACTTAGAGTGCTGGTGTGTCCCAATCGAGGTGATTCGACACGGTCGAGGTGATTCGACACAGTCAAGGTGATTTGACACGGTCAAGGTGATTTGACGCGGTCGAGGTGATTCGACACTACAATTCGTCTATTCGGGTCGAATACTGCCTATGTTATCACATATATTAATGTCCTTGCAAAACATTAATTGATCTGTTCATAGACGCTTTACATACCTGTTTTCAAAGGAATCTCTCAAAGGCTTACAAATTTATTGGAACTCATACAAAACGCATGAACTCGCTTAACTTTTGTTGATGTTTTCAAAATTACATGTATTTCAGGAAACAAGATGGATCTTGGGCGTTGGTGTTGTTTTCAAGATGTAAATATCAAGTTTAGATGTCATCCACTCTTGTTGGTTTGTAACTTAACCTGACGTTATGTTGATTGGAACTTAAACAACTTGTGTTTGTAAGGTTTTAAACTTATGAATGGATGAACATCATTTTAATCATATAGTTGTTTATTATAATCGAATGCAATGAAAACTGATCGAGTCACACGTATACGCTTCCGCAAAAGTCAGGTTGTGATACTGCATACTCTTAGGTGTGTCGCACACGTGCTGGTGGGCCGCACACTCAAACTTGAGCCATACACCACTTTGGGCCGCACACTTATATGTTTATATAATGGGCTGCTTTAGTTATTTTTCGTTATTAGGCATGTATCATAAATCTATATATGGCCCATGCATTTATTTTTGATGCGTGATGTTACAACTTGTATGCTACTTGCTAGATACGTGTAGGAATACGTGAATTACTTGCATACAAACCTAATAAATATTGGTAACTATAATAGGACGTGGTTGACCAACTATTAATACAAGTAAATTACCTGCCGAGCAAAACAAAGGTGATTTCACACACTTTACCAAAAAGTATGTATTCCTGGTGGTTGGGAACGGAAAACACTTTCCCTGGATTGGGATTGCCTAGTATTCCTGGTTGGAATACTGTTAAATGCTATTTATATTTCATGACTTAGTGTACTAAACGAAACTCTATCACGCAAGTCCCCACTTACTATACCGATTAATCGCTTGGCTGGCGAACGGGATATTAGTTGATAGCGCTATTTAGGTTTCAGAAACCTCACACCGTGCCTTAAGAGGACGGGCGTGAACTAATAGGCTCGGCAACCCGTCAATGATGATAGACATTGACAAATGGGGCAGCAACGATATAATATGTGCGCAAGTTTCGGTATTATTACGGAGTTTAGTAGCTTACAGATGGGGTAGCTCCACATGGCATGATATAAATGAGTAATTTAACAACATGAGTTTTTGGAAACTAAAACTGGAAAACCATGAACTCGCCAACTTTGTGTTGTCACCCTACTACATGCTTTGAAGGTACTTAAGATCAGCTCGGGAGCTTGCAGCGGAGGAGTGTAGTGGTTGCATTGAACCTATGTTAGGTTCTTAATAATATTTTATGAACTTTTAAACTAGTGTCTGAATTATTAAACTTATGCTTCCCCTTTTAACTTTCAATGTTGTTTTTGAACTTTAAACATTGGACGTTAGTCACTAATCGCATTGGTAGTGATATGTTTACTTTATTATATTTATTGTTTAATATGATTGGTGACATGATCCTGATCAGTCACACGCCTCAGGGTAGTACCCCGCATGTGAAAATTGAGGGTGTGACACAGTAGCTTGGTAATCCAAGAAACAAAAAGTTGTTATATCCTCAACCGAAGCCGAATATATTGCTTTCTCATTAACAGGTTGTCAAGCCCGTTGGTTGAAAGGAATACTTAATGAAATAGGCAAAGTTCTCTATCCTATCATCATTTATTGTGGCAATAATTCTACAATTTGCCTTGCAAAAGGTTCAGTTTACCATCGAAAGAGAAAGCATATTCGGGTTAAATATCATTTTATTCGTGATCTGGTAAATAAACGGGAACTAGAAGTTAGATTTTGTGCCACCAAGGATCAAGTGGCTAATGTACTTACTAAGGCTCTCCAAACAAAAGATTTTGTTCATCTAAAGAACTTGCTGCATCTCACGGAATCTAACTTACGAGAGGGTGTTGGATGTTATTAATAGTATAAGCTAGATTAATGATATTAAGTATAGGATACGTATGTAACTCTTCCTTGTATTCGATACTCATCACCAATTCTATACAAGAACATTTTAACATATTTAATCTCTCGCTGCATATTGTTGTATTCGTTATTGAATTCTAACAGATTTGAGCTTTGTTTTTAAAGTTCGAGCTCCACTCGTTTATTATATATTAATTAATTAATTAATATTAACTATAATTATTATTATATATAATTTAGTTATTTTTTATTATTTTATAATTACAAAATATTATTATATAAATAGAGTAAAATGCACGGATAGTCCCTGTAGTTTTGCAAAGTTTCAGCTATAGTCCCCAGATTTTGGAAATTACACTCATAGTCCCTGTGGTTTGACAGTTTGTTACGCTGATAGTCCCTAGAGTGGATGTGAGTTAGTTTTCTCAGTTAAGTCCATGTGAAATTACAAAATTAGCCTTGCTTTTATTATATTCATCAACATCATCATCATTCAACAGACTATTTCTTCTCTCTCTCTCTCTCACTAAAAACCACCACCACCGTCACCTCCCCTGCCGCCATCACCACTCCCCACCACCGCCATCCCCTTCCACCACCACACCTCCGTTTCAGTAGCATCACTCTTCTCTTCTAATTCCCCAAATTCACCCTCAAAGCCCTAGTTATGTACAGTTCTAATCTTACGATCGAGTAGAAAACCAACAATTCGCCACAAAACTAGCCCTAGAAACTCATCAACTTCAACTTCAACTTCAACTGCTCCGTGATCGGTTCGATTTTTCATCGGAGTAAAGCTAGGGTTTCAGTTTCCTTCAGTCATGAGTCCTATTCAGAATTTCGAGCAGCATTCTCGGCATCTCATGGAACCTGACCTCCGTATTGATTCTGTTTTTACTCTTTACATGTTGTAGTTTTAGAAATTGTGTGAAATTTTATGAGTAGTTGTGTGTGTGTGGTGTTTTATAGGGGAGTTTTGAGTTTGATAGAGTAGCAGGAAGAAGTGGTACTAGAAATGAGGTTTTCTAGTCCTAGTTTGAGTAAGAGGCTGTGTTTAGTTGTTAGGAGACATAAACTGGGTTTTAAAACTGATATGAATTGCGTTACGGATTCAGTATGACCGGATTTTGTATGGGTTTAGGAGGCGGAGGTGTGGTGGTGGAAGGGGATGGCGGTGGTGGGGAGTGGTGATGGCAGCAGGGGAGGTGACGGTGGTGGTGGTTTTTAGTGGAGAGAGAGAGAGAGAGAGAGAGAGAGAGAGAGAGAGAGAGAGAGAAGAAATAGTCTGTTGAATGATGATGATGAATATAATAAAAGCAAGGGTAATTTTGTAATTTCACATGGACTTAACTGAGAAAACTAACCCACATCCACTCCAGGGACTATCAGCGTAACAAACTGTCAAACCACAGGGACTATGAGTGTAATTTCCAAAATCTGGGGACTATAGCTGAAACTTTGCAAAACCACAGGGACTATCCGTGCATTTTACTCATATAAATATAAACTTAATATATTAATAAAAATATATATTAAATAGGTGGGCTCATTCAGGCTCGCGAGTCGGCTTAAGCTCGATAATCGAAGCTTGCGCTTTGTTTTTTGGCTCGGGCTCGAGCTCATTTAAGTCGGCTTATTCGAGTTTTTTTTGAGCCGATTTTGAGTAGCTCAACTCGTTTGCACCCCTCTACAGCAATAAAGAGTGCAGATACATATGTTTATTCAGCAGAATTAGGTAAGAATATGTATCCATTGATAAATATGATGAAGCGAGAAGTCGAGGGGGTTAATAGAAACATACAAGTAGCTAGCAAGTTCTCAAAATTGGTTATTATTTTATGCTTGTAATCCAACAGCTTGTTGTGTTACTTGTTTTGGATCTTAGATTCATAGGAAAGTCAGTTGAGATGTGAATCTTTTGTATTTCTATTTTTATATATAGATAGGGAAGTGGGGATGATATGATTTGTTAAGATATGGTCTTAATTTCCTTCTTGATCTTTAAAGAGCTTGTAGGGTACAGAAGTGAAATTGTTAGTGCATTTCCTAACTTATGTTATGTCAAAATTTAGCCCTAAATCAGCATTTGCTTTATTTGTGTCTATGTCAATAGTTATTATTTTTAGTTCAAAATATAACTAAACTTCTAATGATGATATTGTGAAATGAAAATGATGTCACAGGAGGTAAGGTCACAGGTCGTTATCAAAAGTGAGGAAATGAACTTTTAGCAGCCAGGTATCGTGCACATTCGTTTACCTACTTTTTTGACTGATTTCTTATGCAACATGCATACGTGATTTACGATATAACAGAAGATTGATTTTCATGTGGGAGAATGATTTATGCAACTTTTTTGGGGAAAATATCAAGATCCTGTGAAAAAGAAACATGGAAATGAACAAAAGAAACTATGTGGTAAGTTAAAAGAAAAGTTTAAGTTTAATCTTGAGTAGAAAAGAGGACTTTCTTTCATTGGTTTATAACGAAAAGAGCTATAGTGGGGACTGCAATAAAGATAAGAGAAATTTTCTAAATATTATTTCGTGTGTTTGGTTTTACATCCTACCATCGCAGACCCTACTAATAACTTTTGCTATTTGTGAGATTTACTGGGTACGGTTGTTGTTGTTGTTGGAGGTATCAAAACATTTTATACAACCTTTTAAGGAGTGATGCACCAAGTTCGTCGGTTTGAATCTAACTTTCATTGGCCTTCTACTTTAACTCTTTTGAAACATGTCCAACGCAACTGCATTTATTTGATCCCCTGTTGATTAGCATGCAAGTATTGGTTGAGTACAGTAATTTTTCTAGTAAAGAATGCAAACGATTCAAAAAACATATCATATGTTTTAAAAGGATTTAAATCAAATTGCGTAACTTTCTTGTGCACGTTAAAGTGGGCATTTTAGGTTAACATTTCAATAGTCTTTTTATTATTATTTTTTTAATACAGTAAATATGGTTACATTGTTAATATAAACATATTTTATTTGGTAAAGGTATTTATATATAAATAAGTACCTTGAGTCTTTCAACCTATTTCCTTTACATCTAAGACCATACGGTGTGGAGTGGCTTGAAAATTGGGCGTGTTATGACACGTGGACGACACGTTAACGTGCGTTAGTAAAGTGACGCGGTACATAAAACGAAGGGGTGGAAAGAGGCGTGGAAGAGTGGTGTTACTCGACACGTGGTAGACGCTTTTAATTTTTTTGTTTATTATTATTATTATTATTATTTTTAATTTATATATAAAATCCATTAAATTTAAGGGAAATTGGCTGTAATAATCCCACCTAGACCTTATTGGCCATTAATAATCCCACCTTAGAATATTTCCCTCTACCAGTCCCACCTTTCACCTATTTTTACTACAATGGTCCCCGTTAAAAAAAACTTAACGGAGTTAATCCTTTTTCCAAATTACAAACATATTTTTTAGCGCTTTTGATTAGAAAGACGATACGAGTCAATTGATGTAAAACTTGCCTCGAAATGGTGCTCCAAACGATGAAAACGGCGATTCAATTCGGGTGTTTAAATTTCCAATTAACAAAAATCAAGTCACTTGGAGTACCATTTCTAAATAAGTTTTACATCAATTGACTTGTATCATCATTCTGATTAAAAGCCCTAAAAAATCTGTTTGTAATTTGGAAAAAAGCTTAACTCCGTTAAGTTTTTTTAACGGGGGACCATTGTAGGTAAAATAGGTGAAATGTGGGACTGGTGGGGGGAATGTTCTAAGGTGGAATTATTAATGGCCAATAAGGTCTAGGTAAGATTATTACAGGCCAATTTCCTAAATTTAAATAAAACCCAATTAATACTAACTAAAAGATTACATAATTTAAAATTAAAAGATTACATAACTTAAATATTAAAACATTACATAAAAAATTAAAAAAGATTACGTTACTTCGACTACAACGTTAACCTAAAAACGCATTATTTGACACACCGCGTAGTGTCTAAAGTCATGGCCGTACATGTCATGGTACTCGACGCAAGCAATTTGGATGATGTCGCCTTCGTTTAGCTTACCATCGTTATTGTGTACGTTGTTGACTATCGACTCAAATCTCGCACAATCCCTATGAATCATCCGAAAACATGAACAAAGTGCGTCCACACTTCGGATGGCCTCACTCCTACGTAAACAAAATTCATGGTAAACTCATCCCAAAACGGAGCCATTTGTAACGTAGCCCAGTGGTTGGTCACCACAGCGACCCACAATTCGCATAACGCGATATCCTCTTGTACGACCCAAGAAATCACCGGCATTTCAAATGGTTTTTTGAGAGGGTATTTTTTATAATAGTTTTTTGAGAGGGTACTTTTTATGATAGTTGAGTGATTTGGTTAAATAAAAGAATAGGTGTATTTATATATAGGAGTAAATTTAAAAAAAAATACAACCTTTTTTTTACTAGCTGTTGGGGCCAACGGCTAAATTTTACCATCCAATAACATAACGCCATGTCGACCAACATATTAGCTAAACGTCGGTGGAAATGTTCAAGCCCATTCCATAACGTCATGCAAAACGTCGTTGACGGTGTGGTGTGTGCAACTTGGAAAGGCTTAAATGCAATAGATCTACGCCCATACCTTGTGGTCTAAGTTTTTTTTTTTAATTTTAATTTTTCTTTTTTTCAAGGAACTAGATGTATTTTATATATAATATGTTTCTATTTGACCTGGCTGGTGTGAGATAAGAGTGTGTTGCAAATCTGGAAGCTGTTTGATTTACGAGTGATTGATATATTCTTACATATCCCTTTTCTGCATCACACCTATGGCTAGTCATTTTTTAGCCTTATGTCACATAGCTTGTGTTTGAAACCTAGAGTCACATGCTCCTACTTGTCCCAATAAGCCTCCATGTTGGCTAAACATAATCCATTGTACAAAATGGAATCATTGCTTGATTTTTTATAGCCGAGTTCAACGATTTGATTATATATAAGGTTAGTATCGTGTGAGAAACAATAGACTAATTGAGAAACATTCTATATCATACATTTTCTCAAGCTTTTTGTAATATACATATATGTATAGTTTAAAATTGACTATATACATATGTGTATAATTCAAGATTTGGCAATATAAATATATGTATATAGTCAATTTGAAACTATACATATGTGTATATTACGAAACGTTTAGGAAAATGTGTGGTACAGAATTGTCACACCCCAACCGATGGCGGAAACATCGGGGTACGACACTGAGCGAAGCAGATTGTCCAGAAGTTTCCATAACAATTATCATTACCAATTAATTTAAAGTAACATGTCCCATACCATGTCTTAAGAGGCAAACATATTATTACAGAAAAATCTAGTCAAGGAATTCTGTTTCGACAACTCAGATTTATACATAGATAGTTTATTTATTGGTTTCTAGGACCTCTTTTCCTAGCTTCGATTTCATCACAGCACAGAGAGCATCCTAGATCTTTTCTGGCCTCAAGTTCACAGCAAGCTAAGCATATAAACAACTTAAGCACCTGTCACATACGTTAAAGTAACAGTCAATACACATAGTGTAAAGGTGAGCATACAAGTTTGATAATAGCATATAGAGTTCGAAATAGTTTACGCATAACCAACACGTACGCATAGTGAAATGAAGCACGTTAGTTATCGACATAGATCTATCGATACCAATGACTGCGGGTTGACTGCCCAAGGCAGTTCGTAATACATGATCACCACCGTAATCCATGCAAATAATTGTCCTTAACAACCCCCGAGTGAACGGGTGCTGAGTCCAAACTATAGTACTATCGTTGCTAAGGCAGGTAGACAACATTCCATGTGTAAACATAACAAACAAGCATTCATTAATCCACGTATAACATGCAGGAATGGTTAGCGTCTAAATAGTATTGAGTAGTGTGTTCGATGTGATTTCAATATTCGTAACGTATGTAACACCCAAAAGTGCATAAAGCAAAAGGGATCGAGTATACTCACAGCGATTGATGGATTGAAGGGAGTGCTAGAGAGTAGGGTTAGCCTGAACAGATTGATAGCATAATGATAAGCAACGCGTAAAACGATGCAAGGAACAAGTGAGTCGGACAACAGTTCGATCGGATGGTAATCCGATCGGACAGCCAGTCGTGCGGGTGGGAGTCCGTTCGGACGGTCATCCGGTCGGATGATTGTTCGAGTGGATTGTTTCTTCCTTTGAGAAGGATGTGTTTGTGTATGATGGCTTGACTTTTGAAGTTTTCGTTGTAGTATTTAGAAAACATTGAAGTATCCCTACCTTTCAGGTCGGTCGGTCGGACGGTCGTTCGATCAGACGGCGACTCGAATGGCGAGGTTTCTTAGTGAAAACACAACCACAGTAGGGCGGTCACCTTCCGACCTGGTGGCAACCCTGTTACTGAACATGTTGAAAATTGTTTAAGTGTTGAAGTTTAAATGTCTCATGATTCGATTAGTAGTTCGATCAGATGGTAGTCCGATAGGACAACAATTCGTTCAACATTCAGACTTCAAATGTTGGCAAAAATAGTTAAGTGTGGGACCAAGGTGCAAGTCGTACGGGTGGCCGGTCGTACGAGTGGCTGTCCGTTCGAACAGCAGTCCGATCGGACGGCACTCCGTCCTGGTCGACCTGTTCGTCTTACACTTGGTTGTTTTGATGATTTGTCGTTTTATCGAGATATTTTGATAACGTGTTAAGCAACAGAAACCTCGTTCATACTTGGCGCTCCTAACCGGACAAGAATCACCCAAACCCGATCAGTGGACTGTTCGAGATGATGTTCCAAGTTTAACCCGAAATCGTTAACATCGTTGATAGAATAAGATCTTGAGCCATTCCAACCACATGAATGAGTAGTAAGTCGGCACGAGCTCCGATTCTATCGGTTTTGAGTGCATTGAGTGTAAAAGAGTTGAAAGAAAGTTGGAAAACCTTCTCTCAATCCTTTTTACCGTGAATATGTTTAGATCTATGAAAGATCTTGGTTTGTTTATGTGGAAATCGGTTAGATCTAAGTTGTTCTTGGTGGATTGAGGCCAAAACATGAAGTTCTTCAAGAACACATGATGACGCATCCTAGAACACCTTGAATCTTGATGATTTCACGGTTAAAAGTTAAGATTCAAAAGATAGAAAGGTGTAGGAGTGCGTGTAGATTAAGGAAGTACAAGATTTAGGACGAGATCTTACCGGAATTGAGAGAAATCAAAGAAAAGGTGGGGAGCACGAGCTGGTCGGACGTCAGTTGCCAAAAGTAGAAAGTTTGAGAGTGACAAGGGGTATTTATAGGATTCCTAAAATGGAAAGGGGCTGGTCGGTCGGATAGCATCTCGCCCGGGTGGCACCTCGGTCGAGTGGCACCTCGCTCGGGTGGCAGTCCGGCCGAGTGGCTGTTCAGTCGGCTGGTACCTGGTTCGAGTGCTCGGCGCGACGAGTTTTGCAGTTTCGATTAGCGTGTAGTGCGTTGCGATGTGATTCGAGCAAGTGATGTGATAGAGTTGCTTATCAAATTACTTTTAATCCCAACTACTCATATCTCGCACTATCTCTTCTCTACTAATTACCATATCGTCTCGATTGCGATTGAGTTCGATTGCGTTCCGATTGATTACCACACATAACATAAGTAAACATGCACAAGTAACACATAAGGTACACACACGTATAACAATAACCAAAATGCGTATTTTGAGTTGCGAGTGTGATTACCATTCGATGTCGATTCGATTAGCATAGTTCGAGTATCGTTTTAGTTAACTTTATCGCATTGTTACTTCCTATAGTTCAAAGTCGTAAGTTGATTAAATAGCGAATAACATATGTTGATTACTGCGATTACTGACACTTACTCCACATAATACAACTAAAGTTAAAAACATAAAAGAAATTCACTATCAGTCAAGTCGCGCGATCGGTCGTTGACTTTGACCTTGATTTTGACTTTGGCTTTCGAAAACACGGGGTGTTACAGCCTCCCCTAGTTGAGGGAATTTCATCCCGAAATTAGGCCGAAGCCGTAACAAACAACTGCGGGTACTTCGCCTTCATGTCGCTTTCGAATTCCCAAGTGAACTCTGCGCCCCGTTTGCCTTCCCATCGGACTTTCACAATAGGAATGCGTGAGCGTCTGAGCTGCTTGGTTTGGTGATCCATGATTTCGACAGGCTTCTCCACGAAATGTAGTGTTTCATTTACTTGAAGGTCATCGAGAGGTACAATTAAATCATGCTCAGCTAGGCACTTTCGGAGGTTTGACACATGGAAAGTCGGGTGGACGTTACTAAGTTCCTTTGGTAGTTCGAGTCTGTAGGCGACTTTTCCGATCCTTTCCAGAATCTTAAAAGGTCTAACATATCGAGGCACTAGTTTCCCTTTCTTTCCGAATCTGACCACACCCTTCCAAGGTGATACCTTTAGGAGTACGTAGTCGCTAACGTCAAATTCAAGGGGCTTGCGTCGTCTATCAGCGTAACTTTTATGTCGACTTCGAGCTTTCAACAAGTTGTCTCGAATTTGGAGGACTTTGTCAGTTGTTTCTTGCAATAGCTCGGGACCGGTTAATTGCAAGTGACCGATCTCGTGCCATACAATAGGCGATCGACATTTTCTTCCGTATAAAGCCTCGAATGGTACCATTTGAATGCTGGAATGATAGCTGTTGTTATACGAGAATTCGACCAATGGCAGGTATGCATCCCAATTACCACCGAAATCTATGACACACGAACGGAGCATGTCTTCAAGACTACGGATCGTTCTTTCAGTCTGCCCGTCGGTTTGAGGGTGGAATGCGGTACTCAGATTTAGCGTAGTACCGAAAGTTGCTTGAAACGTTTCGCACAGTCGTGAGGTAAACCGAGCATCACGGTCAGAGATGATGTCACGAGGCATCCCATGATTACAAATGATCTCGTTGGTGTAGATTCGGGCTAATCGTTCTACCTTGTAGTCTTCCCGTATTGGCAAAAATTGAGCTGATTTGGTTAGACGGTCAACAACAACCCAGATGCTGTCGTGAACTGATGGCGTGCGCGGGAGTTTTGTTATGAAGTCCATAGCTATACTCTCCCACTTCCACATTGGAATCGGTGGTTGTTCGAGTAAGCCAGAGGGTCTTTGGTGTTCAACCTTGACTCTTGCACAAGTCAGGCACTTCCCAACGTAGAGAGCAATATCCATTTTCATACCAGGCCACCAGTACTTGTAGCGAAGGTCCTGGTACATTTTGTCGGCACCGGGATGAATGGAATATCGGGATTTGTGGGCTTCGTCCATTAATATCTTTCGCAAATCGGTCCGTTTAGGGATCCAAATTCGATCCAGATAATTGAATATTCCATTCGGCTTATTCACAAGTTGAGCTCCATCGTGATAGATTCGTTCCTTCTTCAGAGTGCGTTCAATAAAACAAGCATGTTGGGCTTCACGGATAAGGCTTTCGAGGTCGTATTGGGCTTGGACATCACGAATGCTAAGCAGATAGCTTCGTCTGCTGAGTGCGTCGGCAACAACATTTGCTTTGCCTGGGTGATAACGAATCTCACAGTCATAATCATTGAGAAGTTCTACCCATCGGCGTTGATGCATATTAAGTTCTTTCTGATCAAAGATATGTTGTAGGCTCCTATGATCGGTGAAGATCATACACTTGGTACCATATAGGTAGTGTCGCCAAATCTTTAACACAAAAATAACTGCGCCTAGCTCGAGATCATGGGTTGTATAGTTCTTCTCGTGGATTTTGTGCTGACGAGATGCGTAAGCTATAACCTTGTCCCGCTGCATAAGAACACAACCAAAACCAAGGTTGGAAGCATCACAATAGACAATGAAGTCGTCGTTTCCGTCGGGTAGAGTGAGTACAGGAGCATTGCAAAGCATGTGCTTGAGGGTTCGAAAAGCAGACTCTTGTTCAGTTCCCCAAACAAAAGGCTTGTCTTTATGCATGAGAGCGGTAAGCGGCACAGCGATCTTTGAGAATCCTTCGATAAATCGTCGATAATAGCCCGCTAGTCCGAGAAAAGAACGGACTTCAGACGGGTTCTTAGGTGTACTCCAGCTCTTAACGGCTTCAATCTTCACAGGATCGACGTGAATACCTTGACTATTGACAATGTGACCCAGAAACTGAACCTCCTCTAGCCAAAATTCACACTTGGAGAACTTGGCATAGAGTTGATTCCCCTGGAGTAGCTCGAGAACCAAACGTAGATGTTGCGCGTGTTCGGCTTTCGACTTGGAATAGATCAAGACACCATCGATGAACACGATGATGAAATGGTCGAGATATGGTTTACACAAGCGATTCATCAGGTCCATGAAAACCGCGGGTGCGTTGGTTAAACCAAAAGGCATAACAACGAACTCATAGTGGTCGTATCGAGTGCGAAACACGGTTTTGGGTATATCCTCCTCTTGAATGCGTAGTTGGTGATAGCCTGAGCGTAGACCGATCTTCGAGAAACACGTAGCACCTTGTAGCTGATCAAACAAATCACAATGCGAGGCAAGGGATAGCGGTTCTTGATAGTCAACTTATTCAGTTCCCGATAATCGATGCACATCCTGAACGACCCATCCTTCTTTTTAACGAAAAGAATGGCGCGCCCCAAGGAGAGGTGCTCGGGCGAATGAAGCCTTTCTCAAGTAATTCCTGGAGTTGGTTTGAGAGTTCACGCATTTCGGACGGTGCGAGTTGGTAGGGAGCTTTGGCAACAGGATTGGCTCCAGGAATGAGGTTGATACGAAAGTCGATATCACGGCTTGGTGGTAGACCGGGAAGGTCGTCAGGGAACACATTAGGGAATTCATGAACCACAGGAACGTCTTTCACTTCTGTCTTTCCTTTCTTTTCCTTCTCCACTACTACAATGTTAGCCAAGAAAGCTCTGTATTCCTTGCGGAGATACTTGTTAGCTTGGACACAAAACATGAGTTTGAGACCTTTCGAAGCAGTTTCACCATAGACACACAATAAATCACCATTCGCGAGCGAGAATCAAATCATCTTATCGAAACACACAACTTCAGCATGATTTTCGCGAAGAAAGTCCATGCCTACTATGATGTCAAAACTTCCTAGTTGCATCGGAATAAGGTCGATTGGGAAAATGTGATTGTTGAGCTCAAGAGTACAATCACGAAGAACAGAATTAACGGCGACGGTTCTTCCGGTAGCGACTTCAACATCGAACGTCGAGGAGAGTTGGGAGCGCTTACGTCTAAGGAGTTTCTCGAATTCGAACGATACAAAGCAATTATCGGCTCCAGTATCAAACAAACACGATGCATAAATACCATTCACAAGGAACGTACCATTGACCACGTTGTTGTCAGCCTGGGCTTGGCGCACATTGATGTTGAAAGTTCTGGAGCATGTGGCTTGTTGTTGCTGCTGAGGCTGTTTCTGCTGGTGTTGCTGCTGGGGCTGTTGTTTCACAATCCTGTTCGGGCACATGTTCGCAAAGTGGTTGGGATCACCACATGCGAAGCAGACTCGGGCGTTGGCCGCGGGTGCCTGAGCCGCTTGTTGGCCTTACAGGGCCGGGAGCAGAGCTTGATGAGCAGTGGCTTGAGCTGGTGCTTGACGGGGACCAGTACGGCAATTAGTAGTGAAGTGGCGGTACATATTGCAGTGAGCGCAGAAACGACAGGCGAGACCCACCGGGTGATGATAAGAGCATGTCGGGCAAGCCGGGTGGGGGCCTGTGTATGCACGCTTTGCAGGCGGTGCATAAGTAACTGGTGCTGGATGGTGGTGGGAGTGTTGCTGCTGGGCCGGTACGGCTTGGAGTGGAGCAGCAGTGGTGGTGACAGCACAGTTCTTGTTGCTGGAGCTGCTGTTGTTGTTCTTCTTCTTTCGGCGTGAGGACTTTGATGATTGAGCGGCGGCGGTTTCAGTAGTTGGTGCGGCGGTGACTTGATGCAGGTGCTTCGAAGTTTTATCCCAGACACTAGCCTTGACCCGCTTGTCGTTGATTTCAGTGGCCAGTAGGTAAGTCTCTTCGATCGTTGTAGTCTTGGCCGCTTGCATGAAATTTGCAACACAGTCAGGCAAAGCTCGGATATACTTCTTGATTGTGATCTCCGGAGTCTTGACTTCATCAGGGCAGATAATACTAAGCTGCTTAAAGCGAGCAGTGAGTGCATCGTTTTCTCCATCCTTCTGCTTTATGTGTCAGAATTCATCTTCTAACTTTTGGCGCTCATGAGGAGGGCAGAATTCCTCCAGCGTGACTTCCTTGAGCTCGTCCCACGACAGACTGTAGGCTGCGTCATTCCCACGTTTGTTCCTCTCAGCCGTCCACCAGTCTAAAGCGCGGGACTGGAAGACGCCAGTCGCGTTGAGAGTGTGTAGGTTATCTGGGCAACCGCTCTGTCGTAGTGTGACCTCGATGGAGTTAATCCATTGAAACAAAGCTGTAGGGCCTTCTTCTCCGGTGAACTCTTTCAGTCCACATGCCTTGAATTGTTTGAAGCTGAAAGCAGCTTTGGGAGTCTCAGTTCGGGATTCCTCATACGATTTGCTCATGTTTTCGTACAGCTCGCTGACGACTTGGGGTACAACCTTTGCCATTTGCTTAGTGATCATGGCAGCAAGGCGTTTGTCTGCTTGCTTTCGGCGAGCATCACGGGAAGCGCGAGATCCAGATGATGACATTGTCTGCAACAGACATCGTCACAGGACTCAACATGACATATTCGAATCTCACCTCACAATCCTACTACTACTAAAGCTCAGGAACACAATGAAACATGTATCACATAATCACAGATTCACATAAGCACAGAGGCACATAAACACATAAGCACATAAGCACGTAGAGCACAGAAGCACATACGCATTTAATCACCAGAGGTACATAGGAGCATATAGAGACACGTAGAGCATTCCGACTACCCCATAACACATAAATCCATCATTCAAAGTTTGCGAGTGTTCGATAATAGCGGTCGCGAATAACTTGTCGAGTAGTATAGTAGTATAAGCGTATAACATAACATAAGGTCGTCCATAATTTAGCGATTTGTCAGTGTTTTGAGATAGAAATGCAGTGCGAGTCGTGCGTGTCGATCGAAGTGAAAACAAAAGTCGAATAAGTTCCCAGTATTAAACACATAAACAGACAACTCACCTATAAACGCATAAAATCGACAAATCATCAGAGTCGGCAGTTGCGGGCTCAGAATCGAAACACATAAAAATCGAGAAATAGATCGTCTGCGGCTATTAGACATTGACTAACCAAAGTGGTTCAACTATTCACAAGGACTTGTTGTACACATTTTGACCTTCAGGACTGTGCTTCTGCCTCGATTCTTGGGCGTTTGGCACACATCCCGTTATTCATGTCGTGACTTCACGTCGTTGGAGTCTGTCGAGACTTTGGTGAGAGTTTTGTAAAACCAAGTAAAAGTCGGAACCAAGTCGTCAAGGTTAGGGTTTCACCCCTGGCTTAACAACTTCGTCCCTGTTTTGATAAAATAAAAGAGAATTATGCGTTAAAGTGTGGATTTCACTCCTGGTTCAACGTAAATTCTCGTGTTTATAGATGAAAATGTGGGTCGATCAAGCAATCCAGTCGAGAGTTTGCGGTTTTCACACCTAATCTCGACTTAATCGCTCATTCATAGTTGAAAATTCGATTGTAGCAATAGTGTAGCATAGGCGAGAATAACGAGAAATAATAGTAAGCTCATACATGATCCCTACTGGACATGCACGAGTCGGTCTGTTGGTTCCTAACTATAGACTAGGTCTCTAAGACATCGACCCGGACTAGGTCGTGTCTTGCCTAATTCCCTATAGTTATAGCTCTAATACCAATCTGTCACACCCCAACCGATGGCGGAAACATCGGGGTATGGCACTGAGCGAAACAGATTGTCCAGAAGTTTCCATAACAATTATCATTACCAATTAATTTAAAGTAACGTGTCCCATACCATGTCTTAAGAGGCAAACAAATTATTACAGACAAATCTAGTCAAGGAATTCTGTTCCGACAACTCAGATTTATACATAGATAGTTTATTTATTGGTATCTAGGACCTCTTTTCCTAGCTTCGATTTCATAACAGCACAGAAAGCATCCTAGATCTTTCCTGGCCTCAAGTTCACAGCAAGCTAAGCATATAAACAACTTAAGCACCTGTCACATACGTTAAAGTAACAGTCAATACACATAGTGTAAAGGTGATCATACAAGTTTGATAATAGCATATAGAGTTCGAAATAGTTTACGCATAACCAGCACCTACGCATAGTTAAATGAAGCACGTTAGTTATCGACATAGATCTATCGATACCAATGACTGCGGGTTGACTGCCCAAGGCAGTTCGTAATACATGATCACCACCGTAATCCATGCAAATAATTGTCCTTAACAACCCCCGAGTGAACGGGTGCTGAGTCCAAACTATAGTACTATCGTTGCTAAGGCAGGTAGACAACATTCCATGTGTAAACATAACAAACAAGCATTCATTAATCCACGTATAACATGCAGGAATGGTTAGCGTCTAAATAGTATTGAGTAGTGTGTTCGATGCGATTTCAATATTCATAACGTATGTAACACCCAAAAGTGCATAAAGCAAAAAGGGATCGAGTATACTCACAGCGATTGATGGATTGAAGGGAGCGCTAGAGAGTAGGGTTAGCCTGAACATATTGATAGCATAATGATAAGTGACGCGTAAAACGATGCAAGGTACAAGTGGGTCGGAAAACAGTTCGATCGGATGGTAATCTGATCGGACGTCCAGTCGTGCGGGTGGTAGTCCGTTCGGATGGTCATCTGGTCGGATGACTGTTCGAGTGGACTGTTTCTTCCTTTGAGAAGGATGTGTTTGTGTATGATGGCTTGACTTTTGAAGTTTTCGTTGTAGTATTTAGAAAACATTGAAGTATCTCTACCTTTCAGGTCGGTCGGTCGGACGGTCGTTCGATCGGACAGCGACTTGAATGGCGAGGTTTCTTTGTGAAAACACAACCACAGTAGGGCGGTCACTCGGTCGGATGTCCATCCGACCGGGTGGCAACCCTATTACTGAACATGTTGAAAATTGTTTATGTGTTGAAGTTTAAATGTCTCATGATTCGATTGGTAGTTCGATCGGATGGTAGTCCGATCAGACAACAAGTCGTTCAACATTCAGACTTCAAATGTTGGCAAAAATAGTTAAGTGTGGGACCAAGGTGCAAGTCGTACGAGTGGCCGGTCGTACGAGTGGCTGTCCGTTCGGACAGCAGTCCGATCGGACGGCACTCCGTCCTGGTCGACCTGTTCGTCTTACACTTGGTTGTTTTGATGATTTGTCATTTTATCGAGATATTTTGATAACGTGTTAAGCAACAGAAACCTCGTTCATACTTGGCGCTCCTGACTGAACAAGAATCACCCAAACCCGATCAGTGGACTGTTCGAGACGATGTTCCAAGTTTAACCCGAAATCGTTAACCACGTTGATAGAATACGGATCTTGAGCCATCCCAACCACATGAATGAGTAGTAAGTCGGCACGAGCTCCGATTCTATCGGTTTTGAGTGCATTGAATGTAAAAGAGTTGAAAGAAAGTTGGAAAACCTTCTCTCAATCCTTTTTACCGTGAATATGTTTAGATCTATGAAAGATCTTTGTTTGTTTATGTGGAAATCAGTTAGATCTAAGTTGTTCTTGGTGGATTGAGGCCAAAACATGAAGTTCTTCAAGAACACATGATGACGTCATCCTAGAACACCTTGAATCTTGATGATTTCACGGTTAAAAGTTACGATTCAAAAGATAGAAAGGTGTAGGAGTGCGTGTAGATTAAAGAAGTACAAGATTTAGGACGAGATCTTACCGGAATTGAGAGAAATCGAAGAAAAGGTGGGGAGCACGAGCTGGTCGGACGTCAGTTGCCAAAAGTAGAAAGTTTGAGAGTGACAAGGGGTATTTATAGGATTCCCAAAATGGAAAGGGGCTGGTCGGTCGGATAGCATCTCACCCGGGTGGCAGCCCGGCCGAGTGGCACCTCGGTCGGATGGCACCTCGCTCGGGTGGCAGTCCGGCCGGGTGGCTGTTCGGTCGGCTGGTACCTGGTTCGAGTGCTCGGCGCGACGAGTTTTGCAGTTTCGATTAGCGTGTAGCGAGTTGCAATGTGATTCGAGCAAGTGATGTGATAGAGTTGCTTATCAAATTACTTTTAATCCCAACTAATCATATCTCGCACTATCTCTTCTCTACCAATTACTATATCGTCTCGATTGCGATTGAGTTCGATTGCGTTCTGATTGATTTCCACACATAACATAAGTAAACATGCACAAGTAACACATAAGGCACACACACACGTATAACAATAACCAAAATGCGTATTTCGAGTTGCGAGTGCGATTACCATTCGATGTCTATTCGATTAGCATAGTTCGAGTATCGTTTTAGTTAACTTTATCGCATTGTTACTTCCTATAGTTCACAGTCTTAAGTTGATTAAATAGCGAATAACATACGTTGATTACTGCGATTACTGACACTTACTCCACATAATACAACTAAAGTTAAACACATAAAAGAAATTCACTATCAGTCAAGTCGCGTGATCGGTCGTTGACTTTGACCTTGATTTTGACTTTGGCTTTCGAAAACACGGGGTGTTACAAGAATGTTTCCAAGTTTCTCAAATAAGGTAGACTTCTCTTGAGATATATATATATATATATAGGGGTAGGGTTCATGCGAGAACCACCTTTATTGCAAGAACCAATGTGAACACAACAAAATAAACCCACTACACCACCAAAAACCTAAAAAAACCTAACCCCCCCCCCCCAAAAAAAAAACTTACAAAATTCTTCAATGGTGTTCTTCATGTTCATCATGAAATTTGAAGAATTACTAAGTTTTAGGATGAATCGATTAAAATATTATGTTTTTCCTAAGTTTGATTATTTTTTATCCATAAGATTTCGAAATAAGTGTTAAAGTTTATCTGTAGAAAGATTTCGAAATCTAGGATAATTATCAACAAACATTAATTTAGGAAACAAGATAATCTATAAAATTTTCGAAATCATCAACATTTATCACAAAACAATAAGAGATAATCAATAATTTTCTTGACTTGATTCACAAGTTTTTGAGATATTATCATATAAATCAGAATCGAAATCTCATAATATTTCGAGAATTTCATAAACAGACCCGAACTCATAATATAGTAGTCGAAATCTTGTAATATTTTGAGGATTTATTAATTAACTCGAAATCATCAAGTCAACTCGAAATCTCATTAGTTTTCGAGATGTCATCAGTTAAGTTGACCCGAAATCATAAGATTTCGATTGCTCATAAGATTTCAAGCTTTCATAAAAGCAACTCGAAGTCATCATACTAGAATTCTTACTTACACTCGAAATCACCAGAGAACTCAAATTCTCATCTAGAGTCGAAATCTCATAACAGGATTCGAAATCTCAAGAGAATTCAAGATAATCAGAGTACTCGAAATCTCATCAGAATTCGAGATCACCAAGTCGACTCGAGATCTTTGAACAACTCGAGATACCAAGTCAACTTGAGATCTCATAATAACTCGAAATCTCAAGTTAACTCAATTTCTCGAGTGAACTCGAGATCTCATAAAATGTCGAAAACTCATTTTTCTCGAAAACTTATTACTTCTCGAAAACTTATTATCTCATAACCGTTATTGTGAACTAAAATTTAGGTTTTGTAAATAATTAATCAGAATCAAATATTGTTACAAAACCAAATAGCTTAACTTGAATGAGCTTCTGATGTATCACTTCTGCACAAAGGTGATTTGATACATCTATTTATTGTTCAAGTATTATAAAAGCTATGTTAATTATGCATTACAAACGTGAATGTCTTACTTCTGGCTAAAGCTGATTTAATTCATTCATGTGTAGCATACTTAACACTTGCATAACTAAGGTGATTGTCTCATTTCTGGCCAAAGCTGATTTGTCACAATTACTTTGCACACATGCTTAGATGATTACTAATGATATTTAAGTCTGCTAATTTTAATATTCCAATTAACACATGATAAATTGACTCTAGTTCTATACGTTTCCTTACTAGAATTAAACAAATAACTAACATGAGAGTTAGTGACAAATTAAATGTTAAGGCTATAAGAACCATAAAAAGTTGTCTTCTAATTACGCATTATGATACCTTACATATTTTGGAAATTAATCAGAATTTAGTATCAATACTAAAGCTATATCATGACTGTGACATTTGTGCCCCTACCACCATCATACAATTAAAAATCTAAGGAAATCGTGTCTTTCATTCTCGGGATTTGTATAATTACATGTGACAATTACACATATCAAATTCCATATGATTTTGAACTCTCGAGAAGCTTTTCTGGAAGTTTTAAGTAAACCATTATGCAAACGTAATCAGTTTAATGCAACGTACACTCCAGAATAGTGACATAAGTTAAACATACCTAAAATATCCTTTACATAACTTAGAAATAAGTTTTGAAGGGTTTGGTATGTCAAAAACAAGTCTATTCGATCACAGGGACTATTTACAACAAACTACAAAAGTCTGCCGATTCTCGTAGCATCGTACACTTCGGAACAAGGTCATAAGCTAAACATTCCCTAAATACCCTTAACATAGCTTGGAAATAAGTTTTGGAGGGTTCGGTATACGAAAATATGCTTATTTGATCACAGGGACAAAAAGCGTCAAAACTGCAAAAGTATGCAAATTCACGCATATTCTGCGTTCTGACCATATCCGTACATCCAAAAATTTTTGTAATCATTAAAATATTATATTTTAGTGATGGGAATGCAAAAATAACATTCGTTGCGTAATTTGGATTGTTTTCGCGTCCATTCGAACGTTCGTCGTAATTAACCGAAAAACGAGATCGTACGACCGAACGAATCAACATCCATGATATTTCAAAGCATATTTCAAGTCCCCTATGCTTTAACATCCTTGTAGAGCCTTAAAATTGGGTTAACGGTGGTTAAACGCGTCGAAAGACAAGTTTGGAGCATGCAGGGGGCCTGTTTCGCCTAAAACTGAAAGTCAAACCTGAACTGGCTTGCCTGGGGTGACCCATTTGGCTCGTGGACCGCGAGAGGATTTATACCAAAACCTTCAAAACAACTTTCCCTGTTGTTTCCTGCTGTTTTCAAGCCTAGTTTTTGATCTTGTGGGCTATTTTAAGTGTTCTCCTAGGCTCTTACTAGGGCCATGATTCTTCCTTGGTGACCACACAAACACATGGCATGATCTTGTTGATTCTTGAATACTATAAATACCCTTCACATTTCATTCTTCCAACTTGCTCATTCACTCTTTTCTTCATCTCCTGCTCTACTTGGAGGCTACCACTTAGCTAGAGGCTTCCTAATTGAGTTTTCTTCTTCCTAGAACACTTGTAAGTGTTCTTCCTAGTCTTGTTTATTTATTTTTAGCTATTTCAAGCTAAAAGTCAAAGAGTGTTTGACTTTCGGCTTTGAGCATTAATTGGTCAAGACAAAGTTCAATTGAACTTTGCAACGTGATCATAATCACGATGGCTATAATCCCTAGCGATTATACCTACTGATTACCACGTTAACTAGTCGTAGTAACGAGTCAAAGTTTCTGTCAAAATGCACGTTTGTGTGCATTTTATGACGGAACTATTTTCGGATATCAAAACACTTTGTTTTGAGTGTTTTGATACCAAATCAGTTTTCCAACTAAGTTAAACATGTTTTGACATGTTTAACTCGTCACTTCTAGTTTAGTGCTTATTTTGAGTCATAAGTCAAGCGCTCTTGACAACCGCTTAGACTTTCGAACCCGACCCGTTTGGTCAAACATTAGGATTTAACCAAACGCATATGGTAACCATAGTTGTATAGGGAATAACCTCCAGAGGTTATACCTTATGGTCACTTCGTTTGGTTAGTTGTATGATAGGTAGTTTATATGCCTTTAGGAAATGACCAAAATGCCCTTTTTGCACATAAATTCAATTTAAGCATATGTAACCTAAATTTTGACACTTAAACTGATATTGCAACATTATTAAACATGTTTAGGCATATAAGACTTATCATAGGACTAGTTTGACCATCCGAACGCGCATTTGTGCAAATGACACGTTAAAGTAGCGTAAACTACCTTAACGGGTCATAACGGGTCAAAAGCACTTAGGATTCATTCCAAATCAGAATGTAGACTTTGTTAAACCATTTCATACGAGTTCCAACACTCATTTGGTTTACAAGACCTCATTCTATCTAATTCCTCTGATTATGTACCGTTACTTTAACATAGTTACCAATGTTAGGACACGTTAGGACACGTACAAAGCTTGATACTTCACTTGATTCAAGGATACTTAGCAATCCCAAGTGAGTTCATAGCTCCCCTCTTTTATGCTTTCAATTGTTTTGGGGTGACTCATATGTGCTTAATGCTTTTCAAAGTTTTCAAAAACAAAGACTATGGCTTATATAAAACACGACGATTTCAATAATGTGAACGAACTTGTTGGTGCGTTAATCGAAAGACGAATGACATTCATTAGCTTTGATCAAGCCGGCCAGTAGTATGTTATGGTACCATAGGATCTGACAAATCCCGTTACTAGGCTATTCACTGGATTTGGTGGGTAATTTGGGGAACTACATAAACTGTTTTCTGATTAACAAATCATGTGTTGATTTGTTAGTCTTGTTAAAGAGGCCTTTCAGGGTCTATTTGTGCCAACTGTCAAATTTCCATGTAATTCCGTACATGTTAAACAGTAATTTGTGCTTTAGTGACTGTGCTTGATCTGAATTAATGACTTGAATGCTTTCGGATTATTGTCATATACATAGAAGTGCATTACATGTTGCATAATTATTTATCATTATTGAATGCAACACATTATGATTTAAATGATGCACGAAACAAAGTTAGCACAGTTATCCGACAAACTAGAAGTACTGACGGGAGTTCAGTACTCAGACAGACATGATGATAAGACACAGAATGAGCCAGAAACCAAGAGTTACACTAGAATAGTGTGTAGGAAAGTAAGGATCATAAAACTGCTTCCTAGTGATAGATTAAGTGCCGGAAAGTGCCTAAAACTCACACAAACTGCAGAATTCTGCAATTTTCAGCAAAAATCAACATTTTAACCATACAATATAGTGCAGAATTATGATTTAATGGTCTAGAATACCTTCCTAAGTGTCGGGAATCAAAACTGTTATAAAAGGGAACATAAAGCACACTAAACTACGTAATTTAGCACCTTAACGAACCGGTAACCAACCGAACAACCGGACACTACCCGAAACACCAAATTTTCACTAGAAGCATTGTTTTATCATTTTCGAGCTAGTTATGGTCACTAAACATCATAACACACCCTAAATCATCACAACACATATAAACACTAAATTATACACTTGAAATCTAACTAAACAATCTAACTAACCATTACTTCACAACCATAGCCCCCCTCATTCTTACTGTCAGCATGGGTGGACCCACCTATGGATTTTGTTGCAATTGTTTAATTTATATGTCGTTTTCTTTAGAAACACATTACACAAAAGATTATGGAATGTTGGGTGTTCAAGTTTATAAACCACAAGTTCCTTCATAACTCTTATTTTCACAACACCAACACACTTCATCTCTCTCCCTCTCTCGGTCGTGAACCACCACCCACACCACCATCACGTTCACTTCAATTCCTTGCATGCCAAAGTGATACCAAGGTGCAAGAAGCAAGATTAAGGAGCATGGAGCCATTGGAGGTTGAAGGACCATTCTCTAGGGCTGTTATCCATCTTGTTCATAAACTTCATCATCTTTGATTTCTTCCCTAGCCTTGTGCTAGTAGTAATACTCTTACAACTTTATTTTACTTCTCATTATGTTGGTTAAAAGATTATGTAAGTAACTAAACATAAAGATCATGAAGAAACAAGAAGATGAACTCTAACATAAAGCTTAACAACATAAAATCTAAGTTGATTTAGTGTATGTGTATATCTTGATTGTTGATTTCTTGTGATTATGATGTTAATCATCATAAGAAACTTGCTAGATTGTGATTAAACACATGATCTAGCAAGTGAGAGGATGAATCTTTTAAGAAATCAAAATGATCATCCTTTATGTGAACATGTGTCACACCCTGACTTTTGCGGAAGCGTGATTATTGGTGTGACTTTCTTAATACCATAGCATTCAATCATAACAACGCTATATGTTAAAAACCAGTAGATGTTCATCCATTTATTAAGTTTGAAAATACCACAACATAAATTGTCTGAAACGTTGACATCGAATCCAAATTACAAACCGTAACATGTTTTAATGAGTTCACGAAGACTTCGACAAAAGATCTTAAATAAAACCTAGTTTAGAACCATGTATCTCGTCCAGGATTAAGATACATCTCCTAAACCCTATTGACTTGGATGCCATCCTTTATTCATGACGCAGCTTGAAAAAAAACATGCATACACCTGCCAGATCCACTTAGTTCCCTGAAATACATGTAATTTGAAAACATCAACAAAAGTTGAGCGATAACCCTCCTTAGCTACCCATACCATGTATAAAATGTTTGTAAATAATTGTAACATGTATTTCACCCCCGAAGTTATAAAACTGAAAACAGTTAAAGGAAAAGGGGGACATGAACTCACAGTTTTGCGTCTTCGGTACTCGTAACTCAAATCTCGTCAGCAAACACGACTACCTATAATGTACTAGGGTCTATTAGACGAACGGGCCGTGCCTTGCCTTAGAATTAATGTTTCTGAGTTACGTTTCTTTCATGTCTTCAATATTATTCCAAGTTATAATTACTTGTTAAAAAAATTATTTTAACTTTAAATTATATTTAATTTTTGGAATAATTGCTAAATAATATTTTTGTATTAACACTTCTCAAGTATTTATACTCACATTTCGTTCCCAAGGATGGGATATCTCATACATGTATCTTTGTATTCTTGTATTTGTAGTTCCAAAATAATATATTTTTAAGTCTAGCTTAGAAAATATATATAAACTTATTTTTTCCAAAAATAATGTATTTCAAGAAAATATATATTTTTCCCAAAACTCATATATCTTCTAAATATTCCAAGAAAATATATTTTAACTTTCCAAAAATAATATATTTTCTCCTTGTCGAAAATATGATATAACTTGGTAATATTTACAAAAATCATATTTTCATTTCTTATGTCCAAAATATTATTTACCAAAAATATATTTTTAACGGTATTTTCCGGAATATTTTGTAAGTTACGTTCTATCGTTCGGTTCCACAATATTATGTGTGTAACTTATATATTTATTCCTTGTGATTTTTGGTAATACTTTGGATTGTAATTTCTTGGTATTTTTGTTAAGTCATATTATTTCAATCCCTAAAATAATATAACTATTACACAAAGTATACAAATATTCACACACATGTCTTCTATATACCTTTCAAATATATTTTTAGTTATTTTTATTTACAAAAACCAACCTCCAATATTTGTATTTTTGTAACAAAATCTATGTCAAGGTTTACATTGAAAACTCATGATCAAAATAAACTTGTAAATATTGGTTTTAAAATATTTTTCTAAGTGTTTATATTTTTAGAAAATTTTGCCATAGTTTCCCCTATAAATGGAGGTGTCCATGCTATCAAAACATATCATTTTCTTTTTAAAATCATCACAAACAATCAACAATCAACCCTAAACAACTTACACTTACCAAGTGTCAAAACAATGCTATTTACCTAATAATCAGGAACTTGAACTTTCATAAAAACTTGTAGTAACTTGGTAGTGTGTTTAGTAGGTTTAGTAATCCTCCAAAATGTATTTACTTCTTTATAAACTTTATTCTTGAAAGATTTAGGTGTTTACAACTTGTAAACATGTTTTACAAAAACATTTCTTTATGACATCTTCTTGTTTCACAAGTGTTTATACACTTGTTTTACCACCAAAAATAGTGTATGTTTAAGTAAGAACCAAGTCTATGTAAATCTTGTTATTTAACTTGGTTTCTATGGAAAACTATTTTTGAAATCATCCAAGTTTATGTCTAGTAATCATGTTATATGCTTCATTATTCATAAAATCATTTTCATTTTTCAAGTTCATGAAAACATAAAGCATGATGATCTTGGTCTCTCACAAGATCACCACCTTAACTTACTAGATCATGTGTTAAATCACAATCTAGTAGGTTTCATATGATGTCTAACATCACTAACACAAATCATCAATCATCAAGAAGCAAATCAACACTAATCAACATGTATTCTTATGGTTATTAAGCTTATGTTAAAGTTTCATGATTATATTCTTTAGTGTTCTTCAAGATTAACAATGTTCATCATCTTTTAACCAACAAAATTAGAAGTAACAAGAGATTATAAGGGTCTTACTACTAGCTCTATGGCTAGGGATGAACACAAGAAGTTTAAGATGATAAATGTGTTGGATAAAAGCAAATGGGAAAGGTCCTTCAAGATCCAAGACCACCAAGCTTGCTTGTAGACCTTCTTACACCTTGAAATGAACTTGGAATGGATGTAAATTGATGAATGATGATGATGTTGTTGTTGTTGCTTACGGCCAAGAGGGAGAGAAGAGGTAGGAGAGAGTTAAGTGTGTGAAGTGGGTGTGAGATAATGAGGGTTTAGTCCATCTTATAACCATGTTGATGTATTATCCATTGGTTAATATGTTCCATTAGTACAAGACCATATCTTTAAGCAAATCAAGCAAGATCAAGAAGGATCAAGGGTGGGGTCACCCTTGTGACCGTCCACTTAGGGGGGGGGGGTATTTGGTTAGTTTCTAATAATGGATTAGGAGATCTAGTTAGGATTTAAGTGTAATGTTTAGTGTTTATGTGTATTAGGTGTTATATAGAGTGTTAGGGTGTTCGGGGATTATAACTAGCTCAGAAACATTAAAACAATGCTTCTATTATAATTTTGGTGTTTCGGGTAGTGTCCGGTTGTTTGGTTAGATACCGGTTCGTTAAAGTGTCAAACTATACCGTTTAGTGATCTTTATGTACCCTTTTGTGACACTTTTAATTCCCGACACTTAGGAAAGCATTCAGGACCATTTAGTCATATTTTTACATGTTACCAACTTGTTAAAATGCTGATTTTTGCTGAAAAATGCTGAATTCAGCACTTTAAGTGGGTTTTAGGCACTTTCCGGCACTTAAACTATCACCTAGTGAAGCAGTTTTGTGATCCTTACTTCCCTACACACTATACTAGTGTAGTACTTAGTCTCTGACTCATACTGGGCCTCAAAACATTGTCTGTCTATGTACTGAACCTCGTTAGCATTATTCTGAGTTATCCGCTAACTGTGCTAACTGTGTTTTGTGCATCGTTTATGTCACTAAAGTTTGTATGTAAAAATGATGTGACAATATGAAATGTGATGCACATGTAAGTATGATGCAGTAATCAGAAAGCAGTCATTTATAATTCAGCACAGTCATTAAGCAGTAATCATGGTTAATTAAGTTGTACGGATACCTGGATTTTTTTTACGGTTGTCACATTCTCCCCCTGTTAAGAAAATTTCATCCCGAAATTTTAGTTCTGCTACTAGCTGCAGGGGTGTTGGGGAACAAATGTGGGTATTTTGGTTTCATGCGATCCTCACGCTCCCAAGTGAACTCTGGGCCATGTCGCGCGTTCCAACGAACCTTGACGAGTTTAACACTACTCCTACGCGTCTTGTTAATCTTCCAATCAGTAACCTCAACAGGTTCTTTAGTAAAGTGGAGCATGTCGTCAACGTGAATTTCATCGGATGGAACGACAACTGTTTCTTGAGTTGGACTCTTTTTCAGATTAGATACATGAAATGTATCATGAACACCATTCAGTTCTGCGGGCAAATCCAACTTATAAGCTACAAGACCAATCCTCTCCAGGATTTTTAATGGTCCAATATATTGCGGGTTCAACTTTCCACGCTTCCCAAAGCATGCTACACCCTTCCAGGGTGAGACTTTTAGTAAAACCATATCTCCCACTTCGAACTCCAACGGTTTCTTCCTTTGGTCTGCATAGCTCTTTTGTCGATCACGAGCCGCCTTGATGCACTCTCGGATCTGTATAATCTTATCCGTTGTCTTTTGAACCAATTCGGGACCAACAAGCTGTCTATCACCTGCGTCTACCCAGCATAACGGTGATCGACACTTGCATCCGTAGAGAGCTTCAAATGGTGCAGCTTGAATACTCGCATGGTAATTGTTGTTGTCTGAGAATTCTACCAAGGGTAAGTGGGTGTCCCAACTACCACCCAAGTCCATTACGCAAGCTCGCAACATATCTTCTAACGTTTGAATCGTTCGTTCGCTCTGGCCATCTGTCCGCGGATGGAAAGCAGTACTCAGATTCAACTGAGAACCAAAGGCTTCTTGGAAGGATTGCCAAATCCTTGGCACGAATCTTCCGTCTCTATCAGAAATAATCGAGAGAGGCACTCTATGTCGCGCAACTATCTCTCTGAGGTACAGCTCAGCAAGCTTACTAGTGTTATCTTTTTCCTTGGTTGGTAGAAAGTGTGCATATTTCATCAGACGGTCTACGATTACCCAAATCGTATCATGACCTCTGGGCGTCTTTGGTAACTTCGTTATAAAATCCATTGAAATCTGCTCCCATTTCCACATGGGTATTTTGGGTTGCCGTAGAAGACCTGAAGGCTTCTGATATTCGGCCTTTACCTTAGCACAAGTCAAACATTTGCCAACATACGTGGCAACATCACCTTTTAATCTCGGCCACCAGTAGAAATCCTTCAAGTCTTGGTACATCTTATCCGATCCGGGATGGATCGAGTACCTTGACTTGGGAGCTTCTTCGAAAATAATGTCTCGTAGACCACCAAAGAGGGGAACCCAAATTCTTCCCATGAAACACAACGTTCCTTGCTTATTGGGTACTAACTGTTTCTCCATCCCATGGAGATATTCGTCCTCAAAATTCTTTTCCATCAGAGCTTTTATATGCGCGGCACGAATGCGCGATGAGAGGTCTGTCTGTACAATCATTTCCAATGCCCTAACCCTTATAGGCTTAATTCTCTCTTTCCGACTCAAGTCGTCTGCGACTACATTCGCCTTCGCTGGGTGATACTTGATTTCGCAATCATAATCGTTTAACAGCTCCACCCATCGGCGCTGTCTCATATTAAGCTCCTTTTGATCAAATATGTGCTACAGGCTCTTGTGATCAGTAAAGATCGTAAAGCGGGTACCATACAAGCAATGTCGCCAGATCTTTAATGCAAACACCACAGCGCCTAGTTCTAAATCATGTGTAGTGTAGTTCTTCTCATGAATCTTCAACTGGCGCGAAGCATAAGCTATAACCTTCTGACACTGCATCAATACAGAACCTAATCCCCGACGCGAGGCGTCACAATATACCACAAAGTCATCAGTGCCTTCGGGTAGGGATAAGATCGGTGCATCGCAAAGCTTGTTCTTTAACAACTGAAATGCTTCTTCTTGCTTGTCTCCCCATTCATACTTCTTGTCTTTCTGAGTAAGGGAGGTCAAAGGTTGAGCGATTTTCGAACAATCCTCAATAAATCTGCTGTAATATCCTGCCAAACCTAGAAACTGACGTATCTCGGTTGGCGTCTTCGGAGTCTCCCAATTCTTGATTGCCTCGATCTTTGTGGAATCCACATGAATTCCATCTTCGTTTACCACGTGACCAAGGAACTGAACCTCACACAACCAGAACTCGCACTTCGAGAACTTCGCGTACAATTTCTCTTCCTTAAGCAGCTCTAAAATAGCTCTTAGGTGTTGTTCATGCTCTTCCTTCGTTTTCGAGTTGATCAAAATATCTTCGATAAACACAATCACAAACTTGTCGAGGTACGGCTTGCAAACTCTATTCATCAAATCCATGAATACTGCTGGCGCGTTTGCCAACCCAAACGGCATAACTAGAAACTCGTAATGTCCATATCAAGTCCTAAAGGCCGTCTTTGGAATACTCTCCTCTTGAATTTTCAACTGGTGATAACCTGATCGAAGATCGATCTTGGAGTAGAAACTCGAACCTTGTAGTTGATCGAACAGGTTATCAATCCTTGGCAAAGGATACCGATTCTTAATGGTCAACTTGTTTAGCTCTCGGTAGTCGATACACATGCGGAAACTACCATATTTCTTCTTAACAAACAGCACTGGAGCTCCCCAAGGCGAGAAGCTTGGTCTGATAAATCCCTTGTCCAATAGCTCCTGAAGTTGCGTTGACAGCTCTTGCATTTATGAAGGTGCAAGTCGATAAGGTTCCTTAGCTACAGGCGCAGCGCCTGGAACTAAGTCAATGTGAAACTCGACTTGTCTTTGTGGCGGAAATCCTGGCAAGTCTTCGGGAAAGACCTCAGGATATTCCTTCACGACTGGGATGTCTTCTAGCTTTGGCTCCGCAGCTTCTTTGTCCACAATGTGTGCAAAGAAAGCAACACATCCTTTCTGCAAACATCTTTGGGCTTTCAAACAACTAATGATCCTTAGAGGAGTATCATGCTTCTCTCCATGTACCACAATTGTTTCTCCATTCGCCATCGGAATGCGAATGACCTTCTCGTGACATACGATCTCTGCTCGGTTGCTCGACAACCAATTGATACGTGGTCGAAAACTGGTGCTTGTAATTGTTTAATTTGATGTTTTTACACAAGTTTTAATTTCGAATAGCCTACTTTTGATTAGATGTGTATTTTGTAGGTCTAGCGGAGTTAAAGGAGCTTTTCGGGAGCTTTACGGGTCACCGGGATGAAAAATGAGCCACCGAGATGCGAAACGGGTCAACCGGGATCAAGATATGCGAAAACGGAAAGTGGGAAATGCAAGCACCATCGCCGACGCCCTCCTGGGCTATCGGCGATGCTCGTTGGAAAGTCCCGTCGGCCAGAATCACCGTAGAGAGCGATTTAACGCATCAAACGAAATTGGCATTTTGGAGCACCGTCGCCGACGCCCCCTGAAACATTCAGTCGCGAAAATTGTTGTTTGGGACTGTTTGACGAGTTATAACGGGTTGGAAGTGATTATTTCGGGAGTTACGAGTAGGAGGAGGTTACAAGACCTTCTTAAAATCATTCCCTTGGTATCTAACATCATTCATCATCTATTCATCAAGCATTATCACTACCAATCCACCTACCATCACCAACCTTCATCGAATCAACCGAATTAGAACCCTAATTCATCACTACTCCATTCATCATTCACTTCACCATCACCAATCACTCCACAAACCCTAATCATCCACCATTCCTCCATCCTTCAAGCTTCAAGATGCTTTCAATCAAGTTTCAAGCATCCGTTGATCAAGTCTCGTTCACCATGAGCGGCTAATTTCTTGGAGGTTTCACCCCGGTGTAGGTTATTGTAAGTTTAGGGTTTGAACAATGTTTTAATTTGATTTGACTTGAATTGTATTTGAATTGATTGACAATTGTCTTGCATTTGAACTATATTTGTGAATTGTCGAGTGAGTTATGAAATTTGACTTTGCGAAACAAGTTTGTGCACTTATTCCTTGTCATTCAAAAGGTTTTACTTGTCCTGACTTTGCGAAACAAGTTTGTGCACTTATTCCTTGTCATTCAAAAGGTTTTACTTGTCCGAAGTAACGAAGTGCATTGTGGTCCGTGATATGCGTCAATAACAATTACCTATTCAAGTGAATTAAATTTAAAACGTGTAAGAACCCTAGGATTGCAATTACCGAACCGGGTGTGAGCCTTGTTTTCTCTATCTTGTTTAAACCTTAAATTACATTCTTGCAATTGTTAATTATTCGTAGTTATCAACCCAATTACTTTAGTAAGTTTAATTCCCATCTTTTCAATCAAACAAAAATACACAAAAACAAGATAGCAAGCTTCATAATTGTGACATCTTTTGAGAATTCATCCAAATCCATTCGCAAACCACATACTCTTCGTGGTTCGACCCCTTGCTACCACTAGCTATTTGTTAAGGGTAAATAGGGCTTATAAATATTATCTTTGACTGGAGCGCGACACTCCGATCAAATTTTGGTGCCGTTGCCTCAAAATTTTTGTAGAATTTAAACACTTAGAAAAATATTTTTAAACAAGTGTTTATAAGTAGATTTTAACCATGGTTTTTCATATAAAATTTGCCATAAATTTTGTTACAAAAATTACAAATGTTGGAGGTTGTTTTTGATAAATAAAAGTGACTATGTATATATTTAGGAACATTTATATTTAGATGTCACAATTTGTGTGATTACTTGTATATTATGTGTATTAGTAATATTATTTTAGTACTTGAAATAATATAACTTACCAAAATACAAAAATAATACCAAAATTCCAAGGAAAACAAATATATAATTTACACCCAAATATTGGGCAAACCGAACACGGAAGTATGGACTAGACTTATATATATATTCCGGAGATATAACTATATTTTTGACAAATGGGTGAAACGGTATTTTGGAAACCAAAGAAACGAAAATTATGATTTTTACAAGTATTACCAAAAATATATCGTATTTTTACCAAGAAGAAAATATATTATTTTGAATGGAGAAAAATAAATATATTTTCTTGAACAATTAGAAAATATAATATTTTTGAAGAAAATATATATTTTTTCTTAAACAAATTATGAATATATTATTTTGGGCGAAAAATGGATTTATAAATGTTTTCTAAGATAATCTTGAAAATATATTATTTTTGAGGTTTATATGAAAATATAATTATTTTTGCCAAGAAAAATTTATAGATAATTTTCTATAAAGGTTTTCTTAAAATACATATATTTTAAGAATATAAATTGGAGATTTTATTTGTTAATAATAATATTCCAAAAAATTTAATACGAAAATTAAGTATAAGAATACTTAATAAATACAAGAAGATACGTATTCTTGTACGTACAAATACACACCGGAATACGCCACCAATACTTGGCAAAATACACTAGTCTAAAAATACAAGTATAAACATACCCATCCTTGGGGAAATATTCTTGGAAGAATTACAAGGCAAAATAAGTTAAAATATATTATTTTAACAAGTATCCCAATAATTTATAAATATAATTTATGTTAAAATATTATTATTTTAACAAATAATTATACACTTTGGAATAATACAATGTACATTAAGTCGTAACTCAAGGGATGTTAAGTCATAACACATAAGACTAAGAGTCGTTACACGACCTAGCTGTCACACCCCAACCGCGTAAAACAACAAATCGCGGCGGAAACATCGGGGCGTGTCGTAACAGAATAAATTGTTTCATAACCATGGCATACAAAGTTGTATTTTATTTATTAAACAAGGGTGTTACATTGTCTTAAACAGGAAATAAAGAGTTCAGAACATAATTAAACATAGTCTATCTTCTTTTAAAGTCTCTAAGGCACAGGTCCGCCCTAGTATCATGATCAACATCCTACGGAAAAGCTCCTGAAAACACATGTGAAAATAGGTACGTCAGCATAAAAATGCCTGTGAGATACATAGGTTTGTGAAAATAGGATTCATGACTTGTATTTGAGAAAATGTTTAGTCATGAACCTTGTAATTTGCTTTGTCTTGTAAATCATTTGAAAAACGATAAGATCAGTTGATATGTATAAGTAAATGTAAGGTTAAATGAATAACCATGTAAAATGAGTTTGTATAAGATAAGTTGGTTGTAAAACAATGTCTTATGAAAAGTATGTTATTTGTATAAAATGTTATATGTATCAAACTGAAATGATTCAAATAATGTTACGACATATAATACCATACAAACACTTATATATAGGAAGTACCAGCGGCGTATCCACCATGCTTGTATCATATTACACACGCATCGTTAGTTAATCAAACCAAACCAACCAATGTAATAAGTCAATGTTTAATTCAATTGTCAAATGTATTAAATAATATGTCAAAGTATTCATGTCAAGATGTAAATCATGTAGTATGTAAAACCAATGTCAAAAGTGTTTGTTTCAAATGTAAATCATGTCAAAATGTCTATGTCAAATATCCATGTCAAATGTCTATGTCAAATATCCATGTCAAATGTCTATGTCAAATATCCATGTCAAATGTCTATGTCAAATATCCATGTCAAATGTCTATGTCAAAATGTCATGTATGGCAAGTGAAATGTCTCAACTAAACCATATGCACAAAAACAAAGTATTGAAGTAAAACTTGGTTTAAATCAAAGCTATGTTTTGTGTAAATGCATGCAACTATTTAATATGAACATTTATGCGGTATTGTGAAAATGCATACATCCAAGCCTTGCGACTGTGGTGATAAACCCTTTAAACAAATTAAAGGTCTATCTGTCTTTATATCATCGAATTCGGTCATTCCTTTCATCCCCTTTCCCTGGGACGTCCGGAACGGGAGTTGTCAATTCCTATGGTACCATTACCTACTAACGAACGGCATGATCGGTGTTAATGAATGTATTGTCCCATGTTAAACAAACCAAATGTCATACCAAAATGTAGGCATGTGAAAACAATGCACTAAGTATGTAATCAAATGAACATACATAGCGTGAAATGTCATGTAAAACGATGTACTAAGTAATGCACGCAATGGGCACACCTAGCAGGAAATGTAATGTAAAACAATGTACTAAGTAATGCACACAATGGGCACACCTAGCATAAGATGTAATGAAATCATGTACTATAATGTACTAACGAACATAGCATGTATATGATGTGAAAACAGGAAAGCATGAAAGTAACAAGTAGGCACATGTGTTCCACCCCAAAACAGTTGGGAAAACAGTAAAAGAGGGGTCTATGTACTCACTTGAGATTGCTCAGTTGTATAAAGATAACCACCAAGTAATGCTATAGATCTCGGAATCAAACGGCACCTAGTATAGGTAACTATGTTAATAAACCGGACCTATCTCGGAAGACTGGGTAGCATTAGGGTTTGTAAACCAAATGAGTGTAGGAACTCACGTGATATGGTTTAACAAAGCCTACATGCTAAATGAAACTTAACCTAAGTCTTATTGACCCATTATGATCCGTTTAGGTAGCTTACGCTACTTTAACGCATCGTGCGCGTGAAACGCGTTCGGACCGCCTAACTAGTCCTATGACAAGTATTATATGCCTAAACATGTTACATAATCAGTTACATGACAAAAGTTTAGGTTACATATGCTAAATTACCAATTATGTATGAAAAGGGTATTCTGGTAATTTACCTAAGGCATATAAACTACCTATCATACAACTACTTAAACGATGTGACCATAGGGTATAACCTCGGAAGGTTATTCCCTACCTACTATGGTCACCTAATGTGTTTGGTCGGATCCTAATGATCGACCAAACTGGGTCGGGTTCGAAGGTATAGGCGATTTATTAGATCGCCTACCCTACGACCCTAGACAACGTGGTAATCAGTGGGCATAGTCCCAAGGGACTATGACCAACGTGATTACACTCACGTTGCGAAGTTCAAACGAACTTCGCATTGACCATTACTGGTCAACGCTGAAAGTCAAACTTTCTGACTCGAAAAGCAGTAAAATAAGGAAAAGAACGAAAGAATACTTACGAAGGGTCCCCGAATGCTAAACTTGATTCAAAAATCTCAGGTATGAAACAAATGTTTCAACTTAGAGTTTCTCAAATCAAAGTTCTAGTGCTTTAAAACAATGAAAGGCATGGGGTATATATAGTTTTCGGTGAACCGTTGAGATCGTTTCATGGAAACCGTGATTCGATCACATCCGTACACTTGTTGAAAGGTTATGGAAGCCACATATGATCCTTATCTTAGTGACTAAGCAACTTAGAACATGTGGTGAAGGATCAATCAGCTGCAACTTGTGTTTAAAAACATTGAATCTGATCAGATAGGCAGTCGCGTAGCGCGACGGGTAGCCCCATAGGCCTCGCGCTACGCTAGCACCCCCCCTGAATCAGAAAGTTTCAAAATTGGCAGCAATGGTCCCTGCACGTGTTTAAGGCCTTTTTCGATGCGTTTGAACCCCGTTAACCTCATTTCAAGGCTCTAAAATGAAGTTAAAGTATAGGGAACTCAAAACATGCTCAAAAATATCTCAGATGTCGGTTCGTTTGGCCGTACGATCGCGATGTTCGCTTAATTACGACGGAATGCGCATAAGCGCGAAAAACGATCCAAATGACGCGACGAATGGATTTTTCTTAAGGCGAACAATAAAATATAATGTATTAATGCTTACATAAATTTTTGGATGTCCGGATGTATTCAGAACGTAAGTTATGCGCGAAAATGCAAACTTGTGCACTTTTTGACACTTTTAGTCCCTGAATGACCCAAAAGTTTATTTTAGCACACCGAACCCCTCAAAGCCTATTTATAAGCTATGTAAAGGATATTTAAGGTGTGTTTAACTTATGGTCATGTTCCGGAAAGTTCGTTACAGTTCAAATTGACATACTTTCGCAGTTTGTCATATTTAGTCCCTGTAAGCGAATTAACTTGTTTTTGACATACCAAAGCCTTCAAAACTTATTTCTAAGTTATGTAAAGGTTATTTAAGGTATGTTGAGTATATGTTGATGTTCCGGAGTATTTCTCGCATTAAACTGAGTACGTTTACGCACTAGTTTGCGTATTACTCTCCAGAAAGCGATGTAGAGTTTGAAATTACATAAAAGTCAAAACATGAAAAATGTAAAACACAATCAAACAAACATTGGGATCAAATAACATTGTTTTATTGATAATAGAACTGTTCACAATGATTACAAGCACAGTTGTTACAGTCTCCCCTACTTGTGGAAATTTCGTCCCGAAATTTATTTAGAGGAAACTCGTGGAAAAAGATGTGGATATTTCGCCTTCATTTGATCTTCGCGTTCCCAAGTAAACTCAGGTCCACGTTTAGCTTCCCAGCGAACTTTGACCAAAGGAATGCGCTTGCGTTTTGGGTCCGCGTAAATCTTCTGACGGCTTCTAGCTGCCTGAAGGTTATCACGAACTTTCTTGACCTTGTCAGTTGTCTCTAAAATGAGGGCAGGTCCAGTAAGTTGAGCCTCGCCAATCTCATTCCAGCAGACTGGTGAACGACATTTTCGACCATAGAGAGCCTCGAAAGGAGCCATTTTGATGCTAGTGTGATAACTGTTGTTGTAGGAGAATTCAATCAATTTAAGATGTGAATCCCAGCTACCCCCAAAATCGATCACACAAGCTCTAAGCATATCCTCCAGAGTCTGGATTGTTCTCTCAGATTGACCATCCGTTTGCGGATGATAAGCTGTGCTCAGATTAAGTTGGGTCCCCATGGCAGATTGCATGGTTCTCCAAAAATGAGAAGTGAAACGAGCATCTCTGTCAGAAATGATGTTCAACGGAACACCATGTCGAGCTACAATTTCATCCACATAGATTTGAGCAAGTCTGTCAGCAGGAAAATCCTCACGGATTGGCAAGAAATGTGCTGACTTTGTAAGACGATCAACGACTACCCAGATGGCATCATGACCTTTCTTTGTGCGCGGGAGTTTGGTAACAAGATCCATAGTAATGTTTTCCCATTTCCAAACTGGGATCTCTGGTTGCTCCAATAAACCAGATGGACGCTGATGTTCAGCCTTAACCTTAAGACAAGTAAGGCATTTTGATACGTATAAGGCAATGTCTTTCTTCATACCAGGCCACCAATAGTGAATACGAAGATCCTTATACATTTTATCTGAGCCCGGATGAATAGAATAACGAGACTTATGGGCTTCATCCATAAGCAAGGTACGAAGATCATCCTGGCTTGGGACCCACAAACGGTCCATGAAGTAATATGATCCATTGTCCTTCAGTTCCAGAGCAGGTGTTATGTGATAAGGAAATTCCTTATCCATCAAACCTTGTGAAACACAAGATTGTTGAGCTTGAGCAATGCGTGCTTGAATATCGGACCGAGCTTGAATAACAGACTGAACACGTACACAATGAAGTTTAGTACGTTCCTTACGACTCAATGCATCAGCTACGACATTCGCCTTACCAGGATGGTAGCGAATTTCGCAGTCATAGTCGTTTAAAAGCTCAACCCAACGTCGCTGTCTCATGTTGAGTTCTTTCTGGTTGAAGATATGCTGAAGACTTTTGTGGTCTGTGAAAACCACACATTTTGTACCGTACAAATAGTGTCTCCAGATCTTGAGAGCAAAGAAAACTGCACCCAACTCAAGATCATGAGTGGTGTAGTTCTTCTCATGTATCTTCAACTGCCTCGATGCATAGGCTATGACTTTGTTCCTTTGCATAAGAACACAGCCAAGACCCAATTTCGATGCATCACAATACACAACAAAATCATCATCACCCTCAGGCAATGATAGAACAGGCGCATCGCAAAGCTTCTGCTTCAGGTGTTGAAAAGCTTCCTCTTGTTTGTATCCCCAATAAAAGGGCATTTTCTTCTGAGTTAGAGCAGTTAGAGGAACTGCAATCTTTGAGAAGTTTTCTATGAAGCGGCGATAATAACCCGCTAGACCAAGAAAAGAACGAACTTCAGTAGGAGTAGTAGGTGTATCCCAATCCTTGATCGCACTGATCTTGGAGGGATCTACATGAATACCTCGTTCGTTGATAACATGCCCCAAAAATTGAACTTCTTTAAGCCAAAATTCGCACTTGGAGAATTTTGCGAAAAGTTGCTCTTTCTTTAGGAGTTCCAGAGTAAGACGAAGATGTTGCTCGTGATCAGCTCGCGTCTTAGAGTATATCAAGATGTCATCAATAAAAACAATGACGAACTGATCCAAATAAGGTTTGCAGACCCTATTCATTAAGTCCATGAAAACAGCAGGAGCATTAGTCACACCGAATGGCATGACTGTGAACTCATAATGCCCATATCGAGTACGGAACGCTGTCTTGGGAATATCTTCTTCATGCACCCGAAGTTGATGATATCCGGAACGCAGATCAATCTTCGAAAAATAAGAAGCGCCTTGTAACTGATCAAAGAGGTCGTCTATGCGAGGTAAGGGATATCGATTCTTGATGGTAAGCTTGTTAAGCTCACGGTAATCGATACACATCCTAAAGGATCCATCCTTCTTCTTTACAAAAAGAACGGGAGCACCCCAAGGTGAAAAACTAGGACGTATAAAACCTTTGTCAGAGAGCTCCTGAAGCTGTTTGGACAACTCTTGCATCTCAGACGGTGCAAGACGATATGGAGCTCTGGCAACGGGATTTGCACCAGGTACGAGATCAATGCGAAACTCGACTTGGCGTGCTGGAGGTAGACCAGGTAAATCTTCAGGGAACACTTCAGAATAATCCCGAACGACAGGAATATCTGAAATAGACTTACCCTTTCCTTTATCTTCTGTAACATGTGCTAAGAAAGCCACATAGTTCTTCCGCAGATACTTCCGAGCTTTAAAACAAGACATGAGTTTGAGACCACCAGTAGGCTTCTCACCTTGAACCTGCAGGATCTCGCCTGTCGAAAGCGGCACACGAACAATCTTCTTAGAACAAACTATCTCTGCGTGATGCTTGGATAACCAATCCATTCCCACAATAACATCGAAGCTTCCAAGTTGCATAGGCGCGAGGTCAATAGGAAAAAGATGGTCGTTAAGATTCAACTGGCAGTTGCGAAGAACAGAATCAAGAATAATGGGTTCACCACTAGCAACCTCTACTGTCAAAGATTTGCCTAGTTTCGTTCTAGACACGCGAAGCATTTGCTCAAAGGACAAAGACACGAAACTCTTATCGGCACCAGAATCGAAAAGAACAGATGCAGGCTGATTATTAATAAAGAACGTACCGTTCACCACATTATCGTCAGCCTGTGCCTCTTGGGCATTCATGTTAAAGACTCGGCCTCGAGCCGGAGCCGGATTCTGGTTCTGGTTCTGGTTCTGGTTGGCTAGCCTTGGGCACCGGTTTCTATAGTGGGTCAGATCCCCACAATTATAACAAGCACCCGGTGGGTATTGTGGTCTTGCAGCTTGACCCTGTTGCTGAGCAATTTGTTGAGCCGGGTTCTGAACCGCGGGATTCTGAGCAGACCGACAAACATTGGCAAGATGGCCTGACTTCCCACAGTTAGTACAGAAACGGCATGGAAGTTGCGGCTGGTGGTGACTGTTGCATCTATTGCACAAAGGTGCAATCCCTGAATAGGGTTTCTTTGCTGGAGGCTGTGCGGGTTGGTTGGGAGCTGCCTGGTTAGCTTGGGCAGTGACAACATAGTTTTGGGAAGCCTTACGCTTCCTTGACCTCTTCGAAGAACCAGAGTTCTTTCCATTCAAGTTTTGACCTTTCTTGCTATCTTCCTTGTCAGCCGACTGCTTCTTGCCCTTGTCACCCTTCCTGTGTAGCTTTCCCTTTCTAATTTGCGACTCAGTCAATGTCGCTGATAACTCGATCGCCTGACGGAGTGTGGCAGGTTCACTACCAGTAAGAATGTCTTGTACCGAGTCAGGTAGGCCGTCGATGTATCTTTCGATAGCCTTGTCAAGTGGGGTAACCATAGTCGGGCAAAGCAAACTCAACTCTTCAAACCGATCAGTATAAGCCCTGTGCTCACCACTATCTTGCTTCAAAACATCAAACTCTTTCTCCAACGCTCGCTGCTCATGACGAGGACAGAATTCCCTCATCATAAGGGCTCTAAGTTCAGCCCATGTCTGTGCGAGAGCAACTTCTGCACCTCGGTCTCTCATTACCCCATTCCACCATGTAAGAGCCCTCTTCTGAAACACGCTCGAGGAGAACTCGACCTTGCGATTATCCGGGCACTGCTCGTGGCGAAAAGTATTCTCAATGCTTTCGAACCACTGAAGAAGCCCAGTTGCTCCTTCAGAACCACTGAACTTGAGTGGTTTAGCCTGGTTAAAATCCTTGTATTTGCATGGAACATTGTTGTTGTTGTTGGCCTGGTTCCATTGAGCAAAGAGATTTGGAAATTGAGCAGCCATCTGCTGCGCAATGATTTCTGCCAGCTCGGCAGTTGCTATCTGATTTTCGCGTCGAGGAGGCATTCTAAAAGAGGAAAACATGAAAGGAAACGAGTGAGATGATTGGATGAAGAGAATGAGATGAAACAAAATCAACAAAAGCAAAGATGGTGGTCATTCGTCCGTATCACAAAGCAAACAAACGACACACAGTGACTAATCAAAGTAAATGGGTCAAAAATAATGTATAATGAAGACATGCTCGCCTATAAGTGAACACTCATCCCAAGAATTCCCAGGTAAGCACAACTGGTCTCGCGTCTGATGAGATGTATACGAAGTGCTTGCCTAGACAGAAAACCCAGAATACAGGCATTCACCCTTCCAGTTTGCACATGTTCACATTATTTAAAACCCAAAACGTTTGACGGGATTTTGAAAATTTGAAGGCACAAGGCCAAAAACCAATACTGAAAAGGGTTCAAAACCATATAACAGAGGGTTCAAAACCTTGTAATAAAACATTCAAAAACAGATGATTGTTTTTCAAAAATCGTTTCGGAAAAATTTTGGTTCTTGTTTTGATAATCACCTAAGGATAGGTGATGTACATGTTTTAAGATCTAAACACAAGATAACTTGTGTTAGGTTCCTAGAAAAGTTATAGTCTAGGTCAAAGCATTACTAATAACCTAATTCCCTACAACCATTGGCTCTGATACCAACTCTTCTGTCACACCCCGACCGCGTAAAACAACAAATCGCGGCGGAAACATCGGGGCGTGTCGTAACAGAATAAATTGTTTCATAACCATGGCATACAAAGTTGTATTTTATTTATTAAACAAGGGTGTTACATTGTCTTAAATAGGAAATAAAGAGTTCAGAACATAATTAAACATAGTCTATCTTCTTTTAAAGTCTCTAAGGCACAGGTCCGCCCTAGTATCATGATCAACATCCTACGGAAAAGCTCCTGAAAACACATGTGAAAATAGGTACGTCAGCATAAAAATGCCTGTGAGATACATAGGTTTGTGAAAATAGGATTCATGACTTGTATTTGAGAAAATGTTTAGTCATGAACCTTGTAATTTGCTTTGTCTTGTAAATCATTTGAAAAACGATAAGATCAGTTGATATGTATAAGTAAATGTAAGGTTAAATGAATAACCATGTAAAATGAGTTTGTATAAGATAAGTTGTTGATGCACGAGAATGTCTGTTGACTACATCTTCATCAAGTCTTAGTTCTTGAAAGTCAAAATTAGATCTTATATGTCAAATTAGGGTTTTGGTTTTGATTTTAGATAGTGTTTTAGAGGGTTCCGTTTGAAACCATAGTTTGAACAAGGGTTCCGTTTGAAACATAGGGTTCCATTTGAGTTCAAAGTTTGAAACATAGGGTACCGTTTGAACCATTATGTTAAGTTTCAAACGGAAGGGTCAAAGTCTATATATAGGGATGTGTAGTGTTATATTTCAAACGGAACCATAGGAGGTCATTGTGCAAGTCACGAAGTGCTGTCGGATTTTCATCAGAATTCATTGTACAAAGCACGTGTTTGTTAATAGAAAGAAAGATTAGAAGATACAAGCTGTTTTGGACATCGTTTACTTTGATTCCGCCTTAGTATTTGATGTTGAACTACCTTTACTGACTTTCAGGGTCACGTACACGATCCAACAAGTGGTATCAGAGCTCAGGACGAGGAGTTCATACCGAATACAGCTGAAAATCATCGGATTATCTCACTTCTACCTTTCTTTTCTGATTTTATCTAGTTCTCACGGTTAAAATGGATTGAAACGATCACATAACAAACGAAATACACTAATAACGAATCCTTGAAAGTTTGATAACGAAATTCGACCTAAAACTGATCTAAATCATTCGGACCGTTTGAAATTGTTCGCGATTAAGCTGACGTCACCGTTTGAAAACTGTTCTATCGTTTGAAAACAGACCCTCCCGTTTGAAATCTGGTCTATCGTTTGAAAAATAACTTCATCGTTTGAAATATAGGTCTGTCGTTTGAAAATATAGGTCTGTCGTTTGAAAATATAAGTGTATCGTTTGAAAAGTCTGTCGTTTGAAACAAGTTCATCGTTTGAGTCTGTCGTTTGAACAGTCCATCGTTTGAACTGATTGTGTGAAGTGTATCGTTTGAAAATTTGATCGTTTGAAAATCTTTATCGTTTGAAACTGTAGATTCAAACGGAACAGCCATTGTTTGAACATTTATCGTTTGAAAAATATTAATCGTTTGAAAAGTTGCTCGTTTGAAATTCATATCGTTTGAAAAGTTGCTCGTTTGAAATATTTGTCGTTTGAAATCATTGATTTTTCAAACGATACAGATCATTACGTTTGAACTTGTGTCGTTTGAATCTGATAATTTCCAAATCAAAATTTGTCTAAGTGTTGTTTGATTTTACAGGTACGATCAAAATGGATGATATTTTCATGAATCCATTCAGCGATATGTATGCTTTCACGGGTAGTTCAGGAAACAATGATACTTCTACAAGCGATGTAAACAAAAGTCCACCGAAAGAAAGAAAGAAGGAAGCTTGGGAGTCCGAAAGCGCATTTGGAACGTTTAACAAACCTCCTAAGCTGATGGCTATAGAAGATTATAGCAGGTGGGCAACAAAGTTCGAGGATTGGTTGATGGCATTTGCTTTTCCTTGCTGGAAAAGTATGAAGAATGGTTATGCCCAAGGAAAGAAGAATGGTGAAGCATTAAGATCAGCTGATGAGATTGAGAATTTTGTGTCCGAGCAAAAATGTGTGGCATTATTGTTTCAGTCAGTGCATGAAGACATCATTTCACTGATAGATTACTCAAATTCTAAAGACTTATGGGAAAAACTCGAAAAGAAGTGTCTTGGAAGCAAAGAGATTATAAAAAATAAAAAGAAACTTCTTAGGAAAGAGTTTGATATGTTTAGTTGTCTTAAAAATGAGTCAGTATGTAAAATGATTGAAAGGTTTGGTCATCTGAAGCTGGAATTAGTAAGACATGGTATTGACATTTCTGAAGAAGATCTTATCGACAAATTGCTAGATGCATTGCCAGACGAGATGGAATGGAGATATTATGCTCTCATGCTTAAGAACACTATTCCTTCTGATTTGTTGAAACCAGATTTGGTGATTGAGAAACTTGAAAGTCATGAACTGGAATTGAAGAAGACGTACAAAGTTAATAATTCATCTTATCAACAGAATCTGGATCTATACTATCCAAAAAGCATGATGCCGAAAGCTACTTCTCCAAAGACTGCATTTTCTGCTGAAAATGTGTCGACAGCTGGCAAAGAAAGTCAAAGTGGTCAAAGAAGTGGAAGTCACAGTGGTTTTCACAGTGGATCTTCATCTTTTGGAAATGCTGATGCAAAGAATCGTTTTCAATGCAACATCGCAATAGACTTGAAGAATGCTCAGAACTTTGATGAGGAATCGGCCAAACAGCAGATGATCTTTCTAGCATCAGTGTTGGAATCGTATGAAGGATTGGTAGCTGGGAAGATTGGCAATACAAATCTGACGAAAGAAGATTACGATCAGATTGATCCGGAGGAAATGGAACTGATCGATATTCGTTGGGCGATGGCAAGTGCTGTTCGTCGTGCACAAAGATTTATGGAAATTACTGGCAGAAAAACCATTGGTGGTGCTTCTACTAAGCTGGGGTTCGATAAATCGAAAGTGACTTGCTTCAAGTGTAAGCAGAAGGGTCATTTTAAGAGAGAATGCCGAAACGCTTATGTTGATGAATCGGAGAATCCATTTCAAGATGATTATTACAAAAAGGCAATCTACCATCAGAATAGATCTGAGCCGCCTAGATTGAAGCAGTCTGAAGATAACAGAGACAAATCAAGGGCTCTTGCTGTGATTTATGATGATGAGGGGTATGATTGGAGTAAGGAAGTTCTACCGGAAGAAGATGCGGTGGGTTACGCATTCATGGCAAGCAATGATGAACCCATTAAGTGGAAAGATGATCGTACTGAGGAACAGAAGTATCAATACCGGAAGATGGTTGCTGAAACAAAGATTATCAGACTTTCTGGTATTTTTCTGGAAGCTAGAAGAGCAAACAGATGGGATCCAGATAGAGAGTGCTATCTTGATAGGTATGGCAACATTGCGATTGATGACAAAACGCTAGATATCGAAGCCATCATCAAGGAGTACAAAGAAGACGATGAGTATTGGCAACATAAATGGTGGGGAACTCCAACTTCGAAAATGATTGAAGAAGAGAAAGAGAAAGAGAGAAAGGAGAAAGAGGAGAAAGAGAAGAAAGAAAAGCAGGTTGATACAGGCTTAATTGATACTACGCAAGAGTTGACAGCTGAGAATTTGGGAGTTATGGCTGACAAAGTGCTAGCTGCAAAAGCACTTGAGGTAGATCCTAATTCTGTCACTGAGTCTAAGGGATCGGTCAGTAAAAGTGTGTCAACAAATGCGTCAGGTAACAAGATTGAGTCAGGTAACAAGATTGACGGGAATGCTGACTGCAAAAATTGCACCAAACAATGCAATTTTTGTAGCACTGTCACGTATCTTAACAATGAGAAAATTCAGAATCTGACAACAAAGGTTAGAAATGTTGAAAATCAGATTCTCGATCGTGACAAAAGTGTAAGAGCTTCAACTGAACGGATCAAAGAATTAACAGCTCAAATTGAAAATGATAAAACTGAACGTGAGAAATTAAAATCTGAAAATGAAAAGTTAATTCTTGAAAACCGTCAGATTTATGAAAAGTTTGAGAAATTGAAAAGCATTGTTAAAGATAGTGATGATCGTAATGGCAAAACATTTAAAGAAAATGAACATCTAAGAGCTGTTTTGAGATTAAAAGAAGAATCGATTAATGAACAACTGGATCAAATTGCTAAATTGAAACTTAAAGTTCAAGAAGCTGAAATTGAGAATGAACGAATCCAGTTGAAGCTTAACAGCTATAAATCGGCAAGCTTTGTTTTGCAGCATATTGTTCCTAAACATATAGGGAAAAACAAAGATGGCGAGGATGTGTTTTCTGATGGAACGGGTGTAGGTTTTCACAAAGTTCCACCGCCAATTTTAGACAACTACACGAAAAAGCAGTCTAGTTTGGTGGAAATTGAGGAAGAAAGTGAAGTTAAACTTCCGGAAAACATTGATGTCACGTTCATATCTTCCAATGACGAGGGTGTCCAAAGTGATGTGGTGAAAAGTGTGGTAGACAAAGTGCTTAAACCGGATTGTGACACTTCTGAGGAGGATGGGTGTTTCTTAGACAAATACATTCAGAAACAAAAGTCCAAAAACAACTTAAGTGATGAACCGGGTCTTGTGATGTACAAGATGGCTGGATCTGATAAGTTGTATTCGGATTCTGAGTTTCCCATTGAGAATGTTAATGTGAAAAAGTTGACAAATGTTTTCAAGTTAGTTGAAGTTGAGTTGTCAGAGGTGAACAGTTTGAAACACACAAAAAGGCAAATGAATTTTGAGAAAGATAAAGCTTATTACAAAAAGCCTGTTGTTCCACCACGTTTTTATAATAACAATAGAAATAATTGGTCGGGTGGTTATCGAGGTGGTAAGAGTTATCAGAAAAAGAATTTTCAAAACAGAAGGTTTGCTGAAAAGAAGGTGTTTGTAAATGGTTCAAGTTCACTTTCTGATGAGGAAAATGAAATTTTTTCAAAATCAAATAAAGAGTTCTTTGAGAAGAGAGTTTCGCAGGCTCAGTTTGAAGGCACAAGTCGAGTAGCTGATACTCGAACATGTTTTAGATGTAATCAAGTTGGTCACATTGTACGAATGTGTACCAATGTGAAGCCTAAGACTGAAAATGTGAAGTTTCAACAGAAGAAAGTTGATGTGAAGGGTAAAGCACCAATCGTTGTTGAGAAAAAGAGTGTGAAAAATAACAACATCAAAGTGAAAAATGAACCTGTAAAGAAAGTGGTAACTAAAAATGACAAGTTTTATAAACAGGTTGCATTAACTCAACAAGTTTGGAAACCAAAAACTGAAAAGAAAATTTCAACTTCTGAAGTGAAAAAGGCTGAAGAATCAATTCCGGTTGATTATGATGCAAATTTTCCACCTTTGAAGGCTGAAAATTTCAAAATTCAAGTTGCGAGAGTCAAGGTTACACCTAAGGCTGATGAAGCCTGGGTGGACACCATGTTCGAATAAGCAGTTTGAATTGCCGGAGCTTCCTTGTTTGCGAAGCATGAATCGGCATCTTTATTGAAGTGTTTTAAAATCAATTTGTCGTATATGCAGGATCTTCCAAGAGCCATTTCAAGATGGATCATGGATAGTGGGGCGTCTCGACATATGACAGGAAAAACTGCATTACTATATGATGTGAAGAATATCAATGGTGGTTATGTGGGATTTGCAGGTCATGAAGGTGGTAGAATTGTTGGTAAATGAACGTTATCCAATGGGATTGTGACGTTTGAGAAAGTTAACTACATCACGCTAAAGCGAAACACATCGAAATTTGTCATCATTTTATTCGTGTCTGCTTATACGAATTGAGAAAAACCACACTGACGAACAGAAAGCTGATTTACATACCAAAGCTTTTGATAAAAATCGGTTTAAATATTTGTTAAAACTGAATGGTATGAAGCTTTTGTCGGTGTCGGATGGCATAATTGGCGTTGATGAGAGTACTGTTGCGGATGAAGACGAGAAACAATCTGCAATGGTTTGTCGAATTTTTACTTGTTTTGGTATTTAGGGGGAGTAGATGTTTGTACATAGTTTATTTTCAGAAAATACAAAAACAGTAAAAAATGCAAAAATACAAAAACATGATAAAATGAAAAAGAGCTTGTGTATATAGGGAAAATGATAGTACATCAGCTAGACAATCACAGTATGCTAAAGATTTGGAAAGTATAAAAGAGTTAAACAATCTTACTGATGATGTGTCGATAGGTTTTCACACATTTAGTAGATTTATTCGGGATATAAACCTAAATTCAAACTTGTGAATTCGTGGGGAACACTACTTGGATATATAGGTAACCCCTGAAATCTCGTTTGAAAGGTCTCTTAATCTGATATACTAGGTCTTTATACTCTATGATGTCTGGGGTATTATTCCGGGACTTCTGCTGAACGGTAGTTCTGACCTAGTCCCTGGCTAATACTTGCTGCAATGCTTGAAACACAGCATTAAACCCTCAGCATGCTGAAACAATAAAATTGATAAATGCTGCTGTTGTAAGCAAAAAGATCCTCTAAAGGGGACACACCGAAAAGTCGAAGCTGATATCTCTCTGCGTATACGGAAGTATCGATCTGAGATCCCTCGGCCCTCGCATACCTAAATTATATACAGACATCATTGTAGTATTCTCACCTGTAAGACTGATTATTGAGATTCTGGATACGGGAGTATATTCAAGAGGTGGGACACATGAATGATCTAAGTTCTTAATTCATCTAAATCGTATCCTGAATAAGTTGAAATTTGTGTGAGAATTTAAGATGGATCAGTATATCGACAATCGAGGTGAATTGTTTAAATCTGAGTATGTAATGTAGCTTAACGGTACTTGTGATTTGTCTGAAAAGCTGATTTGATTCCCTGACACGCTCAACAAAAATATGTTTGTAAATAGTTTACTTTGTTTAATTTCTGCAATTTAAGTTTTCTGTATTTCATTTCTTAGTTTAGAACACTTTGATAAAATCCAAAAAGATTTTATTTCTGCTTTATTTTCCGACAAACCAAAGTGGAGAGTTGATTGTTGGATTCTCAGATGTTTGAAGCAGATGCAGAAGATTCTGGACTGAAGAATGAGGAGAGCTTATTTTTAAGAAGTTTGAATTGTTTGAAAAGTTAAAAACAAGTTCATTAATTTGATACTTGTTATTTTCAGAAATTATTTGAAATTGTTGTTTTAAAATCAGTTTGTTTCGTCAAAAAGATCCACCAAGGCCATTAATTTGGACTTGGTAGATTAATCAAGTGATCAGGGTCATTAACTTGGACCTGAATACTTGAGTGGATTTCTAAAACTGATCAAGTTTGTGTTTTTGTGATTGAAAAGATAGAATTGTAATGTTTGTTGGTTGAGTAACAGATTTGGACTTCATTATTCCCAATGGAAGCTATTTGTCAAAGCTTGAACCAGATATCTCAGATTCAGCATATCGAGAGGGGGAGTCTGTGAAAGGGGGAGTCTGGATCAACAGCATATGGGAATGTGAAGATAGAGTGCTTGTGATGAAAAGGCAGAGTTGAAGAAAAGACTAAGACTGAAGACTCAGGAGCTGAAGACTACGTCAACATCCAAGGGGGAGTCTGTTGATGCACGAGAATGTCTATTGACTGCATCTTCATCAAGTCTTAGTTCTTGAAAGTCAAAATTAGATCTTATATGTCAAATTAGGGTTTTGGTTTTGATTTTAGATAGTGTTTTAGAGGGTTCCGTTTGAAACCATAGTTTGAACAAGGGTTCCGTTTGAAACATAGGGTTCCATTTGAGTTCAAAGTTTGAAACATAGGGTACCGTTTGAACCATTATGTTAAGTTTCAAACGGAAGGGTCAAAGTCTATATATAGGGATGTGTAGTGTCATATTTCAAACGGAACCATAGGAGGTCATTGTGCAAGTCACGAAGTGCTGTCGGATTTTCATCAGAATTCATTGTACAAAGCACGTGTTTGTTAATAGAAAGAAAGATTAGAAGATACAAGCTGTTTTGGACATCGTTTACTTTGATTCCGCCTTAGTATTTGATGTTGAACTACCTTTACTGACTTTCAGGGTCACGTACACGATCCAACATAAGTTGGTTGTAAAACAATGTCTTATGAAAAGTATGTTATTTGTATAAAATGTTATATGTATCAAACTGAAATGATTCAAATAATGTTACGACATATAATACCATACAAACACTTATATATAGGAAGTACCAGCGGCGTATCCACCATGCTTGTATCATATTACACACGCATCGTTACTTAATCAAACCAAACCAACCAATGTAATAAGTCTATGTTTAATTCAATTGTCAAATGTATTAAATAATATGTCAAAGTATTCATGTCAAGATGTAAATCATGTAGTATGTAAAACCAATGTCAAAAGTGTTTGTGTCAAATGTAAATCATGTCAAAATGTCTATGTCAAATATCCATGTCAAATGTCTATGTCAAATATCCATGTCAAATGTCTATGTCAAATATCCATGTCAAATGTCTATGTCAAATATCCATGTCAAATGTCTATGTTAAATATCCATGTCAAATGTCTATGTCAAAATGTCATGTATGGCAAGTGAAATGTCTCAACTAAACCATATGCACAAAAACAAAGTATTGAAGTAAAACTTGGTTTAAATCAAAGCTATGTTTTGTGTAAATGCATGCAACTATTTAATATGAACATTTATGCGGTATTGTGAAAATGCATACATCCAAGCCTTGTGACTGTGGTGATAAACCCTTTAAACAAATTAAAGGTCTATCTGTCTTTATATCATCGAATTCGGTCATTCCTTTCATCCCCTTTCCCTGGGACGTCCGGAACGGGAGTTTCAATTCCTATGGTACCACTACCTACTAACGAACGGCATGATCGGTGTTAATGAATGTATTGTCCCATGTTAAACAAACCAAATGTCATACCAAAATGTAGGCATGTGAAAACAATGCACTAAGTATGTAATCAAATGAACATACATAGCGTGAAATGTCATGTAAAACGATGTACTAAGTAATGCACGCAATGGGCACACCTAGCAGGAAATGTAATGTAAAACAATGTACTAAGTAATGCACACAATGGGCACACCTAGCATAAGATGTAATGAAATCATGTACTATAATGTACTAACGAACATAGCATGTATATGATGTGAAAACAGGAAAGCATGAAAGTAACAAGTAGGCACATGTGTTCCACCCCAAAACAGTTGGGAAAACAGTAAAAGAGGGGTCTATGTACTCACTTGAGATTGCTCAGTTGTATAAAGATAACCACCAAGTAATGCTATAGATCTCGGAATCAAACGGCACCTAGTATAGGTAACTATGTTAATAAACCGGACCTATCTCGGAAGACTGGGTAGCATTAGGGTTTGTAAACCAAATGAGTGTAGGAACTCACGTGATATGGTTTAACAAAGCCTACATGCTAAATGAAACTTAACCTAGGTCTTATTGACCCATTATGATCCGTTTAGGTAGCTTACGCTACTTTAACGCATCGTGCGCGTGAAACGCGTTCGGACCGCCTAACTAGTCCTATGACAAGTATTATATGCCTAAACATGTTACATAATCAGTTACATGACAAAAGTTTAGGTTACATATGCTAAATTACCAATTATGTATGAAAAGGGTATTCTGGTAATTTACCTAAGGCATATAAACTACCTATCATACAACTACTTAAACGATGTGACCATAGGGTATAACCTCGGAAGGTTATTCCCTACCTACTATGGTCACCTAATGTGTTTGGTCGGATCCTAATGATCGACCAAACTGGGTCGGGTTCGAAGGTATAGGCGATTTATTAGATCGCCTACCCTACGACCCTAGACAACGTGGTAATCAGTGGGCATAGTCCCAAGGGACTATGACCAACGTGATTACACTCACGTTGCGAAGTTCAAACGAACTTCGCATTGACCATTACTGGTCAACGCTGAAAGTCAAACAAAGTTTGACTTTCTGACTCGAAAAGCAGTAAAATAAGGAAAAGAACGAAAGAATACTTACGAAGGGTCCCCGAATGCTAAACTTGATTCAAAAATCTCAGGTATGAAACAAATGTTTCAACTTAGAGTTTCTCAAATCAAATTTCTAGTGCTTTAAAACAATGAAAGGCATGGGGTATATATAGTTTTCGGTGAACCGTTGAGATCGTTTCATGGAAACCGTGATTCGATCACATCCGTACACTTGTTGAAAGGTTATGGAAGCCACATATGATCCTTATCTTAGTGACTAAGCAACTTAGAACATGTGGTGAAGGATCAATCAGCTGCAACTTGTGTTTAAAAACATTGAATCTGATCAGATAGGCAGTCGCGTAACGCGACGGGTAGCCCCATAGGCCTCGCGCTACGCTAGCACCCCCCCTGAATCAGAAAGTTTCAAAATTGGCAGCAATGGTCCCTGCACGTGTTTAAGGCCTTTTTCGATGCGTTTGAACCCCGTTAACCTCATTTCAAGGCTCTAAAATGAAGTTAAAGTATAGGGAACTCAAAACATGCTCAAAAATATCTCAGATGTCGGTTCGTTTGGCTGTACGATCGCGATGTTCGCTTAATTACGACGGAATGCGCATAAGCGCGAAAAACGATCCAAATGACGCGACGAATGGATTTTTCTTAAGGCGAACAATAAAATATAATGTATTCATGCTTACATAAATTTTTGGATGTCCGGATGTATTCAGAACGTAAGTTATGCGCGAAAATGCAAACTTGTGCACTTTTTGACACTTTTAGTCCCTGAATGACCCAAAAGTTTATTTTAGCACACCGAACCCCTCAAAGCCTATTTCTAAGCTATGTAAAGGATATTTAAGGTGTGTTTAACTTATGGTCATGTTCCGGAAAGTTCGTTACAGTTCAAATTGACATACTTTCGCAGTTTGTCATATTTAGTCCCTGTAAGCGAATTAACTTGTTTTTGACATACCAAAGCCTTCAAAACTTATTTCTAAGTTATTTAAAGGTTATTTAAGGTATGTTGAGTATATGTTGATGTTCCGGAGTATTTCTCGCATTAAACTGAGTACGTTTACGCACTAGTTTGCGTATAACTCTCCAGAAAGTGATGTAGAGTTTGAAATTACATAAAAGTCAAAACATGAAAAATGTAAAACACAATCAAACAAACATTGGGATCAAATAACATTGTTTTATTGATAATAGAACTGTTCACAATGATTACAAGCACAGTTGTTACACTAGCCGTCTAATAAACCATAGCACGTGTGTAGGTAGTTGCACGACTTCGGACAAGATCTTTGAGTTACACCAGTTTGCAGGACGCAAAATTGTGAGTTCATGTCCCCCTTTTCTTTTAACTGTTTTCGGTTTATAACTTCGGGGGTGAAATACATGTTTCGATGTTTCAAATGTTCAAATGTTTCATTGGTATGGTTTAGCTAAGGAATGAACTGTTAGATCACGTGGATGATGTAGTATCTCTCTTAAGTGCCATTAATCTAGTCTAAGACCGAGGGGCATGAGTGGTAGATCTATCTGGGTGTAGCGAGCCCCACCCATATTAAGACCAAGGTGACTATGTCGTTCCCGCAGGATGGACCGGAGGAAATCCGCTAGGTTTGAGCACTTCCTACACACCACACATATTAATGTCTTTGCAAAACATTAATGATCTGTTCATAGACGCTTTCATACCGGTTATCAAAGGAATTCTCTCAAATGTTTACAAGTTATTACGAGCTCACATACAAAACACATGAACACGCTCAACTTTTGTTGATGTTTTCAAATTACATGTATTTCAGGAAATTGATATGGATCAGACGGGCGTTTAAAGCTTTCAAGATGTGTTACCAAGAACGATGTCATCCCATTTTAGGGGTTTGAATTGTGTATTTTTTCTTGGATAAGATACATGGTTCAAAACCTTGTTTTATTAGTGTCTTTTGTTAAAGTCCATTATGGAACTTAAATCATTTGGTTGGTTTGTATTTTGAACTCGAAGTCTCTGTTTAGTATTAAACAATGTGGGTTGTAATATTTTGAATCATATTTATGGATAAACATCGTGGTTTTTAATAATTTAGTTGTTTGATATAATTGAATGCAATGATATTAAGTAAGTCACACATAACACGCTTCCGCAAAAGTCAGGGTGTGACAGTCTGGTATCAGAGCTTCGATTGTAGCGAACTAGGATTCCTTCTCGAGTCTAGACTACAATCATTAGGGCTCTCTCACGAAAATATTTTTACAAAATATTTTTCATTGCATTTTCAAAATGCCAAGATCCATGGAACAAACGTTTTACAAAGGAAAGACAAGAAAACACGAGCAAGGTCACAGTTGGTGGTTTAGTTTACATGGGGTAGACTAGTTAAGATAGAAAAAGTCTCATGAAGGATAAAATGAATACATGATTAAGTGATGATTGTCTTTGTTTACATATACTGAGTGTTAGTGGCTAACATATGTGCACATGTTATGAATATCATGTTACATGCACCCATGTCTTCCTCTGAGAGCGGATTGTCTGACACTCACGCCCCTATGCCCATCGTTTCAGACGATGAGATCGTGCCTGAGCTGGAGATTTTCACGTCGGACACCGAGAGTGATCCAGAGATGCTATCTGACGAAGACGATGACTTTCAGCTCTTCGCTCTCCCGGACTTTGGAGACGACGCACCTATAGCTGATGGCATTCCTATTGATGATCTTTTTGATTTCCTTGCTCCTATCCATGATCACCTCTTCATCGGTTGTGACACCTGTGTCACTTCAACCATCAAACAAATGCCAAACCAATGAAATATTGTATTTCATACTTGGGATTTGTAAAAATATGTGTATCATTTGCACATATCAACTCTTGTTCGATTTTAAGCTTTAAATCGCTTTCTGGAGGGTTATACGCGCTCTGATGCGTAAATATAACCAGTTTAATCCAACGAACACTCCAGAATAGTGAAATAGGCTTAACATACCTTAAATAACCTTTACATAACTTAGAAATAAGTTTTGAAGGCTTTGGTATGGCAAAAAAAACAAGTTAATTCGCTTACAGGGACTAAACTTGACAAACTGCGAAAGTATGCAAATTTGAACTGTAACAAACATTCCGGAACATTACCATAAGTTAAACATACCATAAATATCCTTCACATAGCTTAGAAATAGGCTTTGAGGGGTTCGGTGTGCTAAAATAAACTTTTGGGTCATTCAGGGACTAAAAGCGTCAAAAAGTGCACAAGTTTGCACTTTCGCCCATAACTTACGTTCTGAATACATCCGGACATCCAAAAAATTTATGTAAGCACTAAAATATTTTATTTTAGTGTTTGGCATAAGAAAAATCCTTTCGTCACGCATTTTGGATCGTTTTTCGCGCTTATGCGCATTCCGTCGTAATTAAGCGAACATCGCGATCGTACGACCAAACGAACCAACATCCGGCATAGTTTTGAGCATGTTTCATGTCCACAATGTTTAGGAATCATATTAGGGCCTTAAAGTTGGCTCTACGGGCCTTAGAAGTGTCGAAAATGGCATAAACACATAACAGGGACTGAAACTGTCATTTAACAAACTTGGTTCTGATCAGACATGGCCATGCGGCCCGCGTAAGGTTTGTGTGCATCTTTACGTGGCCCGCGTTAGGGTCTCAGATCAGATAAGATCGATTTGTCAGCAGATTACAGCTGTTTAACCCACAACCACAAACCCACACTTGCCCTTTCAGCTCATTAAGGGTCATTTTTAGTTACCACAACTTTCCAACAAGTGTACGCACGAGATTCGATCACGTTATTCAAGAAACGATCTTAATGGTTCGGGAAATACTATAAATACCCCACCCCCATTTGCTTCAAACCCACAAGAATCTGATCAAAAAGACTCTAAGTTGGAACCATTGTTTCATAGCTTAGTTATTTTGATCTAGATTAGCATCCGGGGACCCTTCGTAAGTATTCCTTCGTTCTTTTATTGCTTTTCGAGTCCGAAAGTCAAACTTTGTTTGACTTTCTGCGTTGACCAATTTATGGTCAATACAAAGTTCGTTTGAACTTCGCAACGTGATTGTAATCACGATGGTTATAGTCCTTTGTGACTATGCCTACTGATTACCACGTTGTCTAGGGTCGTAAGGATAAGCGATCTAATAAATCGCTTATACCTTCGAACTTGACCCATTTGGTCGATCATTAGGATCCGACCAAATACATTAGGTGATCATAGTATATAGGGAAATAACCTTCCAAGGTTATACCCTATGGTCACATCGTTTGAGTAGTTGTATGATAGGTAGTTTATATGCCTTAGGTAAATTACCAGAATACCCTTTTCATGTATAATTGGTAATTAAGCATATGTAACCTAAACTTTTGTCACATAACTGATTATGTAACACGTTTAGGCATATAACACTTGTCATAGGGCTAGTTAGACGTCTCGAGTGCGCTTTTGCGCGCACGACGCGGTAAAGTAGCATAAGCTACCTTAATGGGTCGCGATGGGTCGATAGCACTTAGGTTAGGTTTCGATTTAGTATGTAGGCTTTGTTAAACCATATGACACGAGTCTCCATACTCGTTTGGTTTACGAACCCTCATTCTATCTAAATCCTCCGATTTTGGTCCGGTTTATTAACGTAGTTACCTATATTAGGTGCCATTTGATTTCCGTGATCTCTAGCATTGTTTGGTTGTTACTCAAGGACTATTGAGCAATCTCAAGTGAGTACATATTCCCCTCTTTTACTGTTTTCAAATTGTTTTGGGGTGAAGCATGTGTACCTATCTGTTATTTTCATGTTTTCCAAAAGTATAATTGATTATACATGTTAGTACTTATCTGTTGAAAAACTGAATGACTATCTATGGTTTAAACACTGATCTTTCAAAGACTATAACATTAATTGTTGAATTGTACTTATTTTGTTCACCAGACCGATTGTTAGTATTATATAGCGCTATAGGATTAGACACCCCATTCCTGTTGTCATGGAATGTCTGAAACCAATTTGTTTCTCCATCCAAATAGGGATTGCCTTTTTGGTATCCTTATAGTCTCAAAGGTGTATTTTGATGCACTAGGTCTGAATGAATTCTTAAATCACACTTTTAAAGTATAGTTTGATATACTCTCATGTGTGGTATTGTACAAAACCAACATATATTTATCACATCCAAAGCATATTCTGATATGTTACTTATGAAACCAAAACATAGTTTAATATGTTACTTACAAATCCAAAGTATACTTTTAATATGCTACTATAAGGTTATTCGTTTAACCTTACATTATTTTACAAAGCATAACTTCTGATTTATTCAAACACTTTGTTTTGTACATTTTTGCTTATGGTTTAAGTAGTCTCATTTTACTTACCATACATAACTTTTGTTTACACATTACATGGTTTACATTTAGCTTGGGTTATACAACAATATTGGACTATTGGTTTAAACATGAACATTCTATATTGGTGGTTTGGTTTGAGTAAGTGACTTGGGTAACGAGGCGTGTGTAATATGATACAAGCATGGTGGATACGCCGCTGGTACTTCCTATATATAAGTGTTTGTATGGTATTACATATCGTAGCGTTATTTGAATCATTCGATTTGGACTTATACATTTTACACAAGTAACACAATTCTCTTACAAGATTTTGGTTTACAAACAATTTACTTTATATAACTCATTTTACTTGGTTATACATTTAACCATACATTATTCTCTTATTTATACATATCATCTGAACTTATTGTTTTTCAAGCGATTTACAAAACAAATCAATTTACAAGGTTCATGACTAAACTTTATTAAACATTTTCTTAAACTTATAAGTCATGAATCCTATTTTCACAAAACCTATGTATCTCACAGGCATTTTTATGCTGACGTACCTATTTTTACACATGTTTCAGGTACTGCTTTGTGATGATTATTGATACATGCTACACTTAGGATGGACTCGTGCTTTAGCAACTTTAAAACTTGGAAGATAATAGTTGTACTTATTTGATTATATTAAAACAATGAGTTCATTTATTCAATAAAACAGAATTTATTTATTCCATGGTTATGAAACAATGATTCTGTTACAACACTCCCCGACATTTCCGCCACGTCTAGTTGCTTTACGTGGTCGGGGTGTGACAGAAAAGTTGGTATCAGAGCCAATGGTTATAGAGAATTAGGTTATTAGTATGCTTTGACCTAGACTATAACCTTCCTAGGACCCTAACACAAGTTTTCTTGTGTTTAGTTTTAAAACAATACCGTCACTTATTCTTAGGTGACAACCACAATAAGAACATAAATTTCTATCCCGCTTTGAAAACTAATCATCTGTTCTAGGATGATTTATTATATGGTTTTGAACCCTTTAAGTTTTCAAAATCCCGTCAAAGTTGGTCTAAATAATGTGAACACGTGCAAACTGGAAGGGTGGGTGCCTGTACCCTGAGTTTTCTGTCTAAGGCTAGAGTGTTTATACAAATCCACATAATCGTACCAGTCACTCTTACCTGGGAACTCTTGGGGGTGAGTGTCCACTTATAGGCGAGCATGTCTTCGTGATACATTATTTTTGACCTATTTACTTTGATTAATCATCGGGGTCGTTTGTTGCTTTGTAGTAACAGACAAATGACCACTATCCTTGCTTTCATCAGATTTGTTTCATCTCATTCTTTTCGTCTAAATTCTCTCACTCGTTTCCTTTCATGTTTCCACTTTTAGAATGCCTCCTCGACGCGACAATTAGATGGCGAATGCCGAACTGGCGGAAATCATCGCGCAGCAAATGGCTGCTGCCTTCCCAAATCTTTATGCTCAAATGATGCAAGCCATCAACAACAACAATGCTCCATGCAATTTCAAGAATTTTAACTCAGCTAAACCGCTCAAGTTTAGTGGTTCTGAGGGACCAACTGGGCTTCTTCAATGGTTCGAGAGCATTGAGAATACTTTCCGTCACGTTCAGTGTCCTGAAAATCGCAAGGTCGAGTTTTCTTCGAGTGTGTTTCAGAAGAGGGCTCTTACGTGGTGGAACGGGGTGATGAGAGACCGCGGTGCTGAGGATGCATTAGCACAGACTTGGGCCGAGCTTAGGGCTCTTATGATGAAGGAATCCTATCCTCGTCATGAGCTAAGGGCTCTAGAAAGGGAATTTGATGATTTAAAGCAAGACAGTGGGGAACATCGAGCCTATACTGACCGCTATGAGGAATTAAGCTTGTTATGCCCTACTATGGTTACGCCTTTGGATAAGGCGATTGAGAAATACATTGATGGTCTTCCTGACGTAATTCAGGATATCGTTACTGGCAGCAACCCTACTACTGTCAGACAAGCCATTGAATTGTCTGCTACTCTAACTGAATCCCATATCAGGAAGCATAAGCTGTTTCGGAAGGGCGACCCAAGACCATCTGACAAGACTGCTCAAGTGGAACCAAAGGAAGAACATGCTGAGGTATCCAAGAAGAAGAAGCGCAAAGCCTCTCAAAACTACGCTGTAACTGCTCAAGACAAACAGGTTGCACCAAACCAGCAAGCACAACCTCGCAAAAGGCAAAACTATGTTGGTACCGCACCTTTGTGCAACAAGTGCAATCTAGAGCAAGAGCAGTGTCACAAATGTACCCACTGTGGGCGGTTGGGACATTTGATCAATGTTTGTCGTTATGCAAATCAAGCTGCTGCAAACCCTGCTGCTGTTCAAGCACGGTTCCCTCCGGGGTCATGTTATAACTGTGGTGACCTTACCCACTACAGAAACAATTGCCCAAGAATTGTTAACGCACATCCAGTGCGAGGACGAGCATTTAACATCAATGAGGCAAACATGAATAATGATGCAGCCGTGAACAATTAGTGTTTTGTATTTCCTTGGTTATTATCTTTTGACACTTCAAGACAATTCGGTTGTTACATAAATAAAGATTTGTTGTTCTTATTTCTGCAAAATTTATGCGTTTATATGAATGATTGATGCAACCTTATGATGTCAACCCAAATACAAACTACTCGTGTGGTTCTGTTATCTTATGATCACTTGTGATCTCCCCAAGAACCTTAAACACTCGTTTCCTTTAAGAAACAAAGCCAAACTCTTATTTAGAATCCTTCTATCTTCATAGATGGATCCTTGAAAATGCTTAAAGTGCCAAATGAAATCCATGGATTGGATTCCTGATGAGCTTTAATTATCCATGCTCAAAGACAACAAATTAAAGAATCAAGTTAACTAATTATGTGCTTATGTGTTTTCTTATATGTTTTGTGGTTGTATATGATCCATCCAAATCCTCGTAGAATCTTCCATATCTCATATGAGGGATTCATAGTAGGATATCCAAAGTTACTATCTTAAATCCTTAATGGACTTCTACATTGTGGTCAAGTCCCTTGGGTTTTAAAGTACTATTCTATAATTGGACCCCTTGGGTGGTCTAGATAAACAAATTGATTTTGAAAATCTGATTAGAAATATCATGTGATGACATAATTACAAAGATCCCTTAAGTGGTGTATTTAAGGAGATCGTACGACGGTCTAGTTAAGAAGATCATGTGTTGATCTAGTTAAAAAGATCGTTCGTTGATCTAATTGAAAGGACCCTTTGGTGGTCTAGTCTAGTCGCTTCATGTTTATTCAATTGATTTTTCCTCTACGCATTCTGAAATGAACTGTACGGACTGTGCAAGGAATTACATAATTATGGAGGCCTACATAGTTATGGAATTCAGTGCACAGAAACCACAGGAAGTTTTGTCATGTGTTAAGACCTATAGTGACGAGAATAATGATACGGGAGAAGTCTTGGACCTTGACCGATGTCATTTTATCTTACACTCCCCAAATTCTGATTTCAAGCATTCACAAGTTTCCTATGATAAGTCCTCATAAGAAACGTTCTTCTGTCCGTAGTTCAAAATTCCATGTTTTACTACTACAAGGAATTCACTTTGAGGGTTAACAAATTCGCTAAGAATCCTAACATGGCCCAGAGTTTTACTTAAGGGTTCAATGGATCTATTGGAAGGCGAAACCGTCACAGCTGTCTTCACAAGTTTCCTCTAGAATTAAATTTCGGGACGAAATTTCCTAAAATAGGGGAGACTGTGACACCTGTGTCACTTCAACCATCAAACAAATTCCAAACCAATGAAATATTGTATTTCATACTTGGGATTTGTAAAAATATGTGTATCATTTGCACATATCAACTCTTGTTCGATTTTAAGCTTTAAATCGGTTTATGGAGGGTTATACGCGCTCTGATGCGTAAATATAACCGGTTTAATCTAACGAACACTCCAGAATAGTGAAATAGGCTTAACATACCTTAAATAACCTTTACATAACTTAGAAATAAGTTTTGAAGGCTTTGGTATGGCAAAAAAAACAAGTTAATTCGCTTACAGGGACTAAACTTGACAAACTGCGAAAGTATGCCAATTTGAACTGTAACAAACATTCTGGAACATGACCATCAGTTAAACATACCATAAATATCCTTCACATAGCTTAGAAATAGGCTCTGAGGGGTTCGGTGTGCTAAAATAAACTTTTGGGTCATTCAGGGACTAAAAGCGTCAAAAAGTGCACAAGTTTGCACTTTCGCGCATAACTTACGTTCTGAATACATCCGGACATCCAAAAAATTTATGTAAGCACTAAAATATTTTATTTTAGTGTTTGGCATAAGAAAAATCCATTCGTCACGCATTTTGGATCGTTTTTCGCGCTTATGCGCATTCCGTCGTAATTAAGCGAACATCGCGGTCGTACGACCAAACGAACCAACATCCGGCATATTTTTGAGCATGTTTCATGTCCACAATGTTTAGGCATCATATTAGGGCCTTAAAGTTGGCTCTACGGGCCTTAGAAGTGTCGTAAATGGCATAAACACATAACAGGGACTGAAACTGTCATTTAACAAACTTGGTTCTGATCAGACATGGCCATGCGGCCCGCGTCAGGGTCTCAGATCAGATAAGATCGATTTGTCAGCAGATTACAGCTGTTTAACCCACACTTGCCCTTTCAGTTCATTAGGGGTCATTTTTAGTTACCACAACTTTCCAACAAGTGTACGCATGAGATTCGATCATGTTATTCAAGAAACGATCTTAAGGGTTCGGGAAATACTATAAATACCCCACCCCCATTTGCTTCAAACCCACAAGAATCTGATAAAAAAGACTCTAAGTTGGAACCATTGTTTCATACCTGAGTTATTTTGATCTAGATTAGCATTCGGGGACCCTTCGTAAGTATTCCTTCGTTCTTTTATTGCTTTTCGAGTCCGAAAGTCAAACTTTGTTTGACTTTCTGCGTTGACCAGTTTATGGTCAATGCGAAGTTCGTTTGAACTTCGCAACGTGATTTTAATCACGATGGTTATAGTCCTTTGTGACTATGCCTACTGATTACCACGTTGTCTAGGGTCGTAAGGATAAGCGATCTAATAAATCGCTTATACCTTCGAACCCGACCCATTTGGTCGATCTTTAGGATCCGACCAAATACATTAGGTGACCATAGTATATAGGGAAATAACCTTCCGAGGTTATACCCTATGGTCACATCGTTTGAGTAGTTGTATGATAGGTAGTTTATATGCCTTAGGTAAATTACCAGAATACCCTTTTCATGTATAATTGGTAATTAAGCATATGTAACCTAAACTTTTGTCACATAACTGATTATGTAACACGTTTAGGCATATAACACTTGTCATAGGGCTAGTTAGACGTCTCGAGTGCGCTTTTGCGCGCACGACGCGTTAAAGTAGCATAAGCTACCTTAATGGGTCACGATGGGTTGATAGCACTTAGGTTAGGTTCCGATTTAGTATGTAGGCTTTGTTAAACCATATGACACGAGTCTCCATACTCGTTTGGTTTACGAACCCTCATTCTATCTAAATCCTCCGATTTTGGTCCGGTTTATTAACGTAGTTACCTATATTAGGTGCCGTTTGATTTCCGTGATCTCTAGCATTGTTTGGTTGTTACTCAAGGACTACTGAGCAATCTCAAATGAGTACATAGTCCCCTCTTTTACTGTTTTCAAACTGTTTTGGGGTGAAGCATGTGTACCTATCTGTTATTTTCATGTTTTCCAAAAGTATAATTGATTATACATGTTAGTACTTATCTGTTGACAAACTGAATGACTATCTATGGTTTAAACACTGATCTTTCAAAGACTATAACATTAATTGTTGAATTGTACTTATTTTGTTCACCAGACCGATTGTTAGTATGATATAGCGCTATAGGATTAGACACCTCATTCCTGTTGTCATGGAATGTCTGAAACCAATTTGTTTCTCCATCCAAATAGGGATTGCCTTTGTGGTATCCTTATAGTCTCAAAGGTGTATTTTGATGCACTAGGTCTGAATGAATTCTTAAATCACACTTTTAAAGTATAGTTTGATATACTCTCATGTGTGGTATTGTACAAAACCAACATATATTTATCACATCCAAAGCATATTCTGATATGTTACTTATGAAACCAAAACATAGTTTAATATGTTACTTACAAATCCAAAGTATACTTTTAATATGCTACTATAAGGTTATTCGTTTAACCTTACATTATTTTACAAAGCATAACTTCTGATTTATTCAAACACTTTGTTTTGTACATTTTTGCTTATGGTTTAAGTAGTCTCATTTTACTTACCATACATAACTTTTGTTTACACATTACATGGTTTACATTTAGCTTGGGTTATACAACAATATTGGACTATTGGTTTAAACATGAACATTCTATATTGGTGGTTTGGTTTGAGTAAGTGACTTGGGTAACGAGGCGTGTGTAATATGATACAAGCATGGTGGATACGCCGCTGGTACTTCCTATATATAAGTGTTTGTATGGTATTACATATCGTAGCGTTATTTGAATCATTCGATTTGGACTTATACATTTTACACAAGTAACACAATTCTCTTACAAGATTTTGGTTTACAAACAATTTACTTTATATAACTCATTTTACTTGGTTATACATTTAACCATACATTATTCTCTTATTTATACATATCATCTGAACTTATTGTTTTTCAAGCGATTTACAAAACAAATCAATTTACAAGGTTCATGACTAAACTTTTTTAAACATTTTCTTAAACTTACAAGTCATGAATCCTATTTTCACAAAACCTATGTATCTCACAGGCATTTTTATGCTGACGTACCTATTTTTACACATGTTTCAGGTACTGCTTTGTGATGATTGTTGATACATGCTACACTTAGGATGGACTCGTGCTTTAGCAACTTTAAAACTTGGAAGATAATAGTTGTACTTATTTGATTATATTAAAACAATGAGTTCATTTATTCAATAAAACAGAATTTATTTATTCCATGGTTATGAAACAATGATTCTGTTACAACACTCCCCGACGTTTCCGCCACGTCTAGTTGCTTTACGTGGTCGGGGTGTGACATCGGTCACCCCGATGGTGAGCATATTGTTGCACCTATTCTTGATCCAGTTCCCCTCGTGGTCATTCCCCTGGAGGATTGGCCCTTCGATGACCTCTTTGACGATGACGTTGATCTATTTTTGGATGGTCACCCAGCTGATGCACAGGGTGATGGGGAGGTTGACGACATTGTTATGCTAGATGTACCCCCTCCAGTCATACCCGTTGTTGAGATATCTTCTGACTCCAGCTTGCATTCAGTTTCAGACTCCTTTGAGTCTGTGACTTCCTCGGCCCTATGGGCGGCAGGACTGCAGCTTTATGCCACCGATTCAGATGACGACACCGTGGTGTCTGCTGCACCATTATCCCTTGCTTGAGTCCCTACACTCCCTCACGTCCCAAAGCCTATTCCTGAGGCAGGCCCTGTTCCGTTTGGTTTGCCTGATATTGCACCACTTGTCCTTGAGCCGGTACCTGCACCACTTGATCTCCCACTTGTTGATCCATTCATTCCACCACCTACACCCGATGATGTTGCTCCCCAACCTCCATTTGTGTTTGATGCTCATCGCACTGATCTTCCGATTGTATTCCTCCAAGAGATCCCCGCTCCCCGACTAGGGGAGGGTACCTTGACGTGAGGTCGAAGTCTCAATCAAATTTAATCCAAATACAGCTAATTAGCTAGCGGTAAGTGGGTATCAAACACAGGGAGTTTGTGGAATATTTGTTATTTAAAAGACTATCTAACTTGACTAAATTAATCTAATTGCAAATAAAATAAAATTCAAGAGTTGATTTGATTGGATTGGTTTTAAAACTAAAATTAACTAATTAAATTGCAAGAGAAAAGTTTTGGTTGTAAACAAATTAGAGACAAATGATCATCTTCAGTTTCCGGTTTTGCTTTGACATTTATGCTATCATTCCACTAGAAAGAACTACATAGACATAGTTCATATGTGATTAGTTGCAGTGATGAAAGGGAACTAAGTACTCAGATTCCTAGAACGTGAGGTTGTTAACCGATGATCAATCAACCCTTACCCAAGCCTAACTATACGCATGATATCTCGATTACCAACGGCACCAAGAACGTATGGTTTCTAATTATTCTAGCACAAGAATCAACAATTTACTAGCAATCAATCACACACCATAACAAGCAATTCAATGAAGAAAGGAATTGTTATTCTAGAAATACGAAATTCAAGCATAAAGTCTTACAAAACCTTCCACCAAAGATGATCATAGAGTACTTAGCCACTCATGGCTTGAAACAACATCATAGCAAAAGTATTATCGTTCATAAAGATCAAAGATAACAAACTAATGATTAAGAAAGTGTTCTTCTTGCTTCCAAGTCTCCAAGATTGCTCCAAAATTCGTTCACCAACCAGGTGTAACCGAAAACCCATGATTAGAGACCATAAAACATCTTCAAAGCAGTCATTTAATAAGGAACTTACGAAATAGCCCAGACGGCGCCGTAAGCTACGCCAGCCGCCGTAGCTTACAGCGGTCAACATGTTCCAAAAAGTCAGCTAGGCGTCGTAACCTACGGCACCAGCCGTAGGTGTCACACCCCCAAAATCCACACGCGGAGTATCACCGCTTGGAGGCGTGACTGACCAGGATCAAGCCACCAATCATATAGAACAATGTATAAAGTAAAAGTAATTGCAATTTAATTCCAAACAATCCATATGAAAGGTGTTCCAAAACATAAATATGTTATCACTGTATAGCGGAAGCGTATAATTAAACCCAACATAATAAAGTATGAAATGTCATAAAGTCTAATCAAGTATTCAAGATCCTTGCCCACAACGACTACGCCTCCCGTGCAAGCTCCATAAGTACCTAAGGTCCTGCAAGGCATGTAACAGAGGATCAACAACTAGTTGAGCGAGTTCACAGAGAGTAAATGCGTAATAGTAAGTTCGTATGTAACATGTGGCGCTACTGGGCCGTTAGTACGTTCTATTGGTGGGGGCTTCCCATAATGTATATTTACTAGACTAGTTGTATTCGTAAGTATCCTTCCCAATCCGAGGATAGTAATAAGTATGAGTATATGTATAAGTATCCTTCCCAACCGAGGATAGTACGTATCGAGTACGTAGGTTTAGCGCTGGTGTTCTTCCCCATCCGAGAACATTGGTACCTAGGATTTTTTTTTTGTATGTGTTAACACTAGTATCCTTCCCAAACCGAGGATAGTACATATGTTATACGTAGATTTTGGCACAGGCATCCTTCCCAATCCGAGGACCGTGGTAAGTAGTCTAGTAGTGATGTGAGTACAAGCAATCAATCAATCCTATTCCCAACCCACCTGGGGAATCCCATGCCTTGGTAAGAGTGTGAACTCACCTTGGTTTGCTCGGTATGCTAAGTGTATGCTCGCAAGTAATCAATCACGTCCTAAAGTATGCACGTATGTGAAATCAGTTTGTGTTCAAGTTGTTCACGTATAAACATGTAGCACGTAATCACAATCATATACAAGATGGTCACGCTTAACCGCAGTTAAATATTCCAGTTAACACTTAACAGAATTAACTCAAGTTACTGTGCAGAGTAACTGTTCGGCGAAACACACATAATGGCGAAACACATAAGTTGGCGAAACACAAATGTTGGCGAAACACATTTGTTTCGTCGAGGTGTCCTTTGGCGAAACAAAGTTCTGTCTCGTCGACTGCCCATGGCGAAACACTTTCTGTTTCGCCAAGAGATCTATTTCGTCAAGCCTGTTACGGGGTGATGTCAGTTACGTCAATCAGTTACACAATACCACAGAAACCCTAATTGCCGTCATCATCAAGAAGCAATCATGCGGACATCATTAACATAGATATCATCAACAAGCAGTGATCATGTATTTTAGACCATCTCGCATATAGTTCACAGATTCAACAATATCAAACATCACGAAACCCTAACAGTTACAACGATTTCACCATATCATCATTCGATAGCCAACAGTCAACATTCATACCTAGTATCCAGTTGGTTATAATATATATAATAAAATCGAATACTAACATCATGATAATATGATTTCGGTTCCTGATCTCATCAAAATCAATCCATATAAATCTTTCAATAATATAAATTCCCAAACCCTAGGTTAACACCAACTCACATATATAAAAGAATATATAAATGGCTGATCATGTCATGCATACACAAATCGAATCACCTAATCCTACTGACACTTCAATAATTATCCACATGCTTCTGATTGAATGCACATGGCTTCCATGTCCATAATCAGATTATCAAATCTTGGTGAACCCATGAAACTTCACACTATGGGCCCTCACAACCGAATATCATTGATATTCAATAGTATAACCATACACACAAACCAATATCAATCACTATCATACAACTTAATTTCAAGTCTATCTTATTAATCTTGCACGATATTATCAACTCACATGCATAAATCTAATACATGACAGTTCATGAACAACCACATCGGTATACATACATACATAACGATTAACATCCATAATCATACGATAATCATCTAGATCAACAGAGTATGTAAATCACTAACCAGAGATCAAACAAGAAGGGTTTGGTTACGACCGAGAGGGGCTGCCGTCGGTGTGCAGGAGGCTCTAGGGTTTCTTGTTTGCTAAAGTTATGAAAACAGTTGTCGGTTCACGTTTTAATATTCAAGTTTACGTACTGGGCCCATAATGGACTTCGGCGAATCATGGGCCGGCGAAACAGACTTCTGTTTCATCGAGATGTATATGGCGAAACAGCCTGTTTCGTCGGGATGGGTTATGGCGAAACACTCTTGTGTTTCGTCGGGTTGTTCAAATCTTAAACAGCTTATGTTTCTTAACAAGTTCCGCGTTATACAGTCAAACACATAATCATGCAACATAATACGTCTCATCATATCACAAAGTGTACAGTTACGAAATCAAACAAGTCAAACAACTAAACAGTCAACGTCAACGTGCATTAAATGCGAATAGGGAATGTCGGAAATTCGAGTTGTCACATTATCCCCAACTTGAAAGAAATTTCGTCCCGAAATTTAGCATGCAGTTACTGAGGAAGCTAGTAGTGTGACGTTGTTTACCTGTATCGTATCGCGGCTCCCCGAGCAGGTTTGCGAAGATTACTGGTTTTCTTGGGGTGTCACATTATCCCCCCGTTGATTTGGAATTTCGTCCCGAAATTCTGCATTGGTAGCTTTAGCCTCAGTAGTAGTTGCTTGGTTTCCGAATAACTAGGGATATTTGAGTTCCATTTGATCTTCACGCTCCCAGGTGAACTCTGGGCCGCGGCGGGAGTTCCAACGAACTCGTACAAGAGGGATTCTCGTGTTCTTGAGGACCTTAACATCCCGGTCCGTGATTTCAACAGGTTCCTCGACGAAGTGCAACCGTTCGTCGATAGTGAGTTCCTTCAAGGGAACTATGTGGGTCTCATCTGACGTACACTTCTTCAGATTCGACACGTGAAAGACGTTGTGAACTGCACTGAGTTCAGGTGGTAAGTTCAGTCTGTAGGCCACCTTGCCTATTTTCTCTGTAACTTCGAAAGGTCCGACATAACGCGGATTGAGCTTGCCTCGTTTGCCAAAACGAACCACACCCTTCCAGGGTGAAACTTTAAGTAGCGCTCGATCCCCAACTTGGAATTCGAGTAGTTTCCTGTCTAAATCAGCGTATGCTTTCTGACGGTCGCGTGCTGCCGCCATGCGTTGTCGTATTTGTGCGATCTTTTCTGTAGTATCGACTACCATTTCTGGACCTGTGATTTGACTATCTCCCACCTCTGCCCAACAGAGAGGTGACCGGCATTTACGCCCGTACAATGCCTCGAATGGAGCAGCTTTAATGCTGGTGTGGTAACTGTTATTGTATGAAAATTCCACAAGTGGCAGATGTTTCTCCCAACCATTGCCAAAATCAATTACGCATGCCCGAAGCATGTCTTCTAGAGTTTGAATAGTGCGCTCAGACTGCCCATCGGTCTGAGGATGATACGCCGTGCTCATGTCTAAACGAGAGCCAAAAGATTTATGCATTGCCTGCCACAGTTCTGAAGTAAAACGTGCGTCACGATCAGAGATGATGGAGGTGGGCACCCCGTGCCTCGAGACCACTTCTTTTAAGTAAATGTCTGCTAAGGTAGAGAACTTGTCTGTTTCTTTGATAGCCAAGAAGTGAGCAGACTTTGTGAGTCGATCCACGATCACCCAAATAGTATCATTTCCGCGCTGAGATCTAGGTAAGCCAGTAACAAAATCCATGGAAATTTGCTCCCATTTCCATTGTGGTATCTCAGGTTGTTGGAGTGGTCCTGACGGTTTCTGATATTCTGCCTTGACTCTCGCACAAGTCAAGCACTTGCTAACGTATGTGGCTATGTGGGCCTTCATGCTAGGCCACCAGTATGTAGTTTTGATGCCGTGGTACATTTTATCCGCACCAGGATGTACCGAGTAGCGAGACTTATGAGCTTCATCCATTACTAGCTCACGTAAGTTGCCATAAAGTGGAACCCAAATGCGTCCTGTTACGTAATAAGCACCATCTTCCTTCTGTTCTAAGCGTTGCCTTGAGCCGCGTAGGGCTTCAGCCCTGACGTTGTCTGGTTTCAATGCTTCTACCTGAGCATTTCGTATCTGGGAAGGAAGACTAGACTGTATAGTGAGCTGTAAAGCTCGCACGCGCTTAGGCGCGGTGTCCTTTCGACTGAGGGCGTCAGCCACAACATTGGCTTTGCCTGGGTGGTACCTGATTGAGCATTCGTAGTCGTTTAGCAGTTCGACCCATCGTCGTTGTCGCATATTCAATTCCTTCCGTTTGAAGATATGTTCAAGGCTTCTGTGGTCAGTGTAGATAGCACATTTGGTACCATACAAATAGTGTCGCCATATCTTAAGTGCAAAAACAACCGCTCCCAGCTCTAGGTCGTGTGTCGTGTAATTCCGTTCGTGAATCTTAAGTTGGCGCGAAGCATAAGCAATGACTTTATCCCTTTGCATCAATACACATCCAAGACCTTGGATAGATGCGTCGCAATAGACTACGAAATCTTCTGTGCCTTCAGGCAAAGAGAGGATAGGTGCGCTACAGAGTCTATCTTTTAAGTGCTGGAACGCTGTTTCCTGTGCATTACCCCAACGATAAACAACACCTTTCTGTGTTAGAAGCGTAAGTGGCTGTGCAATCTTTGAGAAGTCTTTGATGAACCTTCTGTAGTAACCCGCCAAACCCAAGAATTGGCGTATTTCTGTTGGTGTGCGAGGTGCAGGCCAGTTCTTGATCGAATCCACCTTGGATGGATCTACATGAATCCCATCCTCGTTTACCACGTGGCCTAAGAAGTGGACTTCACGAAGCCAGAAGTCACATTTAGAAAACTTAGCGTATAGCTGTTCCGTTCGTAGAAGTTCCAGTATAAGTCGTAAGTGCTGCTCGTGTTCCTCCTGACTTTTCGAATAAATCAGGATGTCGTCGATGAAAACAATGACGAATTTGTCGAGATAGGGTTTGCACACTCTGTTCATAAGATCCATGAAGACCGCAGGCGCGTTCGTTAACCCGAAAGGCATGACCAGAAACTCGTAGTGGCCGTAGCGTGTTCTAAACGCTGTCTTGGAGACGTCCTCATCCCGGACTCTCAGTTGATGATACCCTGACCTTAGATCAACCTTCGAGTAATAGCTCGACCCTTGCAACTGGTCGAATAAATCGTCAATGCGTGGAAGAGGATAACGATTCTTGATCGTCACCTTGTTGAGTTCACGGTAGTCTATACACATCCTGAACGTACCGTCTTTCTTCTTTACGAATAACACTGGAGCTCCCCAGGGCGAAGAGCTAGGACGTATAAAACCCTTTTCCAATAGTTCTTGTAGCTGCTTTGACAGTTCTTCCAATTCAGTTGGAGCTAAACGATAAGGTGCTCGAGCTATAGATGCTGCCCCTGGAGCGAGCTCGATCTGAAATTCGACCTGGCGATGAGGCGGTAGTCCAGGTAACTCTTCGGGAAACACTTTGAGGAAAGTCGCGTACCACAGGAATATCCTCAATCTTTTCTCTTTCTTCGATGTATCTGTAACGAGTGCTAAAACAGCTATGTGGCCCTTTTGTAAACACTTCTGAGCCTTCAAGAAAGAAATGATGCCACTCACGACACCACTTTTGTCGCTTTGAACCTCGAGAGGTTCTTCACCAGAGCGTGGAATACGAATGGTCTTCTCCTTGCATAGGATCTCTGCTTGTTGTTGGGATAACCAGTCCATATTAATGACGATGTCGAAACTATCGTAACGCTGGGGTCATTCGTAGTATCACCCGGACCAATCACGAACACTCGACCCCTGGCACCATTGCCGTCGTTATTACCCCCGTTGTTGTCTTCGCTAGTTCCCGTTTCCTTGGTTGTGGTTCTGATTCTGGTTCTGGTTCAATCGTGGGCAGTGTCTTTTGAAGTGACCTTCAGCACCATCTGATAACATCCCTTGTTACCATGCTGTTGTCGCCGATTCTATAGATCTTGTGGCTGTTGTTGTTGGTTCTGGTTTGCAGGACGTGAGTTTCTAGCATCTTTGGCTCCATGACCAAGCTTGTCGCATCATTGACAATGATTTCGGTTGCACTGCCTGCTGTGGTGCAAGTTACATCGTTTGTACTTAGGGTGGTTTCCCCTGTATCCACCCTGCCCTTGACTACTAAAAGGTTGCTGACCAGGACTTTGGTTGTCATCGATCTTTCACTGCTGTGCATGGGACGGAATCGTAGTCGAACCCTTGCTAGAGGTTCCATCCCACTTTCATTTGTTGTCACTAGGAATAGCAGAAGTAGTAGTAGTAGCACCAATACGTCTAGGCAGCTTGTTCTGTTCCACTGCCTGGTCTGTGAGACGATGAGCAAAATGAGTAACATCTTGAATAGTAGCAAGTTTAGCCGTCTTCACATGGTTTTGAATTCCTGGTACTAAGCCTTTGAGGTACAACTCAAAGCTCTTTATGGGAGGATCCACCATAGTTGGACACAAAATTGTCAGTTTGTTGGATCGTTATCGTGCACGCTTCTATCTCTGACCCCGTCATCTTCATGTTAAAGGACTCCACTTCCAACTTGTGGATGGCATCATAACTACTGTATTCACGTTTGATAGGTTCCTTAAAATCATTCCATGGGGTGGCATTAGCAGCCGCCAGCTCCAACATCGTAACTTGCGCGTTCCACCAAGTTTGCGCAGTGCCTTCGAGAATGTCAGTGGCATATTTCACCTTACGAGCCTCAGGTCATTCGCACATTTGAAGGCCGATTCGAGTTCCTCGAACTAATGGAGGAGTCCAACAGCTCCTTCAGTGTCGCTGAAAGTAGTAGGACGACAGTCCATAAAAAGTCGTGTATGTGCACACAGGTGGCTGAGCGTGTTGACTTGTCGTGTGCGTAAGAGTAATCAAAATTTAGCACAAGTGTTGAGTTACAAGAGTAGGATCTAAAAATCCTGGAGTAAGTGGTGATGGCAGGTTACACCTCCTGTCTGGGCAGCTGCGAGTGCTGCAGTAACTTGTTCAGTGATCGAAGCCGCCAACTGGGCTTGAGTTAGGTTAACGCGTCCACTCATGATCTTGACATCAAGGAGGACATGTGTAAGAGAGGTTCGCGAATAGTGCGAAGAGAGTGAGCACACAAGTATTCTCAAGCAATAACGTATAGTAGGTTCTGTAATCTGAGCATACCACGAGCAAAGTTCTATGTAATTCTAGCAAGTAGGTAAAGTAACATGAATAGTAGTACCTATGATGTTGAGCCTTGCACGTGGAGCGAAGCGTCGTTGTGGATCGTTGAGAGCACTGTTCTGGTTATAGTCTGGTTTTAACAAAATCGTTTTCCCTTTATTAAAACCGAGTTCTCTATAACCAATGGCTCTGATACCAATCTGTCACACCCCCAAAATCCACACGCGGAGTATCACCGCTTGGAGGCGTGACTGACCAGGATCAAGCCACCAATCATATAGAACAATGTATAAAGTAAAAGTAATTGCAATTTAATTCCAAACAATCCATATGAAAGGTGTTCCAAAACATAAATATGTTATCACTGTATAGCGGAAGCGTATAATTAAACCCAACATAATAAAGTATGAAATGTCATAAAGTCTAATCAAGTATTCAAGATCCTTGCCCACAACGACTACGCCTCCCGTGCAAGCTCCATAAGTACCTAAGGTCCTGCAAGGCATGTAACAGAGGATCAACAACTAGTTGAGCGAGTTCACAGAGAGTAAATGCGTAATAGTAAGTTCGTATGTAACATGTGGCGCTACTGGGCCGTTAGTACGTTCTATTGGTGGGGGCTTCCCATAATGTATATTTACTAGACTAGTTGTATTCGTAAGTATCCTTCCCAATCCGAGGATAGTAATAAGTATGAGTATATGTATAAGTATCCTTCCCAACCGAGGATAGTACGTATCGAGTACGTAGGTTTAGCGCTGGTGTTCTTCCCCATCCGAGAACATTGGTACCTAGGATTTTTTTTTTTGTATGTGTTAACACTAGTATCCTTCCCAAACCGAGGATAGTACGTATGTTATACGTAGATTTTGGCACAGGCATCCTTCCCAATCCGAGGACCGTGGTAAGTAGTCTAGTAGTGATGTGAGTACAAGCAATCAATCAATCCTATTCCCAACCCACCTGGGGAATCCCATGCCTTGGTAAGAGTGTGAACTCACCTTGGTTTGCTCGGTATGCTAAGTGTATGCTCGCAAGTAATCAATCACGTCCTAAAGTATGCACGTATGTGAAATCAGTTTGTGTTCAAGTTGTTCACGTATAAACATGTAGCACGTAATCACAATCATATACAAGATGGTCACGCTTAACCGCAGTTAAATATTCCAGTTAACACTTAACAGAATTAACTCAAGTTACTGTGCAGAGTAACTGTTCGGCGAAACACACATAATGGCGAAACACATAAGTTGGCGAAACACAAATGTTGGCGAAACACATTTGTTTCGTCGAGGTGTCCTTTGGCGAAACAAAGTTCTGTCTCGTCGACTGCCCATGGCGAAACACTTTCTGTTTCGCCAAGAGATCTATTTCGTCAAGCCTGTTACGGGGTGATGTCAGTTACGTCAATCAGTTACACAATACCACAGAAACCCTAATTGCCGTCATCATCAAGAAGCAATCATGCGGACATCATTAACATAGATATCATCAACAAGCAGTGATCATGTATTTTAGACCATCTAGCATATAGTTCACAGATTCAACAATATCAAACATCACGAAACCCTAACAGTTACAACGATTTCACCATATCATCATTCGATAGCCAACAGTCAACATTCATACCTAGTATCCAGTTGGTTATAATATATATAATAAAATCGAATACTAACATCATGATAATATGATTTCGGTTCCTGATCTCATCAAAATCAATCCATATAAATCTTTCAATAATATAAATTCCCAAACCCTAGGTTAACACCAACTCACATATATAAAAGAATATATAAATGGCTGATCATGTCATGCATACACAAATCGAATCACCTAATCCTACTGACACTTCAATAATTATCCACATGCTTCTGATTGAATGCACATGGCTTCCATGTCCATAATCAGATTATCAAATCTTGGTGAACCCATGAAACTTCACACTATGGGCCCTCACAACCGAATATCATTGATATTCAATAGTATAACCATACACACAAACCAATATCAATCACTATCATACAACTTAATTTCAAGTCTATCTTATTAATCTTGCACGATATTATCAACTCACATGCATAAATCTAATACATGACAGTTCATGAACAACCACATCGGTATACATACATACATAACGATTAACATCCATAATCATACGATAATCATCTAGATCAACAGAGTATGTAAATCACTAACCAGAGATCAAACAAGAAGGGTTTGGTTACGACCGAGAGGGGCTGCCGTCGGTGTGCAGGAGGCTCTAGGGTTTCTTGTTTGCTAAAGTTATGAAAACAGTTGTCGGTTCACGTTTTAATATTCAAGTTTACGTACTGGGCCCATAATGGACTTCGGCGAATCATGGGCCGGCGAAACAGACTTCTGTTTCATCGAGATGTATATGGCGAAACAGCCTGTTTTGTCGGGATGGGTTATGGCGAAACACTCTTGTGTTTCGTCGGGTTGTTCAAATCTTAAACAGCTTATGTTTCTTAACAAGTTCCGCGTTATACAGTCAAACACATAATCATGCAACATAATACGTCTCATCATATCACAAAGTGTACAGTTACGAAATCAAACAAGTCAAACAACTAAACAGTCAACGTCAACGTGCATTAAATGCGAATAGGGAATGTCGGAAATTCGAGTTGTCACATTATCCCCAACTTGAAAGAAATTTCGTCCCGAAATTTAGCATGCAGTTACTGAGGAAGCTAGTAGTGTGACGTTGTTTACCTGTATCGTATCGCGGCTCCCCGAGCAGGTTTGCGAAGATTACTGGTTTTCTTGGGGTGTCACATTATCCCCCCGTTGATTTGGAATTTCGTCCCGAAATTCTGCATTGGTAGCTTTAGCCTCAGTAGTAGTTGCTTGGTTTCCGAATAACTAGGGATATTTGAGTTCCATTTGATCTTCACGCTCCCAGGTGAACTCTGGGCCGCGGCGGGAGTTCCAACGAACTCGTACAAGAGGGATTCTCGTGTTCTTGAGGACCTTAACATCCCGGTCCGTGATTTCAACAGGTTCCTCGACGAAGTGCAACCGTTCGTCGATAGTGAGTTCCTTCAAGGGAACTATGTGGGTCTCATCTGACGTACACTTCTTCAGATTCGACACGTGAAAGACGTTGTGAACTGCACTGAGTTCAGGTGGTAAGTTCAGTCTGTAGGCCACCTTGCCTATTTTCTCTGTAACTTCGAAAGGTCCGACATAACGCGGATTGAGCTTGCCTCGTTTGCCAAAACGAACCACACCCTTCCAGGGTGAAACTTTAAGTAGCGCTCGATCCCCAACTTGGAATTCGAGTAGTTTCCTGTCTAAATCAGCGTATGCTTTCTGACGGTCGCGTGCTGCCGCCATGCGTTGTCGTATTTGTGCGATCTTTTCTGTAGTATCGACTACCATTTCTGGACCTGTGATTTGACTATCTCCCACCTCTGCCCAACAGAGAGGTGACCGGCATTTACGCCCGTACAATGCCTCGAATGGAGCAGCTTTAATGCTGGTGTGGTAACTGTTATTGTATGAAAATTCCACAAGTGGCAGATGTTTCTCCCAACCATTGCCAAAATCAATTACGCATGCCCGAAGCATGTCTTCTAGAGTTTGAATAGTGCGCTCAGACTGCCCATCGGTCTGAGGATGATACGCCGTGCTCATGTCTAAACGAGAGCCAAAAGATTTATGCATTGCCTGCCACAGTTCTGAAGTAAAACGTGCGTCACGATCAGAGATGATGGAGGTGGGCACCCCGTGCCTCGAGACCACTTCTTTTAAGTAAATGTCTGCTAAGGTAGAGAACTTGTCTGTTTCTTTGATAGCCAAGAAGTGAGCAGACTTTGTGAGTCGATCCACGATCACCCAAATAGTATCATTTCCGCGCTGAGATCTAGGTAAGCCAGTAACAAAATCCATGGAAATTTGCTCCCATTTCCATTGTGGTATCTCAGGTTGTTGGAGTGGTCCTGACGGTTTCTGATATTCTGCCTTGACTCTCGCACAAGTCAAGCACTTGCTAACGTATGTGGCTATGTGGGCCTTCATGCTAGGCCACCAGTATGTAGTTTTGATGCCGTGGTACATTTTATCCGCACCAGGATGTACCGAGTAGCGAGACTTATGAGCTTCATCCATTACTAGCTCACGTAAGTTGCCATAAAGTGGAACCCAAATGCGTCCTGTTACGTAATAAGCACCATCTTCCTTCTGTTCTAAGCGTTGCCTTGAGCCGCGTAGGGCTTCAGCCCTGACGTTGTCTGGTTTCAATGCTTCTACCTGAGCATTTCGTATCTGGGAAGGAAGACTAGACTGTATAGTGAGCTGTAAAGCTCGCACGCGCTTAGGCGCGGTGTCCTTTCGACTGAGGGCGTCAGCCACAACATTGGCTTTGCCTGGGTGGTACCTGATTGAGCATTCGTAGTCGTTTAGCAGTTCGACCCATCGTCGTTGTCGCATATTCAATTCCTTCCGTTTGAAGATATGTTCAAGGCTTCTGTGGTCAGTGTAGATAGCACATTTGGTACCATACAAATAGTGTCGCCATATCTTAAGTGCAAAAACAACCGCTCCCAGCTCTAGGTCGTGTGTCGTGTAATTCCGTTCGTGAATCTTAAGTTGGCGCGAAGCATAAGCAATGACTTTATCCCTTTGCATCAATACACATCCAAGACCTTGGATAGATGCGTCGCAATAGACTACGAAATCTTCTGTGCCTTCAGGCAAAGAGAGGATAGGTGCGCTACAGAGTCTATCTTTTAAGTGCTGGAACGCTGTTTCCTGTGCATTACCCCAACGATAAACAACACCTTTCTGTGTTAGAAGCGTAAGTGGCTGTGCAATCTTTGAGAAGTCTTTGATGAACCTTCTGTAGTAACCCGCCAAACCCAAGAATTGGCGTATTTCTGTTGGTGTGCGAGGTGCAGGCCAGTTCTTGATCGAATCCACCTTGGATGGATCTACATGAATCCCATCCTCGTTTACCACGTGGCCTAAGAAGTGGACTTCACGAAGCCAGAAGTCACATTTAGAAAACTTAGCGTATAGCTGTTCCGTTCGTAGAAGTTCCAGTATAAGTCGTAAGTGCTGCTCGTGTTCCTCCTGACTTTTCGAATAAATCAGGATGTCGTCGATGAAAACAATGACGAATTTGTCGAGATAGGGTTTGCACACTCTGTTCATAAGATCCATGAAGACCGCAGGCGCGTTCGTTAACCCGAAAGGCATGACCAGAATTCATATATGTAACGTATGAGGTCCAACCCCAATTCCCACACTCTCACACATCTAGACGAGGCTACCTAAAAGTCCCCTATCATTTTCACAAGCATGCTAATCCTAGGCTTCAACAAGAATTCGTACACAAGTTCTATTAACACAATACACACACCACCATTCAAACAAAGAAATATATATATAATAACCATATGTGGCTCAAATTCTCACCAAGAAAAGACGAGGAATGGGTGTCGGTGTGTCAAGTGGAACAATATCAAGTTTTCAAATTTCGACAGTTTTTCGTTTAGTTTCACAAATTTTTTAAAATTATCAAAAATTTTCCCCCATCCCCACACTTGGGATACATTGACCCCAATGTATGGTTTTGAAAGGAATTGATCGCTAAAACCCATTCAAACTTTTTTTTTAACAAAACATAAACAAACTAACTACCAAAATTTCAAAGATAAAGAACATAACAAGACTAAGGAAAGAGTACAATGACCTGGTGAAGTTTGACACAACAGATGTTGTAGACAATCCGACTTCCTATCACCACCTTCACACAAATATCCGCACATCTTTCCCACACTTGAATGTCGCCATAGCCCTGAAACATAGAAAAATAAACACAACAAGATCAATATAAAACCCCGGGTTGCCTCCCGAGCAGCGTTAAGTTTTGAGTCTTCTGCCAGACCATGCCACCCCCGTTTATGGTGGCTCAAAGAATCGGTTCCTTTCACCTCCCCCACTGTAGCTTCTCATTGGTTGAAATGCATCCATCAAATGTCCATTCGGTGGATAGTCAACTACATACCTGCTCGAACCCTCATACTTCTTTTCACACCCCGGTGGTTTGTTTGTTTTTATTCTTTGATGCACACTTTTCAGATGGTCACTAGACTCTCTACCCTTCTCTTCAATAAGTTCATAACTAATCTCCCTAGTATGAACATCAAAGTATAACTTACAGTTCTTTTCGGTCATAGTAATGATCCCGTCTCTACTGTTGATTTGAGCACTTGCCGTATAAAGAAACGGTCGACCTAAAATTACCCTTTGTTGTGATGCCGTTTTGGTAGAAACATAATCTAAAACCAGAAAATCCACCGGGTATTCGAATTCTCCTAACCGAATCATAACATTCTTAACTATTCCCCGTGGACGCCTCCAACTTTCATCCGCCAAGCTCACCATGGTGTCTATATCTTGAAAAGGGCCAAAGTCGTACATATCGTATAGATCGCCTGGTAACACACTCATACTCGCCCCATAGTCCAACAATGCTTGAGGAATTTTTAATTTTCCCACTTGAATAGGCACGAGTGGTGCTCCATGCTCTTTGTCCGTTTCAACCACGGCATCCCTTCCTATACCTGCACTCACTTGACAAGAAGATGTTAGAAATGTTTCATTAAATTCACTATTAGGAACGATACTTACCACATTGATATTAAAACTTTTAATGTTTTTGGGATTTTTCACCGTGTCACTTTGTAGTTGGCCTTTTTCTTTCTTCAATATCGCCACATCACTCGCAAGTTGACTCATTTGGATAGTCAACGACTGAATTGCTTTATCACAGCTTTCGTCTTTTTGAATGCGAGCATCATCAAGCTGATTTCTTCGTTGCATCTCAACTTTCATCGCCTTCAACATCTCCATTACTTTGTTTCCATCCGAAGAGCTTTGACCCGTTTGATATTGCCTTTGAAATCCTTGGTTCCCTTGGAAATTCGGGTAGGCTTGATTTGAGGGATTCCCGTATCGAAAGTTTGGGTGGTTTCTCAAACCGGGGTGGTAAGTATTGGAATTCATGTTATAATTTCTACCACCCCCTCCTTGCCCTTGCAACGCATTCACCTCCTCATATTGCCCTTCCACTCCTTGGTAATTTTCAACCGCATGCCCTATCTCATTACAAAGCGCACAAACATTATAAATTTGATTAGAAGTTTGAACATTACTGTAACATCTGTGCTTGTAATCATTGTGAACAGTTCGTTTATCAATAAAACAATGTTACTTGATCCCAATGTTTGTTTGGTTATGTTTTACATTTTTCATGTTTTGACTTTTGTCCAATTTCAAACTCTATATCGCTTTCTGGAGAGTTATACGCAAGCTGGTGCGTAAACATAATCAGTTTGATGCAAAAAATACTCCGGAACATCAACATATACTTAACATACCTTAAATAACCTTTACATAACTTAGAAATAAGTTTTGAAGGCTTTGGTATGGCAAAATCAAGTTAAATCGCTTACAGGGACTAAAGTTGACAAACTGTGAAAGTATGCCAATTTGAACTGTAACAGACATTCCGGAACATGACCATAAGTTAAACATACCATAAATATCCTTTACATAGCTTAGAAATAGGCTTTGAAGGGTTCAGTGTGCTAAAATAAACTTTTGGGTCTTTCAGGGACTAAAGGTGTCAAAAAGTGCACAAGTTTGCACTTTCACGCATAACTTACGTTCTGAATACATCCGGACATCCAAAAATTTATGTAAGCATTATAATATTATTCTTTAGTGTTTGGCTTGTCAAAAATCCATTCGTCACGCAATTTGGATCGTTTTTCGCGCTTATGCGCATTCCGTCGTAATTAACCGAACAACACAATCGTACGGCCAAACGAACCGACATCCGTGATGTTTTCAAGCATATTTCATGTTCCCTATGTCTTAACATCATTGTGGAGCTTGAAATTGGGTTTAACGGGTGTTAGAAGTGCCGTTACGCGACGAAACAAGGTGCAGGGACCAAAAGTGTAATTCTGCCAAACTTGATCGCTTACGGACCGTAAGCCATCACCCTTACGGTCCGTAAGCAGGGGCCAGATGCAGCAACTCGTTTTAACTGCTATTAACAGCCTTTCAACCCCCCCAAAGGCCAATGCCACATTTCAATCTCTGGTGGTGGGGGCAAAATGAGTTACCATAACATTCCAACACATGTACGGATGAGATTCGATCACGTTATTTGATAAACGATCCTAACGGTTGTCCATTTACTATAAATACCCAACCCCATTCAACTCAAAACCCACAAATCTGATCTCAAAGCTCTAAGTTGAAGTGATTGCTTCATACCTGAGCTATTCGATCAATTTTTACTAGCGGGGACCCTGTGTAAGTGTTCCTTCGTTCTCTTTATTCGTTTAGCGTTAAAAGTCAAAATTTGTTTGACTTTCTGCGTTGACCAGTTTATAGTCAATGCGAAGCTCGTTTGAACTTCATAACGTGAGCGTAATCACGATGGTTATAGTCCCTAGAGACTATACCTACTGATTACCACGTTATCAAGACTCAGTGACGAGTCGTAGTTTTGGCCAAAATGCGTGTTATTGCGTATTTTGTAACCAAACTACTCTTAGGTATCAAAACCATTTGTTTTGATACCAAACCTGTTTTTCTAAACTTAGTTAAGCATGTTCTAACATGCTTAGCTCGTCACTTTTAGTTTAGTGCTTAAATAGGGTCGTAAGGTAAGCGATCTAAACAATCGCTTATACTTTCGAACCCGACCAGTTTGGTCGATCATTAGATCCGACCAAACCTACTAGGTGACCATAGTTGTACAGGGAATAACCTTCCGAGGTTATACCTTATGGTCACGTCGTTTGAGTAGTTGTATGATAGGTAGTATATATGCCTTAGGTAAATTACCAAAATGCCCTTTTTACGCCAAAAATCATTTTAAGCATATGTAACATAACTTTTGGTATCAAAACTGAATTGGTTACAATATTAGACATGTTAAGGCATATTTTACTTGTCATAGGACTAGTTAGGCGTTCCGAACGCGTTTTACGCGAACGACGCGTTAAAGTAGCATAAACTACCTAAACGGGTCGTAATGGGTCGTAAGCACTTAGGTTAGGTTTCATTTTAGTATGTGGGCTTTGTTAAACCATATTACACGAGTCTCCATACTCGTTTGGTTTACGAACCCTCATTCTATCCAATCCTCCGATTTAGGTCCGGTGAATTAACATAGTTACCTATATTAGGTGCCGTTTGATATCCGTGATCTCTAGCATTGTTTGGTTGTTACTCAATGACTACTAAGCAATCTCAAGTGAGTACATATACCCCTCTTTTACTGTTTTCCAAACTATTTTGGGGTGGAACACATGTGCCTACTTGTTACTTTCGTGCCTTTCATGCTTTCGTATCATATGCTTGTTATGTTCATTAGTACATTATAGTACATGATTTCATTACATTTTATGCTATGTATGTCCATTGTGTGCATACTATGTACATCGTTTTACATTACATTTCATGCTATGTATGTCCATTGTGAGCATACTTAGTACATTGTTTTACTTTACATTTCTGCTATGTATGTTGATTGATAGCATGCTAGCACATTGATTTACATGACTTTTCTGCTTCGTATGTTAACTTAGCATACTTAGTACATTGTTTTCATATAACATGTTCACATTTGCTATGACATTTGGTTTGCACAAACGGGACTTATATACATTCATTAACATTAGCTACGCCGCTCGGTAGTAAGTACGGGTACCATAGGACTTGACAAATCCCATTCCTGACATCCCGGGTTTGTTTGGATGTAAGGAATGACTGAATCCGAAAACATTTCTTTTGATAACCTTGACTTAGGGTTATCCGACTGTCTCAAGGCTTGAATGTATGTGTTAACTTACCACATAAATGTTTGTATCAATGTAACATGCATTACTCTGCAAAACATAACTTTTTGATATATTCAAAATACTTTGTTTTGTACATTTTTACATTTGGTTTATGTAACAACACATTACTTACCAGACATACATTTGCTACACATTACTTGACTACCTTTGGACTATAAACATTTGATACGAATTATACAAGGACTTTTGACGATTGGTTTAAACATAGACTTTGGTTTACAAGCATGGTGGTTTAAACATAGACTTACCACATAAATGTTTGTATCATTGGTGGTTTGTTTAAGTGAGTTAAGTAACGAGATGTGAGTAATATGATACAAGCATGGTGGATACGCCGGTGGTACTTCCTATATATAAGTGTTTGTATTATATTGCCTATCATAGCGTTATTTAAATCATTCAATTTGGACTTATACATTTTACACAAGTAACACGATTTTCACAAGACTTTGGTTTACAAACAATTCACTTTATACAACTCATTTTACGTGGTTATACATTTAACCATACATTATTCTTTTATTTATACATATCATTTGATCTTATCGCTTTTTAAATGATTTACAAAACTTAAACAATTTACAAGGTTCATGACTGACTTTTGCTAAACAACTTTTTCTAAACTTATAAGTCATGAATCCTATTTTCACAAAACCTATGTATCTCACAGGCATTTTTATGCTGACGTACCTATTTTCACATGTGTTTTCAGGAGCTGTCGCTTAGGATGATGATCGTGACACTAGGGCGGACCTGTGCCTTAGAGACATAAAAATAAAGATAGAACTAGTTTAATTATGTTCTGAACTCTTTATTTCCTGTTTTGAGACAATGTAACACTCTTGTTTGATAAATAAAATATAACTTTGTATGCCATGGTTGTGAAACAATTAATTCTCTTACAACACTTCCCGACGTTTCCGCCACGATTTGATGTTCTACATGGTCGGGGTGTGACAATTACCATCGTCTACCGCATGCACTTGAGTTCGGGTAATGGCCGGTCGTGCTCTCCTTGATGCTTGAGCTTTTCTCTTTGATGTGACTGCCATTTGCTCCAAAAATTCCCAATCATCATGCTCATAATTTGTGCCAAAAGTGCCATTTGTGATAGACATTAAATCGCGAGCATCTTCGGCACTTAACCCCTCATGGAAAGCATTCATCAATTCCCAAAGCTCAATCCCATGATGAGGACAATTCTTTATCATCATGTTGAAACGTTCAAAGGCCTCATGGAACATTTCACCTTGTTGTTGTTGAAAACTTCTCAACCCTTTCCTAGCATCATTTGTCTTTTGAGCGGTGTAAAATTCATCTAAAAAGATTTCTTGCATCTCCGCCCATGTATAGATAGATGCCGAAGGTAATGTGTAGAACCACTTTTTCTCCTTGTCTTCCAAAGAAAATTGGAATAGTACCAATTTGACATCGTCGGCCAAAAATCCTTGACTCCCAAGAGTGTTGCAAATCGAGTCATAAGCCTCCAAATGAAAATAAGGCTCCTCCATTGCTAGACCATTATATTTTGGTAAACTTAGTAACGAGTTGGTTCGAACTTCGAATGTCCTTCCTTGTTCATTTTGAGGGATAACTACTGGTGAAGGATTATGAGTGATCACTGGTCTAAAATGTGCTTCTATGCCTCTTGCATGTTCTCTAAGATGTCTTCTTGGTACACCCAACCAAACCCTTGGTCTAATCGGACCCATTGGCCTTTGCACTTGCATTCGTGGAGGCCCAAATTGTTGTGGAGGTGGTTGAAACCTTGGCCTCACATGTTGTTTTTGTCGAACTTGCCTTTGAATCGGTGGACCTTGTGGTGGCAATTGTTGAGGTATAATTTGTTGTTGAAGAATCCCACCAACACTTGACATTCTTTGATTATGTCCTTGTATGTAAGTAAACTCCCCTTGATCTCCATCACCTCCATACATGTACCCTTCTTCATCATATCCCCCAAAATCATCATCATACCCATCGTCGAACCCATCTTGTCTTACTCCCGAAGTATGTTGAAATTGCACTTCCGGTTGAAATGGAGTAGAATGGATAATCGACGGACCTGTTTGGTATAAGTTAGGTGGTGGTATTTGTGATGATGATGGTTGGCCAGATGTTGGGAAAAATGATGAATAAGCTGGAACAACGGATGATGTAGGGTTGTAACTGAAAGAATGTTCAGGTTGTGTATTCTCAGGTAAGGTAGTGTTGGTTGGTTTGATTTCTGGTGTGGATATAGGAATGGTAGTATTTGGTGATGATTGTGTTGAAGATGGTATAAAGGGTGGTGTAAGCTCACCCGTAGTGGGTGGTGGTGGTGGATTCATGTTTCTGATTGGTGTAACTGGTGTAGTAGGTGTTGTTGGTGAACCACTGATTTTGTTTTCTCTTAGCAAAATTATGTTCCTTCTCAAAGTCCGTTCAATTTCTGGATCAAATGCCAACGGTGATAGCTTGTGAGAGCTCCTAGTATACATGCACCTGTAAATACCTGCACACTAACACACCCAGCGTAAACCAGAAAAATAACAAACTTAAAAAGATAAAAAATAACACACGTTGCGCACTACTCCCCAGCAACGGTGCCAAAATTTGACGTGAGGTCAAAGTCTCAATCAAATTTAATCCAAATACAGCTAATTAGCTAGCAGTAAGTAGGTATCGAACACAGGGAGTTTGTGGAATATGTGTTATTTAAAAGACTATCTAACTTGACTAAATTAAGCTAATTGCAAATAAAATAAAATTCAAGAGTTGATTTGATTGGATTGGTTTTAAAACTAAAATTAACTAATTAAATTGCAAGAGAAAAGTTTTGGTTGTAAACAAATTAGAGACAAATGATCATCTTCAGTTTCCTGTTTTGCTTTGACATTTATGCTATCATTCCACTAGAAAGAACTACATAGACATAGTTCATATGTGATTAGTTGCAGTGATGAAAGGGAACTAAGTACTCAGATTCCTAGAACGTGAGGTTGTTACCCGATGATCAATCAACCCTTACCCAAACCTAACTATACCCATGATATCTCGATTGCCAACGACACCAAGAACGTATGGTTTCTAATTCGTCTAGCACAAGAATCAACATTTTACTAGCAATCAATCATACACCAAAACAAGCAATTCAATAAAGAAAGGAATTGTTATTCTAGAAATACGAAATTCAAACATAAAGTCTTACAAAACCTTCCACCAAAGATGATCATAGAGTACTTAGCCACTCATGGCTTGAAACAACATCATAGCAAAAGTATTATCGTTCATAAAGATCAAAGATAACAAACTAATGATTAAGAAAGTGTTCTTCTTGCTTCCAAGTCTCCAAGATTGCTCCAAAATTCGTTCACCAGCTAGGTGTAACCGAAAACCCATGATTAGAGACCATAAAACATCTTCAAAACAACCATTTAAAGAGGAAGTTACGAAATAGCCCAGACGGCGCCGTAAGCTACGCCAGCCGCCGTAGCTTACGGCGGTCAACATGTTCCCAAAAGTCAGCTAGGCGCCGTAACCTACGGCACCAGCCGTAGGCTGCGGTGCCAATTCAAATCTTACGGCCCTTCTCTTCTGATCTACGGCGAGGAAGTTGTGCACAATTGGAGGCCGTAACCTACGGCAGGAGCCGTAGGTTACGGTGCTGAGTGGGTTTTTTTCGTTGTTTGTTCATCAAATCCTGATTTCTTCTATTCTCGATTTCACCAACTTCTAACATCCATCCAAACTTCCTAAAACCGCACTTTGAGCGCTTTAACACCTGCAACATCAAATCATCTAGTGGTTACCAAGTTCAAGCAATTAACCGTAATAAGTATAGAATGTGCATTGTATTAAACCTTTTAAGGGTTGTCCTACGGACCACCCGTCATACCTCGGGACAACCCCCGAGTTATGATCCGTTTACTTCAGCCAATTTCCCTCCGATCCCACAGACTACACCTTTTACTCCATTTACATCTGCATCGCTTGATGAGCCATTTCGATGGTTCCCTCCATATACCATGCCTATCTCTGACCCCTACCATCCCTTGCATTACGTTGGATACACTCGGGATGATTTGCTTTTGTCACTCTAGTTACAGTTTGAGATTTTGAGACGTAGAGTTCTCGAGCTGTGTGACAACTCGAGTTTCCGACTTTCACTTTCGCATTTAATGCACGTTGACTTTGACTGTTTAGTTGTTTGACTTGTAACTATACACTTCGTGTTATAATAAAACGTATTGTGTTTGCATGATTATGTGTTTGGTTGTTAAACATAAGACTTGCCTAGAAACTTAAACTGTTACCACATCATTCACACCCGGTGAAACAGAAGTTGATTCGCCAAGAGCATCTCGATGAAACAGGATCTGTTTCGTCAACCTCATCTCGACGAAACAGGGTGTTTCGCCGAGCCTAGTTTCACCGAAGCCCATTAAGGGCCCATTCCGTTATTTCGTGTATATTTACGTGAAAAGGATTCAGTTTCACACTTTTATAAAAACAACCGAAACCCTAGAACTCTCTCCCAAGTGTGACGGCAGCTGTGTGTGTTTCCCCAAGTCCTTGAACGATCAAAACCATCTTTATCATAATCTCGGTTAGTGTGATTCGTTCCGTGATTGTCTTTGTTTACTTATGTTTGATGTTATTGTTTTGATAAATCTGATCAGACAATCGATAGGGTTTTAATAACTTTTATGTGATAGGTTATTGTATTGTATGATGATCTAGAGTGTATGATGTTTGATAATTGTCATGCCCGAATGTACATTGGTTTGATGAATATGAAAACGGTAGACTATTAGGGTTCTTATGGTTAAATCGGATGATGATAAACCCTGCTCCGTTAATGATATGATATATTATAGTAATCGGTCTGTGGTACCCATAATCTAGGGTTCATGCTAGACGTTAAGAGCTGTGATGCTTATGTTATGATGATGCGATGATGAATTCTGTGAACGAATGATTTCTGCATGATTGATGATTTGCTGATGACGGCTGTTAGCATGATTAGGGTTTCTGTGTTATTGCGTAACTGATGTCACTGATTTCCACGTAACTGACATTCGACGTAACAGACATCTTAGACGAAACACAGGTGACGGTGAAATAGATGTGTTTCACCGAGACTAAACTTGACGAAATGAACATGGCGAAACACAAGTGTTTCACCGAGACCCTGAACGACGAAACAGAATGTGTTTCATCAATATGTGTTTCGCCAAATGGGTAATCTGCACAGTAATCTGTTTCTGTAAGACTTAACTTTGTTAACTAACTGCTGTTAGATTCTATGCATGACTTGTATGATCATGAATACGTGCAATGTGCTACTCGGTGATTATTGATGTGTTGTCCACTATGATTACACTTACGTGCCAACCTTGTGACTACAAACTGATTATGTATACGTGCGTACTTTAGGACGTGATTGATTTACTTTGAGCACATACTTAGTATACCGAGCAAACCAAGGTGAGTTCACACTCTTACCAAGGCATGGGATTCCCGGGGTTGGGAATGGGTTGAATGATTCTTATACTTACATGATTAATGGAATTATTCCTCGGGAGGGGAAGGTTATTGGTAGATACGGCTAGACTAGTGATACATATACTCTCTCTTCGCAAACACGCCGGGATTGGCCATGATAATAGAACAACCTTCGAAAACATGCCTAGAATGGCCGCGAACTATACTTTAATCTTCGCAAACATGCCGGGTGGGCCGCGATACAAATATACCTAGTCTAGAAAACATGGGAAACCCCCACTAAACTTCGCAAACATGCCTGGAGGGCCGCGATACCATTACATACATTACATGATTACTAAACGAGCTTACGAATTACAATACGAACACTATAACTGAATAACCAACTGTGAACTCGCTCAACTAGTTGTTGACTCTCTATTACATGCCTTGCAGGACCATAGGTACTCTTGGAGCTTGCACGGGAGGCGCGGTCGTTGTGGGCACGGATTGTGGATCTTATGATGAAACATTTAAACATTTGAACTTATTACTTACGTTGGGTTTACATTTTATGCTTCTGCTATACACTTAACATGTTTTGTTGGACACCTATCATATCTTTTGGTTTAAATTACTTTATCACTTATTTTTGATATGATTGGTGGCTTGATCCTGGTCAGTCACGCCTCCAAGCGGTGATACTCCGCGTGTGGATATTTGGGGGTGTGATAGATTGGTATCAGAGCCATTGGTTATAGAGAACTCGGTTTTAATAAGGGGAAAGCAATTTTGTTAAAACCAGACTATAACCAGAACAGTGCTCAAGGATCCACAACGACGCTTCGCTCCACGTGAAAGGCTCAACATCATAGGTACTACTATTCATGTTACTTTACCTACTTGCTAGAATTACATAGAACTTTGCTCGTGGTATGCTTAGATTACAGAACCTACTATACGTTATTGCTTGAGAATACTTGTGTGCTCACTCTCTTCTGTCATCGCACGGTTTGCGAACCTCTCTTACTTATGTTATCTTTACTATGAAGATCATGTCTGGACGAATCAACATGACACAAGCCCAGTTGACGGCTCTCATTAATGAACAAGCTGCTGCGGCAGTTGCAGCCGCACAAGCAGGAGGTATACCCTGCAGTTACAACTCACACTAGGATCCTTAGATCCTACATTCCTAAACCAACTCTTGTGTTTAACCTTACTCTGATTCTTACACAACAGGTCAACCACCTGTTTGCACTTTCAAAACTTTCATGGACTGTCGTCCAACTACTTTCAGCGGCACTGAAGGAGCCGTAGGTCTTCTTCACTGGTTCGAGAAACTAGAGTCTGTGTTCGAAATGTGTGAATGCCCTGAGGCACGCAGGGTGAAGTATGCTACAGGTACTCTCGAGGGTTTAGCCCTCACATGGTGGAAAGCTCAGGTTCAAATACTGGGGTTGGTTGCTGCTAACGCCACCCCATGGAACAATTTTAAGGAGATGATCAAGGAGGAATACTGCAGTCGTGACGACATTCATAAACTGGAGGTCGAGTTCTTCAACCTCAAGATGACAGGGTCAGAGATTGAGGCGTTTACAAAGAGATCAAATGAGCTCGCATTACTGTGTCCTACTATGGTGGACCCCCCAGTTAAGCGTATCGAACTTTATCTCAGTGGCCTAGTACCAGAGATCCAAAGTCATGTGACTTCAGCAAACCTTGCTACCTACCAGCAGGTTGTTCAGTTGGCTCACCGTCTCACGGATCAGGCGGTGGAGTAGAACAAGTTACCTAAACGCATCAACGCTACTACTCCCGCTACTACTTCAGTTACTCTTGCTACTCCCAGTGACAACAAGCGGAAATGGGAGGGGGATTCCAGCAAGGGTTCAGCTACCGTTCAGTCTCAAGCTCAGCAACGCAAGACTAATGATTACCAGGGTCCGAGTCAGCAATTTTCTGGTGGTCAGGGGCAGAGTGGATATCGGGGAAATCACCCACTGTGTAACAGGTGCAGCAGACACCACAGTGGTCAGTGTCGTAAGGGCCGCTGTCAGAGATGCCTAAGGGTAGGTCATGAAGCTAAAGACTGCAGGAGCTCAAGGCCTGCGAATCAGAACCAGCAATAACAACCACCAGCTCCACGAAACCAGCCGCAACAACAACAGCAAGGAAATAGGGGATGCTTTCAGTGCGGGGCTGAAGGCCACTTTAAGCGGGATTGCCCTTAGTTAAACCAGAACCAGAATAACAACAACAATAATCAGGGCAATGGGAACAACAATGGGGGAAACAACAACAATGGTGCTAGGGGTCGTGCATTTGTGATTGGTCAGGCTGATGCCAGGAATGATCCTAATGTGATTATGGGTAAGTTTCTTCTCGACGACTTTTATGTTACTGTATTATTTGATTCGGGTGCGGATACCAGTTATATGTCTCTGAAAGTTAGCCAAATGCTTAAACGCGCACCAACACTTTTGAACACCAAACATGTCGTAGAGTTAGCTAACGATAAGAGTTTAGAGGCCACACACATAGTTCAAGGTTGTAATCTTATCCTCGCTGGTCAGACTTTCTCTATAGATCTCATTCCTATAACTCTGGGTAGTTTCGACATCGTCATTGGTATGGATTGGTTATCCCGACAGGAAGCAGAAATCCTATGCAAGGAGAAGATCATTCGTATTCCCCGTTTTGGTAAAGAACCTCTCGAAGTTCAAGGCGACAAGAGTGGTGTCGTGAGTGGCATCATTTCCTTCCTGAAGGCTCAGAAGTGTTTACGAAAGGGTCACACAGCTGTTTTAGCACTGGTTACGGATACATCGAAGAAAGAGAAAAAGTTTGAGGATATTCCATTTGTACGCGATTTTCCTCAAGTGTTTCCTGAGGAATTACCTGGGTTACCGCCTCATCGTCAGGTTGAATTTCAGATCGAGCTAGCTCCAGGAGCAGCACCCATAGCTCGAGCACCTTATCGCTTAGCTCCAACGGAACTGGAAGAACTATCTAAGCAACTGCAAGAACTCTTGGAAAAGGGCTTCATACGTCCTAGCTCTTCGCCCTGGGGAGCTCCAGTACTATTTGTAAAGAAGAAGGACGGTACCTTCCGCATGTGTATAGACTATCGCGAACTGAACAAGGTGACTGTGAAGAATCGCTATCCTCTTCCACGCATCGACGACTTATTCGACCAGTTGCAAGGGTCGAGCTATTACTCGAAGATTGATCTAAGGTCAGGGTATCATCAACTGAGGGTCCGGGATGAGGACGTCTCCAAGACAGCGTTCAGAACACGCTACGGCCACTACGAGTTTCTGGTCATGCCTTTCGGGTTGACGAACGCGCCTGCGGTTTTCATGGATCTTATGAACAGGGTGTGCAAACCTTATCTCGACAAGTTCGTTATTGTTTTCATCGACGACATCCTGATCTACTCAAAGAGCCAGAAGGAACACGAGCATCATTTACGACTTATTTTGGAACTTCTTCGAACAGAACAGCTATACGCTAAGTTTTCGAAATGTGACTTCTGGCTTCGTGAAGTCCACTTCCTAGGCCACATGGTAAACAAGGATGGGATTCATGTCAATCCATCCAAGGTAGATTCTATCAAGAACTGGCCTGCACCTCGCACACCAACAGAAATACGCCAATTCTTGGGTTTGGCGGGTTATTACAGACGATTCATTAAAGACTTCTCAAAGATTGCACAGCCACTTACACTACTGACACAGAAAGGTGTTGTTTATCGTTGGGGTAATACATAGGAATCAGCGTTTCAGCACTTAAAGGATAGACTCTATAGCGCACCTATCCTCTCATTGCCTGAAGGCATGGACGATTTTGTAGTCTATTGCGACGCATCTATCCAGGGTCTTGGATGTGTGTTGATGCAGCGGGATAAAGTCATTGCTTATGCTTCGCGCCAACTTAAGATTCACGAACAGAATTACACAACACATGATTTAGAGCTGGGAGCCGTTGTTTTTGCACTCAAGATATGGCGACATTACCTGTATGGCACTAAATGCACCATCTACACCGACCACAGGAGTCTTGAGCACATATTCAAGCAGAAAGAATTGAACATGCGACAACGTAGATGGGTCGAGCTGCTGAACGATTACGAATGTGCTATAAAGTACCATCCGGGCAAAGCCAATGTGGTGGCCGACGCCCTCAGTCGAAAGGATACTACACCATGACGTGTACGAGCGTTGCAACTCACTATTCAGTCTAGTCTTCCTTCACAGATACGAGATGCTCAGGTAGAAGCATTGAAACCAGAAAACGTCAGGGCTGAAGCCCTACGCGGCTCGAGGCAACGGTTAGAACAAAAGGCAGACGAAGCCTACTATGTAACAGGACGCATCTGGGTCCCACTCTATGGTAACTTACGCGAGCTTGTAATGGATGAAGCTCATAAGTCTCGCTACTCGGTACATCCTGGTGCGGATAAAATGTACCACGACATAAAAACTACATATTGGTGGCCTAGCATGAAGGCCCACATAGCAACATACGTTAGCAAGTGTCTGACTTGTGCAAGACTCAAAGCAGAATATCAGAAACCTTCAGGTCCACTTCAACAACCTGAGATACCACAATGGAAATGGGAGCAAATTTCCATGGATTTTGTTATTGGCTTACCTAGATCTCAGCGCGGAAATGATACTATTTGGGTGATCGTGGATCGACTCACAAAGTCTGCTCACTTTTTAGCTATCAAAGAAACAGACAAGTTCTCTACCTTAGCAGACATCTACTTAAAAGAAGTGGTTTCGAGGCACGGGGTGCCGACTTCTATTATCTCTGATCATGATGCACGTTTTACCTCAGAACTGTGGCAAGCAATGCACAAATCTTTTGGCTCTCGTTTAGACATGAGCACAGCTTATCATCCTCAGATGGATGGGCAGTCTGAGCGCACTATTCAAACTCTAGAAGACATGCTTCGAGCGTGCGTAATCGACTTTGGCAATGGTTTGGAAAAACATCTGCCACTTGTGGAATTTTCGTACAACAACAGCTACCACACAAGCATTAAAGCTGCTCCATTCGAGGCATTGTACGGGCGTAAATGCCGGTCACCTCTTTGTTGGGCAGAGGTGGGTGACAGTCAGATCACAGGTCCAGAAATGGTAGTTGATACTACTGAAAAGATTGCTCAAATACGACAACGCATGGCGGCAGCTCGTGACCGTCAGAAAGCATACGCCGATAAAGACAGGAAACTACTCGAATTCCAGGTTGGGGATCGAGCACTACTCAAAGTTTCACCCTGGAAGGGTGTGGTTCGTTTTGGAAAACACGGCAAACTTAATCCACGATACGTCTGACCATTCAAAATCATTGAGAAGATAGGCAGGGTGGCCTACAGATTGAACTTACCAGCTGAACTCAGTGCAGTTCACAACGTCTTTCACGTGTCAAATCTGAAGAAGTGTCTGTCAGATGAGACCCACATAGTCCCTCTGAAAGAGCTCACTATTGACGAGCAGTTACGATTCGTCGAGGAACCTGTTGAAATCACGGAGCAGGATGTTAAGGTCCTCAAGAACACTAGAATACCTCTTGTACGAGTTCGTTGGAACTCCCGCCGTGGCCCAGAGTTCACCTGGGAACGCAAAGATCAGATGAAACTCAAATATCCCAAGTTTTTCGGAAACCAAGCAACCACTACTGAGGCCGAAGCTACTACAGAATTTCGGGACGAAATTCCAAATCAACGGGGGGATGATGTGACACCCCAGGAAAACCAGTAATCTTCGCAAACCTGCTCGGGGAGCCGTGATACGATACAGGTAAACAACGTCACACCACTAGCTTCCTCAGTAACCGCATGCAAAATTTCGGGACGAAATTTCTTTCAAGTTGGGGATAATGTGACAACTCGAGTTTCCGACTTTCACTTTCGCATTTAATGCACGTTGACTTTGACTGTTTAGTTGTTTGACTTGTCTGACTTGTAACTATACACTTCGTGTTATAATAAAACGTATTATGTTTGCATGATTATGTGTTTGATTGTTAAACATAAGACTTGCCTAGAAACTTAAACTGTTACCACATCATTCACACCCGGTGAAACAGAAGTTGATTCGCCAAGAGCATCTCGATGAAACAGGATCTGTTTCGTCAACCTCATCTCGACGAAACAGGGTGTTTCGCCGAGCCCAGTTTCACGAAGCCCATTAAGGGCCCATTCCGTTATTTCGTGTATATTTACGTGCAAAGGATTCGGTTTCACACTTTTATAAAAACAACCGAAACCCTAGAACTCTCTCCCAAGTGTGACGGCAGCTGTGTGTGTTTCCCTAAGTCCTTGAACGATCAAAACCATCTTTATCATTATCTCGGTTAGTGTGATTCGTTCCGTGATTGTCTTTGTTTACTTATGTTTGATGTTATTGTTTTGATAAATCTGATCAGACAATCGATAGGGTTTTAATAACTATTATGTGATAGGTTATTGTATTGTATGATGATCTAGAGTGTATGATGTTTGATAATTGTCATGCCCGAATGTACATTGGTTTGATGAATATGAAAACGGTAGACTATTAGGGTTCTTATGGTTAAATCGGATGATGATAAACCCTGCTCCGTTAATGATATGATATATTATAGTAATCGATAGGGTTTTAATAACTATTATGTGATAGGGTTTTAAATCTGATCAGACAATCGATAGGGTTTTAATAACTATTATGTGATAGGTTATTGTATTGTATGATGATCTAGAGTGTATGATGTTTGATAATTGTCATGGCCGAATGTACATTGGTTTGATGAATATGAAAACGGTAGACTATTAGGGTTCTTATGGTTAAATCGGATGATGATAAACCCTGCTCCGTTAATGATATGATATATTATAGTAATCGGTCTGTGGTACCCATAATCTAGGGTTCATGCTAGACGTTAAGAACTGTGATGCTTATGTTATGATGATGCGATGATGAATTCTGTGAACGAATGATTTCTGCATGATTGATGATTTGCTGATGATGGCTGTTAGCATGATTAGGGTTTCTGTGTTATTGCGTAACTGATGTCACTGATTTCAACGTAACTGACATTTGACGTAACAGACATCTTAGACGAAACACAGGTGACGGTGAAACAGATGTGTTTCACCGAGACTAAACTTGACGAAATGAACATGGCGAAACACAAGTGTTTCACCGAGACCCTGAACGACAAAACAGAATGTGTTTCATCAATATGTGTTTCATCAATATGTGTTTCGCCAAATGGGTAATCTGCACAGTAATCTGTTTCTGTAAGACTTAACTTTGTTAACTAACTGCTGTTAGATTCTATGCATGACTTGTATGATCATGAATACGTGCAATGTGCTACTCGGTGATTATTGATGTGTTGTCCACTATGATTACACTTATGTGCCAACCTTGTGACTACAAACTGATTATGTATACGTGCGTACTTTAGGACGTGATTAATTTACTTTGAGCACATACTTAGCATACCGAGCAAACCAAGGTGAGTTCACACTCTTACCAAGGCATGGGATTCCCGGGGTTGGGAATGGGTTGAATGATTCTTATACTTACATGATTAATGGAATTATTCCTCGGGAGGGGAAGGTTATTGGTAGATACGGCTAGACTAGTGATACATATACTCTCTCTTCGCAAACACGCCGGGATTGGCCGCGATTATAGAACAACCTTCGCAAACATGCCTAGAATGGCCGCGAACTATACTTTAATCTTCGCAAACATGCCGGGTGGGCCGCGATACAAATATACCTAGTCTAGAAAACATGGGAAACCCCCACTAAACTTCGCAAACATGCCTGGAGGGCCACGATACCATTACATACATTACATGATTACTAAACGAGCTTACGAATTACAATACGAACACTATAACTGAATAACCAACTGTGAACTCGCTCAACTAGTTGTTGACTCTCTATTACATTCCTTGCAGGACCATAGGTACTCTTGGAGCTTGCACGGGATGCGCGGTCGTTGTGGGCACGGATTGTGGATCTTATGATGAAACATTTAAACATTTGAACTTATTACTTACGTTGGGTTTACATTTTATGCTTCCGCTATACACTTAACATGTTTTGTTGGACACCTATCATATCTTTTGGTTTAAATTACTTTATCACTTATTTTTGATATGATTGGTGGCTTGATCCTAGTCAGTCATGCCTCCAAGCGGTGATACTCCGCATGTGGATTTTTGGGGGTGTGACAAGCTGGAGCTCAGTGAGGGTGCCCGACGGTCACTCTGTCCCTGTCATTCCGCTTCTATCCCTCCACACTCATCATCAGCTTCATTCGTACCTCCACCTGCTGCTCCTGCACCTATTCTGGGTTTTGATGCCCGCTTTCTCACTGTCGAGCAGCATATTAGCTTTTTGCATCGCCGTGTTTACGAGCTCGAGGAGGAGCTTGCACACGTCCGCCATCAGCACCGTAGGTTTTTGGTTTTATGTAGATGCACTAATTTTGGTGAGAGCACTACAATTGAGCCGAGATTGTGAAGAATGGAAGACCACTTTTTGACTATATTATTTTGTATATTGACAGACTTATCGGATAAGGGTGGTGTGACCCTATGTCTCTTTTGGTATGATACCATGTGAAAAACAATGTAACTTGTGGTTGGTCATTAATGAAAGATCAATAGTCATGTTCTCATTAAATACACTGTTGGTTTACATGTTCGTGCAATGATTATGATGTTGCATGATTGCCAGCTATGATGATTGCTTATGTATATGTACATACGACTCCTGGACAGCTATTTATATACCTACGAATAGGGCCTGACCTAACCAAATCTTCTTACTAGAAGAAAGATGCCGCCTCGAGGAAACACCGATACCAACAACCCTCTGCCAAGGGCAGAGGCCGAGCTACAAGAGCGCATCTCACAGGCCATCGCTCAACACGAGGCCCTCTGCTCCGAACATAGCGGAGGTACCTCTAGGAATAACCCCCCAATCGGTAATGTTAAGTGTTGGTCCCCTTTGGAGGCCCTGTTCGAATGATGTAACTTTCTTCTCTCGTTGAGACGGGTGTTTGTGAAGTGTATAAACATTCAAAAAAAAAATAGAGACAGTGAGATGGTATTTCTTCAATGATTAATTCTTATAAAATAAATGAATCGTTCTATGAACATAAGAATTAATCTTTGTTTGGCGGAATCAAACAAAGAAGAAGGGGTCGATTCTAGAATAAACTCGAATCTAAATGTCACCCCCTGGGCCAAACCAGGGGGTAATATCACAAGAAAAACTCTATCTTGAAATATTACAACACAAGACACACATAATTCCTTGGTAGGAATTATGTATTTATAGAGATTTTTCATATCCTATCTCAAATGTGATTGGTTGATGAGAGAAGTTGGTATGTGTGCCCATCCAATTGCATGTGCCTTATCTTTCTTTTTGAACCAACTTGTTCCTTTTCTGATGAATCACTTCACATATGAGATAATATATTTTCTGATGAAAAAAGTTTTTTCATAAAGAAAAAGATCATTTTTCTTTTCTGGTGATTTCTTTTCCAAGAGAAAATATTCATTTTCTCTACAAAAGGAAAAGATTCCTTTTCAATAGAATGTTACTTTCTAGCTTTTTCCATATGAATCTTTTCTTTTGAAACCATTTCTTTTTTTTATGGAAGCCTTTTTCATAGAAAATATTTAATGTGTTAATAAGATATTTTATCTTATTAACACAATTCTTTGACTTTGTATCTTGTATACTCCATAATGTCCCGCTAACATTTTGAAGTCTTGTAACCTTGTCGTGATCTTTAATCAAAGAATTTAGAAGCTTGATTTTTTTTCTTTCTCGGTCTTCATATTTAGTGCTTCTGGGACGGTTCGTTGGTCGGTTCGTGTTGACGAAATTATTTCTAAGTGACTTAAACTATTTTTAACAACAAATACAATAAAGTTGCATAACAGTCACCCCCTATTTGTTGTTGAAAATACAAACAATGCACTTATACTTAGAAATAACAAATAAACTTGCTGAAGATGTATCATTCTTTTCGTCTTGTCACGTTATCATGTAGGCACCTTTTTAGTGATATTCGTTGACTGTATCTTCATTAGCATGAAAGTTTATTTGGTAAACGTCCGACTTTTTATGGTAGATCATCTGATTATATTTCATTTGTTGTTATAATTTTTCACCTCAATTTTTAATTCCACCTAAATGTAAGCATTATATCTTGTATCCCCACAACATAGGATATAAGTATCTTCTATCCAATATAGGAAAAATGTTTAGGCTATCGATTAATGAGGCTTCAAAAAAATAACAAATCATGCAAGGCTATAAAAATGATCTTGAACCGTCGAGTTCCTTTTTTTTCGGATCAGAATTTCTGATAAAATAATCAGAAAATATGATAAACGTTTTTTTAACAGAATTTCTGATGGAATCTGGTAGATTCTGATGAAATAATCAGGAAATCTGAAAAAAGTTTTTATTTTTTTAACAGAATTTTCTGATGGAATCTGATAGATTCTGATAAAATAATCAGAAAATCTGAATTTTTTTTAAGAAAAACTGATGACATCATCATGAATTCTGATGAACTCGTCAGAAATTATGGTGACATCATCACAATTCTGATGACCTCATATCTGATGATATCATCATAAATCCCTTTTTTTCACCAGAAATTCTAATAAATTCATCAGAATTTACTAGAAAATCTTAGTAAACTGATTTTTTTTAGGATGAGAGGAAATAAGTAGAAAAAAATATATTACTTACACATATTTTTCTGGTGAAAGTCTAAGTACTTGTTCTTTTCTTCAAGGAATTTTTGTGAAAACTTTTTAAAGAATAATAATAACATGTATGTTTTCTAAAGTTTCACATAATTTTTTTCTCCTTTTTTTTAATTATCATTCTTTCTGATAAACTAAAGTTCATTTATCTTTGTTTAACTCCCCTTTTATATCCTTTTTCTACACCTCTCTTTATACTAGAAAAAAAATACTAATCTAGATAATAATAATAATATTAATAATAATAATAGTAATAAAAGCAATAGTAACGAAAATAACAGAAAAAAAAAATAATAACAGTACTACATACTTTTTTTTTTTGGATCTGCAAAAAAATATTTTTCTTTTTACCTTTAGCAGATCATGAATATACGTCTCTCTTACAGGAGCAAGGGATCTTGGAAATAATTTATCCAATCTGCTCTGATACCACCTGTTGGTCCCCTTTGGCGGCCCTGTTCGAATGATGTAACTTTCTTCTCTCGTTGAGACGGGTGTTTGTGAAGTGTATAAACATTAAAAAAATAGAGACAGTGAGAGTGGTATTTCTTCAATAATTAATTCTTATAAAATAAATGAATCGTTCTATGAACATAAGAATTAATCTTTGTTTGACGGAATCAAACAAAGAAGAAGGGGTCTATCCGAGAATAAACTCGAATATAAATGTCACCCCCTGGGCCAAACCACGGGGTAATCTCACAAGAAAAACTCTATATTGAAATATTACAACACAAGACACACATAATTCCTTCGTAGGAATTATGTATTTGTAGAGATTTTTCATATCCTATCTCAAATGTGATTGGTTGATGAGAGAAGTTGGTACGTGTGCCCATCCAATTGCATGTGCCATATCTTTCTTTTTGAACCAACCTGTTCATTTTCTGATGAATCACTTCACATATGAGATAATATATTTTCTGATGAAAAAAGCTTTTTCATAAAGAAAAATATCCTTTTTCTTTTCTGGTGATTTCTTTTCCAAGAGAAAAGATTCATTTTCTCCACAAAAGGAAAAGATTGTCCGAAAAAAGTGAAATCTACTAGACAACAGGTAAGCAAAGCCAACAACGGGAAGAAACAAACTCATGTAGCTAAACCTCGGGATTAGTCTAAGAAATTGGTTGATGATTATGGTTTTACAGTTGTAGACGATAAGAAGACTTCGAAGCGGGCTGGGTTTCCGGTCAATACGCAGAAACCAAAATTCGAATATAGACCTATTGGTACTAAGACGGTTGGGAGTATCAAGAAACCTGATAATTCTAGTCCCCTGGTGTCTAGCAATCCTTTTGAGGTGTTAAGAGATGAAGTTGGGGAATCTAGCAAACCGGCTCGGATAAGGGATGATGGTTCTGAATATTCGGATGATGACGAGGTCGTGGAGGTTTACAATGAGACGAATGATTTTATTAAAGTCGATCCAAACCATGATGTTCATAAAAAAAGGGGCAAGCACTCCTTCTTCAGGCGTGTCTTAATGATTAGTTTGGCTGTTTGGAATATTCGGGGGTTGAACTGCCCTCTTAAACAAAATTAGGTTCGTCAGGCTGTGAAAGATAATAAGTTAAGTCTATGTGCGATTTTAGAGTCTCATGTGGGTGTGGATAATCTTCGTAAGGTTTGTAATGCTGTGTTTCGGAGATGGGATTGGACCTCTAATGGGGGATGTTGTAACAAGGGAGCTCGTATTATCTTGGGTTGGGACCCGATGGAAATAGATGTTATGGTTATTGCGCAGGCTGCTCAAGTCTTACATGTTTAGGTTTTTTGTAAGACTAACAAGAGTATATTTTTTTGTTCTTTGGTATATGCTGCGAACTATTATGTTTCTCGTAGGGAGGTCTGGCAGAATTTACGATTGCATAAAGGCTTTGTTCATGATAAACCTTGGGTGATTATGGGGGATTTCAACTCTGCTCTTAATATTGAAGATAAATCGATTGGTACTTCTTCTACTTCTCCTGGTATGCATGACTTTAAAGACTGTGTTGAGGATATTGAAGTTTTTGATATAAATCGCACCGGGTTACACTTCACTTGGAGTCAAAAGCCAAAAAAAGGTATAGGATTGCTGAAAAAGATTGATAGAGTCTTGGGCAATGCTCCGTTTGTTAGTTCTTTTCCGGATTCGGTTGCTGTGTTTAGGCCCTATGGTGTTTCGGATCACTGTCCGTGTGTCCTAAAGTTGTTCTCGGCTGGTAAATCGAAGCCGAAACCTTTCAAGTTTGCTAACATCTTGGTTCATAAGCTGGGTTTCTTGGATATTGTTAAATCTAAATGGGATGTGCAAATTAATGGAGCTCTTCAGTTTCGTGTCATTAAGAAACTCACTCTCATGAAACCTTCTCTTCGGGCTCTCCTGTTTCAGCAAGGGAACCTTCATGAAAAGGTTTCCAACCTTCGTGGAAATCTTGAGGCCCTTAAACGTGACATTGATAGGGACCCATTGAAAGACTTATTACGTTGTCAAGAAGCATCCATGCTGCGTGATTTTCAGGAGGCGCTGCTTGATGAGGAAAGATTCCTTAAGCAGAAATCTAAAGTGGAGTGGCTTCGAGCAGGTGATGCAAATACGGCGTTTTTTCATACATCCTTAAAATGTAAAAATCATTTTAATCGTATTGAGGCGATTTCGGACTCGAGTGGAAATCTTTTGGAAGGAGATAATGTGGTTACGGCTTTTGTTAGCCATTACGAGCACTTTTTGGGTTGTGAAGGTCAAGTTTCTTTGTTACCTTCGCCTGATCTTTTTTCCAATAAGCTGAATCCTGAAACTGCAAACTATATGGTTCGTCCTGTCACTTTGGAGGAAATCAAATCAGCTATGTTTTCGATTGGGAATGATAAGGCCCCTGGTCCTGATGGTTACACTGTGGTGTTTTCAAAAGTACTTGGCATATCGTGGGGAGTGATGTTTCAAAAGCTATTCTAGATTTCTTTAACACTGGAAATTTGCTGAAGCAACTTAATCACACATTAGTTGTTCTGATTCCCAAGGTATCGTCCCCTACAAGAGTTACTGACTATCGTCCTATATCCTGCTGTAATGTCATTTTTAAATGTATTAGTAAGGTGCTGGCGGATAGGTTGAAAGGTTCGTTAAATCAAATTGTGAGCATAAATCAATCAGCTTTTATTCCTGGTCGAAAAATTTCGGATAATATTCTTCTTACGCAGGAGTTGATGCATAATTATCATCGACATTTTGGTCCCCCAAGGTGTGCTTTTAAAGTAGATATCCAGAAAGCTTACGATACGGTCGATTGGGGATTTCTTAAAAATGTTTTGGTAGGGTTTGGTGTTAATGGTATTATAGTCGATTGGATCATGTTGTGTGTGTCTACTGCCTCCTATTCGGTATGTGTCAACGGGAATATTCATGGGTATTTTAAAGGGAAAAGAGGTTTAAGGCAGGGTGATCCCCTATCCCCCTATCTTTTCACTCTTGTGATGGAAATTTTGACTTGTATTCTAAACAATGTGACAAGGATTGACTCGTCTTTCAGATTCCATAATAAATGTGAGAAGCAGCAAATTGTTAATCTTTGTTTTGCAGACGATTTATTCCTTTTTGACAGAGGAAACGTCGCTTCGGCTAGGTGTATTATGTCTTCTCTCACCCAATTCACTCGAATGTCAGGCTTGATTCCTAGTGCTCAGAAGAGTACGGGATTTTTCTGTAATGTCCCGAATAATGTTAAAAGGGAAATCTTGTCTATCATGCCGTTCGAGGAGGGTATGCTTCCGATGAGATATTTGGGTGTTCCGCTTATTTCTTCTAGACTGTTGTACAAGGATTGTAGTATTCTTGTGGAGCGTCTTGAAAAACGGATAGATAATTGGAAGAACAAAATGTTATCTTTCGCGGGCAGATTACAATTAATCATTTCGGTTCTTTCAGCTATTCATGTGTATTGGTCTTCGGTTTTTATTTTACCAGCTACAGTGATTAAGGAATTGGAAGCAAAAACGCGTAATTTTCTTTGGGCTCAATTCTCTTCTCAACGCGGTAGGGAGAAAGTGTCATGGAAATCGGTGTGCGTGCCTAAGCATGAGGGGGGTTTGGGTATTCGTCGGATTGCTGATGTTAATAAAGCCCTTATGGTGTCGCATATTTGGAGTGTTCTAAGTAATTGAAACTCTTTATGGGTTGCTTGGATTCATTCTTATCGTTTAAGAGGTCGAAGCTTTTGGGATCACAGGATTCCTTCTTCTTGCTGTTGGAGTTGGAGGAAGATGGCTCAGATTCGGCCTTTAATCCGTCAGCATGTTTGGTCTCAGATTGGTGATGGCAGCCGTACGTATGCTTGGTTCGACTCGTGGAGTAGTATTGGTCCATTATGTAATTTCTTATCGCCTAGAGTGATAACCCGAGAGGGATTTTCTTTGATTGCCAAAGTGGCGGATGTTTATGTTGATGGCTCGTGGCTTTGGCCGGCTGCGTGGAGAGATACATACCCCGTTCTTATACAATTAGATCTTCTTCAACGGAATCTAAATAATCAGGATCGGCTCTTGTGGAAGGATGGTGATAGTCTAGCCGAGCACTCTTCTTCAGGGGTTTGGAATTCGCTTTGGACTAGGGAGCAGGAGGTGAATTGGGCTAGCATTGTTTGGTTCTCTCAATGTGTCCCGCGGCATGCTTTTTTGATGTGGCTTATTGTGCGGCGTAAACTCTTGACGCAAGACAAAATCTTGCAATGGAGCTATACCCGAAGAAATAATATGAACATGATGTGCTGCCTCTTGCGTTATGAAAATGTGGATTCGCATGATCACTTATTTTTTGAATGCAAGTTGTCTACGCAAATTTGGCATATGGTTCGATCTAAAGCTGGTATGGATAAAGTGGAATCAAGATGGACTGATATTGTGGAATGGTTGGGCCATCGTTCTCGGTCAAAGTCAGCGAAAAATCTGGTTTGTAGATTGCTAGTTGCAGCTTTGGCGTACATTATTTGGCAGGAAAGGAACAATCGTCTTTTCAGAAACCATGCGAGGCCCCATATACCATTTCAAAGGCTGTTTTAGAAAGTGTGAGGTACAAGTTGATGGGGCTCAGATTCAAGAACACAGCTAGAGTTCGGGAGTTGCTGGAGAAGTGGGATATTCAAGATGCTGATTTAGTTATGGATAACGGCTGATGTTTTTGTCTAGTGTCGTGTATGTCTAGATGGTGGTCTAGTGGTTGGGTTTTGCTTTTGTTTCCCTTTTTGGTTGTTTCTTTTTGTCATACTTTCATGAGGGTATGTCTCATGTCTGAACTAGTAAGGTTGTTTCCTTACTACTTGTTTTATTTGGTTGTGAATATATAAAATCACCGGGGTAACCCTTTACCCCAAAAACATACTTTCTAGCTTTTTCCATATGAATCTTTTCTTTTGAAACCATTTCGTTTTGTTATGGAAGCGTTTTTCATAGAAAATATTTAATGTGTTAATAAGATATTTTATCTTATTAACACAATTCTTTGACTTTGTATCTTGTATACTCCATAATGTCCCGCTAACATTTTGAAGTCTTGTAACCTTGTCGTGATCTTTAATCCAAGAATTTAGAAGCTTGATTTTTTCTTTCTCGGTCTTCATATTTAGTGCTTCTGGGACGGTTCGTTGGTAGGTTCGTGTTGATGATATTATTTCTAAGTGACTTAAACTATTTTTAACAACAAATACAATAAAGTTGCCTAACATTAAGTCACCTAAGATACATTACAATTCGTTTGGATATTTCCAACTGTGCTTTGCTAATGCTTTCTGTTAATGATGTTGCTTGTGTTACAGGCTGTACCTATAAATAATTCTGGGACTGCAAGCCCCTGAATTTCGATGGCACTGGGGGTGCTGTCGCCTTCGTACGCTGGGTGGAGAAGACGGACTCTGTATTGAGAATGAGCAAATGCGCTCCAGAACAAAGAGTCACATACATTTCTGGGTTGTTTTTAGACGGAGCGCTGTCGTAGTGGCACCTTCAGGTTCAGACTTTGGGTGAAGCAGCTGCGTATGCATTGACGTGGGATGAACTGAAGGAGTTAATGCATAAAAAGTATTGTTCTCGAGCGGAGATCCAGAAGTTGGAAACAGAATTCTGGAACTTAAAAATGGATGGTCCAAAGGTGGCTGAGTATATTAAGAGATTTCATGATTTCTCGAGAGTTGTTCCTTATTTGGTGGAGCCAGAGTTTAAAAGGATTGAACATTATATATGGGGATTGGTACCTCAGATTCTGAGCATGGTGACAGCTTCCAAGCCTCCAACTATTTCAAAGGCTATTGACTTAAGTGTAGTGCTCACTGAGGAAGCAATTCGGTTGGGAAAGTTCTCGATTTTTGAAACGAAGAAGAAAGAGACACATGTGGAATCATTAGGTGATAACAAAAGGAAGTTCACTGACTTAAAGAAGAGCACTCGAGTGAACAAAAACAATGCCAATAAGCGCAGAGACATTAATTAGCCAGCTAAGGCACACACTGGCACTAGGAACATTGAAAATAAGGGAAGAGGGTATGCAGGATTCTTACCCAAGTGTGATAGATGTCAATACCATCACACTGGTCCATGCAGGAACCATAAGTGAAAGAATTGTGGAAAGACTGGGCATTCTAAGGATACATGCTGATTTAGCACAGGACGCGGGAATGGAAATCAGGGTGGTAACGGTAATGGCAACCGTGGTGGGAATGGTTATGGAAACAGAAACCAGGGAGGAAATAACAATCAAGGAGGTAATGGGAACATGAACGGAAATGGGAATCAAGCGGGAAATGGAAATTGTGGAGGAAATAATAACAACAACCAGGGTGGTAATGGGAACGGACGCAGCCAAGGATGTTATGGTTGCGGTGATTTGGGGCACTTCAAGAAAGACTGCCTAAAGAACAACCAAGCTCGTGGAAGGGTGTTTAACATCGGAGCTAGGGAAGCACGCCAGGATCCAAACGTGGTTACTGGTACGTTCCCTATTAATCAACGTTATGCATCTGTGATGTTTGATACTGGTGCCGATTTTATCTTCGTATCCCTAGACTTTAAGAATATACTTGGTTTAGTTGCAAGTAAGTTAGATGTCCCGTATTCGATAGAACTGGTTAATGGAAAGCTAGTAGAAGCTAATGAGGTAATTAGAGGCTATATTATGGAGCTTGGAGAGTGTGATTTTTCGATAGATCTTCTGCCAGTTGATTTGGAAAGCTTCGATGTCGTGGTCGGGATGGATTGGTTATCTAGCAATCGTGCGGAGATAGTGTGCCATGAGAAGATGATTCGCATTCCAATGGAAAATGAGGAGCAATCGTGATTCACGGAGAGAAGCAAGATACGCCTTTACGAGTCATCAATTGTATGAAAGCGCAAAAATGAATATGTAAAGGATGCGTTGCCTTCTTAGCTCATGTAGTGGATAAGGAAGCTGAAGAGCCGAAGCTTGAAGATATCCCTGTGGTAAGGGAATATCCTGAGGTCTTCCCCGAACACTTGCCAGGATTACCTCCGTAGAGACAAGTCGAGTTCCACATTGACTTGGTTCCAGGCGCCACGCCTGTAGCCAAGGCACCTTATCGACTTGCGCCTTCCGAGATGCAAGAGTTATCCACGCAACTTCAGGAGTTATTGGACAAGGGATTTATAAGGCCGAGCTTCTCGCCTTGGGGAGCTCCAGTGTTGTTCGTTAAGAAGAAGGATGGTAGCTTTCGAATGTGTATCGACTACCGGGAGCTGAACAAGTTGATTATCAAGAATAGGTATCCATTACCGAGGATTGATGATTTATTCGACCAATTGCAAAGATCAAGCTACTACTCCAAGATTGATCTTCGATCGTGTTATCAATAGTTGCGGATTCAAGAGGAGAGTATACCAAAGACCGCGTTCAGAACTCGTTATGGACACTATGAGTTCCGCGTTATGTCGTTTGGATTGACTAACGCTCCAGCAATGTTTATGGATTTGATGAATCGTGTGTGCAAACCATATCTCGATAAATTTGTAATTGTATTTATCGACGATATCCTGATTTATTCATGGACGAAGGAAGATCACGAGCAACATCTCAGAGCCATTCTAGAGCAACTAAAGAAGGGAAAGCTCTACGCTAAGTTCTCAAAGTGTGAGTTTTGGATACGCGAAGTACAAGTCCTCGGTCATGTGGTAAACGAGAATGGCATTCATGTGACACCTGTGCCTCTGCGACCATCAAACAAATACCAAATCAATGAAATATTGTATTTCATACTTGGGATTTGTATAAATATTTGTATCGTTTACATAACTTATAAATAATTTTTGGATCGTTTGGTATGCCGAAATCAAGTTTATTCGCTTACAGGAACTAATTTTGACAAACTGTGAAAGTATGCCGATTCGTACTGTAACGAACATTCCGGAACTTGATCATAAGTTAAATATGCCCTAAATTTCCTTTACATAGCTTAGAAATAGGCTTTGAGGTGTTTGGTGCGCAAAAATAAACTTTCTTGATCAATAAGGACTAAAAGCGTCAAAAAGTGCATAAGTTTGCATTTTCGCGCATATCTTACGTTCTGAATATATCCGGACATCCAAAAATATATGTGATCATTAAAATATTTTATTTTAGTGATTGGCATGATAAAATTCCTTTCGTCGCGTTATTTCGATCGTTTTTCGCGTCCGTTCGTGTTTCATCGTAATTAACCGAACAACGTAACCGTACGACCAAACGAACCGACATCTGAGATATTTTTGAGCATATTCTAAGTTCCCTATACTTTAACTTCATTTTAGAGCCTTGAAATGGGGTTAACGGTGCTTAAAAGTGCCAAAAACTGAGTTTAACAAGTGCATGGACCATTTCTGACAATTCTGGAAAGACTGCCCAGGCGGGCTGCGTAGCCTGGTATCTCTGCTTACGCGTGGCGTGTAGTCTTGCCAGACAAAAACATTGCATCTGGTCTGTTTCAACTGTTTTGATGGTTTTTATGATCCCATTGTATTATAATACCTTGGGCCCAAGTGTAAGGTCATGATCCAAGCACGGTTTACGAGGAACGATCCTAACGGTTATGGATTTCCTATAAATACCCAACACCCTCATTCAAGTTCCTCACAAAATCTGATTGAATTACTCTAAGTTGGAGTTCAAGGACTTCATACCTGAGTAGTTTGATCAAGATTTCCTTGCTTGGACCCTTTGTAAGTATTCCTTCGTTCTTTTATGTGTTTTTATGCGTAAAAGTCAAACAGTGTTTGACTTTCTGCTTTGACCAGTCTTTGGTCAACACGAAGTTCGTTTGAACTTCGTAACGTGAGTGTAATCACGATGGTTATAGTCTTTTGTGACTATACCTACTTATTACCACGTTATTTAGGCGTAGTGACGAGTCATAGTTTCGGTCAAAATGCGTATTCTTACGTATTTTGCAACCAAACTATTCTTGGGTATCAAGACCCTTTGTCTTGATATCAAACTTGTTTTCAAACTTCGTTAAACATGTTTTAACATGTTTAACTCGTCACTTTTAGATTAGTGCTTGTATAGGGTCGTAAGATAAACGGTCTAAACAACCGCTTAGACTTACAAACCCGACCCATTTGTTCGATCATTAGGACCCGACCAAGCATTTATTGTGACCATAGTTGTATAGGGAATAACCTTCCGAGGTTGTACCTTATTTCCTCAGAAACACCGTACCATCCCAGTTTCTCCCCCAAACATACATTCATCAAAAACGTTTTACCTCGAAACGTATGATTTATCAAACTCCATATATTTTCAACGAAAATATATAATTTAAATAAAAAGGTATGTTTTAATCCAAAAACATTATTAAACCCTTTTATTTGCGTGTTCTACCCCCAAAACATATACAAAGCAGTAAAAAGAGGGGTTTAGTGACACTCACCTTGGGGTGTGTATTTTTAAATAGCGCAATCCCATAGTTTGATTTCTACACGTCCTATTATATGTAGGAACGATTTATAAAACAATATATCACAAAATCCTAAGTTCCTCTGTTTTCTTAGAATTTTCACCTAACTTTGAGATTTTCTCGAAAAATCATCGTTTTTGATTATGTTGGCACGTTAATATGTATATGAGTCCATATATATATTTAATATTTTTACGATTTGAACGATTTTATTCGTGACTGTTATCATGTAAATCCGTTAACACTCCCATTTATAAGCAATATATATACGATTTGCGCGTCGTAATATATATATATATAAACGTTCGCATAAATTATTATCGGAATACACGTAATCTTGTTAACTTATCTATTTTGTCATTTTTAAGTCAAATATACATAAAATATCTTATATGTATCATCGTTCATGGTCGACAAACAAGTTACACATTTAACGCGATTTTTACCGTTTCCACCGCACAAAACGCACAAGTATACATGCATAATCTAAATTTCCAATACCATGTTATAACTTAACATATTTTCACATTCACATGTTTAAATCACATAACACATCTTAACACATAAGGTTCACCCAAAATTTACCCATACTAGTGTTCATCGAAAAATGCGTATTTTAGCGATTCGGTAACGTTTTTGGGCGTCGGAAGTCATGTATGACAAACCAAACACCAAGTAAACTTAAAATTAGTTAAAATACTTATTTTTAAACTAAAAATATCAGTTTACTTACTGACCTAAATCAGTTTTATAAAAATCATTCGAAAAGCCGATTTTTGACCGTTTTAACGCATAGTTTTACGTTAAACGTTACTATAATCATCCCAACTCAGAATCACTTGATATTTTAACACAATACATATTATTTACTGATTTAAATAGTGGTTATAATCATATTAGTGTCGTTTTGTGTAAGTCACATAAATCATGCGATTTCACGTATTTTACTTATGCACCATGTACAACATGCAAAGCTAAAAAGCATTATGACAAAGTTATATGTCACTAAACACTTTAAAATAACTTTATTTTAGTGTTTATAATCTGATTAAAACTGATTTTTACTAAATCATACTCAAATCATCTTTTTATGATCACATATCATTATGCATGTCTAAGTATGTTCATCTAATGCACCCATATCATAAAACTATCATCCTACATGATCTTAAATGCATCAAAGAACATATTTATTTCATGTTCAAATATATCAAAACATGTCCATTCCATTATCATCTAATCATTTTTACATAAATGCAAACATTCTTTCATTTATGAACATGTGACAAAAACTTACATACATACATGCATACATATATATATATATACATGACACATATACATACATATATGAACTTCCAAAAGTTCACTTTTTATCATATTCATCTTCAAATCACAAGACCCTTTTAGAACATTCTTTTATGACATCTTTTTAACCCATGCATGTAATCCATCTTTCAAGAATCAAATCAAATCAATCAAGAATCATTCAACAAAATCAAGAGACAACTAAATACACATACTCATACAAATTTTCGGCCATACATACACACATATACACACTAATTTTTATTTTGTTTAAAATCTCATTCATTGTTAGTTTCAAGTTTGTGATTAACTCCAAGTTCAAGAGAAACCTTCCAACATCTCTATCATCACTAAAAATCAAGAATGTGGTTTTGAAAATAGTTTATACCTTCAAGATTTCTTAGTGGGTTTTTGAAAAAGATGATGATATGAGGCCTTGTTCTTGCTTGAATCTTCTTGAAATCACCTCTAAACCTCCATACTAGCTTGGAATCACCTTGGAATGCCTTTGATTCTTCAAGAAATAGTTTGAAAATTTTGAATGTGTGTGTAAGGGGTGTTCGGCCGAGATATTCAAGAGAGAGAGAGAGAGAGAGAGTGAGGAGGTGATTTTGAAAAGTTTTGCTTGATTCTTGTGAGATTATGGAGTGTATGTAAAGACATAATCATTAGCACAATTCTCTAGTTCCTACAAGTGGCAAATTGGAAGAATCAAGAAGATGTGGGATGCCCTAATTGCCACTACCTATCCCCTCTCACACATAAATATGATACATACACTTATATATATGTAAATTAGTGTAAAAACAGGTAATTTATTCGATACCAGGTATTTTATCTAGCGTTTTAACCCCGTTTTAGTGTGTTTTAAATTATTTTTATCATTCTATAAAAATAATCACACTAAATTATTACTAGTTTCCTTGACTGGCTGCTTGACAGTATTTTGTCTAATACACGCAGTATCGTGCGGTACGCGCTTAAACTCGAAACATAGAGTTTCTTAGCATTTTAATTTATTTTTCCTCACGAATATGATTAAAATTATTATTCTAATCATAACAGACTATTTTTAGGATTTTAACACTGATTGGGTGGTCACCGACGTTCGTTTCGCATTTTAACCGTTACGCGATAAGCGTTTATCTTATCGTTACCAACATAATTCTTACCAACGTTTAAATTTACCAACTCATTAAACTAATATAATCCTCTTGTACAAGATAGAAACCTAACCAAGAGCTAATCCTAACCAAGAGCTAATCCATAAAACTCATCAAACTCATTAAACCTTCAATTTACACCTCTTGTACAAGACACCGCTCCATCTCGACACTGTTCCATTAAAACTTGTCTCCTTAAAATCTAATGCTACACTTACAAAAGTTTCATTGTTGCTTAATTGTGGGCACACTTAGATTTCTTACCTAAACTAACATAATTCTCAACAAGAGCAACTACAACGATTAACGTCTTTGTTTTTCTCTATTAGAATCTGTTGGTCGTTAAATATTGACCCTAAGCATGCTGAGTTCCTAAAGACTTCTAAGGTCAGTGGGAGCAGTCAAAGTCCTTATCATGACTTGCAAGGAATACAAGAGGCGGGGGGAAGAGACATAAAATTTTACTCCGATTACACCTCTTGTACCCCATACTGCACCAACTCTTACGAACTTAGAATCCTGAAAATGATAGAAACCTAACCAAGAGCTAATCCATAAAACTGAAACTTCTAATAAACCCAATAATCAACTCAGGAGGTCATCTAGGTTTAAAAACCTACTAACTTTGATGATTACATAACCTCCCTAAATGAAGTTGAAATAGATTTTGGAAAAATTTACTGATCCTATCTCCTCTAATTAAGCCATTAGCGTCAATCAATCTTCTAAATGGAATAAAACTGTTTTCTAGTAAAAGTGATTTTATGTGTTCGTATAACGTTTGGGATTTGATCGAATTACCTAAGAGTGTTCATAACTAAACCAAATACTAATATAAGCGTTAAGACACGAAGAAGCATGGTTGATTGTCAAAGATTATGCTTAGGAAGAGATAAATTATCAAAGAATCTTTTTTTTCCTGTCTTACAAAAGATTTTTTTAGGATCATCACTGTTCTAGTAACTTATAATAATTTGAGCTACATTAGATGAACATTAAAACAACTTTCCCTAACAACTGGCCGACATATTTACATGTCCATAAAACAACCTAAAAATTCAAAACTTAAGGTCAAAGAACAGTTTGTCTATAAGCCGATAAAATTCATGTATGGGTCAATGCAAACATCATAATGCGATGAAATCTTAACACAATTATTTTCATCAAGAACCAAGTGGATTAATGTACCTACCTCAAGATGAGTGGGAGCAACTAAAATAAACTTGCCCTTATATAGATGACATTCTTTTGACAAGTATATGTTACATAAGTCAAAGCATTGTTAACACAAACTTTGATATAATAGATCTCATAGATATCTCTTACTTGATAGATATCATGACATACCGAGATAGACCCAATGGGACATTAGTTTCGTTCCATAAGTTTAACCTTAAATGGGTCCTTACATATGTAACAAACAATACTGCTATCCTTTAGAGGATAATATGGTAAATGAGATTATTTCCTTACGCTTCATAAATTAGAAGCCTTATGTAAGTTCAACTCTATACTCGTTTAGATATTACTCACATTGCAACACACTAGATATGTCTAGATAAATGTGAAGCATCTAATAGAGTATTACAATATCTTTAAAAGAAACGAGAGGCTATAATTTAAAGAAGAAGTGAGAACTCAATCCAGTTGATTACTCTAACTTTGTAATATTCAAAGATGACAAAATGTAATTTCGGGTATATCCTTATGTCAGCAGACAAAACCTATCTCATGGAGGGGTCATAATGGACTGATAACAACAACTTAGGTTATAATGACATAATATGTTGTTGATCACAAAGCAATAGTCACTAAATGTTGTTGGAAATTTATCAGTGGACTCATAAGTTTACTAATTCCATATAAATTTTGTTGAAGACTTATTGTGATAAAGTCAGCTACCATGTCTCCTTGAACAGTAACAGTTCGAGAGGTGCTAAATTAAATTTTCGATACGAAATTAATTATTCGTTTATGAATGAATTGAGGAAACTAAATCTTTGTATCGAATACATTCATGATATGCTTAAGGATCCTATAACTGAAGGTCTATTACCCATAAGTCTTATTAAGAGAGCTCATAAAATAGACGGGTTTTAATTGATAACCATGTACAACTGTATATCGTACTATGAATGACTAACTATTAATTATTTTTCCTCATCAGTATGGTTTTGTATGTCTCTAACATATGTTATGCCGGTATAATGACATATAGACAAATGTAAATACAAACTAAATGTAAAAGTGCTTACTTATTTTAATCATAACTGTTAGGTTTTAAATTGAGGTTGTAGTATGATTAATGGGGGTCCTGAGTCCAATGATAATTCAACGGTTATATTACTCTGCTACGGTTCTTAGTTTAAAGCTAAAATGAGTATTAACTTCTTATTAGACTTATCTAATGCTCATGATATGATTATTCAGCTAAGTGAGAGAATGTAAGATTAAATATTTTATTTATATGTATTTAATCTAGTAGCCATCATTATCATTTATATAATATGGATCAAAATATATTAAAACCTAAAATATAATTAGTTGGTAATTGTTGATGGGCCCAATTACCCTTATTAACTAATTTGGTTTCTCCTTGGGTGTATATAAGGAGATTACTAGAGAGGGATTAGGATTAGACATTCATAACATCAATACTAATATCGCCTCCTCCCCTCTCTCTCTCTCTCTCTCTCCATTACTACGAGTTCTTCAACCCTAAAAAAATTGGTACTACCATCATTAACATACATCCTAAAGTGTAACTAGATCATCCAAGAAAAAGAAAGGCAAAACAAACCACGGACCTTTAAAAGATTAATAGGATTCGAACCGATCTAGCTCAACTACCAACAGTAGCCGCGACCGGTATCAGACCTACTAAGCAATCAAGGAACCGGGTTATGAATACCGAAACAAAATGAGGAAAACCGGAGAAAAAACTAAGGCAGAAGAAAACTCCAGCCCCAGAAGGCGAATGGATACATCACCAAAACTGAATAGGGAGAAAGGTAGTCGCAAAGCTCTCCACCGAAATGAGAACCTTGGAACCTTGCACACTATTCGGAGATGTCGCTCATCGTCGAGCACTTCCGGCGGCCGGCTGTAGAGAGAGGAGTTTTAAGCTTGTTCCTTGTTTTTCTCCAATTAAGTTCTTCTAAATGGTATTGCCTCTCCTTTTAAGTCACCAACCCATTTGATAATACCAATATATGGTCTAATCTGATGAAGACATCCTCAAATTTGTATGGTGATAATACAGTTTCTTTAAAGTAATTTCCTACTTTTAAAAATATATAAAAAATTAATGTTACTGTTTAAACTAATCAAAGAAATAATAATCTAACAGATAATAATAATCTAACCCAAATGATCAGTTCTGTTTAAACATAAGGGAAAATATGTGAATAATACCTGATACAGCAAACAGACCAGTAGGGAATCCAATCAGAGATGCAGCCAAGGAGTTCGACATAATTGTCAAGATGATCTGGTTCCGCTTTAGGATGTATGTTAATGATGGTAGTAAGAACTCGTAGTAATGGAGGGAGAGAGAGAGAGGTGGAGGCGATTTTAGTTTTGATGTTATGAATATCTAATCCTAATCCCTCTCTAGTAATCTCTAAAATAAGGAACAAGCTTAAAACTCCTCTCTCTTTAGCCGGCCGCCGGAAGTGCTCGACGATGAGCGACATCTTCGAATAGTGTGTAAGGTTCCAAGGTTTTCATTCCGGTGGAGAGCTTTGCGGCTACCATTCTCCCTATTCAGTTTTGGTGCTTTATCCATTCGCCTTCTGGGGCTGGAGTTTTCTTCTGCCTTAGTTTTTTCTCCGGTTTTCCTCCTTTTGTTTCGTTCGGTATTTATAACCCGGTTCGTTGTTTGCTTAGTAGGTCTGATACCGGTCGCGGCTACTGTCGGTAGTTAAGCTAGATCGGTTCGAATCCTATTAATCTTTTAAAGGTCCATGGTTTGTTTTGCCTTTCTTTTTCTTTGTTTTCCATGGGTAGGAGGGTTTGGAAGGGCCAAAACGACAGTTGGCATACGATTCTGAGCAGGAAGGATTATAGGAGGGAGAAGACGTCTGTTAACAGGGAAAACAAATTACGGAATGCGACGTCGTTCTTTATCTCTAATCTTCCGGATTCGTGTAACAAATAATCGTTGTGGCAGGCTTTTGAACATCTGGACAATCTTGAGGATGCATTTGTCCCGTTCAAAATAGATAGAGCAGGTAACAAGTTTGGTTTTATAAAACTATCCAACGTCAATGATCCGGAATGGTGGATTGAAAACCTCAAGGAAGTTCGTATCGGAGGGGTGGTGATTGGTGTTAATATAGCTAGATTTAATAGGGATGGATCGAAGGTGGAGTTCCAAAACAGAAGTAACCGTGTCTCGGTCTTCGATAGGCTGCATGGATTGAGTCCGACCCCAAGAACGTTTGGGGCTACGGTTCGGCCAAATACCCATCAGTTTGGACAAAAATCTTACGGTTCTATTGTTAAACCAAGTGGAGAAGAGAAGAAGGTGAATATTGAGCTCCCTCCGATGAACACGATTACGAAGAAATCTCTGGAGTTCAAGTCTCTCATTCGCAAAGCAAAAGATATCGACATCCCCAACAACATGAAGGAAAATCTGTCGGGGATCATGGAGGAGGGCCTGAATCTAAAATATCTGGGAGGTTTAAAGGTTTTACTCTGCTTTAATAGCCCCGAGGAAGCGGAAGAGTTTCGGTATCTTAAAGTGGACGTGTGGGAGAAATGGTTTTCTAGATTGTATCTTTGGGAGGGCATCCCGTCACTGTTTGAGCGAATTGCTGGGGTCAAAAAATTTTGGGTGTTCCTGTCTCCCTATGGGATCGACATGTGATAAACAAAATTGGAGAAAGATTTGGGCGTCTTTTAGTCAAGTCGGAGGCTGAATCAACAGATGGAAATATGGCGGAAGATCGTCTGGCCATCTTGGTAAATACGGGTAACAGGATTGCAGCGGAATTTAACCTGGTTTGGAAGGAGCAGATTATCAGAGTTTGGGTGGAGGAAATTTCAGGGAAATGGAGTCCGGCATTCTTGAACGAAGAGTCTTCGGAGATGGGTTCTCCGGTGAAGGCATCGGAAAGTGACGGTTACATTTCCTCTGGGGAGATTGACTTGGATCAGTGCATGGGGGACTCTTCGTTTCCCTGCATGGAAAACCTAAAAGTGTGCACGTCCCCATATTCCAATGTAGATAGACTGTCAAGTGGGGCGCCTGGGGATATGAATGATCCGCATGATATTTTAAATAAGGAGAGAGAAGAGGTGGGTAATGCAGGGCAGAAGGACTTTTTGAACGCGGAAAGAGATTATGTGGGCCCAAATGAATTTAATTGTAAAACTGAAGCCCATAGAGAGAACAATATGGAGTCTGATAGGCCTAGTTATATAACTCTTAGGCCCAATCGGCTAGGTAAGAAAGGCACACAGGCCCATGGAGCTGAAATCCCTGACCTTAATCAGGTTGCGGAAAACTCGAGTGACTCGGATCCTTTTAACATAGAAGAGATATTCAGGTACCTGGGGACTTGGGTCAAGCTTCGTGTAGGAGAATTAATAGAGAGAATTGGGGAGACTACTGGGAGAACAAAACAAATCAGGGAGTGATCAGGTAGGTGAAGATGGTCTTTCGGTGAGGATAGATGAGCCTGCGGGTCGATCAGCATATGCGGAAGAAGAAAACCCTCATTCGATACCAGCAGAGGTTCAGCAGGAGGCGAATTGCACTATAGCAGTAGGTTCAAGTCTTGGTTTTCAATTGGAAGGAAGATTGAACTAGGTAAATGAAGTAATTATTGGTGAAGGTGAACAAAATGTGCATAAATGAATTTTATGTCCGTAAACCTAAGGGGGCTCAGAGACCATCAGAAAGTAGAGTGGGTGAAGGGTTGAAGACGTCACATGGGGTTCACTTCATAGTAATACAGGAAACAAAATGTAGGGAGAGCATAAGGTTGTTTGTCAGTAGGTTCTGGGGAAGATCGGCTTTGGAGTATGAGGTTGTAAATGCTACTGGAAGATCCAGGGGCCTCCTAACGATGTGGGATCCCACGGTCTTCAGTAGATCTGGGGTGACTCGACACCGGAACTGTTTAATTGTGTCTGGGTACCTGAAAGCAACCGGGGAGGTTTTGAACATCGCCAACATATATGCACAGAATGATCCGTTAGAGTGCAGGGTATTATGGGAAGACCTCTTGCTAATTCGCGGTTCAGTTGCTGGTATATGGGTTTTTTTGGGTGATCTCAATGAGGTTCGGGACCCCAGTCAGAACGATTTAATTCTGAGTTCGTCGCCTTAAGTGCAACATTTTTTAATCAGTTTATAGCTTCGGCTGATCTTATGGAATACCAAATGGGAGGAAGGAAGTACACCTATCTTAATACTCGGACAATGGGATGAAAATGAGCAAAATTGATAGGTTTCTGGTGTGTCGCAATTTCATGAATACGTGGCCTAAAGCATCTTTGGTGGCACTAGCAAACACGGTCTCAAATCACTATCCTCTTTTATTAACAACAGTACCCAATGATTTTGGGCCCATCCCGTCCAGAATTTTCAACTCATGGCTTGAACTGCCCGGGCTTATGGAGTACGTGGAGCATATTTGTTCGAGTTTTGCGTTTGACGGCCCTGCTGATCTCGGACTGTCAATCAAACTGAAATGGCTCAAATTCAAAATTAAGGATTGGGTGAAGAACTTTAAGGCGCCAAGGGATGGGTTGTATGTGGATAAGGTGGCTCAGTTAGAGAAACTAGAGGAGACTGCAGAAGAAAGGAGTTTGATGCCACACGAGCTAGAGACAAGGACCGAGTTGAAAAGTTTTATTAGTGAAGCATATCGATTAAAATTTATGGATTTGCAACAAAAGTCGAGGGTTAGATGGGCAGTGGAGGGGGACGAGAACACCACTTATTTTCATGGAGTGGTTAATGTAAACATCAGCAGTAATCGGCTAAATGGGTTATGAATTAACGGCATTTGGGTCACGTCACCGCCTTTAATAAAGGACACGGTATGTAATTTTTGTGCCTCGAAATTTGAAGAACCATTGAGCTCGAGACTAGTGTTAATCTGCCCAAACTTAGCTACCGTTACGGAAGATGAGGCAGTTAGAGAAACTAGAGGAGACTGCAGAAGAATGGAGTTTGATGCCACACGAGCTAGAGACAAGGACCGAGTTGAAAAGTTTTATTAGTGAAGCAGATCGATTAAAATTTATGGATTTGCAACAAAAGTCGAGGGTTAGATGGGCGGTGGAGGGGGACGAGAACACCGCTTATTTTCATGGAGTGGTTAATGTAAACATCAGCAGTAATCGGCTAAATGGGTTATGAATCAACGGCATTTGGGTCACGTCACCGCCTTTAATAGAGGACACGGTATGTAATTTTTGTGCCTCGAAATTTGAAGAACCATTGAGCTCGAGACTAGTGTTAATCTGCCCAAACTTAGCTACCGTTACGGAAGATGAGGCAGCTGTGCTTGTAGAGCCGTTTTTGGTTATGGAAGTTAAGAAAGCGGTTTGGGATTGCGAGGGAGATAGGGCTCCGGGTCCGGATGGCATAAATTTTCGGTTCATCAAAAAATGTTGGGGGTTACTTCAGAATGATTTTATTAAGCTGATGGATGAAGTTTTTGAGAAAGAAGCAATTCATATTGGCTGCACGTCATCCTTCTTATCCTTGATACCAAAATGGAATGATCCAGGTGGACTTTCAGATTACAGGCCCATTAGTTTAATTGGAAGTATTAATAAGGTGGTGTCAAAGGTTTAGGTGAACCGGTTGAAAACGGTCATGCAGAAATTAATATCCGAGGAGCAGACCGCTTTTTTGGCGAACCAGAGTATATTAGATGGCCCACTTATCCTAAATGAACTAATCCCTTGGTTGAAGCGTCGGAAAAAGATAGGGTTAATATTCAAAGTAGATATCGAGAAGGCATATGACTCGCTCAACTGGGAGTTTTTAAACTCAATCATGGCTCAAATGAACTTCCCATTGAAGTGGCGGAACTGGATTATGGCAATTGTGTCTTTAGTTAAGGCTTCAGTACTTGTAAACGGGTCACCCACCCAAGAGTTCAAGTGTTATCGGGGTCTTCGACAAGGCGATCACATATCACCTTTCTTATTTATTCTAGATATGGAGGCACTTTCCGGGGTAATGAAAAAGGCTTGCACAATTGGGCTATATAAAGGGATCAAATGCTCTACACATGGTTCGTTATTATCGCATTTCCTATATGCGGATGATGCGGTCTTTGCGGGTGAGTGGTCGAGGGAGAATGTACTCAACTTAAATAGGATACTTCGATGTTTTTACTTAGCATCGGGTCTTCGGGTGAACCTTAAGAAAAGTAATCTATATGCGGTGGGGGTGAGTGATGTCCAATTGAGCGATATGGCATCCATCCTTTGGTGCAAAGCCGGGGTTTTCCCTTTCAAGCATCTTGGGCTAGAAGTTGGAGCCAACATGAATTTGGTAAAAAATTGGAGGCCGGTTATTGATGTTTTCAAGAAAAGATTGTAGATGTGGAAGGCAAAGACAATGTCATTTGGCGGACGTATCACACTTATTAAATCGGTTTTAAGCACATTACCAACATATTTTTCTCATTTTAAGCCTCCGGGTACAGGTAATTAACCATCTTGAACTGCTCAGAAGAGACTTCTTGTGGGGAGCGTCTCCGGAGCAGACAAAAATAATTTGGGTCGCGTGGAAAAACATCTTAGTTCCAAAGGATTATGGGGGGGGTATCGACTCGTTATGGGAGGCTAATGTATCTATGTTGGCCAAATGGTGGTGGCGCTTTTAGGCGGAACCGAATGGGTTGTGGCAAAAAGTTATATGGAGCTTCCACCATACAACACACTCATGGAATTTTATACCAGTAAGTTTATCTATATCTGGTCCGTGGAAACAAGTAGTGAAAATTGAAGATGAGTTAAGCAAGGAATGTATAAATTTGAGGAGCTTGTTTAAAGGGATTGTGGGTCATGGAAGGGATATACATGTTGGGTTGGGGGAGAGCCATTGGCAAACAGGTTTCCTAATCTGTTCTGTTTGGAAAGTTGTATACATGTAACGGTGGCAGATCCTTTGGTGGAAGAGAATGGGGTCTTTAGATTTAGACCCTGATAGAAAAGGCGGCCAAATTTAGCATGTGAGGTCAGAGAGTTACAAGAAATTGCAGCGGCTCTTTCGGTTGTGAGTTGTGGAACAGGTCAAGACTACTGGGTTTGGAAGTTGAATGCCTCCGGAAGCTTTACGGTCCATAGTATGAGGCGGTTAGTACAAAAAGTAAGGTCTTCGGATCTGGGTACAGGATTTCAGTGGAATTCGTGGGCCCCAATAAAAGTGAATTTCTTCGCTTGGCGCTTATCCTTGGATCATATTCCGACATTGATGGCACTAGCTAGGAGACGGGTGAACTTGGAGTCGACTATATGTAGATTATGTGGCGAAATGGATGAATCTGCAGACCATTTATTCGTGGGATACGATTTCACTCAAGTGGTCTGGGATTTTGTGGCTAGGTGGTGTAACATAAGACCCTTCTACGCGCTAGATGTCAAAGACCTCGTAAATATGCATATGCATGTTAACGGCCCCCAAAATATGGAGCATATGGTTACCAGAATATAAGAACACACGGTATGGAGGGGTTTAAAGATGGGGCATAATGCAACACGTGGACCATGCGTTAAAACGGTGTGTGGTGTTAAAACAGACGGTGTGGTCCGGAGCGTGGAAACGTGACTTTTTCAATAGTTGTCACACACCTTTTTTATTATTTTATAATTAAAATTATATAAAATGTATTAAAAATTTATAAAAATATTACTAGTAGTTAAACAAATATATAACACTAAAATAAAAAACATTGCATAAATTTTAAAAACATTACATAAAATAAACATATGTAACTAAAAAACACATAATTTAAATAAAAAATCTAATGATTTCCCACGCCGAGCGGAGCTTGAATTCATGGTGATATGTGTGCCTAAAGTTGATGAGAGCCACTTGAATGATGTCTTCCTCCCCGAGATCACCACCCTCGAGCTCCACAACCTTGTTGATCGTTTCAAATCTTTCGCAATCAAGACGGATAGTCCTAAAACGGAACGAGAGGGAGTCGACAGTTCAGTTGTTTTCACCCGTATAGGCTTGAAAATGTTGTCCGATTGTCGTCCAAAAAGGAACGCTCGAGCGCCTACCCGGCGTGTGGTGGCTCAAAGCTTCGACCCACGACTCACAAAATGCTATATCATCTTCTTCGGTCCACGCAACAACTGCCATCCCCGTTTTTTTTTTTAGTGAAGTGGAACGGCGGTAAGAGTTTGTATAAATTTGGGTGAAGTTGTGGAGTTTGTAATTTAAAAATGAAGAAGTGGGTTGTATTTATAATGTAAATTAGAATTTTTAAAAAAGGTAAATTTTTTAAATTTTTAAAAGTTAACCGTTGGGGTTAAACGGCTAACATTCACGTCTATTAACCACGTGCCACGTCAACGTCAAAATCTCTTCCACGCCAGTGGAAACTCCCCTGCCTAATCAATAATGTCGTGGACGGGACGATATGAACGCGGTTAAGCAGCAACAACGCCATTTTTGAACGTCCATACCGTGTGGTCTAAGAGTCAGTCAACTTGTAACTTTTTTGGTCAAGTGTAACGCCCCAAAAATATGTAATCTAAATATTTTCTTTAAAATAGTTCATGAAATGAAGGTTTGGGCTAAAATAAATAAACGTTAGGACCCGAGGGACTAAACTTGAAAAATTAAAAAGAAAGACTAGTTTAATTAAACAACACACACACACTAGACACTTCTAGTGTGTGCGTGAAGTTGTCCAGGAGAAGAGACAAGGACACCTTCAACCCTAGTTCACTAATTCCATCAATTGGAAGGTGATTTCAAGCCCGAACGATTGTAGGAACTAGAATTCTTGATCACCAAGGTGTGATGAACAAAGTGGTAAATTGAATTTCTTGAAATCATGAACTTTAGGAAATGGGTTTCTACCAAATTATGAGTAATGTTGTGATATATACATATAGAAGTTAAGATTATGAACTAGAACTCGATTAGTGTTCGGTATTTGGTGATTTAACTTGTTGGGGTGGATGGAACATAGATGAATGATGTAGGATGAGAGAATCTCATTAACTTGCTTAATTTGTTATGAACTTGTAGATTAGTATGTGAAAATACTTGTAATTAAATGTCCTATGAATGCGAAACCCGCCAAGTGTTCGATAAAATGCCTAAAAGAAAAAATATCAAGATGTTGTATGATAAAAGTGTGTAAAAAATGAAATGATATGTAGTTGGGCTAAATGAATACATGTGTTGATGTAGGCGTAAAGAAGAAGGTTCAAGCGCTAGGAGGTCGGACAGCTCACAGGATCGAGGTATGTTGTTTTATGCATACAAGCTTTAATTTCTAATTATCATGGTTATATTAGAACCGTAATTATGATAGTTCGTAGGTGATGTGTAATTGATAACTTAACCTGCCATAATCGGGTCGTAAGGAATGATGATTTATGAAGGAAGTTATGTTATGGTAGGTTGGTCCTAAACTAACCGTATTTTGGAAAGTTATGTAAGAATGAAAGGATATAGGTAGATCCGTTCTGAACGTATTTGGGATGTTGTTTATGTTGCTTTATGTCTAATCCGAAGTCAACGGATTATCGAATGCTATGCACTATCTCGTTTGGAGATAGTAAGTAAGTACCCGTTAAATGGGTAAAGGAAAGTGAGATGGTGATATGGTTAGACGATGATGTGAATGAATGTTAGTTGTTTATTTTAAATTATAGTTGCAAGAACTGACTAGTTGAATTGGATTGTGATGTAGGTAAATCTGTCACATAGGTGGCGTGGCGAGCTTGGGGGGAACACCAACATGTACACTATGCGCTTCCGAACTAGACGCCCTTTTTAAACAATATTTTGTTAAACTTGTAATGAAAAGAAACACGCCTTTTGTTGTGTAAACTATGGTTTTAGAAACTTAGTCGTTTGTAATTAGTTACTTTAAACTTGTGTCCCGACAGGGTAGTTCAGATTGACACCTGTGACCAGTCTAGGGGAGGTGTTGATCTCGAACTAACTTCAAGGGCATTTTGGTAAAATGTAAATATTATGTTTCTAGTGGCAACTTTGAAGTTTTCATGTGTTTTGGTCATTTTGTTAATAAGGGCGTAACATCAAGAGTCGTAAAACTTATTATCATGAGACAAGTAGATGTATAGGTGGAATAAGGGTGTCACATCCCAATCCCAACCGATGGTGGAAACATCAGAGTGAGACGAAATAGATTGCTCATTACTCATAACACTAAATTATGACAAGTATTTAAACAATAAATCTCATTTCATTGCTAAAAGAATCAATTACATTGTTTGAAATCGAATACAACAAGTTGAAACAAATGAATTACAATACAACAAGTAATTAAAGTTTAAAATGCGTTTCTAGGCATCCAACTAAGTTCCGTGCATCATCATCAAAATCCCACAACATGTTTTAAAGTATAGTTCAATACAAAAGTATTGGCGAGTATACAAGTTTTGGAATACTAGCATATATGTATAAAAGAATGTCTCAAATCCAACATGGCAATTATTATACAAAGTTGAAGCTAGCATGCATTAGTTATAGGTAAAATGTAAATATTATGTTTCTAGTGGCAACTTTGATGTTTTCATGTGTTTTGGTCATTTTGTTAATAAGGGCGTAACAAGTTGGTATCGGAGCATAGGTTTGAGAGAATCAAGCACGAGTTGAGGTGCTTGGGCTCAAACTGATAGCTCGCGCAATGGGTGTGTTCGCTTCAAGGTCGCAAACAAGGTAAAAGTTTAAGATGCTTTAAATTCTATAACGGGTCAAAATAATAATATGTGTCGAAATGGTTTACGAGTGCATAGAAACCCAGGAATCGAATCTTGTGTAATTGAAAATAATTATGGCATGGCATTGGCGAGAATTGGTATGCAAACGGACAAGTTTGGTTGATAAACCATGAATGGGTTGAAAGTTTATAAGCAAGAAAATGGCCGAAAGCTTAAAAATTTCGAAAATAGTTAATCCGGGTGCCGGATTTTAACTCTATGTGAAGGGGGATGGAATTACGATCGTGTAGGAAGAAACGGATCGTAAATCGGATGAAAATTGAGTAAGTTATGATCGTTTAGGTGAAAAATGGGAATTTTAAGAAAATGCAGCACCCAGCACCGGATCTTCTGTTAAAAACGAAGCCTCGCGTCGCGCGAGCCCCCCTTAGCGTCACGCGAAGGATGATCAGGCAGGCGTCGCGTCGCGCGACCCCCCTTAAAACGTGCAAAATTGTTTTTTTTATGTTATGACCAAGGAACTTGTTTATGAAGGTTATGAATCATGTAAATAGAGTTATGAAAGTTATTACAACATTATGGAATAACCTATAATGAACCGCAAGGGTAGGTGATGTTAAATTTGTTAAAAACTATCGAAAACTTATTGTGTAGATGGCGGATTACGTGGATTCGAATGATGACAATGTGGCACGGGAAGACGCATTAAATGAAAAGATGGCGTAAATGATGGATAATACTTTTGAAGCCAAACTTCCGCAAATAGTTCAAGAGGTGGAGAGTCGCGTGTTGGAAACGATTGATGCAATAATGACAAGCAAAATGGACGAAATAAAGGAGATGATTGGAGAGTCTAAAAGAAAGAGTAAGATACGAAGATGCACGTATAAGGATTTTATGGCGTGTAGTCCTTCTCCGTATGATGGAAAGATAGATCCAATTGTATGCCAAAGATGGATTTCTAATATAGAAGCTGTGTATATCCGGAGTCGGTGTGATAAGGAAGATCAAGTAATGTTTGCTACGGGCCAACTGCAATCGCAAGCTAAAGATTGGTGGGATGCTCACTGTAAAGAGATAGGTGAAGATAAACTTCAAGCGATGACGTGGCAGGAATTTAAAGAGCCTTTCCTAAAATACCATTGCCCTTAATCCGCCATCGACAGGATTCAGGAGGAATTCTTGCGCCTCCGATAGCAGGATGAGACAATCAATGAGATAACAAATATTTTCTTGGATAAGCTGAAGTTTTGCAAGGAGTTCGTGAATTCAGAAAGAATGAAAATCAATCGATACCATGATATGTTGAAAGCGGAGTTTAGGGAGTTTATTACGCCCTCGAAGTGTGAAACTCTTGACGAACTCATAAACTGGGCGCGAGACAGGGAGATTGAACTCAAGAGACAGGTGGAGCGAGGTGAAAAGAGACCGCCAGAGAAGGTGTCTAACCCAATTCCTTTCAAGAAAGGCAAGTTTCAAGATCAAGGCAATAAAGAGAAAACAAAGAGTGGAATTCCCCATTGCAAGAACTGTGGAAAGCTTCACACTGGGGAGTGTCTGTTGGGCAAGAAGGGATGCTATAACTGTGGGGAAGAGGGACATCCGCATTACAGGTGCCCTAAGAATACGAAGACATGTTTTAATTGTTTCCAGAAGGGTCATATCAAGGCGGAGTGTCCCAAGCTCCAACCGGGAATGAAAAAGGAAGGCAAGAAGGAGGAGAACTCTAAGGCAAGAGCAAGAATGTTTCAAATTACGTCTGAAGATGCTAAAGCTCATCTGAATGTTGTGTCAGGTATTTTCTTGCTAAATTCCTTGCCGATGTACGTGTTGTTCGATACCGGGGCTACTACGTCTTTTGTTTCGAGTGATGTAATTAATCACCCCTCATTTAGGATTGAAAGAATGCAAATACCATTAGAGGTAGAGATAGCTGATAGCAAGAATTATTTGTTGCACGAAGTGTGTGGAAACTGTAAGCTCATGATAGAGGATGAGGAGTTTGATATTGATCTCGTACCTATGGTCTTAGGAGAATTCAAGGTAGTAGTAGGTATGGACTGGATGGCCCGACACCATGCGGATATTAAATGCGAAAGTAGGACAATACGCGTGCAATCTCTGAATGGGAGATGGTTAAGTATTCAAGGAGAGAGAAATGTAAAAGCAAAGTTATGCAATATTGTCCAAGTCGTCAAGTACGTGCGTAATGGAAGTAGGGCATTCTTAGCCTATGTAGTAGATGTTCATCAAAGCCTTCCCAAGTTCGAAGACGTGGCGGTAGTAAATGAATATCCGGATGTGTTTCCGGAGGAGTTGCCGGGACTTCCACCCGAACACGAAATAGAATTTCGTATTGAATTAAATCCGGGTGCGCAACCTGTGGCTAAATCCCCATATAGATTGGCTCCCACCGAAATGAGGGAGCTAATGACACAATTGCAAGACTTACTTGATAAGGGCTTTATACGTCCGAGTGTATCACCTTGGGGAGCACCCGTTCTTTTCGTAAAGAAGAAAGATGGGTCGATGCGTATGTGCATCGACTACCGGGAGCTGAATAAATTGACCGTGAAGAACCATTATCCCTTACCCAGAATTGATGATCTTTTTGATCAGTTGCAAGGTGTGAGTTGGTTTTCAAAGATAGATTTACGTTCGGGATATCATCAAGTAAGGGTGCGAGAGGAGGACGTTGCAAAAACTGCATTTAGAACTCGGTATGGACATTATGAATTCTTGGTCATGTCCTTTGGGTTGAAGAACGCGCCAGCCGCATTTATGGACCTTATGAACCGGGTATGTCGACCTATGTTAGACAAATCTGTAATTGTGTTCATATTTTAGTTTACTCCCGGAGTGAGGCCGATCATGCAAGACACCTACGTGAGGTACTTGAAACCCTCCGTAGAGAAAAACTTTATGCAAAGTTCTCAAAGTGTGCCTTTTGGCTCAGGGAGGTGCAGTTCCTAGGTCACATAATAAATTCAGAAGGTGTCTTAGTAGATCCAGCAAAGATTGAGGCCGTATTAAAGTGGGTTCCTCCGAAAAACCCAACCAAAGTAAGGAGTTTTCTAGGCCTTGCCGGCTATTATAGAAGGTTTATTCAAGATTTCTCAAAGATTGCATTACCTATGACTAAACTGACGAGGAAGGAAGGAAAGTTCGTGTGGGATAAAGAACAAGAAGAAGCTTTTCAAGTGTTAAAAGAGAAATTATCGAGTTCCCCGGTGTTAACGTTACCCGATGGAACAGAAGATTTGGTTGTCTATTCAGACGCGTCACATCAAGGCTTGGGGTGTTTTTTAATGCAAAAGGGAAAGGTTATCGCATATGCTTCAAGACAACTCAGACCACATGAAGTAAACTACCCTACCCATGACTTAGAATTGGCAGCGGGGGTTTTCGCCTTAAAAGTTTGGAGGCATTACCTGTATGGGGTAAAATGCACGATCTACTCGGATCATAAGAGCCTCAAATATTTCTTCGAACAAAAAGATTTGAATATGAGACAATGAAGATGGTTGGAACTGATTAAAGATTATGACTGTGATATTCTATATCACCCGGGAAAAGCAAACGTCGTAGCTGATGCGTTGAGTCGAAAATAATATCCACACCCGATCCATGTAAAATCTATGAAGATGACAGTTACGCCTCATCTCCTTGAAACGATAAGAGATACTCAAATAAAAGCACTAGAGGCAGGGGATCCAAAGAAAGAAAGAAAGAACGAAGGGAATAGCAGAGAAATTTGAAGAAAACTCGAACGGGCTTAAAACGAGATTTGGTCGGATATGGATACCAAGGTTTTGCGAGGTCAAGACAGTGCTACTTGAAGAAGCTCATAAGTCACGGTATTCCATTCACCCTGGGGCTACAAAAATGTACTGTAACTTGAAGACAAACTATTGGTGGCCCGGTATGAAACGCGATATCGCTAAGTATGTCGCGAAATGTCTGACGTGCTCTCAAGTAAAGGCGGAACATCGGAAACCCTATGGAGAGTTACAACCCTTGGAAATTCCAGTATAGAAGTGGGAGGAGTTAACAATGGATTTGGTGACTAAGCTACCTAGAACGAAAAAGGGGCATGATACGATATTGGTAATCGTGGACCGACTCACGAAGAGTGCACACTTTTTACCAATTCGAGAGGCCTACTCCTCAGAAAAGATGGCGGAAGTGTATGTGAATGAAATAATACCTCGACATGGGGTGCCTGTGTCAATAGTTTCAGATCGGGATACGAGATTTACCTCTTGTTATTGGCTGAAGTTCCATGAAAGTATGGGCACGAAACTGCACATAAGCACCACCTACCACCCGCAGACTGACGGTCAATCGGAAAGAACGATTCAGACGCTTATTGATATGTTAAGAGCATGCGCGTTAGATTTTGGGGGAAATTGGGATGACCATTTACCACTAGTGGAATTTTCTTACAATAATAGTTATCATAGTGGTCTCAATGGCACCTTATGAACTGTTATATGGAAGAAAGTGTAGGACTCCCGTATGTTGGGGAGAAGTAGGGCAAAGGGAGCTCGCGCCTAACGAATTGATAGCAATGACCAACGAAAAGATTGATCTAATTAGAGCTCGATTAAAGGCGGCTCAGGATAGGCAAAAGGCATATGCGGATAAGAGAAAGCGTCCTATCGAATTTCAAGTAGGGGACTATGTTCTATTAAAAGTATCCCCATGGAAAGGTATAATCCGTTTACGTAAACGGGGTAAATTGGGGCCTCGTTATATTGGGCCATTTAAGATCTTGGCTCGAGTGGGGAAAGTGGCGTATCATCTAGAATTACCGTCTTCATTAGATGGGATCCATAACACTTTCCATGTATCACAATTACGGAAGTGCCTTGCGGATGAATCGGCGATTGTACCTCTTGACGACATTGAAGTAGATAAGAGTTTGAACTATGTTGAAAGACCGTTAGCCATTAAAGATTTTAAGGTAAAGAATCTTCGCAATAAGGCCATTAGACAAGTTCTAGTACAATGGCAACACCGAAAGGGGTCGGAACTTACATGGGAATCGGAAGATGAAATGCGGAAGCATTACCCTTCTTTATTCGGTACGTAAATGTTGATTTAGTATGTGTTCAAGTTTAGGGGATGAAACTTTTTCTAAGAGGGGTAGACTTGTAACTCCCCAAAAATATGTAATCTAAATATTGTCTTTAAAATAGTTCATGAAATGAAGGTTTGGGCTAAAATAAATAAACGTTAGGACCCGAGGGACTAAACTTGAAAAATTAAAAAGAAAGACTAGTTTAATTAAACAACACACACACACTAGACACTTCTAGTGTGTGCGTGAAGTTGTCCAGGAGAAGAGACAAGGACACCTTCAACCCTAGTTCACTAATTCTATCAATTGGAAGGTGATTTCAAGCCCGAACGATTGTAGGAACTCGAATTCTTGATCACCAAGGTGTGATTAACAAAGTGGTAAGTTGAATTTCTTGAAATCATGAACTTTAGGAAATGGGTTTCTACCAAATTATGAGTAATGTTGTGATATATACATATAGAAGTTAAGATTATGAACTAGAACTCGATTAGTGTTCGGTATTTGGTGATTTAACTTGTTGTGATGGATGGAACATAGATGAATGATGTAGGATGAGAGAATCTCATTAACTTTCTTGATTTGTTATAAACTTGTAGATTAGTATGTGAAAATACTTGTAATTAAATGTCCTATGAATGTGAAACCCGCCAAGTGTTCGATAAAATGCCTAAAAGAACAAATATCAAGATGTTGTATGATAAAAGTGTGTAAAAGAATGAAATGATATTTAGTCGGGCTAAATGAATACAAGTGTTAATGTAGGCGTAAAAGAAGAAGGTTCAAGCGCTAGGAGGTCGGACCGCTCACAGGATCGAGGTATGTTGTTTTATGCATACAAGCTTTAATTCCTAATTATCATGGTTATATTAGAACCGTAATTATGATAGTTCGTAGGTGATGTGTAATTGATAACTTAACCCACCATATTCGGGTCGTAAGGACTGATGATTTATGAAGGAAGTTATGTTATGGTAGGTTGGTGCTAAACTAACCGTATTTTGGAAAGTTATGTAAGAATGAAAGGATATAGGTAGATCCGTTCTGAACGGATTTGGGATGTTGTTTATGTTGCTTTATGACTAATCCGATGTCAACGGATTATCGAACGCTATGCACTATCTCGTTTGGAGATAGTAAGTAAGTACCCGTTAAATGGGTAAAGGAAAGTGAGATGGTGATATGGTTAGACGATGATTTGAATGAATGTTAGTTGTTTATTTTAAATTATAGTTGCAAGAACTGACTAGTTGAATTGGATTGTGATGTAGGTAAATCTGTCACATAGGTGGTGTGGCGAGCTTGGGGGCGAACACCAACATGTACACTATGCGCTTCCGAACTAGACGCCCTTTTTAAACAATATTTTGTTAAACTTGTAATGAAAAGAAACACGCCTTTTGTTGTGTAAACTATGGTTTTAGAAACTTAGTCGTTTGTAATTAGTAACTTTAAACTTGTGTCCCGACAGGGTAGTTCAGATTGACACCTGTGACCAGTCTAGGGGAGGTGTTGATCTCGAACTAACTTCAAGGGCATTTTGGTAAAATGTAAATATTATGTTTCTAGTGGCAACTTTGAAGTTTTCATGTGTTTTGGTCATTTTGTTAATAAGGGCGTAACATCAAGAGTCGTAAAACTTATTATCATGAGACAAGTAGATGTATAGGTGGAATAAGGGTGTCACATCCCAACCGATGGCGGAAACATCGGAGTGAGACGAAATAGATTGCTCATTACTCATAACACTAAATTATGACAAGTATTTAAACAATAAATCTCATTTCATTGCTAAAAGAATCAATTACATTGTTTGAAATCGAATACAACAAGTTGAAACAAATGAATTACAATACAACAAGTAATTAAAGTTTAAAATGCGTTTCTAGGCATCCAACTAAGTTCCGTGCATCATCATCATCATCAAAATCCCACAACATGTTTTAAAGTATAGTTTAATACAAAAGTATTGGCGAGTATACAAGTTTTGGAATACTAGCATATATGTATAAAAGAATGTCTCAAATCCAACATGGCAATTATTATACAAACTTGAAGCTAGCATGCATTAGTTATAGGCCAAACCAGAGTGTCCACAAGAATAATGTGCATCCCTCATCACCGAAGTACACGAGACCGTAATGTATGTTGTACATCCGTCGACACCGAAGTAATCGAGACCGTAAAGCACCTTAACTTAACAATACCCGCCGGGTGGTGTGCTACTCCTATAGTGCTATAATTGTTACGGTGGGCTAGCTAAGTTAATGACAAATAGAGTACATGTAAGTATTCTAGCATGAACAACCTAAGCATAACAAATAGCATGATCGACAGATTGAGTGATTGAATAAGTTTGATTATGTGTATTGTGAATTTTGATAGTTGAAACATGTTACACCCAAAAGTGCATTAAAGCGTAAAAAGGGTCAAGTATACTTGCAATATTGCAAAGCTTTCCGATTATCCGTGTATTGACAAGTTAATGAGATTTGGAGGTGAATGTGTTCGGGAGTTTGGAGTTTATGGAATGTTTGTATTCGGAATTAAGTATGAAAGTATATGTATGCGAAAGTATATCTCGTCTAGACACTCGTTTGGATGCTATGTTTTTAAAGTGTTTTCATGGTACTAACGTGCCCATTAGAATCACAAATGAGAAATAAAGAACAAAGATAATATAACTTATATTTGAGACGTATAATAATGATTCGATTAACATCAAGAATTCGGTTATGTTTATATTTATACATTTTATAGTATAGGTATAATATTAACCTAAAACTAAATCCATCATAGATATCATAGATTATCATGTAAGTCAAGCATGGAGGTTTAACCTCATTGTATGATTCACCACTACACAAATCATCACAAGGATAATTCAGAGGGTCATGAATAATAAGAATTAAAAACTAACTAATGGATGCTGAAGTGACCAAGTAAATCCTAACCTGGGTGAGCCAACATGACATGGAAAGGTAATCCTAAGTGTCGGAGGCTAGGCGGGGCTATGTTACTTTGATACTAGGAAGTCACTTGAGTGTTTATACACAAGTTCACAAGTGAAGGAGTGGAACTAGATTGGAAAGGCCAAGCTCCCATGGTTCACACTTCACAAGTTACAAGTTCATCATATGAAAGATGATGAATCATGTTTGCTTTCAACACTTGGGTTATGATATGTATAAACCAAAAATAAAGAGTTTTTGAACTCATAACTTGATGAAAATCACCTCAACACAAACACACAAACTATAAACTAAGTTGTGAGCTTGGTGGACACAAGATTCCAACAAGTTTTAACAAAGAAACAAAAAACACATGAACATTGAACAAAAACAGAAAGTTTAGAGGTGTTTGCACCTCTTAAACTCATAGGAATCTATTCCTAACAAGTCTCATAACCTTAGATAGGGTCAAGAACAAGTTGGCACAAGATAACATCAAGAAAGCATAACAAGTATTCTTCCAAAACATAAAGTTTGGACCTCAAAAATGTGTTGTTCCACCTTGCTTTACCATGGTAAACCTGTGGAAACATTCCTAGAGGTGTTCCAAGCCTTGTGGAAGAAGAAATGAAGAAGAAAAGTTAAAGAAAACTGAAGTTACAATAAGTTTATACAAATCAGAAAATAAATCTGTCTTTGGAGCCTTATGTAAGTGATGTATCACGTCATTACACTTTGGTGAATCTTGGATCATATCCATGAAGGTCATCCAAGTAGATTGGCACAAGAAAACATGAAGAAAGTTGAGAAGAAGTGCTCAAAACTCATTGTTTTGAGCAAAGGTATGAATCTACCATAACTTGGAATTTTGGATGAATTGGGAGGATTTGAGAGTTATTTGAGGGAGTGTAAAGTGTTAAGATAGTATGGAAGTCATGTATTTATAGTGTGGAGGTTAGAGTTAGGCATTAAAGTGGGTTAGTTGGGTGTTTAAGGCAATTAGGTGGGTGTTGAATGGTGAAATCGTACCAACCAGCGCGCAGTTAGGGGCTATGTGCGGATTGCACTTCGCCACGGGTCACGCAAGGAAACAACAAGTTTGCCGTGTGTCGCGGCCGGGTTCCCGCCGAGAACTTTTCATGTTTTGACAATTTTGATCCCCTATGTTCGATGTAAAGCACATAATAATGTATTTTATGATGTTTCAAGTGTATTAAACATACATTTAAGTATAAATCAGGCACGGAAGTGTAATTAAGTGTCGAGAAGGTATAAATAAGTGTTTGAACACGTAAAGTGTACTAAGACGCGTAATTGTCATAGTTTGTTTGTAAAGTGAATGCGAGTTTGTATGTAAGTTGAATACGTTTCAAGCATGAATATGATTTGAATGTAAAACGAGTACGATTAATCTAAGTATCATTTAAATAAAAAGGTCAATTTTTTTTATTAGGATAAAAGTTGCGTATTACGAAGCTGGAAGTGAAATACGAATACAATACAGATATAAGTCTCCAAAAAATAGTAATATAAATAATCTTTCTAAATAGGTAAGGTTTCAAAAAGCGAGGCGTTACAAAGGGGTAGGAAACAGATGTCTTAATTAGACATTTAAACTATATCACAACTTTTATAGTGGAAGGGCTTGCGAAATCTTTCTCCCTTCACCTCGGCCAACCAACAAAACCTTCACATAGCTTATATACGTTCTCTCACACAAAAAATGTCCTCTCTTCAGACTATCCGTTGAAACGAATTTCTTGCCTTGAGATAGTACTCATTGGCTTCACTCATCCATGTCATGCCAAGTAAGAAACAAAACAAATTCATAGATTAGAAGTATAAATAACAACGAAGGCCATTATGTTGGCGCACCGAGCCCCCTTATAAAACTACAAGTAAGTTTTGTGTAACCTATTAAATATTTTTTAAGGCATTTAAAAACTATCATAAAATCAATATTTTTTTCTCTTAAATTTGAATGTAACATTGCTATAATTTTTTAAAGTGTTGATAGCTAGTGCTTTGTAATGTACTAGTTATACGTGCGTGTAACTAAAATTCCCCTCTGGTACACAACATGTTTAGGTGCAGTTTGTTTTTTAAAAGGTAAAATGTCTACAGCTTTCGAACCATATTTGTAGACATCTTTAGAAAAAGAGTTGGGCTAAACCTCTACAGTCTATAAGAAAAAGGTTGTTTGTTTTTTAACATATGTAGTCTTTTAAAATAATCTGATGGTGGTGTAGGGACGGTGGTAGTAGGTGGTGGTAGTGAGTGGTGGACGTGGACGGAAGGTGGTGGTGGGTGGTGGACATGGACAGTGGGTGGTGGCGGTGGGTGGTGGTGTTTAACCCTCTACAGACCTTAAAAGATCTATAAGTGGTTGGGTCAAGTCTGCACGAAGAATAGCTCGCGCAGATGTTTTTTAATGAAAAGTCTTCAGAAAAACACATAGTCTACAGATGACAATGTTTGCGAATGGTTTGCGTGACGTAGACAGAAGAGTCTGCATAAATCTTTTTTAGAAAAACAAACACTAGTGGTATATGAGTTAATTCCATTATGTCGCTATCTATGGAGAGGATTGAAAACCTATCCAAAGACTTTGTTTTTCCTTTATGATTTATATTTAAGACATAGTTCTTAATTTATTATATCTAGCTTAAAAAATGTTTTTTTTTCATAGTTTTGCAACTCCACAGAAATCTTCATTTTTCTTTTATGAATTCATGGGCGTCCTGTTATAAACACTTATAAAAAGTGAATCAATTTGAGAAAAATAAATGTTATTTTCTAGAATTTCTTGTTGCTTTTTAACATTTTAGGTAGGAACACTCTATGACAGCATATTTTTTTTATATGTCTATATTTATGATGTTTTAATGCATATGGCCCACTTACCAACAAACATATCCACTTTTAATCGCTTTAATTAAAAATGGTCTTATTTACTCTTGAGCCCATCAAAGTGATGGGACATTGGTACATGTTGTTTCAAAGAAAACCGAACCTAATGACAAAATTGATGATATATATGTTAGAAGATTTGGCGGAAAAGAGAAATTCGAGGGATCAATTTTGGTTATTCACATCTCTCCCGAAATAGCTCTTCAATCACAGCTCCTACACAGCTCTCGATGGGTTGTATTCTTTCCATATTTAGTTTTGTGAACTCTGTTTATATAGTTGGTTCTCCCTCAATGTAAAAATACAAAAAAGATATACAAAGAAGTTACAGTTTTTTAGCCATTTAAAACGATTCCAGCAAATATGGTATCAGAGCAAGGTAATCGATCTTTGGATTAAGCTAGTTATCATTTACAGCTTTCAATCCAGACTCACCAAAATACAACTTCTGCTTAAACCCATGATTGGAGATAATCTCCGATAAAGAATCTTATCACAGATCCAGTCTTCAATCTAAAACCGTGGCGGCAAACCCTTCATCGGACATAATCAACAGCAGACATCAACCCATCGAAGAAAAGGACGACGGCATGTTCTTCATCACCACAATCAACACTGAACCAAACCCCTAACCTACAACACTAAACCCAAAACCCTGCTCTGCCGAAATAGGCGGTGTGTCTAGCAGTAGTGGGGAGGAAGATGGCGACGCTGAGTGGAGAGCCGCCATAAACTCCGTCACATCCACCGCTCCATCAAACGGTTCCACGGTGGTCAACATAACAACCACAACCTCCAAATTAGAGCACAACCACCAAGGCTCAACTGCAAATTTGGAGGTCGCCTAGAAAGCAGCACAGGCGGTAGCGTGTGGCGGTTATTTTGGAGTGTCTAAAGCAGGGAACCACATAGGTAAAGGGTTTGGGGATTTATCCTCAAGACATTCTATTAGTAATCCTCACCTTTCTTGCAATTACCAATTGAGTCCCTCTGTTTATTTAAACCTGAATACTTTCCCATTGAATTTCAAAAACTACTTGAAGGCGCCTCTTTAGACTTAGAGCTGTCAAAAGATAAACCATTTTTACGACATGAAGTTAGGTATTTTAAAAACAGTGAGTTTGAAACAATGGGAAAAGTAAATGTCGTAAATGGTTGTGATAATCGTAACGGCTCTTGGATATTCGACTGTGGCGCCACAGATACTATGACGTTTGATCTGTCTGATATAAAAACAAGGACGAAACCAGTGAAAAATCATATCCAAACTGCCAATGGAGAAATTATTAAAGTTAAATTGTCAAATTGTCTTTATATACCTTCCCTGTCACATAAACTTTTATCCATTAGCCATGTCACGAAAGAGTTAAATTGTACCGTTCTAATGCATCCTACCTTTTGCATCTTACAGGATATCAGGACAGGAGTGATCATTAGGCGTGGCACTGAACGCCAAGGGGTATGTGGATGAAGTGACTCGACATGGAACTGTGATGTTAGCTCACGGAAGTATCGATAGAGGAGCATGGTTATGGCATAGGAGACTGCGGCACCAATCCACTGGTTACTTACATCTTCTATTTCCAAGGTTATTTCCTTCAAAAACCAATTCAGTTTGTGAAACTTGTGTTTTGGCCAAAAGTCGTCGACATACCTATTTACCAAATAATACTATAGTCGATATTCCTTTTTCGTTGATCACTCTGATGTTTGGGGACCAGCGAAAGTTGGGGGGTGGAACTTTTGATACTTGTCATAATTGTTGATGATTGTTCTTTTATGACGTGGAGGTACTTTTTGAAGCATAAATCTGAAGTCTTTGAAAAATTCAAGGAGTTTCATCCTATGGTCGAAACTCAATTTCGTAGACTCATTCAAATTCTCCGATCAAATAATGGAGGAGAATTTGTTAATGACTCCATGATTTTTTTTTAAATCAAAAGGGATAATCCACCAAACTTCATGTTCTCACACTCCTGAACATAATTGTGTGTCGGAACGGAAGAATCGAATCTTGTTAGAAATAACACGTGCCCTACTGATATAGAATCCGAAGTTCCTACATCATTCTGGCCCGAAGCTTTAGCTACCGCTACGTATCTCATAAATCGCCTCCCAACCAAAGCACTCCAACTTAAAACCCCAATTGAAACCCTAATCAAATTCACTAAACTCCCTCCACCTCTTACTTGTCACACCCCGACCGCGTAAAACAACAAATCGCGGCGGAAACATCGGGGCGTGTCGTAACAGAATAAATTGTTTCATAACCATGGCAAACAAAGTTGTATTTTATTTATTAAACAAGGGTGTTACATTGTCTTAAACAGGAAATAAAGAGTTCAGAACATAATTAAACATAGTCTATCTTCTTTTAAAGTCTCTAAGGCACAGGTCCGCCCTAGTATCATGATCAACATCCTACGGAAAAGCTCCTGAAAACACATGTGAAAATAGGTACGTCAGCATAAAAATGCCTGTGAGATACATAGGTTTGTGAAAATAGGATTCATGACTTGTATTTGAGAAAATGTTTAGTCATGAACCTTGTAATTTGCTTTGTCTTGTAAATCATTTGAAAAACGATAAGATCAGTTGATATGTATAAGTAAATGTAAGGTTAAATGAATAACCATGTAAAATGAGTTTGTATAAGATAAGTTGGTTGTAAAACAATGTCTTATGAAAAGTATGTTATTTGTATAAAATGTTATATGTATCAAACTGAAATGATTCAAATAATGTTACGACATATAATACCATACAAACACTTATATATAGGAAGTACCAGCGGCCTATCCACCATGCTTGTATCATATTACACACGCATCGTTACTTAATCAAACCAAACCAACCAATGTAATAAGTCTATGTTTAATTCAATTGTCAAATGTATTAAATAATATGTCAAAGTATTCATGTCAAGATGTAAATCATGTAGTATGTAAAACCAATGTCAAAAGTGTTTGTGTCAAATGTAAATCATGTCAAAATGTCTATGTCAAATATCCATGTCAAATGTCTATGTCAAATATCCATGTCAAATGTCTATGTCAAATATCCATGTCAAATGTCTATGTCAAATATCCATGTCAAATGTCTATGTCAAAATGTCATGTATGGCAAGTGAAATGTCTCAACTAAACCATATGCACAAAAACAAAGTATTGAAGTAAAACTTGGTTTAAATCAAAGCTATGTTTTGTGTAAATGCATGCAACTATTTAATATGAACATTTATGCGGTATTGTGAAAATGCATACATCCAAGCCTTGCGACTGTGGTGATAAACCCTTTAAACAAATTAAAGGTCTATCTGTCTTTATATCATCAAATTCGGTCATTCCTTTCATCCCCTTTCCCTGGGACGTCCGGAACGGGAGTTGTCAATTCCTATGGTACCACTACCTACTAACGAACGGCATGATCGGTGTTAATGAATGTATTGTCCCATGTTAAACAAACCAAATGTCATACCAAAATGTAGGCATGTGAAAACAATGCACTAAGTATGTAATCAAATGAACATACATCGCGTGAAATGTCATGTAAAACGATGTACTAAGTAATGCACGCAATGGGCACACCTAGCAGGAAATGTAATGTAAAACAATGTACTAAGTAATGCACACAATGGGCACACCTAGCATGAAATGTAATGTAAAACAATGTACTAAGTAAGGCACACAATGGGCACACCTAGTATAAGATGTAATGAAATCATGTACTATAATGTACTAACGAACATAGCATGTATATGATGTGAAAACAGGAAAGCATGAAAGTAACAAGTAGGCACATGTGTTCCACCCCAAAACAGTGGGGAAAACAGTAAAAGAGGGGTCTATGTACTCACTTGAGATTGCTCAGTTGTCTAAAGATAACCACCAAGTAATGCTACAGATCTCGGAATCAAACGGCACCTAATATAGGTAACTATGTTAATAAACCGGACCTATCTCGGAAGACTGGGTAGCATTAGGGTTTGTAAACCAAATGAGTGTAGGAACCCACGTGATATGGTTTAACAAAGCCTACATGCTAAATGAAACTTAACCTAAGTCTTATTGACCCATTATGATCCGTTTAGGTAGCTTACGCTACTTTAACGCATCGTGCGCGTGAAACGCGTTCGGACCGCCTAACTAGTCCTATGACAAGTATTATATGCCTAAACATGTTACATAATCAGTTACATGACAAAAGTTTAGGTTACATATGCTAAATTACCAATTATGTATGAAAAAGGTATTCTGCTAATTTACCTAAGGCATATAAACTACCTATCATACAACTACTTAAACGTCGTGACCATAGGGTATAACCTCGGAAGGTTATTCCCTACCTACTATGGTCACCTAATGTGTTTGGTCGGATCCTAATGATCGACCAAACTGGGTCGGGTTCGAAGGTATAGGCGATTTATTAGATCGCCTACCCTACGACCCTAGACAACGTGGTAATCAGTGGGCATAGTCCCAAGGGACTATGACCAACGTGATTACACTCACGTTGCGAAGTTCAAACGAACTTCGCATTGACCATTACTGGTCAACGCTGAAAGTCAAACAAAGTTTGACTTTCTGACTCGAAAAGCAGTAAAATAAGGAAAAGAACGAAAGAATACTTACGAAGGGTCCCCGAATGCTAAACTCGATTCAAAAATCTCAGGTATGAAACTAATGTTTCAACTTAGAGTTTCTCAAATCAAGTTTCTAGTGCTTTAAAACAATGAAATGCATGGGGTATATATAGTTTTCGGTGAACCGTTGAGATCGTTTCATGGAAACCGTGATTCGATCACATCCGTACACTTGTTGAAAGGTTATGGAAGCCACATTTGATCCTTATCTTAGTGACTAAGCAACTTAGAACATGTGGTGAAGGATCAATCAGCTGCAACTTGTGTTTAAAAAAATTGAATCTGATCAGATAGGCAGTCGCGTAGCGCGATGGGTAGCCCCATAGGCCTCGCGCTACGCTAGCACCCCCCCTGAATCAGAAAGTTTCAAAATTGGCAGCAATGGTCCCTGCACGTGTTTAAGGCCTTTTTCGATGCGTTTGAACCCCGTTAACCTCATTTCAAGGCTCTAAAATGAAGTTAAAGTATAGGGAACTCAAAACATGCTCAAAAATATCTCAGATGTCGGTTCGTTTGGCCGTACGATCGCGATGTTCGCTTAATTACGACGGAATGCGCATAAGCGCGAAAAACGATCCAAATGACGCGACGAATGGATTTTTCTTAAGGCGAACAATAAAATATAATGTAGTCATGCTTACATAAATTTTTGGATGTCCGGATGTATTCAGAACGTAAGTTATGCGCGAAAATGCAAACTTGTGCACTTTTTGACACTTTTAGTCCCTGAATGACCCAAAAGTTTATTTTAGCACACCGAACCCCTCAAAGCCTATTTCTAAGCTATGTAAAGGATATTTAAGGTGTGTTTAACTTATGGTCATGTTCCGGAAAGTTCGTTACAGTTCAAATTGACATACTTTCGTAGTTTGTCATATTTAGTCCCTATAAGCGAATTAACTTGTTTTTGACATACCAAAGCCTTCAAAACTTATTTCTAAGTTATGTAAAGGTTATTTAAGGTATGTTGAGTATATGTTGATGTTCCGGAGTATTTCTCGCATTAAACTGAGTACGTTTACGCACTAGTTTGCGTATAACTCTCCAGAAAGCGATGTAGAGTTTGAAATTACATAAAAGTCAAAACATGAAAAATGTAAAACACAATCAAACAAACATTGGGATCAAATAACATTGTTTTATTGATAATAGAACTGTTCACAATGATTACAAGCACAGTTGTTACAGTCTCCCCTACTTGTGGAAATTTCGTCCCGAAATTTATTTAGAGGAAACTCGTGGAAAAAGATGTGGATATTTCGCCTTCATTTGATCTTCGCGTTCCCAAGTAAACTCAGGTCCACGTTTAGCTTCCCAGGGAACTTTGACCAAAGGAATGCGCTTGCGTTTAAGCCACTTGACTTCACGTTCCATGATTTCCACTGGTTTCTCAACAAATTTCAGTGTTTTGCCAACACGAATTTCGTCAAGCGGTATGGAGTAGTTCTCATCAGCTGTACATTTCTTGAGATTGGACACGTGAAAAGTTGGATGAACATTTCCCATTTCAGGAGGTAACTCAAGTCTGTAGGCTACCTTTCCGATTCTTTCGACGATCTTGAATGGTCCAACGTATCTAGGTGCAAGTTTTCCTTTCTTTCCAAATCTGATCACACCTTTCCAAGGTGAGACCTTAAGTAATACTCGATCACCGATTTGAAATTCCAAGGATTTGCGTTTTGGGTCCGCGTAAATCTTCTGACGGCTTCTAGCTGCCTGAAGGTTATCACGAACTTTCTTGACCTTGTCAGTTGTCTCTAAAATGAGGGCAGGTCCAGTAAGTTGAGCCTCGCCAATCTCATTCCAGCAGACTGGTGAACGACATTTTCGACCATAGAGAGCCTCGAAAGGAGCCATTTTGATGCTAGTGTGATAACTGTTGTTGTAGGAGAATTCAATCAATTTAAGATGTGAATCCCAACTACCACCAAAATCGATCACACAAGCTCTTAGCATATCCTCCAGAGTCTGGATTGTTCTCTCAGATTGACCATCCGTTTGTGGATGATAAGCTGTGCTTAGATTAAGTTGGGTCCCCATAGCAGATTGCATGGTTCTCCAAAAATGAGAAGTGAAACGAGCATCTCTGTCAGAAATGATGTTCAAAGGAACACCATGTCAAGCTATAGTTTCATCCACATAGATTTGAGCAAGTCTGTCAGTAGGAAAATCCTCACGGATTGGCAAGAAATGTGCTGACTTTGTAAGACGATCAACGACTACCCAAATGGCATCATGACCTTTCTTTGTGCGCGGGAGTTTGGTAACAAGATCCATAGTAATGTTTTCCCATTTCCAAACTGGGATCTCTGGTTGCTCCAATAAACCAGATGGACGCTGATGTTCAGCCTTAACCTTAAGACAAGTAAGGCATTTTGACACGTATAAGGCAATGTCTTTCTTCATACCAGGCCACCAATAGTGAATACGAAGATCCTTATACATTTTATCTGAGCCCGGATGAATAGAATAACGAGACTTATGGGCTTCATCCATAAGCAAGGTACGAAGATCATCCTGGCTTGGGACCCACAAACGGTCCATGAAGTAATATGATCCATTGTCCTTCAGTTCCAGAGCAGGTGTTATGTGATAAGGAAATTCCTTATCCATCAAACCTTGTGAAACACAAGATTGTTGAGCTTGAGCAATGCGTGCTTGAATATCGGATCGAGCTTGAATAACAGACTGAACACGTACACAATGAAGTTTAGTACGTTCCTTACGACTCAATGCATCAGCTACGACATTCGCCTTACCAGGATGGTAGCGAATTTCGCAGTCATAGTCGTTTAAAAGCTTAACCCAACGTCGCTGTCTCATGTTGAGTTCTTTCTGGTTGAAGATATGCTGAAGAATTTTGTGGTCTGTGAAAACCACACATTTTGTACCGTACAAATAGTGTCTCCAGATCTTGAGAGCAAAGACAACTGCACCCAACTCAAGATCATGAGTGGTGTAGTTCTTCTCATGTATCTTCAACTGCCTCGATGCATAGGCTATGACTTTGTTCCTTTGCATAAGAACACAGCCAAGACCCAATTTCGATGCATCACAATACACAACAAAATCATCATCACCCTCAGGCAATGATAGAACAGGCGCATCGTAAAGCTTCTGCTTCAGGTGTTGAAAAGCTTCCTCTTGTTTGTATCCCCAATAAAAGGGCATTTTCTTCTGAGTTAGAGCAGTTAGAGGAACTGCAATCTTTGAGAAGTTTTCTATGAAGCGGCGATAATAACCCGCTAGACCAAGAAAAGAACGAACTTCAGTAGGAGTAGTAAGTGTATCCCAATCCTTGATCGCACTGATCTTGGAGGGATCTACATGAATACCTCATTCGTTGATAACATGCCCCAAAAATTGAACTTCTTTAAGCCAAAATTCGCACTTGGAGAATTTTGCGAAAAGTTGCTCTTTCTTTAGGAGTTCCAGAGTAAGACGAAGATGTTGCTCGTGATCAGCTCGTGTCTTAGAGTATATCAAGATGTCATCAATAAAAACAATGACGAACTGATCCAAATAAGGTTTGCAGACCCTATTCATTAAGTCCATGAAAATAGCAGGAGCATTAGTCAAACCGAATGGCATGACTGTGAACTCGTAATGTCCATAACGAGTACGGAATGCTGTCTTCGGAATGTCTTCTTCTTGCACCCGAAGTTGATGATACCCAGATCGCAGATCAATCTTCGAAAAATAAGAAGCGCCTTGTAACTGATCAAAGAGATCATCGATGCGAGGTAGGGGATATCGATTCTTGATGGTAAGCTTGTTAAGCTCACGATAATCGATACACATCCTAAAGGATCCATCCTTCTTCTTGACAAAAAGAACGGGAGCACCCCAAGGTGAAAAACTAGGACGTATAAAACCTTTGTCAGAGAGCTCCTGAAGCTGTTTGGACAACTCTTGCATCTCAAACGGTGCAAGACGATATGGAGCTCTGGCAACGGGATTTGCACCAGGTACGAGATCAATGCGAAACTCGACTTGGCGTGCTGGAGGTAGACCAGGTAAATCTTCAGGGAACACTTCAGAATAATCCCGAACGACAGGAATATCTGAAATAGACTTACCCTTGCCTTTATCTTCTGTAACATGTGCTAAGATAGCCACATAGTTCTTCCGCAGATACTTCCGAGCTTTAAAACAAGACATGAGTTTGAGACCACCGGTAGGCTTCTCACCTTGAACCTGCAGGATCTCGCCTGTCGAAAGCGGCACACGAACAATCTTCTTAGAACAAACTATCTCTGCGTGATGCTTGGATAACCAATCCATTCCCACAATAACGTCGAAGCTTCCAAGTTGCATAGGCGCGAGGTCAATAGGAAAAAGATGGTCGTTAAGATTCAACTGGCAGTTGCGAAGAACAGAATCAAGAATAATGGGTTCACCACTAGCAACCTCTACTGTCAAAGATTTGCCTAGTTTCGTTCTAGACACGCGAAGCATTTGCTCAAAGGACAAAGACACGAAACTCTTATCGGCACCAGAATCGAAAAGAACAGATGCAGGCTGATTATTAATAAAGAACGTACCGTTCACCACATTATCGTCAGCCTGTGCCTCTTGGGCATTCATGTTAAAGACTCGGCCTCGACCCGGAGCCAGATTCTGGTTCTGGTTCTGGTTGGCTAGCCTTGGGCACCGGTTTCTATAGTGGGTCAGATCCCCACAATTATAACAAGCACCCGGTGGGTATTGTGGTCTTGCAGCTTGACCCTGTTGCTGGGCAATTTGTTGAGCCGGGTTCTGAACCGCGGGATTCTGAGCAGACCGACAAACATTGGCAAGATGGCCTGACTTCCCACAGTTAGTACAGAAACGGCATGGAAGTTGCGGCTGGTGGTGACTGTTGCATCTATTGCACAAAGGTGCAATCCCTGAATAGGGTTTCTTTGCTGGAGGCTGTGCGGGTTGGTTGGGAGCTGCCTGGTTAGCTTGGGCAGTGACAGCATAGTTTTGGGAAGCCTTACGCTTCCTTGACCTCTTCGAAGAACCAGAGTTCTTTCCATTCAAGTTTTGACCTTTCTTGCTATCTTCCTTGTCAGCCGACTGCTTCTTGCCCTTGTCACCCTTCCTGTGTAGCTTTCCCTTTCTAATCTGCGAGTCAGTCAATGTCGCTGATAACTCGATCGCCTGACGGAGTGTGGCAGGTTCACTACCAGTAAGAATGTCTTGTACCGAGTCAGGTAGGCCGTCGATGTATCTTTCGATAGCCTTGTCAAGTGGGGTAACCATAGTCGGGCAAAGCAAACTCAACTCTTCAAACCGATCAGTATAAGCCCTGTGCTCACCACTATCTTGCTTCAAAACATCAAACTCTTTCTCCAACGCTCGCTGCTCATGACGAGGACAGAATTCCCTCATCATAAGGGCTCTAAGTTCAGCCCATGTCTGTGCGAGAGCAACTTCTGCACCTCGGTCTCTCATTACCCCATTCCACCATGTAAGATCCCTCTTCTGAAACACGCTCGAGGAGAACTCGACCTTGCGATTATCCGGGCACTGCACGTGGCGAAAAGTATTCTCAATGCTTTCGAACCACTGAAGAAGCCCAGTTGCTCCTTCAGAACCACTGAACTTGAGTGGTTTAGCCTGGTTAAAATCCTTGTATTTGCATGGAACATTGTTGTTGTTGTTGGCCTGGTTCCATTGAGCAAAGAGATTTGGGAATTGGGCAGCCATCTGCTGCGCAATAATTTCTGCCAGCTCGGCAGTTGCTATCTGATTTTCGCGTCGAGGAGGCATTCTAAAAGAGGAAAACATGAAAGGAAACGAGTGAGATGATTGGATGAAGAGAATGAGATGAAACAAAATCAACAAAAGCAAAGATGGTGGTCATTCGTCCGTATCACAAAGCAAACAAACGACACACAGTGACTAATCAAAGTAAATGGGTCAAAAATAATGTATAATGAAGACATGCTCGCCTATAAGTGAACACTCATCCCAAGAATTCACAGGTAAGCACAACTGGTCTCACGTCTGATGAGATGTATACGAAGTGCTTGCCTAGACAGAAAACCCAGAATACAGGCATTCACCCTTCCAGTTTGCACATGTTCACATTATTTAAAACCCAAAACGTTTGACGAGATTTTGAAAATTTGAAGGCACAAGGCCAAAAACCAATACTGAAAAGGGTTCAAAACCATATAACAGAGGGTTCAAAACCTTGTAATAAAACATTCAAAAACAGATGATTGTTTTTCAAAAATCGTTTCGGAAAAATTTTGGTTCTTGTTTTGATAATCACCTAAGGATAGGTGATGTACATGTTTTAAGATCTAAACACAAGATAACTTGTGTTAGGTTCCTAGAAAAGTTATAGTCTAGGTCAAAGCATTACTAATAACCTAATTCCCTATAACCATTGGCTCTGATACCAACTCTTCTGTCACACCCCGACCGCGTAAAACAACAAATCGCGGCGGAAACATCGGGGCGTGTCGTAACAGAATAAATTGTTTCATAACCATGGCATACAAAGTTGTATTTTATTTATTAAACAAGGGTGTTACATTGTCTTAAACAGGAAATAAAGAGTTCAGAACATAATTAAACATAGTCTATCTTCTTTTAAAGTCTCTAAGGCACAGGTCCGCCCTAGTATCATGATCAACATCCTACGGAAAAGCTCCTGAAAACACATGTGAAAATAGGTACGTCAGCATAAAAATGCCTGTGAGATACATAGGTTTGTGAAAATAGGATTCATGACTTGTATTTGAGAAAATGTTTAGTCATGAACCTTGTAATTTGCTTTGTCTTGTAAATCATTTGAAAAACGATAAGATCAGTTGATATGTATAAGTAAATGTAAGGTTAAATGAATAACCATGTAAAATGAGTTTGTATAAGATAAGTTGGTTGTAAAACAATGTCTTATGAAAAGTATGTTATTTGTATAAAATGTTATATGTATCAAACTGAAATGATTCAAATAATGTTACGACATATAATACCATACAAACACTTATATATAGGAAGTACCAGCGGCGTATCCACCATGCTTGTATCATATTACACACGCATCGTTACTTAATCAAACCAAACCAACCAATGTAATAAGTCTATGTTTAATTCAATTGTCAAATGTATTAAATAATATGTCAAAGTATTCATGTCAAGATGTAAATCATGTAGTATGTAAAACCAATGTCAAAAGTGTTTGTGTCAAATGTAAATCATGTCAAAATGTCTATGTCTATGTCAAATATCCATGTCAAATGTCTATGTCAAATATCCATGTCAAATGTCTATGTCAAATATCCATGTCAAATGTCTATGTCAAATATCCATGTCAAATGTCTATGTCAAAATGTCATGTATGGCAAGTGAAATGTCTCAACTAAACCATATGCACAAAAACAAAGTATTGAAGTAAAACTTGGTTTAAATCAAAGCTATGTTTTGTGTAAATGCATGCAACTATTTAATATGAACATTTATGCGGTATTGTGAAAATGCATACATCCAAGCCTTGCGACTGTGGTGATAAACCCTTTAAACAAATTAAAGGTCTATCTGTCTTTATATCATCGAATTCGGTCATTCCTTTCATCCCCTTTCCCTGGGACGTCCGGAACGGGAGTTGTCAATTCCTATGGTACCACTACCTACTAACGAACGACATGATCGGTGTTAATGAATGTATTGTCCCATGTTAAACAGACCAAATGTCATACCAAAATGTAGGCATGTGAAAACAATGCACTAAGTATGTAATCAAATGAACATACATAGCGTGAAATGTCATGTAAAACGATGTACTAAGTAATGCACGCAATGGGCACACCTAGCAGGAAATGTAATGTAAAACAATGTACTAAGTAATGCACACAATGGGCACACCTAGCATGAAATGTAATGTAAACCAATGTACTAAGTAATGCACACAATGGGCACACCTAGCATAAGATGTAATGAAATCATGTACTATAATGTACTAACGAACATAGCATGTATATGATGTGAAAACAGGAAAGCATGAAAGTAACAAGTAGGCACATGTGTTCCACCCCAAAACAGTTGGGAAAACAGTAAAAGAGGGGTCTATGTACTCACTTGAGATTGCTCAGTTGTCTAAAGATAACCACCAAGTAATGCTATAGATCTCGGAATCAAACGGCACCTAATATAGGTAACTATGTTAATAAACCGGACCTATCTCGGAAGACTGGGTAGCATTAGGGTTTGTAAACCAAATGAGTGTAGGAACCCACGTGATATGGTTTAACAATGCCTACATGCTAAATGAAACTTAACCTAAGTCTTATTGACCCATTATGATCCGTTTAGGTAGCTTACGCTACTTTAACGCATCGTGCGCGTGAAACGCGTTCGGACCGCCTAACTAGTCCTATGACAAGTATTATATGCCTAAACATGTTACATAATCAGTTACATGACAAAAGTTTAGGTTACATATGCTAAATTACCAATTATGTATGAAAAGGGTATTCTGGTAATTTACCTAAGGCATATAAACTACCTATCATACAACTACTTAAACGTCGTGACCATAGGGTATAACCTCGGAAGGTTATTCCCTACCTACTATGGTCACCTAATGTGTTTGGTCGGATCCTAATGATCGACCAAACTGGGTCGGGTTCGAAGGTATAGGCGATTTATTAGATCGCCTACCCTACGACCCTAGACAACGTGGTAATCAGTGGGCATAGTCCCAAGGGACTATGACCAACGTGATTACACTCACGTTGCGAAGTTCAAACGAACTTCGCATTGACCATTACTGGTCAACGCTGAAAGTCAAACAAAGTTTGACTTTCTGACTCGAAAAGCAGTAAAATAAGGAAAAGAACGAAAGAATACTTACGAAGGGTCCCCGAATGCTAAACTCGATTCAAAAATCTCAGGTATGAAACTAATGTTTCAACTTAGAGTTTCTCAAATCAAGTTTCTAGTGCTTTAAAACAATGAAATGCATGGGGTATATATAGTTTTCGGTGAACCGTTGAGATCGTTTCATGGAAACCGTGATTCGATCACATCCGTACACTTGTTGAAAGGTTATGGAAGCCACATTTGATCCTTATCTTAGTGACTAAGCAACTTAGAACATGTGGTGAAGGATCAATCAGCTGCAACTTGTGTTTAAAAACATTGAATCTGATCAGATAGGCAGTCGCGTAGCGCGACGGGTAGCCCCATAGGCCTCGCGCTACGCTAGCACCCCCCCTGAATCAGAAAGTTTCAAAATTGGCAGCAATGGTCCCTGCACGTGTTTAAGGCCTTTTTCGATGCGTTTGAGCCCCGTTAACCTCATTTCAAGGCTCTAAAATGAAGTTAAAGTATAGGGAACTCAAAACATGCTCAAAAATATCTCAGATGTCGGTTCGTTTGGCCGTACGATCGCGATGTTCGCTTAATTACGACGGAATGCGCATAAGCGCGAAAAACGATCCAAATGACGCGACGAATGGATTTTTCTTAAGGCGAACAATAAAATATAATGTAGTCATGCTTACATAAATTTTTGGATGTCCGGATGTATTCAGAACGTAAGTTATGCGCGAAAATGCAAACTTGTGCACTTTTTGACACTTTTAGTCCCTGAATGACCCAAAAGTTTATTTTAGCACACCGAACCCCTCAAAGCCTATTTCTAAGCTATGTAAAGGATATTTAAGGTGTGTTTAACTTATGGTCATGTTCCGGAAAGTTCGTTACAGTTCAAATTGACATACTTTCGCAGTTTGTCATATTTAGTCCCTGTAAGCGAATTAACTTGTTTTTGACATACCAAAGCCTTCAAAACTTATTTCTAAGTTATGTAAAGGTTATTTAAGGTATGTTGAGTATATGTTGATGTTCCGGAGTATTTCTCGCATTAAACTGAGTACGTTTACGCACTAGTTTGCGTATAACTCTCCAGAAAGCGATGTAGAGTTTGAAATTACATAAAAGTCAAAACATGAAAAATGTAAAACACAATCAAACAAACATTGGGATCAAATAACATTGTTTTATGGATAATAGAACTGTTCACAATGATTACAAGCACAGTTGTTACATTACTCTTGAACCTAAGGTATTCGGATGTTCTGTCTTTATTCACATACCCAAAACCAACTGAAACAAACTTAGGCCATGTGCAGAAAAGTGTGTCTTTGTAGGATATGGAGTTACTCAAAAAAGATAATGTTGTTACAACCCGAAAACGAGGCACATGTATACTACAGTGGACTTTAACTTCCTCGAAAAAAAATATTTCTATAACTCCCAACATAATGGTCAGGGGGAGCAGGAGCATGTCGATCCATTAAGTTGGTTGGTTTGGTTTGGTTACCCACGTCGATCCACACAGCCTACGGGACCATCGGTTATTGCCATTGAACAAGGTCCTCTTGAATTGTTACCCGAGGTAGGTGAATCTCCCCTACTTGAATCTACCATACTTGAACCAAATGAAAACTCTTCATTTACTCCTAATCATGATATTCAGCAAACAGTAGTTGAACAGGGGGAACAAACAACTGATAGCATTGATGTTCAGTAAACGGTAGTTGAACAGGGGGAACGAGCAAGGAGTACGGGAAACAAATGATCGTTATGTGCTACCTCCAAGGGTAAATAGAGGAGTTCCACTTAAACGATACTCTACAGAAAAAGAGTCTCGAAGCTCCAAATATCCTATGGCAAACATTGCTAAAGGAAATCTGTCCAAAGAAGCCAAGACATTTGATTCCTCATTATACAAAGAGGAAATTCCAGCCAGTGTTGAGGAAGCCTTAGCATCAGAAGTGTGGAAGGATGCAATGGAGACAGAAATGAGGGCCCTAATTAAAAATGATACATGGGAAAAAAGGCAAGCTTCCAATAGGAAAGAAACCGATAGGATGTCGTTGGGTGTTTTCTATTAAACACAAACCTGATGGTACCATTGAAAGGTATAAGACCCGATTGGTGGCCAAAGGATACACACAAACTTATTGAATTGATTACTCAGAAACCTTCTCTCCAGTAGCAAAACTCGATACAATTAGGGTGCTTCTTTCCATTGCGGCTAACAAGGATTGGCCACTGCACCAGTTTGATGTAAAGAATGCCTTTTTACACGGTGAATTAAAAGAGGAGGTTTATATGTCAGCCCCACCAGGGTTCACTGGAGTCTTCAAAACAGGAGAAGTGTGTCGATTTAAAAGTCAATATGGGCTGAAACAATCTCCACGGGCTTGGTTTGGGAGGTTCACCATTGCTATGAAAAAATGTGGTTACAAACAAAGCAACTCTGACCACACCCTATTCTTAAAAAGGAGGGGGACCCTTGTGTCGCAACCCCCGACCCCTACCCTGGGAGCGGGCGCCGCAAGGAAAAGATCAGTGGTATCGGTGTTTATTAATTTGGCAGCGGAATACATCAGGACCGTAGTTAGGAAATATTTTTATCAGAGTGAAACACCAAAATTTTTATAATAATTTATTGGGATAAAGCCCAAGTTCATTTAACAATACATTTGTAGGGATAAACCCTAATTATTGAAAACAAAAACTTGTTCTTATTTAGGTAACTTTAATAGCCACTTTTCCAAGCCTTTAGTACTCTCCAGCTGGCTTCAAATGGTGTTCACACTGTGTTACCTGAAATGCATTTTAAAAACATTTTATCGGCAAGAAATACTGGCAAGTACATCCCAGTTTAATCAAAACAATTTTTATCACTTTACAGTATTGAGGGCATCAGCAATTACATTTGTTTATATCTACTCAATTACTCATTCAACACTATCAACCTGACCTGTGGGTCATATTATCCATTGGCTAACTCTTTGTCCAATGGTAACGTCTTTCATATTTTGTATACAAAACCTCAACATACCGGCAGTAATTGTAGAATCACAAATACTCAATTACTGTTCAGTGTAAATTAAAACATTTGAGGTTTTGGTAAAACATTTTGACTCACAAAGTAATTTACAACATGGTGGCAAAAATCAGATGTACTCACATTGTTGACTTAGGTAAAACTAAGGCTTCCTGGTGATTCTCCTGGTTATTATCTATTAAAATCAAACAATGCACACATGTTAGTAAAATAACCCAATTCACATTAACCGTACAACTCGAGACAGAATTCCAATGACTGAATTGGGCAGAGCCGACATGCATTATGGAATCCTAGATCAATCGAGTGTAACATGAGACAGAATTCCAACGACTGAGTCGAGCAGAGCCGACATGCGTTACGGAATCCTAAATCGATTGTGTAGGGTAATAGCAGGGTTATAGTACTTACAACGAGGCAGAGCTTCGCTTTATAGTGGGTATTATGCCCGGGTATTACTTCTACTATAAAGAAATTGAGAGCGATTACAGAATTTTGAACGAAACTCAAATGAGCTCGTCGACCCAATTTATATGGCAGATCAAAGGCGGCCCGCGACCCGCGTAGCCTTTCTCTTTATCTTCCGCGGCCCGTGACAAGGTGAGACTAGGCTCTAGCCTTGTCGAATCAGGGGTGTAGGCTTGACACGCTTCAGGACACGTGGCGTAATGCCTTATCCGACAAACAAAGTAACTCGCGGCCCGCGAGGATTTAAGCCAAGGGGGTGGCGCCCCGCGAGCGATACCCAAATTTTGTTTTTGTTGATTTTAATAAGTACAAGAGTATTTCGGGTTCGTTTCTCTCGTACGAGGTGTATTTTAGGACATTTAGGGGTGTCCAAAAATGTTTTAGGAGGGTTGTTATACCTTGTGACCTGTTTAATTATTTATGTTGATGATATGATAATCTTGAGGAAATGTCAAGATTAAAGGAGAATCTGTTTACAGAATTTGAAATGAAAGAATTGGGAAGGCTCAAGTATTTTCTTGGAATTGAGGTATTACGATCGAAACAGGGAATTTTTATTTTTCAGAAAAAATGCATCCTTGACTTACTAGCAGAAGCAGGAATGGTTGATTGCAAACCAGCAGAAACTCCAATGGTTGCAAACCAAAAACTATTTATGGAAGAAGGAGTCCAGCTATCAGATAAGGGAAGATATCAAAGACTAGTTGGGAAGTTAACTGTGACAACTGTCAAAATTCCAGGTATCCGCACAACTATTAAACCATGATTAATGCTTAATGATTGTGCTGAATTTCAATTAATGACTTTAATTGTTTCCTGATTATTGCATACACAAACATGTGCATCACATATTGCTTAATGTCACATCAATATTTCATGAGAACTTTATTGGTTCAAATGCACGAAACACAGTTAGCAAAGTTATCAGATAAATCAGGAAGATGCTGACTGATTTCAGTACATAGACAGACAGTGTGTTGAGACACAGAATGAGCCAGAAACTAAGTATTACACTAGTATAGTGTGTAGGAAAGTAAGGATCACAAAACTGCCTTCCTAGTAATAGTTTAAGTGTCGGAAAGTGCCTAAAACTCACCTAAAGTGCTGAATTCAGCAAAAATCAGCATTTAAACAATCTAATATCATGCAGAAATATGATTAAATGGTCCTGAAAGCTTTCCTAAGTGTCGGGAATCAAAAGTGTCACAAAAAGTAACATAAAGCACACTAAACTGCATAGTTTAGCACCTTCACGAACCGGTAACCAACCGAACGACCGGACACTACCCGAAACACCAAATTTTCACTAGAAGCACTGTTTTAACATTACCAAGCTAGTTATGGTCCCCGAACATCATAACATACCATACAAATATCTAATAACTAAAACACTTAACTTACACTTGGATTTCAACTAGTAACTAACTAATTTCGTTTACACCTATGTCTAGAGCCCCCCTCCCCATATCTACGGCCCCAACAAGGGCCCCACACCTTGATTTGTTAAAATATTTTAATGGATCTTGTTTATGCTTTATATGACATATTATACAAGAGTTAAACTCTAGACATGGATTATAAGTAAACTTGGAAGACATAAGCTCTCATTCTACACACATCAAAACACACACTTTCCTCTCCTTCGCTTCTTCTTGCTCTCGGCCGACCCCAACCACACCAACATCACCATCATTCACTCATTATCTATACATTCCAAGCACATCCAAAGGTGTTAGAAGACATACAAAGGAGGTAGGAGCTTTCGGAAGTTCAATGACCTCTTTCATTTGCTTGTATCTATCACTTAACTTCACTTGATCATCCCTAGCCTTGAGCTAGTGGTAAGAACCATGATCTTGCTATTTTACATCTTATATTAGTGGTTAAAAGATGTTACCTAATGATAATCTTGAAGAACACTAAGAATCACAAGAATTAAACTTGAACATAAACTTGAATACATAAGAAATCTTGGTGAAAATGTGTTGATTATGCTTAATGATTGTTGTTCATACAAGTTTATGATGTTGAACATCATATTAGACTTGCTAGATTGTGATTAAACACATGATCTAGCAAGAGAGAAGATGATCTTGTGAATAATCAAGATGATCATCCTATTATGTGAACATGAACTTGAAAACAAAGATGATTTTGTGTGGAATGAAGATGAATACATTTTATTAGTCTTGAACATGGATGATTTTAAAGATAGTTTTCTCAAGAAACCAAGTTTAAATTACAAGATTAACATAACTATGATTTTTAAGGAAACCAACAAAGTTTTAGTGTTAAATCAAGTGTAGAAATATGTTGTTAACAAGAAAATTTCAAAAGATTGATTTTTAGAAAAATCATTTTACAAGTTATGAAAGTCTAAATTTTTCAAGAATGTAATTTATGAATAAATAACCACACTTTAAAGGGTAACAAGGCTTACTAAGAGCACTAGTAAGTTACCACAAATTTTTACAAATTTTCAAGTTCATGAAGTAGTAGATTATGCTTGTTTTTGGCAAAATTGGTAAGTAAAGATTGTTTGTTGTTGATTGTGTTGATTTTTACAAAAGAAAATGATATACCTTGAAGGTATGGAAACCTCCATTTTTAGGGGAAACTATGGCAAAATTTTTCCAAAAATTAAACACTTAGAAAAATATTTCTAAACAAATATTTACAAGTGTATTTTAAACCATGAATTTTTCACATAAAGTTTGCCATAAATTTTGTTACAAAAATATAAATATTGGCGGTTGGTTTTTATAAATAAAAGTGGCTAAATATGTATTTAGGAAAATATATATTTAGAGGTCACCATGTGTGTGATTATTTGTATATTATGTGTATTAGTTATATTATTTTAGGACTTGAAGTAATATAACTCACTAAAATACCAAAGATTACAATTCAAAATATTACCAAAATTCCAAGAATATGAAAATACACATTTACACAAAATATTGGTGAAACCGAACAAATGAATGTAACTTACAGAATATTCTGGAAACTTTATTCCCAAGTATATTTTGGTAATTAATATTTTGGACACCAAGGGAACAAAAATATGATTTTTACAATTACTACAAGGATATAACATATTTTTGACAAGGAAAAAAATACATTATTTTTGGCAAGTGTAAATATATATTTTTTTTGAAATTTTTTGAAGATATATTATTTTTTAATGGAATATATATTTTCTTAAACAAACATAAAATACAATATTTTTGGAGTGAAAGATATACTTTCTCAAATAAATATGAAATATATCATTTTTTTGGAGAAAAATAAGTTTATATATTTTTCTAAGTTAGACTTGAAAATATATTATTTTTGGAACTTATATGAAAATACAAATATTTTTGCCAAAAGAAAATTGTAAATAATATTTCTTAAAAAATATATTTTGGAAATATATATTGATGAACTTTTATTAAAGATAATAAGAGTAAATTACAAGTTTTGTCCTTTATGTTTACACCAAATTGCAGACGCTGTCATTTAGCGCAAAAGTTGACAAGTTTTGTCCTTAATGTTGCAAAATTTTACACGTTATGTCCTTTAGGCCAAACCCAGTTAGATTTTTGGTTAAATCTAGTCATGTGCCTTGCACATGAGGGTACTTTAGTAATTTTATCCATTTAATTAAAAAAATAAAAAATTAAAACACCATACCCCCTTTCTCTCTTTAGTCTCTCTCTCTTCTTTCTCTTTCTACACCCTCTCAACTCAGAATCACCACCTCCTTCATAAACAAAACCCCCGAAATCACCACTCCCAAATTAAAACATCATCCAATCTTCAACCATCGTTCATAAACAAAACCCCCAAGTCACCACCACGACTTATATAAAAAATCCCAATTCTAATTAATCAACAGACTATGTTCAGATCAAATCAAATAGCTTTTTACAAGAATATCATTAAACACATAAAAGCCACTGTTATTTTGACCTTGAACCGTAGTTCCCACCACCGTCTCAACCAAATCTCCACCAGTTGTCACCGGCTTCCCACTTTGACCACTGCCATTCTCCATCGTCATCATCATCTCAGTCAACATTATCATCATCACCACGTCGCCAGAATTTCATCTCCGGTGACTAGTTTTAGAGAGAGAAAGAGAGAGGAAATGATAAAGGCTAGGGTTCTCTTACCTGAAAGTGTGACTGCCATCCATCTGCCGAATCACCACCATCACTGTCACACCGGATCACCACCATCACCGTCGTCGAACTAACCCACCACCACATCCACCCCTTCACCTTCACCCATCATCACGAGTGTCGTCGAACCCAAATCAACTGCCGTCACCGCACCTAACCCACCACCACAACCACCCCCTCACCTTCACCCACAGCCGCCCCTAACCCACCGCCACAACCACCCTTCACTTCCGTCATCCCTTCAGAATGTTTTAGAGAGAGAGAAGAGAGAGAAAACCTTCACTGTCCTTGCTCCTTAAGATTGTGTTAAGGAGAGAGAGAGAAGAGAGAGAATAACTGTAAGTTTAGAGAGAGAGAAGAACTGTAAGTTTAAAGAGAGAGAAAAGAGTTTCAGTTGAGGGAGAAAGATTATATTTATTTTATTTTTCCTTTTATTGCAAACTAATCCCTAAACACAATTTGTTTTACACAACAGTCCCTGAAGAGGTGATATGACAATATTATCCTCATGTGCAAGGCACATGACCAAATTTAACCAAAAAATCTAACTGGGTTTGGCCTAAAGGACATAACGTGTAAGATTTTGCAACATTAAGTACAAAACTTGTCAACTTTTGCGCTAAAGGACAACGCCTGCAATTTGGTGTAAACATAAAGGACAAAACTTGTAATTTACTCATAAAATAATATTCCGGAAAAGTTAATACGAAATTGAGTATAAGAACACTTAATAAATACAATAAAGATACGTATTCTCATACGTATAAATACACACCGGAATACGACCCCAATACATGGCAGAAATATACAAATACAAAAATACGAATACACCCATCCTTGGGAAGGAAATACATGTATAATCACGTGGAAAGTGTCAAGTTAATATATATTGTTATAACAATTGTTCCAAAATTTAATAAATATAATTTAAGTTAAAATATTTATTAATTTAACAAATAATTATATAACATGGGATAATATTGAAAATACAAAGAACGTAACTCGAAGACACTAACTAATACTAAATCAAGGCACGACCCACTCACCTAATAGACATTAGTGCATTGTAGGTAGTCGTGTACGCCCGGTGAAGCTTTGAGTTACGGTGTTTATGAAGACGCAAGACTGTGAGTTCATGTCCCCCTTTTGTTTAATTGTTTTCATTTTATAACTTCGGGGGTGAAATACATGTTACAAATGATTACGATTACAAATGAAATGAACTGTTAGATCTTGTGAATGGGTAGGCGTTAGCTTGAGACCATTAATCCTTTATAAGGACCGAGGGGTATGAGTGATAGATCTATTTGGGTGTTGCGAGCCCCACCCGTGGGTCCGCGAGTTGACCGCACGTGGTGACTATGTCGTTCCAGCTGGGAGGCCCGGTATGAAATACGCAAAGCATTGAGCCTTCCTACACCGTTGCACACATGTTGATGGCCTTGCAAACCATTAATTTATATGTTCATTATTCTCTTTCATACCAGGATTTACAAATATACTTACATACTTTCATTGATTCAAAGGTTTATTCATACTCACAAAACAAACAAATGAACTCGCTCAACTTTTGTTGATGTTTTCAAAATACATGTATTTCAGGGAATTAAAGGTGGATCTGGCAGGGCGTTTGAAGGTTTCAAGTTATGTTAAGAATAAAAGATGTCATCCATGGTCTTAGGGTTTGGTTAGTGTGTCTTACCCTGGACAAGACACATCTTCCAAATCCTGGTTTTTATCTAAAGTCTTTTGTTGAGTCCATATGGAACTCTAAACAATTCGTATGGTTTGTAATTCGAATTTGAGGTCAAGTGTCAAGATAATGTTGTTATGTTTTAAACTTAATTAATGGATGAACATCTATGGTTTTATCATATAGTTGATGTTATGATTGCATGCAATGAAATTAAGCAAGTCACACATAATCACGCTTCCGCAAAAGTTAGGGTGTGACAGTTTGGTATCAGAGCTTCGATTGTAATGAACTAGGATTCCTTCTCGAGTCTAGACTACAATCATTAGGGCTCTCACGAAAATATTTATTACAACATGTTTACATTGCATACACGAAACGCCCGGATCCATGGGAACATACATTTTTACAGAATAAAAAGACGAGAAACACAATGCACAGTCACTTTGTTTATTTGGTCTAGGAGACTAAGTAGTTTAGTCTAGGAGACTAAGTGGTTAGTCTGGGAGACTAGGAGGTCTAGTCCGGGAGACTAGGAAGGATAGAAAAGATTTGTGAGGAATGATAAGAATACATGATTACATTGTCTTTGTTTGCATGCTAAATGTTAGTGGTTAAATATGTGCATATATTGTGATTGTTTTGTTACAGACACTATGTCATCATCCGAGAGCAGATTGTCTGACGACCATGATCCCATGGCCATTGTTTCTGACGATGAGATCGTCCCTGAGCCAGAGATCTTTACCTCAGATATTGAGACCGACCCAGAGATGATGTCAGACGACGATGACGACTTTCAGCCGTTTGCGTTGCCTGATTTTGGAGATGATTTACCGATTGCTGATTGTATCCCAGACGAGGATCCTTTTGTTATTCCCATTCCAGTTCACAATCATCTTATCATCGGTCACCCCGATGGTGAGCATGTCGTGGCACCGATCCTCGCTCCTGTTCCTCTCATGGTTATCCCACCTGAGGATTTTCCTTTTGATGATCTTTTTGATGATGATTTTGATCTGTTTGTTGATGGTCCTCCCGATGACGCTCATGGTGATGGAGAGCTCGATGAGGACGTTGTTGCTATTCCACTTCTTGGGATCCCCGTTATTGAGATTTCTTCTGACTCTAGTTTACACTCTGTCCCAGATTCCTTTGAGTCTGTGACTTCTTCCGCCTTACAGGCAGTTGGATTGCGACGTTATGCCACTGATTCTGATGATGACACAGCCATGTCAGCTGCACCGTCCCCTCCACATGACTTTGAGCCTGATTTTGTCCCTGTTGATCAGCCTGTTGATGCATCTGCTGATTCTGAGCCGATACATGCTCCTGAGCCTTTGCCTGATCTTGACCCTATTCCATTCGGCTTACCTGACATTGCACCCCTCATACCTGACCCAGTTCCTGCACCCGCTGACCCTCCTGTTATTGAGCCAGTCACTCCTCCACTTGCACCCACTGTTGTTGCTCCTTTTCACTCTGTGGAGTCTGATGTTCACCGTGTTGATCTCCCTATTGTTTTCTTGCAGGACATACCCGCACCCCATCCAGGGAGGGCACTTCAGGCCAGCAGCCTAGCCATGACCCTCATGTTTCAGCAGCTTTTCCCCATATACCTGAGTCTACACCTTATACTCATTTTACTTCTTCACCACTTGATGAGCCACTCAGATGGTTTCCACCTTACACCATGCCGATTTCGGATCCCTGCCATCCCTCGCACTTTACTGGCTATACACGGGATGAGTTACTTTTATCACTCCAGCTTCAGTTTGAGATTATGAGTCGTAGGATTTTGGAGCTTGAGATGACACCGCATCCTTTGCCATGTCCTTGTCAGCCAGCTTTTGTTCCCCCTCGTTCATCACCGTCCCCGTTTTCGCATCCTCCTACACCGCTTACTCCATTTCCCGAGTTTGATACTCGATTTCTTACCGTTGAGCAGCAGATCAATTACTTGTTGCGTCATGTTTATCAGCTTGAGGAGGAGCTTGCGCATGTGCGCAGCTTGTTTTTTGTTCCTCCACCTCCTCCTCCACCACCATCGGCATAGCCGGTTTTTGGTTTTATGTAGGTAGCTTGCTTTTGATGAGAGCACCACTATTGAGTTGAGCTAGTGAAGCCTTTTGGATACCACCTTTTGATTGTGAAACTTTTGTAGATTGATAGACATTTTGGACAAGGGTAGTGTCCTGTGTTCCCTTTTGATACGATACTTTTGTAAAACATGTAACAATATTTGTGGTCAATGATTAATGAAGCTCAATCGTCATGTTCTCATTAAATACATTGTTAATTTACTTGCTTGTGCTATGATTGTGATGATTACATTCTTACTTGTTATGATAAATACTATTACATACGTACTATTTATTATACGATTAAGACCTGACCTATACAATCTTCTTTATAGAAGATGCCTCCTCGAAGGAATACTTAGTTGCCCACAACAGAGGCAGAACTGCAAGAATGGATTTCATAGGCAATCGCACAACATGAGGCCTTACGCTCTGAACACAGCGGAGGTACCTCAGGAAATAACCCACCTCAACGTAATGTTTAGGTCACCTAAGACACATTAAACGTTTGGACATTCCATGTGCATTTGCTAATGCTTTCTGTGAATGGTCTTGCTTGTACAGGCTGTACTTACAAGCAGTTCCTTGACTGCAAGCCTCTGAACTTTGATGGCACTGAAGGTGCTGTAGCTTTCATTAGAGGGCTGAGAAAATAGATTCTATGCTGCGAATGAGCAAGTGTGCGCCAGAGCACCAAGTCACCTACATTTCTGGACTATTCCTAGACGGAGCTCTATCATGGTGGAACCTTCAGGTTCAAACTCTAGGTGAGGCTGCAGTGTATGGTATGACTTGGGATGAGATGAAAGAGCTGATGCACAAGAAGTACTGTTCAAGGGCTGAGATTCAGAAGTTGGAAACCGAGTTTTGAAATCTGAAGATGGATGGACCTAAGATTGCTGAGTATGTACAAAGATTCCACGGTTTGTCTTGAGTTGTCCCTTACATGATAGAGCCGGAGTTCAAGCGAGTTGAACGTTTCATTTGGGGATTGGCGCCCCAAGTTATGAGCATGGTGACTACTTCTAAGCCTCCAACAATTACTGAAGCCATTGATTTGAGCGTGGCATTGACTGAAGAAGCAATTAGGTTGAACAAGTTTTCAATCTCCGAGCAGAAGAAGAAAGAGACTCATGTGGAGTCGTCTGGAGAGAACAAAAGGAAGTTCTCAAATTTCAAGAAGGGTACCCAAGGAAACAACAGCGGTACTAACAAGCGTAGAGATGCTAACCCACCAGCCGAGGTCAGGACTGGTGCTGCAAGTTCTAAAGAATAAAGGAAAAGGATACATGGGTACTCTGCCCAAGTGTGATATTTGTCAGCATCATCACACAGGGCGATGTAGGTATGGCAAGTGTGAGAACTGTGGCAAGGTAGGGCATGCCAGGGTGGCGTGCTGGTACGGTACCGGACAAAGAAATGGAGGGTCTGGTGGAAATGGTAATGGAAAACGTGTTGGAAACAGAAATGGGAATCGCAATCAAGGAGGAAATGGAAATTTTGCTGGAAATGGAAATCGTGGTGGTTCTTGAAATCAAGCTGGGAACAGAAACCGTGGAGCAAACAACAACCAGGGCGGAAATGGAAATGGGAATGGAAATGGTCGTGGCCAAGGTTGTTTTGGTTGTGGAGATGTTGGCATTTCAAGCGGGATTGCCCGAAGAACAATCAAGCTCAAGGAATAGTTTTCAACATTGGAGCTAGGGAAGCTCGTCAGGATCCGAACGTTGTCACTTGTACGTTCCCTATCAACCAACAATTTGCATCTGTGTTATTTGATACTGGTGCCGATTATAGCTTCGTGACCTTATCGACTTGCGCCCTCCGAGATGCAAGAGTTGTCGACGCAGCTTCAAGAGCTACTGGATAAGGGATTCATTAGACCAAGCTTCTCGCCTTGGGGAGCTCCAGTTTTATTTCTGAAGAAGAAGGACGGTAGTTTTCATATGTGCACTGACTACCGAGAGCTAAACAAGTTAACCATCAAGAATCAGTATCCTTTTCCGAGGATTGATGATCTCTTCGATCAACTTCAGGGTTCAAGTTACTACTCCAAGATCGATCTTCGATCAGGTTATCACCACCTAAGGATTCAAGAAGAGATTATACCAAAGACTGCTTTTAGAACTCGTTATGGACATTATGAGTTTCTAGTAATGCCGTTTGGTCTGACAAACGTGCCGGCAGTGTTTATGGATTTGATGAACCGAGTTTGCAAGCCATATCTCGATAAATTCATGATTGTGTTTATCGATGATATTTTGATTTATTCGCGGACAAAGGAAGAACATGAGCAACACCTTAGATCCATTTTAGAGCTGCTCAAGAAGGAGAAACTGTATACTAAGTTTTCAAAGTGCGAGTTTTGGTTGCGTGAGGTAAAGTTCCTTGGTCATGTAGTGAATGAAGATGGAATACATGTGGATCCCACCAAGATCGAGGCGATTAATAATTGGGAAACTCCAAAGAGGCCAACCGAGATCTAACAGTTTCTAGGCTTAGCAGGGTACTATCGCAGATTCATTGAGGATTTTTCTAAAATCGCTCAACCGCTGACCTCCTTTACTCAAAAGGACAAGAAGTATGAGTGGGGAGATAAACAAGAAGAAGCTTTTCAGCTGCTTAAGAACAAGCTTTGCGATGCACCTATTTTATCCCTACCCGAAGGCACCGACGACTTCGTGGTATACTGTGACGCCTCGCGTCAGGGATTGGGCTGTATGCTAATGTAGCGACAAAAGGTTATCGCTTATGCTTCGCGCCAGTTAAAGGTTCATGAGAAAAACTACACCACACATGATTTGGAATTAGGCGCAGTGGTGTTTGCTTTGAATATTTGGCGGCATTATTTGTATGGCACCCGATGCACGATCTTTACAGATCACAAGAGCCTTCAGCACATATTCGATCAAAAAGAGCTTAACACGACACAGAGACGATGGGTTGAGTTGCTAAACGATTATGATTGCGAAATCAAATATCACCCATGAAAGGCGAATGTGGTGGCAGATGCCTTGAGTCGAAAGGAAAGGATTAAGCCCATAAGGGTTAGGGCTTTGGAGATGATTATGCAGACAGACCTCTCGTTGCGTATTCGTGCTGCACAAAGAGAAGCCATTAAGAAAGAGAATCTTAAGGATGAATATCTCCGTGGGATGGAGAAAAAGTTGGTACCCAATTAGGTTCCCCTCTTTGGTTAGGTACTCGATCCACCCAGGATCAGACAAGATGTACCAAGATTTGAAGGATTATTATTGGTGGCCAAGACTGAAGGGCGATGTTGCTACTTATGTTGGAAAATCTTTGACTTGTGCCAAAGTAAAGGCTGAGTATCAGAAGCCTTCAGTTCTTCTACAGCAACCTGAGATACCCATGTGGAAGTGGGAACATATCTCAATGGATTTCGTAATGAAGTTGCCAAAGACTCCTAGAGGTCATGATACGATTTGGGTAATCGTAGACCGTTTGACAAAATCTGCGCACTTTTGGCCGATCAGAGAGAATGATAACACTGGTAAGCTAGCTGAGCTGTACTAAGGGAGATAGTCGCACGTCATGGAGTGCCTATCTCGAATATATCTGACAGAGACGGAAGATTTGTGTCAAGGATTTGGCAATCTTTCCAAGAAGCGTTTGGTTCTCAGTTGAATCTGAGCACGACATTTCATCCACAGACGGACGGTCAAAGTGAGAATGATTCAGACGCTTGAAGATATGTTATGAGCTTGCGTAATGGACTTGGGTGGCAGTTGGGACACTCACCTACCTTTGGCTGAGTTCTCCTATAATTACAGCTACCATACAAGCATTCAAGCTGCACCGTTCAAGGCTCTCTATGGACGCAAATGTCAATCACCGTTATGTTGGGCAGATGTAGGTGATAGACAGCTGGTTGGTCCAGAACTGGTCCAAGGGATGACAGATAAGATCATGCAGATCCGAGAGCGCATCAAGGCAGCTCGTGATCGAGAAAAGAGCTATGCGGACCAAAAAAGGAAACCTTTGGAGTTTGAAGTGGGTGATATGGTTCTGTTAAAAGTCTCAGATTGGAAAGGTGTGGCATGCTTTGGGAAGCGTGGAAAGTTAAACCCACGAATTATCGGACCATTCAAAATCCTGGAAAGGATTGGTCCTGTAGCATATAAGTTGGAGCTACCAGCGGAACTGAATGGCGTTCATGATACATTCCATATATCTAATCTGAAGAAGAGTCCAACACAAGAAACATTAGTCATTCCTGCTGACGAAGTTCATATTGACGACACGCTCCACTTTACAGAAGAACCCGTTGAGGTTACTGATTGGAAGGTTAACAAGACACGGAGGAGTAGTGTTAAACTTGTCAAGGTTCGGTGGAACGCACGTCACGGCATTTGTTAACAGGGGGAGAATGTGACAACTGTCAAGACCGCTGCAAGTGTTAAACTCCCAGAGTGTACATGGGAGCATGAAGACCACATGAAAGCCAAGTACCCGCATTTGTTCCCCAACACCCCTGCAGCTAGAAGTAAAGCTTAAAATTTCAGGACGAAATTTTCTTAACAGGGGGAGAATGTGACAACTGTCAAAATTCCAGGTATCCGTACAACTATTAAACCATGATTAGTGCTTAATGACTGTGCTGAATTTCAATTAATGACTTTAATTGTTTCCTGATTATTGCCATACACATACATGTGCATCACATATTGCTTAATGTCACATCATTATTTCATGAGAACTTTATTGGTTCAAATGATGCACAAAACAAAGTTAGCACTGTTATCAGATAAATCAGGAAGATGCTGACGGAGTTCAGTACATAGACAGACAGTCTGTTGAGACATAGAATGAGCCAGAAACTAAGTATTACACTAGTATAGTGTGTAGGAAAGTAAGGATCACAAAACTGCATTCCTAGTAATAGTTTAAGTGCGGGAAAGTGCCAAAATCTCACCTAAAGTGGTGAATTCAGCAAAAATCAGCATTTAATCAATCTAATATCATGCAGAAATATGATTAAATGGTCTTGAATGCTTTCCTAAGTGTCAGGAATGAAAAGTGTCACAAAAAGTAACATAAAGCACACTAAACTGCATAGTTTAGCACCTTAACGAACCGGTAACCAACCGGACACTACCCGAAACACCAAATTTTCGCTAGAAGCACTGTTTTAACATTACCAAGCTAGTTATGGTCCCCGAACATCATAACACACCATACAAATATCTAATAACTGAAACACTTAACTTACACTTGGATTTCGACTAGTAACTAACTAGTTTAGTTTACACCTATGTCTAGACCCCCCCCCCATATCTACGGCCCCAACAAGGGCCCCACACCTTGATTTGTAAAAATATTTTAATGGATCTTGTTTATGCTTTATATGACATATTATACAAGAGTTAAACTCTAGACATGGATTATAAGTAAACTTGGAAGACATAAGCTCTCATTCTATACACATCAAAACACACACTTTCCTCTCCTTCTCTTCTTTTTGCTCTCGGCCGACCCCAACCACACCAACATCACCATCATTCACTCATCATCTATACATTCCAAGCACATCCAAAGGTGTTAGAAGACATACAAAGGAGGTAGGAGCTTTCGGAAGTTCAAGGACCTCTTTCATTTGCTTTTATCCATCACTTAACTTCACTTAATCATCCCTAGCCTTGAGCTAGTGGTAAGAACCATGATCTTACTATTTTACATCTTATATTTGTGGTTAAAAGATGTTACATAATGATAATATTGAAGAACACTAAGAATCACAAGAAGTAAACTTGAACATAAACTTGAATACATAAGAAATCTTGGTGAAAATGTGTTGATTATGCTTGATGATTGTTGTTTGTTGTTCATACAAGTTTATGATGTTGAACATCATATGAGACTTTCTGGATTGTGATTAAACACATGATCTAGCAAGTGAGAAGATGATCTTGTGAATAATCAAGATGATCATCCTATTATGTGAACATGAACTTGAAAACAAAGATGATTTTGTGTGAAATGAAGATGAATACATGTTATTAGTCTTGAACATGGATGATTTTAAAGATAGTTTTCTCAAGAAACCAAGTTTAAATTACAAGATTTACATAAGTATGATTTTTAAGGAAACCAACAAAGTTTTAGTGTTAAATCAAGTGTAGAAATATGCTGTTAACAAGAAAAATTCAAAAGATTGTTTTTAGAAAAATCATTTTACAAGTTGTGAAAGTCTAAATTTTTCAAGAATGTGATTTATAAATAAATAACCACACTTTAAAGGGTAACAAGGCTTACTAAGAGCACTAGTAAGTTACCACAAATTTTTACAAATTTTCAAGTTTATGAAGTAGTAGATTATGCTTGTTTTTGGCAAAATTGGTAAGTAAAGATTGTTTGTTGTTGATTGTGAATTGATTATGTTGATTTTTATAAAAGAAAATGATATACCTTCAAGGTATGGAAACCTCCATTTTTAGGGGAAACTATGGCAAAATTTTTCTAAAAATTAAACACTTAGAAAAATATTTCTAAACAAATATTTACAAGTGTATTTTAAACCATGATTTTTTCACATAAAGTTTGCCATAAATTTTGTTACAAAAATATAAATATTGGAGGTTGGTTTTTATAAATAAAAGTGGCTAAATATGTATTTAGAAAAATATATATTTAGAGGTCACAATGTGTGTGATTATTTGTATATTATGTGTATTAGTTATATTATTTTTAGGACTTGAAATAATATAACTCACTAAAATACCAAAGATTACAAACCAAAATATTACCAAAATTCCAAGAATATGAAAATACACATTTACACAAAATATTGGTGAACCCGAACAAAAGAATGTAACAAAAAGAATATTCCGGAAACTTTATTCACAACTATATTTTGGTAATTAATAGTTTGGACACCAAGGGAACAAAAATATGATTTTTACAATTACTACAAGGATATATCATATTTTTGATAAGGGAAAAATACATTATTTTTGGCAAGTGTAAATATATATTTTTCTTGAAATTTTTAGAAGATATATTATTTTTGAATGGAATATATATTTTCTTAAACAAACATAAAATACAATATTTTTGGAGTGAAAGATACACTTTCTCAAATAAATATGAAATATATCATTTTTTTGGAGAAAAATAAGTTTATATATATTTTCTAAGTTAGACTTGAAAATATATTATTTTTGGAACTTATATGAAAATACAAATATTTTTGCCAAAGGAAAATTGTAAATAATATTTCTTAAAATATATATTTTGGAAATATATATTGGTGAACTTTTATTAAAGATAATAATATTCCAGAAAAGTTAATACGAAATTGAGTATAAGAACACTTAATAAACACAATAAAAATACGTATTCTCATACGTATAAATACACACCGGAATACGACCCCAATAGATGGCAGAATATACAAATACAAAAATACGAATACACCCATCCTTGGGAAGGAAATACATGTATAATCACGTGGAAAGTGTCAAGTTAATATATATTGTTATAACAATTGTTCCAAAATTTAATAAATATAATTTAAGTTAAAATATTTATTAATTTAACAAATAATTATATAGCATGGGATAATATTGAAAATACAAAGAACATAACTCGAAGACACTAACTAATACTAAATCAAGGCACGACCCACTCACCTAATAGACATTAGTGCATTGTAGGTAGTCGTGTACGCCCGGTGAAGCTTTGAGTTACGGTGTTTATGAAGACGCAAGACTGTGAGTTCATGTCCCCCTTTTGTTTAACTGTTTTCATTTTATAACTTCGGGGGTGAAATAAATGTTACAAATGATTACGATTACAAATGAAATGAACTGTTAGATCATGTGAATGGGTAGGCGTTAGCTTGAGACCATTAATCCTTTATAAGGACCGAGGGGCATGAGTGATAGATCTATTTGGGTGTTGCGAGCCCCACCCGTGGGTCCGCGAGTTGACTGCACGTGGTGACTATGTCGTTCCAGCCGGGAGACCAGGTATGAAATACGCAAAGGATTGAGCCTTCCTACACCGTTGCACACATGTTCATGGCCTTGCAAACCATTAATTGATTTGTTCATTATTCTCTTTCATACCAGGATTTACAAACATACTTACATACTTTCACTGATTCAAAGGTTTATTCGTGCACACAAAAAAAACACATGAACTCACTCAACTTTTGTTGATGTTTTCAAAATACATGTATTTCAGGGAATTAAAGGTGGATCTGGTAGGGCGTTTGAAGGTTTCAAGTTATGTTAAGAATAAAAGATGTCATCCATGGTCTTAGGGTTTGGTTAGTGTGTCTTACCATGGACAAGACACATCTTCCAAATCCTGGTTTTTATCTAAAGTCTTTTGTTGAATCCATATGGAACTCTAAACAATTCGTATGGTTTGTAATTCGAATTTGAAGTCTAAGTGTCAAGACAATGTTGTTATGTTTTAAACTTAATTAATGGATGAACATCTATGGTTTTATCATATAGTTGATGTTATGATTGCATGCAATGATATTAAGCAAGTCACACATAATCACGCTTCCACAAAAGTCAGGGTGTGACATTAATATACTTATCCCATACTCGCCCTGATATAGCATATGCTGTAGGGGTGGTAAGCCAATTTATGCATCAACCACAAGAGTCCCATATGGAAGCAGTTTGGAGAATTATCAAGTATTTGAAAGGAACTCTTGGACATAGAGTTTTGTTTAAACCAAATAGGCATTTCAAGACTCAGGTTTATACTGATGCAGATTGGGCAGGAGATCGAGGAGATAGAAGATCTACTTCTGGCTACTTTACATTAGTCGGCGGAAATCTTGTGACATGGAAGAGTAAGAAACAGAAGGTAGTAGTTTTGTCCAGTGTCGAAGCGGAACTCCGAGGGGTAGCTCGTGGTGTAGCAAAAGTTCTCTAGATACAGAAGATCCTTGAGGAAGTTGGTTTTTCTAGTAAAGAAGCAAGCAGAGTTATGTGTGATAACAAAGCAGCCATCCAAATATCAGAAAACCCAGTTCAACATGACCGGACGAAACATGTGGAGGTTGATCGACATTTTATCAAAGAAAAATTAGAAGTGAGAATCATTGAATTGCCTTTTGTTTGGTCTGAAGATCAATTGGCAGATGTCCTGACGAAAGCTGTTAATGAAAGAATCTTTACCAACTGTTTATCCAAGTTGAATTTCATAAATCCCATTATTCAACTTGAGGGGGAGTGTTAGAAGATTTGGCAGAAAAGTGAAATTCGAGGGATCAGTTTTGGTTATTCACATCTCTCCTGGAATGGCTCTTCAATCACAGCTCTCGATGGGCTGTATTCTTTCCATATTTAGTTTTGTGAACTTTGTTTATATAGTTGGTTCTCCCTCAATGTAAAAAATACAAAAAAGATATACAAAGAATTTACACTTTTTAGCCGATTAAAACCATTCCAGCAAACAATATAAGTAGACGTAGAAGCCAAAGCGCACCAACATATATCATCTTATGCAAAATATTGCCTCAGCCTCTTATTAGAAATTGAACACATAATACTTTTCATGTCATGTAGACTAGTTTACCATTCCTGGCATTTCTTGACCCTTTCATAGTACTCTACAAATAGATTAGAAATCACAGGCTGAAGCTAGTTCATATGCCACTTCTGATCAATAAATAAGAACATAAAGCCTAAAGGGATTAATTAGCAGGTGATCGTCAAATTTAATGTGTATAATTTAATGAGTTAAAAATGATATCACACATAGGGTATATGTCCCCAAAGATATATATAGCTTTGTAATAAGACGTATGCATCAAAGATAAATGTCATACTAAGCAAGATTTTATACTAATGGGGTTGGTGGCCCATTGACAAAGACAATACCTTTAGAAACATTTAGGTTAAAGATTTTGGGTTCAACTCCCGCAGACAATAAATTAAAGAAATTCGTCTTTCAAAAAAGAAAGATTTTCTCAAACTAGTGTGAAGCCATGCTTTTGTACATTATGGAAAGAGCCAATGTCCGTTTTTTTAACAGTCAACGAATCCTTCAAATGATCTACCGGAAAAATTCACCACATCAGGATACACTCACCTTTTGAAGCGGGGAAAACCCTCACCTAGGGCCGAAGCCGGTGAACACTCGCCCGAAGGCATGACAGTACGGTGAGGTAAAACACGCTCAGTTCAAGGATCAAACTAGCGATCACCGCCTACTCATCTAGTCGTCTAGTCTCCCATCATCCCCGGGTACCGCATAAACTATATGCTGAGAGCATGAATTAAACCTAAGGGGCTGTTTGGCAACATCTGAATCAATAAGTGCTGAATGAATAAGAGGTCCGAATGGGTAAGAGACTCTGAACTAGTAAGTGCTGAACCAGTAAAGTGCTGTTTGGTTGCACATCTGAATGACTGTGTAAAATGACATTTTTACCCCTCTAACATTTTACCCCTCTAACTATCTCCTCTTTCTGTACCTTCACTAATATCACACACACATAAAACACAGACATAGAACCTCATCACCATCAACATTCTTACAACCCTAACTCAAAAACAACCAGCCGCACCCTCTGACTCCTCTCAAGCTTCGGTGACAGGAGCCGGTTTCTGGTCAGATCTCCGACCGTCGCACCCCTAACCTCCTACCATTACACATCTTCCTTGTACTCTCCTACGCAACCACCTGAAAACGAGCAGAGGGAGAGGACAGGAACGAGAAGAGAGAGAGAGAGAAGAGTCGGAGGGAAAGAGAGACTAGAAAGGAGTAGCGACGGTGGCAGCGACGCCGCGAGCGGCGGCGGTGTTTCGACTACGGTAAGTTATCGTTTCAGGCAACTTGTGTGCTTTTTCTTATATCTAGATTTTGACTCAGGTTCGTTTGGTTTTCCGGTGACGAATGACGTTAATAGAGGTGTCGATGATAATGATGAGGATAGGCCGTTGACGTTGATGACGGTGAAGACTCCAGCGGCGACAACTTCAGGCCGGCCGAAAGTGGTGGCGGTTATGTTGATTCGGTAGGTGTGGAGATGAAGGGGCAGTGTGGATGAGGGCAAGCTTGTCAAAATTACATTCAGATATCAAATTTGTCTGAACCATTCAGATCTGAATGACTACATTTAGAGGTGATGTCTTAATGAACCAAACACCTCTACATCTAACCGAATCAGATTTGAACCTCTGAATGGTTCCATTCAGACACAAACAAACAGCCCCTAAGTCACTTGGAATTTAAAGGAATAATTAAAATTTGAATTGGAAAGTATTCCTTTTAAATGTTGTTTGGTTGATGAGAGAATGAATTAGAATTGGAAAGCATTCACTCATTTAATGAATTCAACTTTCCTTCCTATAACTCTTGAAATTTTAAGCATTATATTTAAATGCTTAACATTACCAAAAAGCCCTTGAAAGCTTCTTTCCCATACTCGTAAATCATATAACTGGTGAAATCCCAATCATTTCTGTTTTGTTTTTTTCTTGTTGATTATTTTATAGAATTCAATTCTTTTTTTTTTCATCTAAACCAAAAGGCATATGAAATATATAAGGGAAGCATTAACAGAGTTAATTTTGTAAGTTAATTAAAGTTAGAAGTTAAGGGGCTAAAGTTAAATTAGTATAAATAATAAAATGGATATTGACCTCTAATAGTCCATACTAGACGTCATTGGCCATTGGCAGTCCCACCTTTTTCATTCCCACTGACAATCCCACCTTTCAACTACTTTTCCTTCACCGGTGCTCAGTTAAAAAAACTTAACTCCATTAAGTTTTTTTCTTAATTACAAACTAACGTTTTAGGGCTTTTGATCAGAACGAGGATACGAGTCTATTGATGTAAAACTTACCTCGAAACGGTGCTCCAAATGACTTGATATTTGTTAATTGGAAGTTTAAACACCCGAATTGAAGCATTGTTTTCGTCATTTAGAGCACAATTTCAAGGTAAGTTTTACATCATTCGACTCGTATCCTCATTCTGATCAAAATCCCTAAACCGTCAGTTTGTAGTTCGGAAAAAAACTTAACTTCGTTAAGTTTTTTTAACTGAGGACCGGTGTTGGAAAAATAGTTGAAAGGTGGGATTGTTAGTGGGAATAAAAAAAGTGAGACTGCTAATGGCCAATGACGTCTAGTAGGGATTATTAGAGGCCAATATCCTATTATAAAATGAAGGAAATTATTAACTAGGTTATTTTATTCAATAGAAACTAGTTTAGCTTCGTAAGTAAAGTTGAGGGACTGTGTGTGCAAATTACTAAAACATGTTTTTAAAGGAAATAAAAAGAACAGGCAGGGACATGACTTGAACCGGAGTCCTACCAGTTCATAAGCAACGTATACACTAGCTGGTCTACACCAGCTTTGGTGTTGGAAAAAGGGCGTTGTGCGATCCCGACCCTTCCCACGTGCTAGAGCTCGATGCCTTTCTGAAGGCGCATCCTTAGATTAGTATATTTGGTGTCTACTTTATTTTTCTTTTTTTATCGATTAATAAAATTTCTTTAAAAATGATTTTGTATTGTCATCAATTAATGTTTAAAGAAATAGAAATCCGGTTTGTAAAAGGTAGAAGAATTTGAGTGATTAAGTGATTTTCGACCATAGTTTACTTATTTGTATGTTTGTTTAGATCGTTTTTGTTTTGTTTACTAATCTTTCAAATATTTTCCAAACTCACTTGTTCTCAAATATCATAATTTCTTTAAATACAACTAGTTTTATACCCGTCCGGTGTACAGGTGTTTTATGTAATAATGACATACGTATTTTTTTTCATTGCATTTTAAACAAAAACATTAGTTTTTTTAATGGGCCAAAATGCATGGAATGTTCTTGAATGGAACTTGCCTTACCAAACAATTAGCATGTTGAGATCAAGAAACTGAATATGATTGCAAAAAAATATACATAAGGGAGAGGGTTTTTTTTTTGTTGAAAGGAATATGGGAAAGTTTAAACAACCAAAACTAATACCTATTTATAGTAAGTTGTATCTGGTGCATTGTATTGCACTTGTGCATACATAAACACATAACTCTACATTCAAGATATATTACATGATATGACATCAGAAAGGAGAACATGGATGATTATAACAGTCTTCTCTAAACACAAACTAACAGTGTAACAATAGAATTCAAAATCTTGATCCGGTGTTTTTATGATGCTCACTTAGTTCAATTGACTAATGACTGGATTACGGAGGACACAACATGTGAACACATTTGATCCTGATGACGGGGTAGCTCAGATCTCACAAAATGACTAAAACACGTATTAGCTTAAAAGGTTAAAGGGCTGAAAGCTTCCTAACCCGGGAACTATGGTGAACATCAAAAAGAACATGAACAATAGCATGTCACTTCACTGATTGCTTGTCCACTCTCCAAGCAGCAAAAGCAGATCACATGCACAAGAAGCTCCCTTTTACCCGCAGGTCCAAACCTTTCAACCCCAAAATGAGTAAGACTCCCACTGCAAGCCAAGTTCACTAGTCCAAGGTTTCCCCTTTGAGAAACCTCATCCCTTATAAGAAGGAGACCATGGTCAACACAAGGATCACTCCAGAATGGGTAGAAGTGGCACTAACTCTCCGATTCTTCTTCTTCTCTTCCTCAGGAACTTGTTTTATGCTCGTTTCTATTCTTCACTTCAAAAAAATACATCACATTCCTTCACCACGTTCTTAGCCGGTTTCTTATCAGCTTGGAATAAAAGGAAGAGCAATAAAAATACTAGTGAACCGCTCTCCACGTCTTGCAAACGTGGGGGGACCCCACGACATGCGTTAGGCAAATCTAAACCCTTCAAGCCTTTTGCCTAACCAGACTAATCGTTATCCGTGGTCTTGTATTTGTTGCATCAACAAGTTGGCGTCCACCGTGGGGCTACGCCACTTATTTTCTTCAAAAGACCTAGTAGTGTAGCTCCATTCTTTCAAGAATCATCATGTCGGAAAGTGAATCTCCGGGAGAGGTGAACCAAGTCCCACACACCTCTACCCCTAACACTAGCAAAACTCATGTGGCTATACCAACTTCCTTCTCAACACCAGGAAGCACTCCTACTGGAGCAACATACCCCGAGTTCCTCACTTTCCAAACACCGACACCATCTCGTTCAGGAGTGCCATCTCCTAACGTCGGTGCCTCTAACACCCCCTCACGTATTGACCTTACCCCTGAAGGGGTCTCTAATAACTTTCTAGAGTTAAGGTCTCTCCTTAACCAATACGTGAGTAGGAAAGGGACAAGGGAGTAAGGATTCGGTTGGACTATGACGAGCCAGAGCCATCGTTATCCCCTGGACCTCTAACTCTTCCTTTTACAAGCTCACAGCTAACCATGTCCAGGAATGAGGTTGGTCCTAGCCATCCTCCTCCAAATCCTAATCCATATCTATACATGAGGTCAGATCCAACATCTTTTCCCCTCTTTTCTTCCCAACCAGTTGCAACCGGTGCTCCCTTGGGGCATGAGCTGACTTTGGACCAGCTCCTACAATCTCCAGTAGCAAGCCTTCCACCTTCGGCAACAACTACGTGGGAACAAGCTTTGTCTGTGCTTCGTTTGGCACGAAGTGCCGTCATGAGCACTCCTTTAGGGGTAAACTGCCCAGTTACACCTGGAAGCCTTCAAGGCTTCAACCTTATGCCTCAGATGATGGCTCAGATAATGGCAAGCTTCCCTTGGCAACACTTTATTAATCAAGTGCTGGCCACCCAAGGGAACAACAACAACAACACAGGTGTAATAGTGCAAGAGGATTTGGCCAAGCCATATAAACCAAGCAATTTGTCGTGTTTGTCCCAGCAAATCACTGGTTATAATTTCCAAACAAAGATCAAGATGCCCTCCCATATCAAAACATTTGATGGAACTGAAGATCCAGAGGATCACCTCCAGATCTTTACTGGTGCTGCTAGGATCGAGAAGTGGTCTAACGCTGAATGCTGTCGCATGTTCATGCAAACCCTCGTTGGGTGAGCCATAATATGGTTCAATGACCTGCCTGCCAGAATCATTCGATGCTTCGACGACCTTAGCCAAGGGTTCCTGGCCAACTTCTCCCAGCAAAGGCGGTACGTTAAAGATGCCACGGTGATTTTCCAGATAATACAAAGAGATGATGAAAGCCTTCGAGAGTTCATAGAAAGGTATAAAATGGAAGGACTAACGTATGTGGGGGCAGATGAAAATATGAGAGTGGCCGGTTTTATGAACGCCATTACCTCCAAATACCTTACAAGGGATTTCAACAAGTCCCTACTAAAGACCTTGGAAAAAGCTCTCGAAAGGGCCGAAGCCCACATTAGAGGAGAGGAGGCTGTAGACATAAAGGAGCAAAGAAAAAGAGGCTCCAGTTGGCAAGGAAACAACCCCGCTAGAAAGAAGGGGAATTTCCATTCCTATGACAGACGTTAAAGGAGTTTAGAGCAACGAAGACCTGAAGGTCGGAACCCTTCAAGCAAGGAGAAGACCGTAAACTTTACAGCTCTTACAAAAACCCCGCAAGAGATCCTTGCTACAGAGGAACTGAAACAAAGCTTCCGACCTCCTAGACCTCTCCCAAAGAGCAAAAGGAATGAAAATTCCACCTAGTTGTAACACCTCAAAATTTCGTGTTTAATAAGATGACGACACGTGTCATGTATGACAAAAACGCTTTGTAAACCCGAACTTAATAAAAATATTTTGGTAGGATTTAAAGATGGCGTTATGTTAATTTTTACCTCTGAACGACCTCAGTATAAATCCCAAGACCCAAGTTTTTATATAACAAACATCTATTAAGTCTAAATTCAGAAATGGGTTCACAATAATGGACTTGCAAAAGCATGTTATGATCTCACGAAGAAAAAGAATGGAAATCCTTTGTTTGCGGGTCTTGTTTATGGATTCAAGCAAACAATTCAAAATGGTAGGGTATGTGACTGTACAAAGGCATTCTGGGAGGTCCCTAACTGATAATATATGTCCCAAAGTCGAAAAATGAGGTTGCCCTTTCGAAATCTGAAAGAACAAACGATTTTTGTGTCTGACCAGAGGCTTACGGACCGTAAGCCAAAAACCTTTACGGTCCGTAAGCATGTTGCCAGCGACCAGAAACCTTCTGTTGGCTGTTATGCACGATTGGGACCTATTGCACCGGTTTTTCTCACTTGTAAACGACCCCTAGGAACCCCCTACATACTAGAGACATGTGTTGAACCATTGTGGAGGGGTGTAGACTCTTGTGTCAATACATTGTGGTGTATAAACCCACTATATAAAGGGCCTTCAAGTCACAACATTCCTCACAACTCTCCTGCACTCTTGGATCAATTCTGGAGCTCAAGCTTGCTTCCTAGTGATCTTAATTCGTGCATTGGACTCTTGTAAGTCTGCTAGTTCTTGTTTATTTGAGTTTAGCTTAGTTAAATAGCTAAAAGTCAAACCGTCGTAATTACGGTTTGACTTCGAGATTAGTCACTAATGGCTCAGTCTTATCTTGAATTAAAAGTAGTTATAGGTTGGTATTTATGTGGGTAATAAAACCCCAAAAGGGTTTCCCCTGATCACCATCCTAAGCAGGTCAAATGTCGGGTCAAACCTTTACTCAAAAAGTCAACAAAATGCTTAAAATGTCAATTATGCATAATTAGCTATCTAGATCATATATAACCTGTTTGATTATTGTTATAACTTAGTAATTAGTGTAATAACATGTTCAAACCTGTTCGACCCGACTAGTTCCTGTTTAGACCCGGTTCGGAACCGAAAGTCACATAGTTTGACTTTCACGTTGACTTTCAGTTCTGACCCGTTTGGGCACATTTTAGAAATGCCTCAGAGCTTTAATTGGATTAGGATACATGTTAGAACAGCCCTCTGTGATCATACACCTTGGTTCACTAGTTACCCAATTAATATGCATATTTCCGTTAATCGCTCATACGTTGACTGTTATGCCCTTATTACCTTAAAACATGATTTATGAAAATGTAAAAGTGTAGAAACCTTTGTTACTGATATATAGACATGTATGCAAAGTTTGACATCAGTTTGACTTATAGATTAAGAGTTATGCTCATTATCGCTAAACTAATGCTTTATGTTAATAAAATGGCGTAATTAGCGTATAGCTTAGTTAAACATACTTTTTGGTATCAAATATTTTACCCACTGATGTAATATATTATTTTGGGATTTTTAAAGATTTTTAATTAATTTTAGGCTGAGCATAACTCATAGTCGTAGGCTTAATTCGGTAATTGTCGGTTTTGCCCTTACGGGCCATAAAAAGAGTTTTACACATCTAAACGATTCCAAACCTTTTGCTACTGATTAGTTATGATAAATAAATTATTTAAAGCCTTCTGGAAATATAAAAATATCAGATTTAAGTATCGAACCCGGTAATGGCCTTTAATCGCCTAAATTAGCGTTTTTAACGCATAGTATGTTTTAAAATCATATTGGACATACCCGGGTTGATACCTACTGATATAAGAAGCAAATTATAATATTTTAACAGTAAGCAAAGGTTGATAAACTCAGACTTCAGTTTGGAGCTTTTCGGCTTATGTGAAATTACCAAAATACCCCTACGGGGCCTAGTTTGGTTAAGAATGATAAGTTTCACATACATTCTTTAACCTACTGATGTAACTTAGCAAATTGAGTATATTTGCTGATTACATCAGATCTGTAACTCAGGTTGTCACTTAAACGTTTTTATAAACTTGTAATGACCAAACTACCCCTACGGGGCCTAGTTTGTGTTTAAACACGTTTCGGGCATAACGAAAGACACCTTACTGATGTCACAACATAGTTGAGACATAATTAACTTAGGAAACCTGTATATAGCTCTCAAGACTACCCGTCACGCTTATTACGCGTACGGTTCGGTTTATGTAACAAGTTTACATAAATTAGCCGAAACGGGTCAAACCTTAACGGTTTTATCTCAAAATCCAGAATGTGAATAATAAACCCATATTAAACAAGTCTTCAAACTTGTCGGGTCTGAATCACATTCTATCCGGTCTTCGCTTAATCGTGCGTACGAACCGTATCTTGAAACTAGCCGGTCTAAGCTTAAGCTTAATAAAAGACCCGTTAGGATTCTAATAGGTTATATTAAACCTTCGTTCCAGATTAGGAGAACCAGTAAAAGATACTTGCCATTCTGCTTATTGTGATTTATACTTGCATCAGGTAAATACTTTTAACTTATTTTCCCTGTACGGGCTTGGGTTACGGTACATAGCGTACCGCTTGATCGGGCATCAAATCTCCACGCTTAGTGGGTAGTTGAATAATTTGATCGGCTCGTTTTAAACAGATTTGTTTACTTTACAGCCTTTGGGGGGTTAATGACCATGTCCCGGATATCCCTGGCATCATCTTACGAGATGGCCACGACCTGAGCACGGGGTGTAGGCGTACTCCCGTGTATAACTCACTTAAAGTGGTGTGTCTATTGATCTTTAACCCGGATACGTTCCGGGCTACTGAACGCATAAGTAACATGTAATTCTTTCACAAGATTATCATATTAAATAATTCTCCCAAGTTAAATAAAATGATTTATGCCACGTGCATCCAAACCAATTTTAAATCATTTTCCAAAATGAGTCAGTTGAATGTATTTACCAGTGTAAACTGACGTATTTTCCTAAAAAGACTGAATGCAGGTACTAAACGTAATTTGGCTGGATTGTCTCCTAAGCATCAATAAAAGTCTCGCAAGCTTAGGATGCCAGAAGTCTGTTGAACCATAAATGTTATTTTATTTCGATCCGTACTGTGGATAATCACCGGATATTGTAACTTTGATTACAATAAATAAATTCGGTTGTATCTTATTTTTAAATTGCTTCCGCTGTGCATTATTATATTGTGTTGTTTGACTATTACGTTGCCAACCACGTCACGATACTCCCCCACCGGGCCCACCGGTGACACGTGGAAATCGGGGTGTGACACTAGTTCTGTGAATTTCATGAGGAGAAGGGTCACCATACTAACGATTTCTTTCAACTCAAAAAGAGGATTGAGGAGGCTGTTAAGTCTGGAGAGCTTGCCCACTTAACATGATGGACTTCGATGGAAAGGTTCCTCACAAGCAGCAACGGTTGGAAGTTTGGGATCTTCAATGCGTCTGCTTCCCGCCATCGGAAAGGGACCCACTATCCAACCCCCTTGTGGCTGAAGCAACTGTGGGCACACTAAAGACAAGCAGAGCCTACATAGACACTGGAGCAGCTACTGAAATAATGTTTGAAAAATTCTTCAATCGTTTAAGTAATGAGGAACGTTCAAGGCTTCAACCATCCGGAACCTCTATAAAAGGTATTGCCGATATACCCCTCAAGCCTTTAGGGCAACTAACCCTTGATGTCCGTTTCAGTGAAGGAAAGATGGAAAGAGTTCACCCTCTCACTTTTGTGGTTATCAATATACCTTCCAACTATGATGTCATCATAGGAAGGCCAGGGCAGTGTGCATTCTATATAGCTATTTCAGTTGGTCATGGCACGGTGAAGTTCCCTACCGAGAGAGGGATTGCAACCCTTCAACCCTCTCAAGAAGCTTACATGGTTGAAGGGGATAGTTCAAAAAATGAAGACGACAAGCAAGGGCTGATTATAAACCCCAAATATCCTAAACAAAGGATAAGGGTTAATACAAGCATCTCTCAAGAAACCCTCTCATACCTTGAAAAGCTGCTTGTGTACTATAACGATGTCTTTTCTTGGTGCCCAGAAGACATGATGGGTATCCCTCGAAGCATTGCTGAACATGAGCTGAAGATACCACCCGATGTCAAGCTTGTTGTCCAAAAGAAACGAAGTCTAGCACCCGAAAGAAGCCTGGCAGCATGCCAAGAAGTAGAAAAGCTTGTCTCAGCTGGAATTCTCCTGGAAGTCAAGTATCAATCCTGGGTTGCAAACCCAGTCATGGTTCGAAAGCCCGACAATTCTTGGAGAATGTGCATCAACTTCAAGGACTTGAACAAGGCTTGCCCCAAAGATTGTTACCCGTTGCCAGAAATTGACCTCAATGTTGATTCCCTTACCGGTTACCCTTTCAAGTGTTTTCTTGATACCTACAAGGGTTACCATCAAATCCTTATGAAAGAAGAGGATGAAGAAAAGACTGCTTTTCACACGGATAAGGGTATCTTTTGCTATCAAAAGATGCCTTTTAGCCTTAAAAATGCGGGTGCAACCTACCAACGCCTGGTTAATGTCACAGCCCCCACCCTGAGAGCGGGAGCCGTGAACCAGTCAGATGGTATCGGTGTTTATTAGATACGCAGCGGAATTTTTTTTCATCAGGATCGTAGTTAGGAAATGATTTCAGAGTTTTAAAACACCAAACTTTTAATATAAAACAAATGGGCTTAAAACCGTATTTAATTCAATTGTTTTTATAGGGATAAACCCAAATAAATAAAACATAAATTTCTTCTTTTATTCAGGTAATTATAGCCACTTTATTTAAACCTTCAGTGCTCCATAGCTGGCTTCTATTATCTTTACAGAAAATTACATGAAACACGTTTTGAAAATATTTTATCAGTAATAAATACTGGCGAGTTCATTCCATTTTTATGAAATATATTGTTATACTTTATAGCATTAAGGGTTTTTATATTTGTTTATATTTACCCAAAACTTAATTAGTATTTGTCACATGGTGGCAGTTCCGATGTGACAGTGGTCATATTACTCATTGGCTAACTTTCGTCCAATAGTGAGGTTTATCAAGTAATAAATATAAAATATATCTTATTATGATTCAATGGTATCGGTCACTAGGCGATTCCCGTGACGGTGGTCAAATCACCGATGATCATTCTTTCAACTAGTGATTCTGGTCATAACACTATTGATCATTCTCTCAACTAGTGTCTTTGGTCATGTCACTGTTGATCATTCTCTCAACTAGTGACTCTGGTCATATTTCTGGTTATATCACTGTTGATCATTCTCTCAACTAGTGATTCTAGACATAGTAGTGTCCCGTGACATTACTTTGTCAATTATATTTTCTATGACACAAAACCACTTAGCCCAGAAAATGAAATATATATCATTTTCTGTCAAACTAATAGCTATAACTTATCAAATATAATATATTAATTAAATAATTGTAATATTATTATTTAATATATTAGCGTGACTAAGACTAAAAATATAATCTTAGTATAGTAGAATATATTATTTTTGACTATTTTATTATGGTATACATTTATGGACTAAACATTATTTTATAATGTAAATAGTAATTTAGGTTTATTAAATATATTTTCTTTAATATATATTGTAATAATGATTAATAAAGCTCTATTTTATATGCATACCATTTAGATTTATCTCAATCATACATTAAATTTATTAATGATTTAATGTTAAAATAATATTAGTTATAGGCTATGGCTACTGGGGCATAATTCCCCCTGTGATTGTGGTAATGTTACTATTGGCTAACTTTTTGGCCAATAGTAACGAGGGTCAAGTAATGTATAAAATCTTCCATACCGGCAGTTATTACAGAATATACAAATTTAATCACTGTAAGTATAACTAGTAAACATTTAGGATTTTGGAAAGCATTTTTTTAAATATAATTGTATCACAAAAAGGTGATAAAACTGTGAGAAAAGAGAATGGACTCACCTTGTAACTTTAGGATTCAACTAGAAAGCCTCCGGGTATAAATCTTGGGTATAACTCCCGAGCTATTTAAAAAAATATATATATATAGATGCACTCGTGTTAAGTATAGTAACCCTAATACAACCTTATCCCTACGTCACGAGACAGAACCCCAACGAACTTAGTCGGGCAGAGCCTTGACATGCGTTATGGGGCTCCAGATCAATCGGAAAGGGTTTCAGTGATCGGGAGTTAAAACACTTAAAACGGGACAGGGCTTTATTATTATTAGTGAAATATAAAAAAAGAAAAAATGTAAAAAGAAAAGAGAACTATGCGAGAGACAGGGAGTAGTAACTTATTTTGAAAAGTTCATGACCTATTTAAACTACTCTTGAAAGCATAGAGAAGAAGTTTTAGAAAGATTCTTTCTGATCACAAAAGGGACACATACACCATTTTCATTCATACACGAACACGTAGAAAAATGCATTTAATCTTTGGGACACGTACTCACATTCTACGTGATTTCTAAATCTCAATTGTAGTAAATTTTTTATTATTATTATTTTATATATTATAATTAATTCAGCTGCTTCAGTTATTTGGCGCTTATAACTTCTAAAATATCATGTCTTATAAAACAATGAATATGTCATTAGAACGAGAATATTTGTATCTACATTTTGAACCAAGTTTCATTAAAAACGGAGTAGGTTCAAATATAATGTATTTTTATAATTTAATTATTAAACGGTTCCTAGGCCCGCCTAGGTACTTCATATTTCTAATAGTCAACTTACCCGTAATCTACCCGTCTAATAATATAAGTTTCTATATACTTTATTTTTAAAATAGAGATGCCACACACATATATATACAAGCCAATTAATTAGTATAACATTCCACCCAATTACATATAAAATAGTTTTTAAATCTATGTAAAAAAAACGTATAAGAATAAAATGGGTCGAATAATAAAACTAGTTACTAATGGTAAATAAATTTAAACAACCTATAATTCTTATATGATAAAAAATGGATATGTTACAGTTAACAAAGCTTTTGCTAGTCAAATTGGTAGAAACATGGAAGAAGGTAATCAAAAGCAAAACAGAATACCAAATGCTTGACGACATACAAGAAACTTTCCAAAACTTGAGAAAGGTTAACATGAAACTCAACCCTGAGAAATGTTCGTTTGGGTTTGAAGAAGGTAAATTCCTGGGGCATATTGTGGGAAAGCAAAGTATAAAAACCAACCCAAACAAGGTCAAAGTTGTCCTTGAAACCAAACCCCCATAAAGCAAGAAGGAAGTAGAAAGTCTGAATGGAAAGCTTGCAGCTTTGAAGCGTTTCACCTCGAAACTGGCAGAAAGGTCTCTACCCTTCTTCAAAACACTTAAAGGGTGTTCTGACAAGAAAAATTTCAAGTGGACTGAAGAAGCAGAGGAAGCCTTCAACCAGATGAAGCAACACTTAGCTTCACCGCCAGATATTGCAGCCCTGGAAATAGGAGAGCTTATCTCTGTCTATCTCTCAATTGCTGAAGAAGCACTAAGTGCGGTCCTAACCATTGAACGAAACAAAGCTCAGGTACCCGTCTATTTCTTCAGTAAAACTTTAAAACTGGTAGAGATCAAGTATCCTCCTTTGGAAAAAAACTTTCTCTAGCCCTAGTTCAAACGGCTAGAAGGCTTCGAAGGTACTTTCAAGCACACCCAATACAAGTGGTCACTGACCAACCCATCAAGAGTGTCCTTGAAAAACCGGAAAATTCAGGACGATTAGCCAGATGGGATGTGGAACTAGGTGAACACAAAATCACCTATGTCCCAAGAAAGGCTATCAAAGCCCAAGTCCTGGCTGATTTTATCGTGGAAGTTCCAAAGCAAGCCATCACGGAAGTTAATACAACTACCGCTGAACCCTCTGACCTTGAAGCCTAGAAGCTTTTTACCGATGGGGCTTCAAGCGTTGAAGGGTCTGGAGCTGGGCTCATTCTGATTAACCCTGAAGGGTGAGAATTTACATATGCTCTTCGACTTGAATTTCAGACCACCAACAATGAAGCTGAATACGAAGCATTGATAGCTGGCTTAAGGATAGCCAAGGAAATGAAGGTTTAAAAGCTTCAAGTCTTCACAGACTCATTGCTTGTGTCAAGTCAATGACAGTTATGTTGCAAAGGAGCCCAACATGAAGAGGTATAGAGAAAAGTCTAAAGAATTGATGAACACATTTCAAGCATGTACTATCAAGCAAATCCCGAGGTCTCAAAACAAGAGAGCTGATGCCTTGAGCAAACTTGCCTTTCTCACCTTTGCCCATCTCACCAAGAAGGTATTGGTGGAGGTGCTGAAAACTCCTTCGATTCAAGAATTGGAGGTTCAAGATGTAATCACCGAAGAAGGCCCCAATTGGACGAATCCTATTAAAAAATTTCTTAAAAATGGTGAGTTAACGGCTGATCAAACAGAGGCGGAAAGGGTTAGGATTAAATCTAGGAAATATGTGTTGTAAGGAGAAATCCTCTACAAAAAGGGTTACCTTGCACCATTGCTGAGAGGTGTTGGCCCAGAACAAAGCCAGTACCTGATCAAAGAGGTTTGCGAGGGGATATGTGGAGCTCATTTTGGAGCAAGAACGGTGGTTGCTAAGCTAATGAATCTCGGGTATTTTTGGCCCTCCATGCACCGAGACACCACCGAACAACTAAGAAAATGTGAAGCTTGTCAAATACATGCACCGGTGCCCAAGAGCCCCAAACATGATCTTGTTCCGATATCTTCAGCTTGGCCATTCCACAAATGGGCAAATGATATTGTTGGTCCAATCCCACCAGCCAAAGGTGGAGTAAAATTGTTATTGGTGGTCGTGGATTACTTCACCAAGTGGCCTGAAGTCAAACCACTTGCAAAAATATCGGGTAAACAAGTCATTGATTTTGTGTGGGAAAACAACATTTGTCGCTTTGGGCTACCAGGAGTGTTGGTCACAGATAATGGAAAACAATTTGCTGAGAAGCCTTTTAGCACTTGGTGCAAGGAATTCAGAATAACCCAGGTGTTCAGCTCAGTTGCATACCCACAATCCAATTGCCAGGTTGAAAGGATGAATCAGATCATTGTTGAAGGAATCAAAACCCGATTGGGAAGGCATAAAAACAATTGGCTTGAAGAGTTGCCAAAGGTTCTCTGGGCTATTCGAACAATGGAAAAAACAAGCCACAAAAGAACACCTTATAGCTTGGTGTTCGGATCAGAAGCCGTGATTCCAGCTGAAATAGGAGTTGTGACTCAAAGAACACTCAACATGGATCCCGAAGTAAACAACAAAGAGGCCATGTTGAACTTGCAACTCCTCGAAGAAACACGCGATCAAGCTACCATCTAAGAGGCTAAGTACAAACAAAAAATGGAAGCTTAATACAACACAAGAGTCAAGCACGAACGCTTCAAGCCAGGAGACCTCGTACTTAGAAACAATGAGGCCAACAAAAAAGAGAACCAAGGAAAACTTTGCCCAAAGTGGGAAGGGCCATACACAATCCTTGAATCCCACAAAGGTGGATCCTATAAACTGGCCGACGCGGAGGGTAAAAAGCTTCCAAGACACTGGAATGGCAAGACCCTTAAAAGGTTCCATGTCTAATCAAGAAAGTTTAGTTTGTATTTCAAGAGTTGTGCTATGCCCCACTTTTTGTAAAACAATATCTCTTGAATGAATGATGATGTTTTATCAAATTTGTCTTTCTATCCTAAAATCAGGTTGAGAACCTTGCAAAAAACTCCATGGCAAGGGCCATGTAAGGGGATGAGCTCCCAGGCCATATCGCTCAATAGGTTCAAGGGTTGAATGAACCTATATAAGGGGTGAGTTCCTAAATTAATAAAACTCCATGAGACTTATAAAATTATCAAAAAACAAACTTGTCTCATAGACGGGTCTGAACAGCCTTCACCAAATGTTCCTTAAGCCTTAGAAAACTTATAGAAAACAAATCATTATCAACAGGCTTACGAACCAAAGTCAAACCAAGGAAAATGGTAAGTAGGATAGGTACTATGTCTTCTTGTTAAAAATGCCAAGGCTAAGTGACTGCAGCACTGAACCCTTTAAGGTATAAAAAACATAAAGACAACAAAAACCCAACAAAGACAATTCCATAAGCATAAAAACCATGATGGGGCAAAAAAACAACAAAACAATAAAAGTTGTATGCAACTCTGGATCAAAAATACAAAGCAAAGAAACAAATGGCAAATATCAAGCAACAGCCTGAAGCCTTGAAGGCTTCAAGCCAACCAAGCTGCCTTGCAAAAACAGGCAACAATACAAAATAATCACGACACAAGACAAGTAGTAGAAGGTTAATAGCATAAGATAAGAAGCCTTAAAGGCTTCCAAATATCCAAAAAAGTCAAAACAAACCTTAACGGTTTGTAAACATAGGAATTGTTCAAATAAGCCACTAAGGCTAACAACCATCAACAGAAACCTTAAGGGTTTCTGCAAAACCTAAATTGTTCAAGAAAAATACAAACCATTAAATTGTTTTAGGGTGCTAAGAAAGCTACGAATATTGTTAAAACATCAGAAGGAGGCTTAGAAGCCCCAGAACCATTACCTTTAGCCTTCTTGGCCTTCTTCGCCTTCTTAGCTTTCGACCCACCATCACTCCCAATAGCTGAACCTTGGAGGCTTGCTTCCTTAGAGACATCAGCATCTTCTGAAAACGTTTCTTCACTATCTCGTGAACGAGAACGCTTCTTGGACAGGGATTCAAGCACTTCAGAACAAACCTTTTCATTAAGACCAGCCGGCTTCAACTCCTGTAAGACGAAAAGAGGTTTACCAAAACAATTTGCAACTTGACTTACATATGGGTAAGTCAACCTCTCCATCTGCTGGACAGATGCATTAAACACTTCGGAAGCATTAGGGCGAAAGATGGGAGACTGTTCCAAGGCCAGACCTGACTCGTGAAGTTTAGAACAAGCAATAAGACCTTGATGTTTCCCCAGGTTCAACAGTTTGGTGTAGACCTCTCCAAGAGCAGAATTAAATTCGTTGGAATGAAGGAGATAGGTGACAACCTGGTGAAAGCCTTGCTCAATGAGCCACTGGTTATCACCAGTGGCTTGAGCAACCGAAGCCTTTAAACCTTCCTTTTCTTCGTCAAAGGCCTTCTGTTGAACAGCGAAGGATTCCCTATCATCCTTCAAATTCAACTGGTCAGCTTCAAAATTCTTCTTCAGATAATCCATCTCAATCTCATGTCTACGGGTCAATTCACTTACCTTCTTAACCCAAGCTTCCTCTTTCTTTGAAAACCCATCAATCTCCTTCTTCATCACAGCCATTGAAGATTTCATCTTCTCTTTCTTCTTAGAAAACTCCTCATACTCCTGCATCCCTTTCTGAAAATGAGTGACACCCTCATCCACCAAGGCAGAAAGGTTGCAGGAACTCAACATCAACCTTGATATGAAGTGGTCACTTTCCATCCCCGATATAGCACCCCGGACGCCAGGGGGAGCAAAGTGAGCCAACACGTTAGCACAAACATTCGGATCTTTGAAACTGTCACCAACCTTCACACTCCAATCAGGAACATAAACTTCATCTTCGCTCAAGCCTTCAACGTCTTTGCTTGATGAACCTTGAACAGGGGTCATTACAACCTTCTTAGCGGAAGCCTTCTTCTTACCATGCACCACTAACTTTTTATCCTTCTCAACATCAAGATCTTAACCCTCGGAAACCTCAATATCCTCACTTAGATCCACAGGATTAGAAGAAGTGGATTGAGGTGCACTCCTTAGCAAACGACGAGCAGAACGACGGGTTGAAGCATTGGGAACAGTAGGCTTGGAAAAACCCTTGACATTAGAAACATTAACATAGCCAACATCCTCAAATCTCTGCTCTACACCCCTAGCAACAACATCATCACCTTCAACGACTTGGGCATCCGCAAAAACAACATTAGACGTATCATCACTCTTGATAAAATCCAAGGCAGACATAACTGCAAAACATTATAAAATGAAAATACATAAGCAACCAAAATCAGGGAAACCCAAAAAGGCGAAACAAGGAAAATGCATACCCTGGCCATTCCTCATAAGAACCGGATCCCGATTAGCCTTATACCACAATTTGCTAACATCCAACAGAACTAGCAAATGTTCGGGAAAGGGTCGAACCCTTGAAGGGAATTCTTGGATTGCCTTAAGAAAAACTTCATTCAAATCAGACTCGGAAGGCTCCAGTTCTTTGAGAACGACATCCGGGTGCCTCCACACCATTTTAAAAGGAAAAATAGAATCGGGGGAAAAATCGATCTTTCCAGGTACCAAGTGTGGTAACCATGGAAGAGATTACGCAGGTGTCAACTTTGGATGTCTCAAAGGTAAACCAATCACCGTTCTTCGCCAGACGGAAGAATCGGCGGAACAACAACAACGAAGGATCATAACCACAAGCCCGACATAAAACCTCGAAATGTAAAACCCTAGCCATACCCTTCGGATGGATTTGACCAAATAAAACCCGATAATACTCTAAAACGTTCAATACAAAAAGCGAGAAAGGATGACGAAGGTTGGAAAATTCAAAATGACTGCAGTATAAAGCAACAGACCCGGGAGGACATTGATCAATGGATTTATCACAACCCGGTGCAACCGGATTGGATTTAAGACCAATGCCCCATTCCACACAAAAACTCTCTACTTCCTCTTGGGTAAGGCGTGAAAAACTAACGAAAAGATCTTTCCGTGCACCCATGATCAAAGTAAAGAACTAGCAAAGCACACAAGAAAATGGGGACTAACTTGAGTTAAGGAGGACCAATCGGAATTCTCGGAGAAGATGAATGAAAAAGATTACCAAATGATGTTACTAAATGAAAAAGTAATAAACGAGAAGATTATTATTACCTATTGTACAAAAACCGCCGACTGAAAAACTGCCACACATCACATCACATCAGTTGTCAGTTTTAAATTCAAATTCTCAACTGTTCTCAACCCTCGAAGCCTTTAAGCCTTCAAGCCTTCAAACAATAAAAATAATGAAAAAGTCAGAAGCATTTAAGCATAAAACCCAAACACCTCTGAGTTCGGGGGCTGATGACGGGGGTAGCTCAGATCTCAAAAAATGACTAAAACACGTATTAGCTTAAAATGTTAAAGGGTTGAAAGCTTCATAACCCGGGAACTATGGTGAACAGCAAAAAGAACATGAACAGTAGCATGCCACTTCAATGATTGCTTGTCCACTCTCCCAGCCACAAAAGCAGAGCACATGCACAAGAAGCTCCCTTTTACTCGCAGGTCCAAACCTTTCAACCCCAAAATGGGTAAGTCTCCCACTACAAGCCAAGTTCACTAGTCCAAGGTTTCCCCTTTGAGAAACCTCATCCCTTATAAGAAGGAGACCATTGTGACACCTGTGTCACTTCAACCATCAAACAACTACCAAGACAATGAAATATTGCATTTCATACTTGGGATCTGTATAAATATGTGTATCTTTTGCACATATCAATTCTTGTTCGATTTCAAGCTCTAAATCGCTTTCTAGAAGGTTATACGCGCACTGATGCGTAAATATAACCAGTTTAATGCAACGAACACTCCAGAATAGTGAAATAGGCTTAACATATCTTAAATAACCTTTACTTAACTTAGAAATAAGTTTTCAAGGCTTTGGTATGGCAAAATCAGGTTAAATCGCTTACAGGGACTAAAGTTGACAAACTGCGAAAGTATGCCAATTTGAACTGTAACAGACATTCCGGAACATGGACATAAGTTAAACATACCATAAATATCCTTTACATAGCTTAGAAATAGGCTTTGAGGGGTTCGTTGTGCTAAAATAAACTTTTGGGCCATTCAGGGACTAAAAGCGTCAAAAAGTGCACAAGTTTGCACTTTCACGCATAACTTACATTCCGAATATATCCGTACATCCAAAAATTTATGTAAGCATTATGATATTATGATTTAGTGTTTGGCTATTCAAAAATCCATTCGTCACGCAATTTGGATCGTTTTTCGCGCTTATGCGCATTCCGTCGTAATTAAGCGAACATCGCGATAGTACGGCCAAACGAACTGACATCCGACATATTTTTGAGCATGTTTCATGTCCACAATGTTTAGGCATCATTTTGGGGCCTTAAATTTGGCTTGACGGGCCTTAGAAGTGCCGGAAATAAGCTTAAACACCAACAGGGACAAAAGCTGTCAAAATGCAAACATGTTTCTGATCTGTGCAGGCCAGGCGGCCCGCGTAAGATCAGTGTGTCCTTTACGTGGCCCGCGTCAGTGTCCCAGATCAGATAAGATCGATTAGTCAGCAGATTACAACTGTTAAACTCACAACCACAAACCCACACTTGCCCTTTCAGTCCATTAGGGGCGATTTTTAGTCACCACAACATTCCAACAAGTGTACGCACGAGATTCGATCACGTTATTCAAGAAACGATCTTAACAGTTCGGGAAATACTATAAATACCCCACCCTCATTTGCTTCAAACTCACAAGAATCTGATCTAATGTGCTCTAAGTTGAAACCTTTGTTTCATACCTGAGCTATTTTGATCTAGATTAGCATTCGGGGACCCTTCGTAAGTATTCCTTCGTTCTTTTATTGCTTTTCTAGTCCGAAAGTCAAACTTCGTTTGACTTTCTTCCTTGACCAGTTTATGGTCAATGCGAAGTTCGTTTGAACTTCGCAACGTGATTGTAATCACGATGGTTATAGTCCCTTGTGACTATGCCTACTGATTACCACGTTGTCTAGGGTCGCAAGGGTAAGCGATCTAATAAATCGCTTATACCTTCGAACCCAACCCATTTGGTCGATCATTAGGATCCGACCAAACACATTAGGTGACCATAGTATATAGGGAATAACCTTCCGAGGTTATACCTTATGGTCGCTTCGTTTAAGTAGTTGTATGATAGGTAGTTTATATGCCTTAGGTAAATTACCAAAATACCCCTTTGATGCCAAAATTCATTTTATACATATGTAACTAACATTTGACATCTAAACTGATTTGACAACAATATTAGACATCTTAAGGCATATGTTACTTGTCATAGGACTAGTTAAGCGGTCCGAACGCATTTCACGCGAACGACGCGTTAAAGTAGCATAAGCTACCTAAGCGGGTCGTAATGGGTCGTAAGCACTTATGTTAGGTTTCATTTAGTATGTAGGCTTTGTTACACCATATTACACATGTCTCCATACTCGTTTGGTTTACGAACCCTCATTCTATCCGATCCTCCGATTTAGGTCCGGTTTATTAACATAGTTACCTATATTAGGTGCCGTTTGATATCCGTGATCTCTAGCATTGCTTGGTGGTTATCTTAGGACTTTTGAGCAATCTCAAGGGAGTACATAGACCCCTCTTTTACTGTTTTCCAAACTGTTTTGGGGTGAAACACATGTGCCTACTTGTTACTTTCATGCTTTCCTGTTTTTCATATCATATACTTGCTATGTTTATTAATACATTTATAGTACATGATTTCAAGACATTTTATGCTATGTATGCCTATTGTGTGCATACTTAGTACATCACTTTACAATACATTTCATGCTATGTACGCCCATTGTGTGCATACTTAGTACATTGTTTTACATTACACTTATGCTATGTATGTCCATTATGTGCATACTTAGTACATTGTTTTATATTACACTTATGCTATGTATGTCCATTACTTGCATACTTAGTACATTGTTTTACATTGTATTTCAATTGCATATGCTCATCCAGCATATGAACACATTATACTACATTTTGAACCGTCGTAACCCTTTGATTATATGAACCGTTTGTAACTATTGAACCGTGTGAACCAGTTGTATCTGTTGACATGATTTACATTTGACAATAGACATTTGACTATACATAAACATTTCTACAATTGTTAAACATTTCATCTTGATGGTTTGGTTTGAGTAAGTGATTTAAGTAACGAGGCGTATGTAATATGATACAAGCACGGTGGATACGCCGCTGGTACTTCCTATATATAAGTGTTTGTATGGTATTACATATTGTAGCGTTATTTGAATCATTTCAATTTGAGACATATAACATTTTATACAAATAACATACTTTTGACAAGACATTGATTTACAAACAACTTATCTTATATAAACTCATTTTACATAGTTATTCATTTAACCATACATTATTCTCTTATTTATACATATCATCTGATCTTATCGCTTTTCAAATGATTTACAAGACAAAGCAAATTACAAGGTTCATGACTAAACATTTTCTCAAACATAAGTCATGAATTTTCTTTTCACAAAACCTATGTATCTCACAAGCATTTTTATGCTGACGTACCTATTTTCACATGTGTTTTCAGGAGATGATGCATAGGACTTATCAAGACATACTTAGGCGGACGTGTGCCTTAGTGACGTAAAACGAGACAAGAACTAGTTAATTTATGTTATGTACTCTTTGTTTCTTGTTTAAAACAATGTAAACTCTCATGTTTGATTAATAAAATGAAACTTCAATTGCCATGGATTTGAAACAATGAATTCTGTTACAACACTCCCCGACGTTTCCGCCACGTTTGGTTGTTCCACGTGGTCGGGGTGTGACAGAAAAGTTGGTATCAGAGCCAATGGTTATAGGGAATTAGGTTATTAGTAATGCTTTGACCTAGACTATAACCTTATTAGGACCCTAACGCGAGTTTACTTGCGTTTAGTCATAAAACGATACCGTCACCTATCCTTAGGCGACGACCACAACAAGCACATAAATTTCAAAACCACTTTGAAAAAACTAATCATCTGTTCTAGGATGATTGATTACTAGGTTTTGAACCATCTGTTATAAGGTTTTGAACCCCTTTGAGTTTTCAAAACCTTGTCAAAGTTTTGGGTCCTAAGTAGTGTGAACACATGCAAACTGGAAGAGTGAATGCATGTACCCTGAGTTTTCTGTCTAAGGCTAGAGTGTTCGTACAAATCCACATAATCGGACCAGTCATTCTTACCTGGGAACTCTTGGGGTGAGTGTCCACTTATAGGCGAGCATGTCTTCGCGATACACTATGAGGATCTATTTGCTTTGATTCAGCCTTTGTGTTGTTTATTTGCTTCGTGGTTCAAACAAATGACCATCAACCATGATTTTTGTCGGTAATTGTAACATCCTATTCTTACCCAATGCCATTTCATTTGTTTTCTCTCTTGTTTCCCCTTTTAGAATGCCTCCACGACGTGAAAATCCGGTATCTATTGAAGAGCTGGCAGCCGTCATTACACAGCAAATGACTGCTGCAATCCCGAACATCATTGCTCAATGTCACCAAGCTCTCAACAACAATAATGCTCTCTGCAACTTCAAGACGTTCAACTCGGCTAAGCCATCAAAGTTTTCTGGGTCTCAAGGAGCAACTGCACTTCTGCAATGGTTCGAGAGTCTAGAGAGCACCTTCAGGCATGTTCGATGTCCAAACGAGCGAAAGGTAGATTTCGCATCTAGTGTCTTTGAGAAACGAGCTTTGACGTGGTGGAACGGTGTGGTGAGAGATAGGGGTGCCGATGTGGCACTGGCTCAAACATGGGAAGAACTTAGAGCACTGATAATGAAGGAATTCTGTCCTCGTCACGAGATCAGGGCCTTGGAAAGGGAATTCAACGATCTTAAGCAAGACAGCGGTGAACATCGAGCATACACTGATCGATATGAGGAGCTGAGCCTGTTGTGTCCTACCATGGTTACGCCTTTGGATAAGGCGATCGAAAAATACATTGATGGTCTCCCTGACTCAGTTCAGGACATTGTTACTGGTAGTAACCCCACTACGGTTAGGCAGGCCATTGAGCTATCTGCAACCTTGACTGAATCTCAGATCAGGAAACGTAAACTTTTTCGAAAGGGTGACAAGAAGCCAATCGAGGAATCAAAGACCATGGATGAACAGACTGGATCCCTTGAGCGGTCAAAGAAGCGAAAGGCTTCTCAGAACTTCGCCATGGTTACTCACAATGATCAAGCCGTCCCCAACCAACCAGCTCAACCCCCTGCCAGGAAGCCATACAATGGAACTTTACCCTTGTGCAACCAATGTAACCTTCATCATCATGGTAATGTGAAGTGCCGCGAATGCCAAATTTGTGGACGTAAAGGTCATACAGCAAAAGTTTGCCGAGCTGCAGTTGCACCAAATCAAGCTGACAAGAATCCTGCTCAAGCTCTCTTTCCACCAGGTTCTTGCTACAGATGTGGAGAGATGGGTCATTTCCGAAGAAATTGCCCAAAGCTTGCAAATGCTAATCCAGCGCAGGGATGAGCATCTGACCGACTAGAAGACAACACCCTTTAGAAATAATCATGTCTTATGTATTATTTTCTTTTGTTGTCAAGGTCCATGAAACAGTCGTTATCATTGTTTATAAATAAATCTTTTATTTACATTTCAATGTATTTATGAGGTTGTATGTAAAAACAACATATCCCTTACAATACCGACAATTAAGGAATCGTATTCCTTGAAAAGCAAACTACCCCAAAATAATTTCTCTATTTCATGATCTCTTACGTTTTCCATGAAATTCCTAAGTACCCGTTTCTTCCAAGAAAACAAAGTACAAGGCGCAAGTTACAACACTGGACGAATACCCAAAGTACCACTATAAATCCTTAATAGGGTACCTAAGCGTATTTCCGTAAATCCTAAAATTGTTATGTTCCTTAATTCGAATATTACGTTTCTTTGAGAACAAAATCGAATTTTTGGGAGATCTTCCTATCTTTTCAGATAGATCCCAGAGGACATTGAAGTCCATCGACTGGTTTCCATATCCATATTCAATCAATAGCAAGTTAATAACAAATTAATAATCGAGTTAAACAATTATGTGATTAAGTGCTTATGTGTTCCCTTTTATGTTTTTGTGTGATCCAAATTTTGTTATCCAAATCCTCGTAGAATCTTCCATATCTTCGTATAAGGGATTCATAGTAGGATACCCAAAGGTACTACCTAAAATCCTTAATGGACTTCTACATCGTAGTTAAGTCCCTTGGATTATAAAGTACTACTCCATACTTAGACCCCATGAGTGGTCTAGTTAAACAGATCGATCCAAAAAAATCTGGTTAGGAACATCATGTGATGATATAGCTGAAAGAACTCCTTGGTGGCCTAATTAAAAGGATCATTTGTCGATCTAATTAAAAGGACCCTATGGTAGTCTAGTCACACTCATCACAGGTTTGATTTTCCTCCCCTAAAACATTACAAGACAAACTGTGCGGACTATGCAAGGAATTACGTAATTATGGATGCATACATAATTATGGAATACAGTGCACAGAAACCACAACGAGTTTTGTCATGTGTCTAGAGTTGATTCGTTCATTTTCGTTTCTGAAGAAATTTGGGAAAATGACTCATTCAATTCATTTTCGTTTCTGAAGAAATTTGGGAAAATGACTCATTCCGTTCATTTTCGTTTCTGAAGAAATTGTGAAAAAATGACTCATTCCGTTCATTTTTGTTTCTGAAGAAATTGTGAAAAATGACTCATTCCGTTCATTTTTGTTTCTGAAGAGGTTGTGGAAAATGACTCATTCCGTTCATTTTCGTTCCTGAAGAAATCATGGAAAATGACTCATTCCGTTCATTTTCGTTCCTGAAGAAATCATGGAAAATGACTCATTCCGTTCATTTTCGTTCCTGAAGAAATCATGGAAAATGACTCATTCCGTTCATTTTCGTTTCTGAAGAAATGATGGAAAATGGCTCATTCCGTTCATTTTCATTCCTGAAGAAATCGTGGAAAATGACTCATTCCGTTCATTTTCGTTCCTGAAGAAATTGTGGAAAATGACTCATTCCGTTCATTTTCGTTTCTGGAGGAATTGTGGAAAATGAATCGTTCCGTTCATTTTCGTCTCTGAAGGATACCCATTAAGGAAAATAACTCATCCCGTGTATTTTTCGGTTCTGAAAAATTTTCCATCGAAGGAAAATGAATATCCCTAATTCTTCCTTCATTTCCATTTCTGAAAATGTTCGTTAAAGAGGAATATCAGGATATGCCTTATCCTTGATGGTTATTTAACACAAAGTCACAGACATGCTCCTACAAATAAATTTCAGGACAAAATTTCCTAAAGTATGGGAGACTGTGACACCTGTGTCACTTCAACCATCAAACAACTTCCAAGCCAATGAAATATTGTATTTCATACTTGGGATCTGTATAAATATGTGTATCTTTTGCACATATCAATTCTTGTTCGATTTCAAGCTCTAAATCGCTTTCTGGAAGGTTATACGCGCACTGATGCGTAAATATAACCAGTTTAATGCAACGAACACTCCGGAATAGTGAAATAGGCTTAACATACCTTAAATAACCTTTACTTAACTTAGAAATAAGTTTTGAAGGCTTTGGTATGGCAAAATCAGGTTAAATCGCTTACAGGGACTAAAGTTGACAAACTGCGAAAGTATGCCAATTTGAACTGTAACAGACATTCTGGAACATGGCCATAAGTTAAACATACCATAAAAATCCTTTACATGGCTTAGAAATAGGAATTGAGGGGTTCGGTGTGCTAAAATAAACTTTTGGGCCATTCAGGGACTAAAAGCGTCAAAAAGTGCTCAAGTTTGCACTTTCACGCATAACTTACGTTCTGAATATATCCGGACATCCAAAAATTTATGTAAGAATTATGATATTATGCTTTAGTGTTTGGCTTGTCAAAAATCCATTCGTCACGCAATTTGGATCGTTTTTCGCGCTTATGCGCATTCCGTCGTAATTAAGCGAACATCGCGATAGTACGACCAAACTAACTGACATCCGACATATTTTTGAGCATGTTTCATGTCCACAATGTTTAGGCATCATTTTGGGGCCTTAAAGTTGGCTTGACGGGCCTTAGAAGTGCCGGAAATAAGCTTAAACACCAACAGGGACCAAAGCTGTCAAAATGCAAACATGTTTCTGATCTGTGCAGGCCAGGCGGCCCGCGTAAGATCAGTGTGTCCTTTACGCGGCCCGCGTCAGTGACCCAGATCAGATAAGATCGATTAGTCAGCAGAATACAGCTGTTAAACTCACAACCACAAACCCACACTTGCCCTTTCAGTCCATTAGGGGCCATTTTTAGTCACCACAACATTCCAACAAGTGTACGCACGAGATTCGATCACGTTATTCAAGAAACGATCTTAACGGTTCGGGAAATACTATAAATACCCCACCCCCACTTGCTTCAAACTCACAAGAGTCTGATCTAATGTGCTCTAAGTTGAAACCTTTGTTTCATACCTGAGCTATTTTGATCTAGATTAGCATTCGGGGACCCTTCGTAAGTATTCCTTCGTTCTTTTATTTCTTTTCGAGTCCGAAAGTCAAACTTTGTTTGACTTTCTGCGTTGACCAGTTTATGGTCAATGCGAAGTTCGTTTGAACTTCGCAACGTGATTGTAATCACGATGGTTATAGTCCATTGTGACTATGCCTACTGATTACCATGTTGTCTAGGGTCGCAAGGGTAAGCGATCTAATAAATCGCTTATACCTTCGAACCCGACCCATTTGGTCGATCATTAGGATCCGACCAAACACATTAGGTGACCATAGTATATAGTGAATAACCTTTCGAGGTTATACCTTATGGTCGCTTCGTTTAAGTAGTTGTATGATAGGTAGTTTATATGCCTTAGGTAAATTACCAAAATACCCCTTTGATGCCAAAATTCATTTTAAACATATGTAACATAACTTTTGACATCTAAACTGATTTGACAACAATATTAGACATGTTAAGGCATATGTTACTTGTCATAGGACTAGTTAAGCGGTCCAAACGCGTTTCACGCGAACGACTCGTTAAAGTAGCATAAGCTACCTAAACGGGTCGTAATGGGTCGTAAGCACTTATGTTAGGTTTCATTTAGTATGTAGGCTTTGTTAGACCATATTACACGAGTCTCCATACTCTTTTGGTTTACGAACCCTCATTCTATCCGATCCTCCGATTTAGGTCCGGTTTATTAACATAGTTAACTATATTAGGTGCCGTTTGATATCCGTGATCTCTAGCATTGCTTGGTGGTTATCTTAGGACTTCTGAGCAATCTCAAGTGAGTACATAGACCCCTCTTTTACTGTTTTCCAAACTGTTTTGGGGTGAAACACATGTGCCTACTTGTTACTTTCATGCTTTCCTGTTTTTCACATCATATACTTGCTATGTTTATTAGTACATTTATAGTACATGATTTCAAGACATTTTATGCTATGTATGCCCATTGTGTGCATACTTAGTACATCACTTTACAATACATTTCATGCTATGTACGCCCATTGTGTGCAAACTTAGTACATTGTTTTACATTACACTTATGCTATGTATGTCCATTACGTGCATACTTTGTACATTGTTTTATATTACACTTATGATATGTATGTCCATTACATGCATACTTAGTACATTGTTTTACATTGCATATCTGTTGCATATGCTCATCCAGAATATGAACACATTATACTACATTTTGAACCGTCATAACCCTTTGATTATATGAACCGTTTGTAACTATTGAACCGTGTGAACCAGTTGTATCTGTTGACATGATTTACATTTGACAATAGACATTTGACTATACATAAACATTTCTACAATTGTTAAACATTTCATCTTGATGGTTTGGTTTGAGTAAGTGATTTAAGTAACGAGGCGTATGTAATATGATACAAGCACGGTGGATACGCCGCTGGTACTTCCTATATATAAGTGTTTGTATTGTATTACATATTGTAGCGTTATTTGAATCATTTCAATTTGAGACATATAACATTTTATACAAATAACATACTTTTCACAAGACATTGCTTTACAAACAACTTATCTTATACAAACTCATTTTACATGGTTATTCATTTAACCATACATTATTCTCTTATTTATACATATCATCTGATCTTATCGTTTTTCAAATGATTTACAAGACAAAGCAAATTACAAGGTTCATGACTAAACATTTTCTCAAACATAAGTCATGAATTTTGTTTTCACAAAACCTATGTATCTCACAGGCATTTTTATGCTGACGTACCTATTTTCACATGTGTTTTCAGGAGATGATGCATAGGACTTATCAAGACATACTTAGGCGGACCTGTGCCTTAGTGACGTAAAACGAGACAAGAACTAGTTAATTTATGTTATGTACTCTTTGTTTCTTGTTTAAAACAATGTAAACTCTCATGTTTGATTAATAAAACGAAACTTCAATTGCCATGGATTTGAAACAATTAATTCTGTTACAACACTCCCCGATGTTTCCGCCACGTTTGGTTGTTCCACGTGGTCGGGGTGTGACAACCATGGTCAACACAATGATGACTCCAGAATTGCTAGAAGTGGCACCAACTCCCCGATTCTTCTTCTTCTCTTCCTTAGGAACTTGTTTTATGCTCGTTTCTATTCTTCACTTTAAAAAATACATCACCTTCCTTCACCACGTTCTCAGCCGGTTTCTTATCAGCTTGGAAATGTGGGGGACCCCACGACCTGCGTTAGGCAAATCTAAACCCTTCAAGCCTTTTGCCTAACCAGACTAATCGCTATCCGTGGTCTTGTATTTGTTGCATCAACAAATCCATTAAAAACATTTGACCGGCCTCTTTTTGTGAACATTTGATCATTTTATTTTTTGAGATGGACACGGATATTACACTTTATTGTCATGGAACCACCACCTCGTTTCCTTGGGAGATCTCCCATTTTTGCAGTTCTTCTCATATCATTCATCACCAGCGGGGTGTTACTCTCATATCGAAAACTCACCATCGATTACTTGAGTTTGAAAGTTTAAGGTTAGAAGATCAAGCGAGTTATATAAGAATACAAACCTAAATAGAGCTTGAGAGCATGAAGACGATGTTGATGCATACAAAACCAACGGTCATGGCAGGAAGAGTAAATTACAAAACACGTCCTTTATGTATGTCACTTATTGCAAAGTGTGTCCTTTGTCTTTAAAAATTATAAAAAACGTACTCGATGTTTGGAAATCCTTATATGTTACGTCCTTTAGCCCCAACACAGTTAGTTTTTATGGTTAAATATGACCAAATGGACCTCACATGAGGGTGTTTTGGTCATTTTACCCAAAATACTAAAATAAATAATCAAATGTGTATATATATACACACTCACATAAACACCCCCTCTCTCTCACACAACACACCAGCTCTCTCTAATTGTTGGACCACCACCGGACCGATCACCACCATACACATCACCGGACCATTGCCATCACCTGCACGCACCTGCACACACCTCACTTTTTAACCAATAAAAACAGAACTTTGTCTTGTTTTTTTTTCTTTTGAAACTCGACGCGACACCAAAAAAATTTAATCAAACAAAGTCAAACAACCAAAGAAAATTAAATAAAACTTAAGACTTTGGTTTTTTTCCCTTTACTTTGTAGATGACGTAAACCGAATAAAGATCAAAGAATTAAACCAACTTGTTTAATCAAGAAAAAAAATACAAATTTGCACTTCCCTTTCTTTCTTGAATCTCGTGACAACCCAACTATTTGAGGCTTCAACTAGTGATTTTTTTTCTTGAATTCCTTAGCGAATCAGCAGCAAAAAGAAATAAGAACCCAACTATTGCCACAGAAAAGCCCCCGATGGTTCTCTTATTGCGAATTAGATCCGTTCGTCTCTTGTTGCAGGTGGTTCAGAACCACGACCCCGACGGTTTAGATCCGTTCGTCTCTTGGTTGGGGCTCAATTTTAGATCCGTTCGCTGGATGTTGCAGGTGGTTCAGAACCACGACCATGGTGGAGGTCGTGATGGTGTTGGTTTGATCATAGGTGGATGGTAGTGGGGTGGGTGGTGGCGGTGGTGGTTCTAGAGGGAGAAAGTGTGTGTGAAGAGAGAAGAGAGAGAAAACAGATCTTCTGTATATATATTTATAAGTATATATACATATATAGTTTTAAAATTATTTTATTTATTGTTTTTTATGATAATTTATTTTAGCATTTAGGTAAAATGATCAAAATACCCTTTATGTGGGGTCCAGTTGGTCATATTTAACCATAAAAACTAACTGGGTTAAGGCTAAAGGACGTAACATGTAAGGGTTTGCAAATGTAAAGTACGTTTTTTGTAATTTTTGAAGACAAAGGACACACTTTGCAATAAGTGACATACATAAAGGACGGGTTTTGTAATTTACTCTGGCGGGAACCATGAATCATAGAACATATTTAAAACTCTAGTCAAAAGCCCCCGTCAAACAAACACCAATCAAGAAATGTATCCATGCATAATAATAATAATAATAATAATAATAATAATAATAATAATAATAATAATAATAATAATAATAATAATAATAATAATCATCATCATCATCATAATCATCATCATCATAATCATAATAATCATAATCATGATAATAATAATAATAATAATAATAATAATAATAATAATAATAATAATAATAATAATAATAATAAATGCTCGTTAATGCACAATATCGTTCTACGAATTTTAAAACTTATTACCATTCAAAAATATTAATCCCTATCATTTATTATCGTATTGGTCTTTTGTTAACTAATAGTTACGTAGTTATCATAGTTGGTCCAATGTTAACTACTAGGTTAGAGGTCTAGAAACATGTAAAGAGATGAGTCAACAAACAAACCTAAACAGATATGACCATTGCTGTAAATGTGTGGATGAAGTAGAGCTGGAGGAACAAAAATAAGTAAATAAAATGTTCAACGAACATAGCAAAACAAAAGTAAGATCATGACTTTTAACTTGAAATAAGAAACTAATCTTCCAGAACAAAGAGTTTCAAACATCTGAAATCATAACCCTAATGATACTGACCAACAATAGTGATGCCATACTTTGATATATGACTCAAATTCTTACCATTCTGCACAGACATCACATTGAATCATTAGGTCATCAGGATTGTATGCATCTCGCAATTACCATACCTGCCAAGTAACACAAAACATCAAAAAGAAACAATTATTATTAATGGACAATAGCCTAACCTATAACTGGACTCATCACGATGCCTGCATCAAGAGCTTTACAGCGTCAGCGTGACGCAGATCGTGGTCAAGAGTACATTCGTAGTCTCTGTTGATTTACCAAGAGTCAACAACAATAGAGTGGTCATCATCGAAGATTAGATTGACGGTTAAAGGCAGTAGCGCTTGTGAGACATCAGTGTCTTCTCTTCCGGAGAAAATCAAATTCCGGCTATACTCAAATGTAAAAGGGGAACGAAACCCTGAAAATGTGCAACAAATACTGAAAATGTAAAGGGGGAACGAAAATATAATATGCAACAAATACTGAAAATGTAAAGGGGGAACGAAACCCTGAATAAAAAATAGATTTGAAAAGAAAGGAAATAAACTAACTAACCTTACCCCATAAGATCTCTTTAGAAAATCAACAAACAACTACAAGTGTATTCACAATCTGCAACCTCAAAAACGAATTAGGCGGCCCACCATTCTCCTTTCATCCGGGCTGGAAATCGGCCCCTTTTCGAGCTCCTCCATTGCCTTAACAAACCTAGGCCTCATTTCCCTAACAAGCCCGTCTGTAAACCTGATCCAAATCATATCCAAATACAACCGTAGTCCTTTATGCTGGTACGACCATTCAATGTACTGATGTGTGTAAAATGCAACATATAAATTACCTCAAATGAGGCATAAAACAAACCCTTTTTTAGTACTAATGTTGGAAAAAGTGTGCTTTTGTCTTCCTTTTGTATTCTCAGGACCAAATGAGAATAAATGAACAAAAGGAACAAATATGCAGCAAAAACTAACATAAATACAAAGAAAAGGAATAAACATGGCATCATCGAAGATTAGATTGACGGTTAAAGGAAGTAGCGCTCGTGAGACATCAGTGTCTTCTCTTCTGGAGATAATCAAATTTCAGCTATACTCAAAGATTATAATATGCAACAAATACTGAAAGTGTAAAGGGGGAACGAAACCCAGAATAAAAAAGAGTTTTGAAAACAAAGGAAACAAACTAACTAATCTTACCCCGTAAGATCTCTTTAGAAAATCAACAAACAACTTCAAGCGTATTCAAAATCTACAACCTCAAAAACGAATTAGGCGGCCCACCATTCTCCCTTCATCCGGGCTGGAAATCGGCCCCTTTTCGAGCTCCTCCATTGCCTTAACAAACCTAGGCTTCATTTCCCTGACAAGCCCGTCTGTAAACCTGATCCAAATCATATCCAAATACAACCGTAGTCCTTTATGCTGGCATGACCATTCAGTGTACTGATGTGTGTAAAATGCAACATATAAATTACATCAAATGAGGCATAAAACTAACCCTTTTTTAGTACTAATGTTGGAAAAAGTGTGCTTTTGTCTTCCTTTTGTATTTTCAGGACCAAATGAGCTTAAATGAACAAAAGGAACAAATATGCAGCAAAAACTAACATAAATACAAAGAAAAGAAATAAACGTGGCATGCCCAACCCCTCGACAACATCTTCCCAAGCAAAAACAAGAAACAGAAGGCTGATCACGGCCCCGTGCCCAGCGAACATGGGGGCGTAGCCAGGAGTCTGCAGAAAATGACAAAGTGTAGAAGCTTCTATTCCCAGCACGGGGGCGTGCCCAGCTCAACGCGGGCCATGGTCAACGCTAAGATTCGCCGAATCTTGCAAATCTTGATAGTACAAATATGCTTCTACACACGGGGCCATGCCTAGCGAACACGGGGGCGTGTGGAGCCTAACACAGACAATTGTAATTAATGAAGAAAGAGAAAGTGGATGGTCACGGGGCCGTGTCCGGGCTTCTGTACTGGCTATAAATAGGGGTGCTTGGTTCACTTCAAAGGCATCCCTTGGCAAACCACCTCTCTCCCACTTCACCACCACTCCACCACCACTACAACACCCACATCCACCACCATCATCCATCATCCACCTTAGAGTAGTCTCGGGATCCAAGATAGATAGTAAGAGTTCTTTTCAATCAAAGGCCATGTTTGGCTAAGTCTCTTACATCACTTGGTGAAGACAAGCATTTAATCTAATACTTTTGATTTTTAATCATTTCACACTTTTTATTTGGTTTTGTATTAATGACTTTAATAACTAGTTTCTTATGTTGAAGGTGAAACTTCCTTATCATTTTTCCGTGGTGTCTTAGTCACACCCTGACTTTTGTGGAAGCGTGATTTGGCATGACTTGCTTAATATCATTGCATTCAACCATAACAAACAAGTATATGATAAAACCAAGATGTTCATCCATATATAGTTTTCAAAATAATACAACCGTTATTGTTTAACAACAAACTAAGACTTTAAGTTTAGAACACATGACTACCACAGCTTAAAGTTCCATACTGGACTTCACAAAAGACATAACATGTCACACCCCGACCACGTAAAACAACAAAACGTGGCGGAAACGTCGGGGAGTGTTGTAACAGAATCATTGTTTCACAACCATGGATTAAATAATTTCGTTTTATTGAATTATTGAACTCATTGTTTCAGTACAAATCAGATAATTACAAATATTATCTTTCAAATTTTAAAGTCACTAAGGCACGAGTCCGTCCTATGTATAGCATGTATCAACAATCATCGCATAGCAGTACCTGAAACATGTGTAAAAATAGGTACGTCAGCATAAAAATGCCTGTGAGATACATAGGTTTTGTTTATGCATGATTCATGACTTATAAGTTTAAAAGAATGTTTTAACAAAAAGTAGTCATGAATCTAAAAATGTTTTCTTTATAAAATCATGTGAAAACTTGTGAGGAAAAATGTTGATATAAAAGAACGATGCATAATAAATAATCAAGTAAAATGAGCTTATAAAATAATGTTTTGGTTAAAATGTTTGAAGTATATATAAGAATATACTTTGGTTTTAAGAAAGTCGATTAGGTAATATATCAAAATATATTTCGGTTCCAAAATCGTTAAACAGATAGTATATTAAATATACTTTAGTAGTCAAAATAATCGTTTTGGTAGTATATCAAAAGTATACTTTGGATTGATAAATAACATATTAAACTATGTTTTGGTTGAAATAATAACATATTTAAAATATGTTTTGGTAGATAACAAAATATATGTTGTTTTGTACAATATCACACATGAGAGCATATCAAACTATCCTTTTGGGAGTATAACTTAATATACAAAAATAATGTGATTTAAGAATTCAATCAGACCTAGTGCATCAAAATACACATTTGAGACTATAGGGATACCACAAAGGCAATCCCTATTTGGATGGAGAAACAAATTGGTTTCAGACATTCCATAACAACAGGAATGGGGTGTCAAATCCTATAGCGCTATATCATACTACCAATCGGTCTGGTGAACAAAATATGTACTATCCAACAATTAATTTTATACTCTTTGGAAAAAGTAGAGTTTAAACCATAAATAATCAGTCGGTTTGTCAAAAGATAAGTAATAATATGTATAATCAATTATACTTTAAAATCGTGAACATAACAAATAGGTACACATGCTTCACCCCAAAACATTGAAAATAGTAAAAGAGGGGACTATGTACTCACTTGAGGGTGCTTAGAAGTCTTGAATAACAACCAAGCAAAGCTAGAGGGAGTACGGAATCAAACGGCACCTAATATAGGTAACTATGTTATTAAACGACTCCTAAACCGGGAGATAGGATAGAATGATGTTCTATAAATCAAATGAGTAATTGAATTCATATGGTATGATTTAGTAGAGCTAACATTCTGATTTGAAAGTCTACCTAAGTGCTTTTGACCCGTTTCGACCCATTATGGTAGTATAAGCTACTATAATGCGTCGTTAGCGTAAGACTATGTTCGGATGGTTAACTATGTGCTATGCCAAGTCTTACATGCCCAATTATGCGTAAACATGTTACTAAATCAGATTATATGTCAAAAATATGTTCACATAATCAAAATACGGATTTATGCTTCAAAAGGGCGTTTTGGTCATTTCCTATGGGCATACAAGCTAACTAGCAAATGACTAACCAATCCTATGTGATCATAAGGTATAACCTCAGGGGTTATTCCCTATATAACTATGATCACTGAGTAAGCTTGGTCGGATCCTAATGATCGACCAAACGGGTCGGGTTCGAAAGTTTAAGCGGTTGTTTAGACCGCTTAACTAACGACCCTAAACAAGCACCAAACTATTAGTGACGAGTTAAACATGTCAAAACATGTTTAACCTACTGATTTGGTATCAAAAAAATGGGTTTTGATACCCGAAAATAGTTCCGTTGCAAAATGCGTGCTAAAACGCATTTTGACCGAAACTTTGACTTGTCACTATGCCTAGTTAATGTGGTAATCAGTAGGTATAATCACTAAGGATTATAACCATTGTGATTACAATCACATTGCAAAGTTCAATTGAACTTTGACTTGACCAATTGACTAGTCAAACTGAAAGTCAAACACTGTTTGACTTTTTAAACTAGTAAGCAATAAAAGAAATGAAAGAATGCTCACTAAAGTCCTTGCTATCTTTTCTACAAAGGAAATAAGCTCCCAATCAGATGAGAAAGCTCTCCAAAGCAGATTAAAGAAGGGAATGAGGAAATGACCAAGTGAATGAATGAAATTTGAAGGCTATTTATAGTTGTTGCAAGATCACAAGATCATTACAAGTGTTTGTGTAGCCTCCAAGCAAGGAATCATGGCTATACAAGTGTTATGGAACAGCTAATTTACTTGGAGAGTCGTTTACTTGGAGCCCAAAACAAGAGATTTGCATAAAAGTCCCTGAATTATCAAACTGTTGCTGAAAACAACATTCTGGTCGATGGGCGTTGTCACACCCCCAAAATCCACATGCGGAGTATCACCGCTTGGAGGCGTGACTGACCAGGATCAAACCACTAATCATATTGAACAAGTAAATAATTAAATGTAAAAGTCCAACCAGCACGTTTAGTGTCCAAAACGAACATAGTTAAGTTATGAGCGGAAGCATAATGTTCAAAACCAAATCAAAAGTTTAATTATCCAAATGTTTAACATGGCACAGAGCTGTCCATGTCCCACAACGACTCTTCCTTGTGCAAGCTCCAGCTAAGTACCTAAAGACCTGCAAAGCATGTAGTAACGAGTCAACAACAAGTTGAGTGAGTTCACGTTTGGGTGTCCAGTTTATAGTTATTCCGAAAACACAGTTTGCTCTTTACCAGCTATCCAGCCGTGGGGGTTACCCCATAGTTCGAAAAACGTTTATTAGTTACTCGTTCTTACGTTGGCTATTCCAGCCCGGCTCTATGGCCGTGGGGGCTACCCCATGTTTAATTCACCAGACTCGTTACCATATCGACTACTAACGTTCGTCATGTTTAAGTGCCCTAACGTCTGTGTCTATCATCACTGACTTGCCATAGTCCATTAGTCCACGCCCGTCCTCTGCGGCACGGTGTGAGGTTTGTTAAACCTAGTAGCGCTATTTAACTAATGACCCGTTCGCCATTGGCCTCGGCGATTAAGTCGATATAAAAGGAGGGACTTCGTTGATAGAGTTCTAGTCTAGTATAGTTAAATCCGTCTCATACTGGACGAGGAATCTACGTTCCTGAATACGTCTCAACAGGACGAGGAATCTATATTCCTTAACCCATTCCCAACCCCTGGGAACCCCATGCTTTGTAACGAAGTGTGAACTCACCTTGGTTTGCTCGACAGATTACACAGAAAAGTCAAGTCTAGCAGCTAGTGGTCAACCACGTCCTAACATGGTTATCATACAAGTCAGGTTTTGGTGTCAAGTAGCGCACACAAGTATCACATTGATAACATACAAGAAACACATACGAAACATGGCAAACATGCAACCTCACGTAAACCCATTTACTTTGTGCGACCCGAAAGGTTAAGCCCAATAATCAAAACAGTCCAACAAGTAAGTGGCCCAGTAATTAAACAACTAAACCATTTGTGCGATCCATTATCCCTTGTGCGATTGGATTCATCCGGCCCAATACATACCCGGCCCAACAGTTAAGTGACACTACACCTTGTGCGACCCAGATCCCATTGTGCGACTCGTGTTGGGCTTTGAGGCCCAACAGTTAAACATATTACATCTAGTGCGATCCAGCAAGCCTTGTGCGACTGGAGGTATCTTGTACGACTGACAAGGCTTGTGCGAATGGTCTCCTTATGCGACTAAGGGTCTTGTGTGATTAGTTGTTCAATATCCGAAAGTTATGCCAAACAGTTACATTGTTTTCCAAAATTCGATCATGTTACAATCATTGCAATGGTTTCCAAAATTCACAATTTACTAATAAATGTTAACAACTTCCATATCAAACAAAAATCGATCAAATCATTCTTTTTAACAATTGTTTCACCTAACCCTAACATCATGATTATGAACAACAACCCCACATGATCATCATCGAAATAAACAACAAATGGCCGACAACTTATCAAATATTATTATATGTTCCGATTTCATGAGTGTCCAGCCAATTACATGCATGCAAATCAGAATTATCATATATTAATTTGAACATGCACTGAGATCTATTCCATTTAAAATACATGTAACAACCACAAAACATACTGACAATTCATGTGCAAGTAATAATGAAGGATCCTTAAAATACAAATCCATTCAATTCACATGGTACTAGCAACAGTCATTGGTAACATAAATGATCACATGGCCGCCATTTTTGATTGTCATGGTTATCCAACTTTATCAACTATTGACCTCAAATCTATTGAATCATCAAAGCCTATTGCTACATCAACATGTGTCATCATACATATATAATTTGATAGATCCGATTGCACATAAGCAGAATCATCATTCAATATTATAACAACCACAATATCAAGTATCAAGTATTAGCAAGTTAATAAATTATTAGACACTAACCGAAAGATAGAGGGTGATCCGATTCAAGGAGGTGATCTTCGATTGAGAGAGAGAGTGTGCCGTCAAGTTAAAGAGAGAGAGAATGAGAGGAAGCTAGGGTTTGTGTGTTTAGAATGTTTAGCAAAACAAGTGAGGAGTATACTCTATCCCCTAATGTTATGCGAAAAAGAGAAGGAGTGGGCCGAACCCTCAATGGGCTGCCCATAGGTCCGAATACAAAGTGTAGCCCAAATGGGCTTGTGCGATCGAATGGTGTTGTGCATTTGGGTCGTTCCTGTACATTCATACATACAACACAACATATATTCACTTAACATTCAATAACGTAATATTCCATTAAATCATCCCATACACATAATCACATAAAGTTTACGTTACAAAGATAGGTTCGAAAATATGAGTTGTCACATTATCCCCAAGTTGAAAGAAATTTCGTCCCGAAATTTAGCACGTACTCACTGAGGATGCTAGTTAAGTTGCATGGTTTTCCTGGTTTTCCTGGGGTGTCACATCCTCCCCCCGTTGATCTGGAATTTCGTCCCGAAATTCCGTAGCTTCAGCCTCAGTAGTGGTTGTACCGGTTGCGAACAGTTGGGGATACTTTTGTTTCATCTGATCTTCGCGTTCCCAGGTGAACTCTGGGCCGCGACGTGAGTTCCAACGAACTCGAACGAGAGGTATTCTAGTACGCTTGAGGACCTTAACATCCCGGTCCGTGATTTCAACAGGTTCCTCGACGAATCGTAACTGCTCGTCGATAGTGAGCTCCTTCAAAGGAACTATGTGGGTCTCATCTGACAGACATTTCTTCATATTCGACACGTGGAAAACATCGTGAACTGCACTGAGTTCTGCTGGTAAGTTCAGTCTGTAGGCCACCTTGCCTATTTTCACAATGACTTCGAAAGGTCCAACGTATCGTGGGTTAAGTTTGCCCCGTTTACCAAAACGAACCACACCCTTCTAGGGTGAAACCTTGAGTAGTACACGCTCCCCAACCTGGAGCTCTAGGGGTTTTCTGCCCTTATCAGCGTAGACTTTCTGACGGTCACGAGCTGCCGCCATTCGTTGTCGTATCTGAGCAATTTTCTCTGTTGTGTCCACCACATGTTCTGGACCAGTAATCTGACTATCCCCCACCTCTGCCCAACAAAGAGGTGATCGGCATTTACGCCCATACAATGTCTCAAACGGAGCAGCTTTAATGCTGGTGTGGTAGCTATTGTTGTACGAAAACTCCACAAGTGGCAGATGCTTTTCCCAGCCGTTGCCAAAGTCAATTACACATGCCCTAAGCATGTCTTCGAGGGTCTAGATGGTACGTTCCGACTGCCCATCCGTTTGCGGGTGATAAGCTGTGCTCATATCTAACCTTGAGCCAAAGGACTTGTGCATTGCCTGCCATAGTTCTGAAGTAAAACGTGCATCTCGATCCGAGATGATAGAGATGGGCACCCCGTGCCTTGAGACAACTTCCTTGAGATATACTTCTGCTAGGGTGGAGAACTTATCCGTTTCTTTGATAGCCAGGAAGTGAGCAGACTTTGTGAGTCAATCCACGATCACCCAAATAGTATCATTACCACGTTGAGATCTAGGCAGGCCAGTAACAAAATCCATGGAAATTTGCTCCCATTTCCATTGTGGTATATCTGGTTGTTGAAGGGGGCCTGAAGGTTTCTGGTACTCCGCCTTGACTCTCGCACAAGTCAAGCACTTGCCAACGTATGTTGCTATATGGGCCTTCATGCTAGGCCACCAATATGTGGTTTTGATATCGTGGTACATTTTATCCGAACAAGGATGTACTGAGTAGCGAGACTTGTGTGTCTCATCCATCACAAGTTCTCGTAGGTTGCCATAAACTGGAACCCATATGCATCCTGTTACATAGTAAGCACCATCTTCCTTCTGTTCTAAGCGTTGCCTTGAGCCGCGTAGGGCTTCGGCCCTGACGTTTTCTGGTTTCAATGCTTCTACCTGAGCATTTCGTATTTGCGAAGGAAGACTAGACTGTATAGTAAGTTGTAAAGCTCGTACGCGCTTGGGCGCAATGTCCTTCCGACTGAGGGCGTCAGCCACAACATTGGCTTTGCCCGGGTGGTACCTGATCGAGCATTCGTAGTCATTCAGCAGTTCGACCCATCGTCGATGTCGCATATTGAGTTCCTTCTGTTTAAAGATGTGCTCGAGGCTCCTGTGATCAGTGTAGATAGCGCATTTGGTACCATATAGGTAGTGTCTCCATATCTTAAGTGCAAAACAACAGCTCCCAGCTCTAAATCGTGTGTGGTGTAGTCTTTTCATGAACTTTGAGTTGGCGTGAGGCGTAGGCTATAACTTTATCCTGCTGCATCAATACGCAACCAAGACCCTGAATGGATGCGTCGCAGTAAACCACGAAGTCGTCTGTGCCCTCTGGCAATGAAAGAATAGGTGCACTGCAAAGTCTATCCTTTAAGTGCTGAAACGCTATCTCCTGTGCGTTTCCCAAACGATAAACAACGCCCTTCTGTGTTAGTGAAGTAAGAGGTTGTGCAATCTTGGAAAAATCCTTGATAAACCTCCTGTAGTAACCTGCCAATCCCAAGAATTGACGAATTTCCGTTGGCGTACGAGGTGCAGGCCAGCTCTTGATTGACTCTACCTTGGATGGATCAACGTGAATCCCATCCTTGTTCACTACATGGCCTAAGAAATGGACTTCACGAAGCCAGAAGTCACATTTTGAAAACTTGGCATACAACTGTTCCTTTCGAAGGAGTTTGAAAATAAGTCGTAAATGTTGCTCGTGTTCCTCCTGACTCTTCGAATAGATCAGGATGTCATCGATGAAGACAATAACGAATTTGTCTAAGTAAGGCTTGCACACTCGATTCATCAAGTCCATGAAGACCGCTGGTGCATTTGTGTTGGATCTGAGTTTGTTTTTGATTGTATTTTCGTTTGAAATTAAGATGGAAATGAAAGAGTTGTGCAGCGGAATTTAAGATGAAAACAAACTTTGCATACAATCAAACGAGAGTAATACTTTAATCAAACATCTTTACACAATGAATTGAAAGATTGAATTTGTTTCAACAACGATTACAATGATTGATGAATGAATGCAAACTCCCCCTCAGCCAGAGCTCAGTAGTTTGTTTGTGCAAAGAAGACGATGTTGTGAAAGAGCTAATAGAACAGTACAAAGTACTGAACTATTTATAGGCACTTGCAAACCACTGAGCATCTTTAGCTGACGTCACCATGAAAGTGACATCTAACCTCCTAACAAACTCTAACCTCTGATCTATACAAACACTGATGTACTAACAATTGCTATTATAATTTATTACATAACACTTAAACAGCTGCTGCTTCCTTCCACTGCTGTGAACCCAGCAGTGCTTGTCCGGATCAGCAGTACTTGACTCAAGGCAGTAGATTGAATCAGTAGAGCTTTGGTCTTCCATCAGTCTTTGACATTTGGCAGTAGATGCAAGGCAGCAGTTGTAGGTCAGCACTTAGTAAGATCAGCAGATAGGAGGTCCGCAGATATAAAACCACTTTCAAGGGGAGAGATTTGTATGAACCAACTGTAATCATCTGCTTATTCTGGATCCACTGCTCTGATCCAGTTTTGGCTTTAATTATCTGTTACTCTGATAGGGTTCAATCCCAACAATCTCCCCCCTGGAACAGATAATGCCAAAAACTCTTCATTATTTGTGGAAATCTTTTGTTGCCTCATTAACAGTTCCCTTATCTGACCTTTGAATTGTAGTTCAAAGTCTAGGGCATCTGTGTCTTCATCATCCCTGCTAAGTGGAAGATCAAGGAGATCCTGCAAATCTTCAAGACTCAGGCCAAGAGCTTGTTCCCTTGATATTTTCTCCACTCCTCCACCAGACCTGAGCAAAGTCAATACGCAGGTCTGTTTGTCAGTTTCCCACTTTTGTATTTTTGAGCCTGGTGGGTTTCTTGGGAGATGTTTATTTGCGTATTTGGTGAGGCTGGCCTGTTCATGACTGGCTGAGCAGCACTTGCAGATTGTTCCAATTCAAGATCCTCTTTTATCATTACTTCCGTGCCTGCTTTTACAATGGCATCTCCAGCTAATAGATCTTGAATTATTTCCATACTAAACTGGTTTTTGCTCCTTCTTTTGTAGATGGCAGCACCAACTGGAGTAGTGGTTCTTTTGACTTGCAGCTTTGGTGGTCTTTTTGAGACCTCTGCTTTGGTATAGTCAGGCTTTTGTGGATCTCTTGGATCTTTCTTTCTAAGTTCCTCTAATCTTTTATAGGTTGCCCTGACTCTATCTTCTCCCCACTTTGTCACAGAGTTCTTTGACCCATAATCAGCTGCAATCAGCTCATCTTTCATTCTCCTCAACTCTAACATCTTCTCGGCTTCAAATTGTTTGAATTTTTCAGGAGGAGTCTGCTTGACCTTAGTTTTGATCATGTCTTGAATCCTGGCTGCTTCTTTTTCAAGCTCAGGAATGGTCCAGTTCTTGTACATGTGTTTCTCCCCCTTGTATTTCTTGTAGGTCATGATATTATCAATGTAGTCTTTCCTCAAGGACTCATCTGCCCTTTCTGAAATTTGCTGACATACATTTTTAGCAAAACGCTCCATAGCATTGACCTGTGAGAGTAAAAGCTGATAGTTTTGTTGAAATTCTCTATCAGATTTCCCTTTTCAGTTTTTGATTGCAATATCCTCTGCTTGTTTGGCCTTGAGTTTCAAGTATTCTTCAATATTGTTAGGCCTGGGATATTTTGCAATTGATGGTAAACTCCTTTTGGCTGGGTCATCTTCATAATAAAAAGATTTGATTTCTTCTCTGACTGCAATGAGTTCCAGAGGAAATGAGACACCGGCAGGAGGTAATGTCTTTAAAATTTGAGCTGAAGAGAGAGGTATGGGTTTTGGAATAGTGACAAGTGACAGGGATTTTGAAGATGTTGGTGATGGAGATGTGTCATCATCTTTTAAAATTAGCCTTATCCTTTTTGGTTTAGGAGAGACTGATGATGTTTGAGATGGAACAGTGGTAGTAGATTGAGTGACAGTGGTTTGTGTCTGACTAACATCTGTTGAAACCACTGGTGTTTCAACCACTATTGCCATTACAGCAGATGTTATAACATCTGTTGTCTTCTGCTTTTTGTCAGCAGGTGGAAGTGGTGGTGAGATTGTTTTTGGTGGTGACAGTGGTGATGGTAATGTAGTAATTGTGGTGTGTGTTGAAGTAGTGTGTGTTGAAGTGGGAACAGATGTTGAAACCACTGAAGTACCAGCAGTAGTTGATACAGCAGGAGTTACAACAGCTGTTTGAGTGGAGGTTTTATGCTTATGGCTTTTGGATGGTGGTTTTGGAGGCTTTGGAAATCTGGATGGGGTGGACTTAGGTTTTCTTTTTGTCTTCGGATTTTTAGAATCTTTAGAACCAGAACAACCCTGCTCATACAGCTCCATGAAAGCTCTTTTCTCCTCATTCCACCTTGAAACATCCTTTGCCATTCTATCTCTTTTTACACTTGCTACTCCTTCATCAAGTGCTTCTTGAGTAGCATCAACCTTTTTACTACCATCTGGCACAGGACTTTTTCTGGTCATAGCATCCTTTTCAGGTTCAATGTATAGACCATCATCTATTCCTTTCTTCTTCCACTCCTGAATTTTCTCCCCCTTTTTGGCATTATCGTCTGGGAGTTGATCAATGAAAAGTACGGTTGGAGGAGCAGTGCCAGTGGTTTGCAGGATCTGAGTTTTGAGAGCCGTTAAATCAGCCTGAGTGTTTTTGAACCTTGACTCCATTGCATTTCTCAGCTGTTGGACATGTTTCTCGTGTTGCTGATCTGCTAATTGTGCTTGTTGTTGGAGAAAAGGTTGAAACAAGTTCCAGAGCTCATTTGTAGCAGGTTCCCTTTGTGGAGCAGGTGCTTGAGATGGAACATCAGTTGATTGTGCCTTTTGTACTTGTAACACCTGTTGTAGCATATCTTTGAGTTCTGCAACAGAGTTATCAAGCTTTCCAATACGATCCGTCAAATCCTGATATTTTAAATCATCACCCAATTTAATGGGATCATCTGATTTCCCACTAACAGTGGTTTTATCAGTGGTTGAGGTAGGGAGTGTGCTCCAAACATCTACCACTGATGCCCCTTTTTCTTGGTACTGGGGTCTTCTTCCTTCAACACTTGACAACCTTTTGATGTTGCCAGTAGGATAAATAAATCCACTGGTGGTTGGCAGAGGTGCTATGTAAGGAATTGCCTCCAAGGAAGTCTTATTAATGAAACCACTGTCCAACTGTAAACCAGTGGGTTCAACAGTTGTAGTGGCTGCTTCACTCGGACTACCACCAAGAGTTACTTGTAACTCAAGGGGTCTAACCTCCTCAGGCTGTGTTGGTGGGTTAGCAAAGATTGATACATCAGACCCAATCAGTTGTTGAGGTATATTCTCATTGATAGGTGATTGAGAAGGACTGGTTAATGCCTGGTTCAAATCAATTGCATCCAACAGCAGTTTGGTTGGTGTGGGAATTGTGGATGTGAAAGGTGGTGTAGAAGATGGATTTGCCCCGGGTATTGAGCTGTGGATGATAGAAACAAGTGTTTCCAGAGCATCATGATGTGGAGACCCTATTTGTACAACCTGTTCTTTTTGTGAAGAAGCAGGAGGAGTTTTGGTTATTGGTTGAGATATTTGTACCAACTGCTGTGAGGAAGTAGCAGCAGTGGTTTCTTTTGACTTTTGTGTTGTCACTGGCAGGAGCTCCATCCTCCAGAGATGCCTTTTTGATGGTTTTGGGGGGGGGGGGGGGTTTGTGTTTTTCTTTTTGTTGGCTTTTTGGTGATTTTTGGTGTGGTTTTCAAAACAGTTGTTCTGCTGCTTTGATCACCTTGAGCAGTGGGCTCAGCAGCAGATACATGAGGAGTAGTTGTAACTGCTAAAGTCTGCTCAGGCACCTCTGCTTGTGTTTTGCAAGGTGCTAGCATTCTTGAAAAAGTTTCAGTTGTTAAACTGTTTATTTGAGTAGAATCACCTTGGTTTATTAATGCTAAATCATCCTTACTTTGCAAAATAGTAACTTAAAAACCTTGGAAACAGTAAGAATGATTTTGTTTCAACATTATTAACCAAATCTTTAAAAATTTCCCGAGAATAGTTAAAATTTTCTCCTTGAAGAATTGCATATCTCAGATTTTGAATCTTTAAAGGGATTTCATTGAAAGAAGTGGTTTTGTTTGAAACACATAGTAGAAGAGTATGAAATAAAAATCTGGTTGCAGAAGGAAAATAACCTTTTTCTAAGGTAATTTTCTTCATCATTGTGGCTTCATACCCTCTCTCAATGAAGTCAGTTTGTAACTCATTTTTAGTGAAAGAAATTTTACCTTCCTGATCACCAAGTTGAAAGACCTCTGAAATGGATTGTGGCGTGATTTGGACAGCTTTACCCTTTATAGAAGAGTTTATGGTGGTTGTAGTGTCTCCTTGTTTTTCAAGGGTTGCATTCTTCCAGAACTCTCTTTGGGTTGCCAAATAGATTGGTGCATGGACGGTGAACAAAGTTTTGTACTTTGATTTTGCCATGATGTCAATGATGGAATCGAAAACTCTGGTGGTTCCTGGTTTTGTGAGAAGACCCAGGAGATTGTGAGATGGTTTATATGGGATTTCAGTGGAGATTGCCTTTTGAGAGGCTGTTTTCGATGAGGATTTGGATGTGGGTTTTGTAGATTTCTTTGATTTTGTCATTTTGAAGATGAATGATCGAAGAAATTTTGGGAAGATGAGATGAAAAACTGTTTTGAGAAGAGAATTTTTAAGAATTTAATTCGACAGTAAAACCCTGTTTTGGTGGAGAATGGGGGATTTTATAGGGAAGAAAGTGAATGCTGAGGTGGCAGCCGTTACAAAAGGTCTGACCAATATGTACTGCCCACGTGACAACCCCTGGTGAAAGTGAAGGACAGTACTTTTATGAAAGTGACTGATGAAGGCAGTGGTAGTAGAGCAGTGGATGATTTTTACTATCAGTGGATAGCATATCAGTGGATAAGACACTGCTTTTGAACAACAGAGTTTATCAAAGGAATGAGAGAACAAGGGTTGATTTACAACAGGGGACAGGCTTTTATAGTAGAGCAGACTTTTGAACAATCAGTGGTTAATGGCAGACTTTTAAGGATTTTAATGAAAATTTCATTTTTGGCTATTTTTAAGGATGGATTTTTGATTTTCTGAAAACATTTTGTTGCTTTTATTCATAGAAAAACAAGATGTTGCTTGTTATTCCATGTTCAGCATCCCAATTCTAGAGACCAATCTTTCAAAAGTGGCTGTATCAAGTGCTTTTGTTAGCACATCTGCCAGCTGGTCTTTGGTTGGGACATGATGCAGAGAAATCAAACCTTTTTCAAAGCAATCCCTCACAAAGTGATGTCTGATGTCTATGTGTTTGGTGGTTGAATGGGAAACTGGATTTTTGATGATATTTTCTGCTGCCTGGCTGTCCAACATGAGTTATGTCTTTAAGGCAGTGATACCAAAATCCAGCAACTAATTTTGAAGCCACAGGAGTTGGGCTGTACAGCTTGCAGCAGCAATGTATTCAGCTTCAGCAGTGGATGTTGAAACAGCTGCTTGATTTTTGCTTTGCCATGAAACTAAGCAATCACCTAGAATCTGGCACCCTCCTGATGTGGACTTCCATGTGGTGTGACATCCAGCAAAGTCACTGTCTGAAAAACCTGAAAGCTTGATGTTCCCATTAGCTGGATACCAGATACCAAGTGTGGGAGCACCTTTTATGTATCTGAAGATCCTTTTTACAGCAATGAGATTTGATTTTCTGGGAGCTGATTGACTTCTTGCACAGACACATGTTGCAAACATGATGTCTGGTCTAGATGCAGTTAGGTACAATAAGGACCCAATCATGCTTCTATAAAGTGTTTGGTCAATCAGCTCATCTTTTTCATCAGACATGACCAGCTTATTTGTTGCCATGGGTGTGCTGCATGGTTTACAATCATTCATATCAAATTTGGTTAAAAGTTCTTTAGCATATTTGCTTTGATGAATGAAAGTTCCATTTTGCATTTGCTGTACTTGGAGACCAAGAAAGCATTGCAGCTCACCCATTGCACTCATTTCAAACTCAGCTGTCATGAGTTCTCTAAACTCTTCACACATTGAGTTACATGTGCTTCCAAAAATAATCTCATCCACATAAATCTGGACGATCATTAAATCCTTCCATCTCCATTTTAAAAATAGCGTTTTATCAATGGTACCTCTTTTGAAACCATTTGAGAGTAGGAAGTTGGAAAGAGTTTCATACCAGGCCCTTGGTGCTTGTTTCAAGCCATACAAAGCTTTGTTTAGCCTGTAGACATGATCTGGATCCTCAAAACCTGGAAGTTGACAAACATACACCTCTTCTTGAATTGTACCATAGAGGAAAGCACTTTTGATATCCATTTGGAACACCTTCATATTGTGGTTGACAGCAAAGGCCGGGAACAGTCTAATGGCTTCCAATCTTGCAACAGGGGAAAATGTTTCATCATAATCAATCCCCTCTTCCTGTCTATAACCTTGAACCACAAGCCTGGCTTTATTCTTGACAACAATACCCCTTTCATCAGTTTTGTTCTTGAAGACCCACTTTGTGCCAATGGGACTAACCTCTTCTGGCATTGGTACAAGCTCCCATACTTGTTGTCTTTTAAACTGTTGGAGCTCCTCTTGCATGGCTTCTACCCAGCTGTTGTCTTTCAGTGCCTCTTTGTAACACCCCAACCCGGAAGGGCTGACGTGTCACAATAACAGTAGTATCATAAACAAAAGTCATAATTCCATTTATTTATCTGACAAGGATACAACCACACAACAACTAAACTTAAGGTTAATATACAAGCGGAGACATTCGACTTGATTAACTAACATCTTCAGATTTATTCCTAGGCTTTATTCTTCTCTCTTTTCCCCGCCCAAAGTAACCTGTGAACCTGTATATACAAATTTTTTACGGAATGAGCCGAATGCTCAGTACGGAATAATAGGCTCAAATAACAAATAACGCTTTATATGAAATGTTATCCGAATGGAACTTTATGCGAAAATGATACAATGCAAGAACATAATTTCATAATCATATCTTACGGATGTACCCATGAGCAAACTTAAAACGTGACAATACACAGGTAGCTACTCCTGCATAATTATCACATGAGATGGCAAGTTGGCATACTCGTTATCCGCCTCCTTAACTTAAATCCTAGGATCGATCCATACGCCTCCTAATAGCCTTATGTACCACACTTGTACTTAAGAGACGCCGTGAACTGATCTCTCCGTCACGGATGGAGCACATGATGTCGATGCCGCAACAACATGCTCGTGGGACACTCCACGAGAAGCGATACTCAGGGTAACAGAGTACAAATGGTCTTATTCACATAACTTATCAAAATAATTTTTCATAACAAAACTTAACATATATTGGAATATGCAATAATGAGTACAACTAGTAGAATACTATCGCATGACATGAAAGCTAAATCCAAAGTTTAGAATAGGAATTTAACGGACTGTCAAATGAATCGATAATCAAAGACGTGAGGAGTGTACGAATTTAATGGGTTTATAACAATTTGAATATGAAGCAATAAGGAGTGGGGTAAGGATCCGTACCTTAATAATTCCAAAGTGAAGCTACCTTGTGATAATATTTCAGATTTATATGGGCAGAGTTTAGACTACTGATTAGTCATTTAACCTAATTTAAACAACATGCACACAACTAGGTTAGTAACTTAATACAGCCTTTACGATAACTCACGAGATCAAATTCTCACAACGAACGACAAAGTGCGATACTTAAACATCCATCGAATTAACGACGAACGACAAAGTATGATACTTAAACATCCATCGATTTATCGACGAACGACAAAGTATAACCCTAATGTGGGCAGCACTTAAACATCCATTGGATATATTGATCGATCGGACAATGAATCGTAATAGCGATCGAGTTATTACCCTGTTCTGCAGCACCCCGCTATACTAATTTGTGTTTCGTGTGTGTTTTGAGAGTAATTGGACGATATCTCAGCGCGTATTTGGAGTTTCTTCGTCGTTTTTGTGCCCAGAATCAAGTCCCAACATCCTCTATTTATAGTCGAATTTTGACCTTGTCGCGGCCCGCGTGACATTAAGACTATTCTTACGCGGCCCGCGTGGCAACTTATTTTGTGCATAGGGTTGCCATGTGTGGGACTAGCCTAGCTGAGTCGACAGATTTTAAAATTTCAACTTCGTCCGCAAGTTATTAAGATAATCGTCAAGTAGGGAATACCCCCCTGAGTTTTAGGGGCCCTAATCTTGATTCTGAAAATTCTGAAAATTTTAGGGTTTGTACGAAATTACTTGGGTGTCTTAATTAGGGTTTCCTATTGGGTAATTTATAAATAAAATAATAGTTTTAGTTGATATACAGAAAGATAGATCATAATATAAATATATATTATTATTATTCTTTTATTTTCTAGAATAATGATTTTTAAATTTAGGGTTATTACAACTATTACCCCCTTAAAAGAAATTTCGTCCTCGAAATTTTTCAAACATATCGCATAAGTAACGGGAACAGAATTTTTATAGCAAAGTTACTAACTTATATAAGAAAAATCTCCTAAACACACAGGTGTATCTGAAATTCATAATTACGTTCATGACTATAATTGTTAATTACCTTACATATGTGCCCTAATGGTCCTTCCTCTACGTATCTTAATAACATATTTAATCATGCAGAAAATCAACATAAACTTACAGATAACAAGAATGACTATTGGTACTGATATCTCCTACTTAGATATGCTTAATCATAGCTAAGATATATTTACATAAGGCAAAGCATGAGTGACCACAAATAGAAACAAATGAACATAAATCAAATAGCAAGGTTCACCATTACCTTGACTAAAATTCTATTGTTAGAATAGATTAGGGTATAGAGAGCGAATTGATTCTTCAGATTCCCATGTTGCTTCGCTTTCAGAGTGTTTTTTCCAGAGGATTTTAACAAACGGAATTAATTTCCTACGCAAAACCCTTTCTTGTCGATCTAAGATGGCTTCTGGTTCCTCTTCGTAGGACAAATCTTCGTGAATTGTAATTAACGGATAACTAATGACATGAAATGGATGATAATTATATCCTCTTAACGAGGAGATATGAAAAACATTATGAACGTGAGAGAGCTGAGGAGGTAAAGCCAGTCGATATGACACTTCTCCAATTCTTTCAAGGATTTCAAACGGACCGATGAAACGGGGACTAAGCTTCCCTTTAATTCCAAATCTACGAACTCCACGCCAAGGTGATACCTTTAAGAATACGTGGTCGCCAATTTTAAATTCGAGTGGTCGTCTATCTTGATCTGCATAGCTCTTTTGTCTGCTCTGAGCTTCTTTCAGTTTTTCTCGTGCCATAGTGACTTTTTCATTTGTAATCTGAACTAGTTCTGGCCCTTCAATAATCCTTTCTCCAACTTCATCCCAACATATCGGTGCTCGACATTTCCGACGGTACAAAAGCTCAAAAGGTGCCATGCCAATACTTGCTTGCCAACTATTGTTGTAAGCGAACTCAACAAGACATAGATATTCATCCCAGTTTCCAGACCATTCAAGTGCACATGCTCGGAGCATGTCTTCCAAGGTCTGAATCGTGCGTTCCGACTGCCCATCTGTTTGTGGATGGAAAGCCGTACTAAACTTCAGTCGTGTACCCCGGGCTGCCTGAAAACCTTTCCAAAATCGTGAGGTGAAACGTGGGTCTCTATCGGAAACAATGGAAGATGGTGTGCCATGGAGTCGAATAATTTCTTGAAGAAATATTTCGGATAACTTACTAACCGAAAATCCTTGCTGAATCGGGAGAAAATGTGCTGACTTTGACAATCTATCGACAACAACCCATACAACATCATTCTTCTTGAATGTCTTAGGCAAACCGGTGACAAAATCCATTGTGATCTCATCCCACTTCCATATGGGAATATCCAATGGCTGTAACAGACCACTTGCTCGTTTGTGTTCAATTTTCACTTGTTGGCAAGTGAGGCATTTACTTACGTATCGAGCAACGTCTTCCTTCATGCCATTCCACCAGAAGTTCTGTCTTAAGTCTCGATACATTTTGGTAGATCCTGGGTGAATTGAAAATGGTGAGCTATGAGCTTCGGCTAACAATGACTCACGAAGGGTGGAGTCATCGGGTACACAAAGTCTTTTGCCGCACCAAATCACCCCCTGATGGTCTATACTAAATTCAGATTGCTTACCCACCTCGAGATTTTGCACAATTGCCCAAAGTCCTCCATCTTGCTTTTGTGCATCTTTGATCCGTGATATGAGGTCAGGTTCAATCTGCATTCTAGCTAGATATCCATTAGATTTACTAACCTGAAGCCAAATATTCATCCTTTCGAGATCCCTCCTAATACGAGGCTGAATTTGTAAGCAAGATATAGTCCCAGAATTCTTTCGGCTCAATGCGTCAGCTACAACATTGGCTTTGCCTGGATGGTATTGAATATTTGCGTCGTAATCTTTTAAAAGTTCTAACCACCTTCTTTGCCTCATATTTAGCTCCTTCTGCGTAAATATGTACTTGAGGCTCTTGTGGTCGGTAAAGATGTCACAACTTTCACCATACAGATAGTGTCGCCAAATCTTAAGTGCAAAGACGACTGCGGCTAGTTCTAAATCATGTGTAGGGTAGTTAACTTCATAAGGCTTCAACTGACGGGAGGCATAAGCGATAACCTTCCCATGTTGCATTAGCACACAACCTAATCCTTTCTTTGAGGCATCACTATAGACTTGGTAACCTCCTGATCCAGAAGGGAGAGCGAGTATTGGGGAGGATACGAGTCGTTTCTTTACTTCTCCAAAGCTTTTCTCTTGTTCCTCATTCCATGAGTACTTCACCCCTTTCCTTAGGAGTTTTGTGAGTGGTAAAGCAATTACCGAGAATCTTTCAACAAATCTTCGGTAATAGCCAGCAAGACCTAAGAAACTTCGTATTTCGGTAACAGAAATGGGTCTTGGCCATTTTGTAATAGCTTCAACCTTTGTTGGGTCTACCATAATTCCCTCTGCTGATATGACATGACCTAGAAATGCCACTTGGCTAAGCCAAAAGTCACATTTGGAAAACTTTGCGTACAACTTCTCCTGTCGCAAGGTTCCAAGTACTGCATGTAGATGTGCTTCATGCTCTTCGCGACTCTTAGAATACACCAGAATGTCATCGATAAAGAAAATAACGAATTTGTCTAGGAATTTGTGAAATACGCGATTCATCAAATCCATGAAGACTGCGGGTGCATTAGTTAGCCCAAAGGGCATAACCAAAAATTCGTAATGACCGTATCGAGTACGAAAGGCGGTCTTGGGAACATCATCATTCTTGATCTTTAGCTGATGGTACCCGGACCTCAAGTCGATTTTTGAGAAGAACTGAGCCCCCTGAAGTTGATCAAAGAAATCATCAATGCGAGGCAGAGGATACTGATTACGAATAGTAATCTTGTTCAACTCTCGGTAGTCAATACATAAACGCATACTACCGTCTTTCTTCTTCACAAATAAGACCGGAGCACCCCAAGGTGAAACACTGGGTCTGATGAATCCTAGATCTAACAATTCTTGCAATTGTTCCTTCAACTCCTTCAGTTCCATCGGGGCCATACGGTATGGAGCTTTAGAAATAGGTTCGGCACCAGGGATCAAGTCGATTGTGAATTCTACCTGACGGTCGGGTGGTAATCCCGGAAGTTCATCTAGAAATACATCAGGATATTCACGGACAACGGAGTGGGTATCGATACTCTTAACACTAGCAGAAGTATCTTTAATTGATGCTATGAATCCAGCACAGCCGTTTGATATGAATTTTCGAGCTTTGAGCGCATAAATAATTTTAAGAGATTTATGAGCTTGAGATCCCTGATATATAATATCAGGATGATGAAGATCACCGAAAATAACACGACGGGAATGACAATCTATAGTTACGCGATGTCGAGATAACCAATCTATCCCTAGAATAACATCAAAGTCACACATATGTATTGGAAACAGGTCTGCCTTACACACAATAGATTCAATACGGATCGGACAATCTTTATATACGTAAGTGATTACGGATGAATTTTCCATGGGAGTGGAAATGGTTAAAGTATGATTTAAGAGAGTTGGTCTTATCGGAAGGTACTTAGTAAACGAGTGGGATACTAAAGAATGGGTCGCTCCTGTATCGAATAACACATAGATACTACGTTCACCAAGCTGAAGGGTTCCAGATACAGTACCTGGGGCATTAGCAGCGTCAGTAGCAGAAAGTGCGAAAACTCTTCCTCCTACATTGGGTTGGTTATTCTTCTTAGTGTCTTTCTTTGTACACTACTTGATCATGTGTCCAGTTTGGCCACATCTAAAACATGCTCCTGTACTTCGGTGACATACGCCCTGATGTCTCTTACCACAAGTATTGCATAGAGGATATGTAATCTGATTCGGGTTTACATGTTGATTCAGTGGTTGAGCTCTAATAGGTTCTGCATATAACTGAATCTGGTTTTGAGCAGGCCTTGGGTTTTGTGTTCTAGGTTGCCATGGACATGCCTGATTTCCAGAGTTTTGATTTCCTTGCACTTTGCGGTCTTGATGCTGTGGCGTAGTGGATGATTGGCCGATTGCCTGCTAAAATTGTCCTTCTCTGTTTCTCTTCTTATTATCCTCAGTTCGAGATAAAAATTCTTTCCTTTCGAACTCAAAAGTTTTGATTGCATCGGCAACTTCGGTGATATCCTTAAATTTCATGTACATGATCGACTTCCGAATTCGATCATTGACTGCCCACTTGCATTTCTCTGCTTGGGCTTCTGCCGATCCTGCAATGTCTCCTACAATACTAGCTAACCTTGAAAATCGAGTAATGAACTCAGAGGCTGGTTCATCACTCCCCTGTCGAATCACTGCATATTCCCTGATATAAGCTTCTTTATCAGCGGTAGAAAAATACTTGTCATAAAAGATGGTACGAAAATCGACCCATGAAAGATTAGCGTCGAAATCATCCCCTCCTTTGACCTACTTATATCCTTCCCACCAAGTTTGTGCGTCATCTTCAAATTTGTAGGTAGCCAATGTAACTTTGTATTGCTCCGGAACTCCAAGAACTCCAAAGATCTTTTCAACATGAGCTATCCAGTTTCTTGCTTCGACTGGATTAGTAGCGTGACTAAAGGATTTCGGCTTTTGTTTTTGGAATTTAGCGATCCATATGTCTATACTATAGTTGGTATGGTTCGTGGTATTTTCACGAATTTCTCCACCAGAGACTGGATTTGCGTTAGTACGTTCTGAATGACGAGTTTGTTGAATAACGGCCTCAGCTGTTTGAGCAACAAGGTTTGGAAGCAACCCGGCAACAGCCTGGTTGATAGCATTAATTACGTTTGGATCAACTGGAGTCTCATTTGAAGAAGTGTTGTTACGTACATGGTTAGTACGATTACTCCTACGTAGCGGACGACGAGGAGGCATATCTATACAAATAGACATAGGAGTTAAACCAAATAAGAGACCAATTTGAATCCTATAATAGATATCTACCCATTCCTCACAGGTTTTAATTACTATCTTCAAGTTTTCTACAGGAAAGAGCCTTTGCTCTGATACCATAGCTGTAACACCCCAACCCGGAAGGGCTGACGTGTCACAATAACAGTAGTATCATAAACAAAAGTCATAACTCCATTTATTTATCTGACAAGGATACAACCACACAACAACTAAACTTAAGGTTAATATACAAGCGGAGACATTCGACTTGATTAACTAACATCTTCAGATTTATTCCTAGGCTTTATTCTTCTCTCTTTTCCCCGCCCAAAGTAACCTGTGAACCTGTATATACAAAATTTTTACGGAATGAGCCGAATGCTCAGTACGGAATAATAGGCTCAAATAACAAATAACGCTTTATATGAAATGTTATCCGAATGGAACTTTATGCGAAAATGATACGATGCAAGAACATAATTTCATAATCATATCTTACGGATGTACCCATGAGCAAACTTAAAACATGACAATACACAAGTAGCTACTCTTGCATAATTATCACATGAGATGGCGAGTTGGCATACTCGCTATCCACCTCCTTAACTTAAATCCTAGGATCGATCCACACGCCTCCTAATAGCCTTATGTACCACACTTGTACTTAAGAGACGCCGTGAACTGATCTCTCCGTCACGGATGGAGCACATGATGTCGATGCCGCAACAACATGCTCGTGGGACACTCCACGAGAAGCGATACTCAGGGTAACAGAGTACAAATGGTCTTATTCACATTACTTATCAAAATAATTTTTCATAACAAAACTTAACATATATTGGAACATGCAATAATGAGTACAACTAGTAGAATACTATCGCATGACATGAAAGCTAAATCCAAAGTTTAGAATAGGAATTTAACGGACTGTCAAATGAATCGATAATCAAAGACGTGAGGAGTGTACGAATTTAATGGGTTTATAACAATTTGAATATGAAGCAATAAGGAGTGGGGTAAGGATCCGTACCTTAATAATTCCAAAGTGAAGCTACCTTGTGATAATATTTCAGATTTATATGGGCAGAGTTTAGACTACTGATTAGTCTTTTAACCTAATTTAAATAACATGCACACAACTAGGTTAGTAACTTAATACAGCCTTTACGATAACTCACGAGATCAAATTCTCACAACGAACTACAAAGTGCGATACTTAAACATCCATTGAATTAACGACGAACGACAAAGTACGATACTTAAACATCCATCGATTTAACGACGAACGACAAAGTATAACCCTAATGTGGGCAGCACTTAAACATCCATTGGATATATTGATCGATCGGATAATGAATCGTAATAGCGATCGAGTTATTACCCTGTTCTGCAGCACCCCGCTATACTAATTTGTGTTTCGTGTGTGTTTTGAGAGTAATTGGACGATATCTCAGCGCGTATTTGGAGTTTCATCGTCGTTTTTGTGCCCAGAATCAAGTCCCAACATCCTCTATTTATAGTCGAATTTTGACCTTGTCGCGGCCCGCGTGACATTAAGACTATTCTTACGCGGCCCGCGTGGCAACTTATTTTGTTCATAGGGTTGCCACGTGTGGGACTAGCCTAGCTGAGTAGACAGATTTTAAAATTTCAACTTCGTCCGCAAGTTATTAAGATAATCGTCAAGTAGGGAATACCCCCCCTGAGTTTTAGGGGCCCTAATCTTGATTCTGAAAATTCTGAAAATTTTAGGGTTTGTACGAAATTACTTGGGTGTCTTAATTAGGGTTTCCTATTGGGTAATTTATAAATAAAATAATAGTTTTGGTTGATATACAGAAAGATAGATCATAATATAAATATGTATTATTATTATTCTTTTATTTTCTAGAATAATGATTTTTAAATTTAGGGTTATTACACTCTTGGTATTTGACTGGCTGATGGAGTGATAGAAAACCAGCAAAAAGACAAATGTTTTGGGTTTGGCTTCTTGTGAGCACCCCTTCATTTATGTTGCCAATAATTTGATCAGGTGGATGAGATCTCAAGAAGATTAAATCTCCTTGGTATGGTATGATGGCATTGGTTGGTGAAGGCTGCAAATGTGTATCATCTGAGCTAACCACTGCTGGGGACTTTGATGATCCAGCAGTGGCTTCAAAAGGTGGTGGAATAGGAGGTAATGAAGTGGACAACTGCTGACTTTTATCCACTGTTTGAGGACTTTTGTCAGCAGTGTTTGAGGATGTGGAAGTAGTGGTTGATGGGCTACTTTGGTCAACAACTGTTGAGGTAGCAGTGGTTGATCTTTGACAACTGTTTTGAACAGCTGGTGCTTTTCCCTTTGTAGCAGACCTTTGAGGGATGATGATTTCATACCCATAGTCTGGTGTTGTATCCTCTGATGGACCTGCACTGTTAGTCTTGACAGCAGTATTTTCAAAAGTAAAATTTTCAAGATCAAACAGATCTGCAGGGTTTGCTGGGATTTTCATTGATGAAAGTTCATTGAACTTTACATTCAAAGTCTCCTCCACTGCCTCGGTCCGTGTATTGAACACTTTGTAGGCCTTGGCAGTGGTTGAGTATCCCAAATGATAACCACAATCAATTTTGGCTGCAAATTTTGAAATGGAATCTTTTAAGTTCAAAATAAAGCATGGGCAGCCAAACACCTTGAAATAAGAGATCAGTGGTTTGATTTTATACAGAATTTCATAAGCAGTCTTTTTGTGCCTAGGGTTTATTAAAACTCTGTTCTGGACATAGCAAGCAGTGTTTACTGCCTCTTCCCAGAAAGTTAATGGCAAACCTGAATCTGCAAGCATGGTTCTGGCAGACTCAATTAGAGTTATGTTCTTCCTTTCTACTACCCCATTTTGCTCTGGTGTTCTAGGGATGCTGTACTGCCTTACAATCCCTTTTTTCACACAGAAGGCATCCAACTCCCCATTTTTGAATTCTGTGCCATTGTCACTCCTGAAGCTTTTCACTGGAAGGTCAAATTGCTTTTCAACCTGTGTTACAAAGTCTTGCAAAATGCCTGCAGTCTCATCTTTTGAGTGTAAAATGAAAGTCCATGTAAACCTAGAAAAGTCATCAACAATAACCAAACAATATCTTTTCTTTTTGAGGCTCATGACTTGAACTGGGCCAAACAAATCCATGTGTAGCATTTGCAAACACTGGGTTATTTTGGACTCTTCAATGGACTTGTAAGAACTTTTATGTTGTTTTCCTTTTAAACAGGAAATGAAATGTTCAGGACATGAAAACAATTTTTGTGGTAGGCCTCTCACCAACCCATTTTTTGAAATTTCTGTGATTGTCTTAAGATTTGTGTGCTCCAGTCTTCTGTGCCAAAGTTCTGTCTCTTTGTTAGAGGCAGCTGAGAACAGACAGGCATCAGCTCTGGGACACTCTTTTGACATGTCAACAACATAAACATTGCCACTTCTTTGAGCAACAAGTTTAGTTTGACCAGTTTTGATTATTGCTTCAATCTTTTTGACCATTTCTGGTCCAACAATCCTACAACAGTCTTTTGTGAAGAATGACCCAAATCCCTTGTCACTCATTTGTGATACACTCAGAAGGTTGAATTTTAGATTGTCTATCAGATTGACATTTTCAAATTTTACATTTCCAGATTGTACTGTACTAGACCCCAGAACCTTCCCCTTACTATTATTCCCAAAGGATATATCACCCCCTCCATGGATTTTAAAGTCTTTGAGGAGGGCTTTACATCCTGTCATGTGCCTGGAGCCTCCACTATCTACATACCAAAGACTATCAAAGCATGCAGAAGCTCCCTGCACATGTAGTAAAAAGATTAGTTCATTAAGGTCTCCAAAGCCAACAAGGCTTTGGATGGGGTCTCAACAGTGTCTGGGATGGATGCAGGGTGATGGACAGTGGTTAGGTCAGGGGTTTGGACTGCTTTAGGACAGTGTTTCTCTAACCACTGTTGTGGGTCCTGACCAATCATCTGCTGGTAACCAAAAGGATGCCTGTTCACTCTGGGTTTAAAGGGCCTTTTGTAGGCCTCATAAACGTGTGGAATCCTTTGGTAAGACTGTTTTTCCTTGCCTTTTCTGAATTGATTGGCAGGGGGTGCATCAGTAACCTAAACATCTCTTTTAACAGATGTTTGGTTCAGCTGTTTTGTAACAGCTGTTTGAACTGGCACAAACAATGGTTGTTTCTTGGTGAATTTGACAGATGTTAATGATGATGATGGACTCAAAGATGTTTTAGCCATGTACTCATTCTTTTTCACATCAAAGTTTTTGAGATACACACATGCTTGAGTTTTGTGGTTTGTTTTACCACAAACAATGCAACTGTCTGCTGGAACAATGACACTTGTTCTGTTTAAATCATAAGCTTTCAAGTGGAAACAATCTTTTGTTAGATGATTCCTTTTCTCACGGAATTCACAAAACAAGTTATCAATTTTTTCTTTCTTCTTTCTCTTTTCAGACTCCTTTGCAGCAGAGGTTTTAACCACTGCTGGGATGTCCTTGAGAGGTATGACTTTAGCTTTTGGAGCTTTAACACCATCAGTTGATGTAAAGTCCATTGGCTTGAAATTTTCAAGAATATCACACTCGTCAAACCAAGTGGGTTTAAACTGATATTTTTCAAGTTCTTCAAAAGTAGAGGAACTCCTTGTTCTGCCAAGTGTGATTTTGTTACCAAGTTTGTCAGTGATTTTCACTTCTTGGCCATTCTTGTTTGTGGGGATGAACTCAGTGGTTACATCAGTGTTTTCAACAGTGTTTTGAACAGATTTTTCACAAGTAATGCATTCATCATCATATTTTCTATACCCAACCCCAAATTTCACATTACTTTCAATCTGTTTAGCAAGCATCACCTCATATCCTCTGCAGGATTCCACCCATCTTTCACAAGTAATCTGGGTGGATTCCAACTCCTTTTTGCAAACTCGGTATTTTTCTACCATCGTTTGAAGTTGGGTTTTGGTTATGCTTTGCTCTTCTTTCAGACAGCTGATCTGTTTTTCCTCTTCAGTCAATTTGCTTTTAAGTTCTTTTAAAGACTTTTCAAATTTAACCTCATCAGTCAAGATTTTATCCCGAACGTTTTCATTCACCTCTTTGATGTTAGCAAAAGCAATTATGCAATTGTCAGAACACAGTTTTTCAAGAACTTGAGGAGATACCTTGGCAGCTGCCATCATTGCACAATCACATTGATGATCTTCTTCATCATCAGCTTTCACCTTCTTTTCACCAGCCTTTTCTTCTTTCTCTTCTTCTTTGTCCTCTACGGGCCATGGATCTGTCATTGGTTCAATCAGGGTACCTGAACTTTCTCTAATCAGTAGTTCACCAGCCACAGTAGTAACCACTGCTTCAGTCACCTCATCCACTGTTTCAATACTCAGTTGTTCCTCCTCAGTTTCAACCCCCTCCTGTATTGACTCTAATGCCATCAAACAAAACTCATCAAGAGAAGAATCATTAGAAGCATAGAGTGCAAAGTTTTCATCACTAAGGTCTTCAGGCATACTACTCCAGTCAACAAACCCTTGAGTGAAAAAACTTTGTTGATCTGGTTGTACTGCTGCTGGAGCAGTGGTTTGAGGTGCAACAGGTTGCACTTGTACCTGTGGAGCAGGGGTTTGAACATATTGAATATGTGGAACAGTAGTTTGGACATAGTGCACTGGCACAGGGGCAACAACATAGTGAGCAGTGTTCACTTGAACTGCTGGGGCATACTGGGCATAGTGCACAGTGCTTTGGTTTTGAGGTCTAGGATTTGAGCTAGGATGAGTAATTATGGGACCAGTAGTTTGACTCCTACATTCCCTAGCGAAATGTCCCAACCTATTACACTTGTAACACTTGATTTTCGATTTATCCAACCCAACCCTTAGATTCCCATGCAAACCTGGGAATTTTCGCCCAGTTCTTTTGTAGAACTTGCTAGTTCTAACACTTAGCAAAGCCAGTTGGTGCAGGATGTCCATTTCCTCTAAGTCAGTGGGATCAAAATGTTGCAAATCATTTAGTTCAAAGCTTAAATTGTCTGACATCTGGTTTTCGTTTGCAGTGAATGCATAACTTGCAGAGTGAGGATCAGGGTTGTTGAAATTTGCACCAGCAGTTATGTCAATGAAGTGATCATAACCATGATCCTTACCACTGCTCCTAGATTCTTCTTGACCCAGAAGAGCAGTATTACCGAAAGTGTAATCATCGGTAACTTTTCCTGACTCTTGTAACCTCCTTTTCTGGTTCAACTCCCTTTCGTAGGTCAGGAGTCCACCGTGGAGTTGGGTCAAGGTCAGATCCTTGAATTCAGGTGAGTTTCGGGTGACAAAAGCTATGGTGTCCCATTTTTCTGGCAGTGACCTGAGGAACCTGCTATTTTGAGTTGAGTTTGTAAAAGTGGTGCTAACAAGCCTCAGTTCACTGATGAGACAACTGAAACGCTCAAATTGTTGCGTTAGTGATTCACCTTTAACGTAACAAAATGTTTCATACTGTTGGTTCAAGATTTCCCTGTTGTTTTCTATGACTTCTTCAGTGCCCCCAAACTGTTCCTTAAGTGCGTCCCATAATTCTTTGGCACTGTTACAGTGTAACAGTCCAACATATATCTCATTGGGCAGCGCAGATGCTATGATGCAAAACACTTTAGCATCTAGTTCGATCTTTTGAAAGTCGGTTTCGGTATACTTTTCAACTGGTTTTGGAACGAACTTTTTAGCATCTTCAGCGCTTGGCACTGAAGGAACATGAGGACCATAAATGACAGACCTCCAACAACCTGTGCTTTGTTGAGCGAGGATGTGACCCATCCTCCTCTGCCAGATTTTGTACTCATTTCTTTTTAGCATAGGTGGTTTAAAAAGCGAGCCGATGTTGTTTTTATCATCTTGAGATTGTGACGTCATTCTTGTTGTTTTACAGACACTGAGAAATCAACTTTAATGGTGATTAATCCTTGCTCTGTTTTTCAACGGATGAACAAACGATCAGTATCAACTGTTATGAGCTGAACTATTACGTCAAAATGATTGTTAAATCAAATTTGACTGTCCAAGCTCTGACACCAATTGTTGGATCTGAGTTTGTTTTTTATTGTATTTTCGTTTGAAATTAAGATGGAAATGAAAGAGTTGTGCAGCGGAATTTAAGATGAAAACAAACTTTGCATACAATCAAACGAGAGTAATACTTTAATCAAACATCTTTACACAATGAATCGAAAGATTGAATTTGTTTCAACAACGATTACAATGATTGATGAATGAATGCAAACTCCCCCTCAGCCAGAGCTCAGTAGTTTGTTCGTGCAAAGAAGACGATGTTGTGAAAGAGCTAATAGAACAGTACAAAGTACTGAACTATTTATAGGCACTTGCAAAACCCTGAGCATCTTTAGCTGACGTCACCATGAAAGTGACATCTAACCTCCTAACAAACTCTAACCTCTGATCTATACAAACACTGATGTACTAACAACTGCTATTACAATTTATTACATAACACTTAAACAGCTGCTGCTTCCTTCCACTACTGTGAACCTAGCAGTGCTTGTCCGGATCAGCAGTACTTGACTCAAGGCAGTAGATTGAATCAGCAGAGCTTTGGTCTTCCATCAGTCTTTAACATTTGGCAGTAGATGCAAGGCAGCAGTTGTAGGTCAGCACTTAGTAAGATTAGCAGATAGGAGGTCAGCAGATATAAAACCACTTTCAAGGGTAGAGATTTGTATGAACCAACTGTAATCATCTGCTTATTCTGGATCCACTGCTCTGATCCAGTTTTGGCTTTAATTATCTATTCCTCTGATAGGGTTCAATCCCAACAGTTTGTCATCCCAAAAGGCATGACCAAAAATTCATAGTGTCCATAACGGGTTCTAAAGGCTGTTTTAGAGACGTCCTCTTCTCGGACTCTCAGCTGGTGATATCCTGATCTCAAATCGATCTTTGAATAGTAGCTCAACCCTTGTAGCTGGTCGAACAAATCGTCAATGCGTGGAAGAGGGTAGCGGTTCTTCACAGTTACCTTGTTCAGTTCACGGTAGTCGATGCACATTCTGAACGTACCGTCTTTCTTCTTCACAAATAGCACTGGGCTCCCCAGGGCGAAGAGCTAGGACGAATAAAACCCTTATCTAAGAGTTCTTGTGTTGGGATTGAACCCTACCAAAGGAACAGATAATGTAAAGCCAAAACCAGGTCACAACAGTGGATTCACAATAAGCAGCGGTTTACACTTTGCTCTCCCCTTGAAAGTGATTTATAACAACTGATGGTCTCTATATGCTGCTCATATTCAACTGCTGCTGTCCTTTCAACTGCCGATGAAAACCCTGAAACATTCAACACTGCTGGTCCTATCAACTGATGTTAAAGCACTGCCCAGTCAAGGACTGATCAACCTTGAGGAAAGCACTGACAGAAAGGGAGAGCAGCTGTTTAGTAAATTGTTTGTCTTATGTATAGTCAGTGGTTAGGTTAGCAGTGTTTGTGTAAGGTCAGTAGATACAGGTTGTTAGGCTGTTAGACGTCGCTTTCATGGTGACGTCAGCTGAGATACCTCAGTGGTTTGGTTTGCCTATAAATGTAACAGTACCCTGTACTGTTACATTTGATTGACTGAGCTGGTTTTCCCTTCTCATGTCTAATCCTTTCATCTTGTGCAATCCAACCTTGAAGCATCAGGCTGAGGGGGAGCTTAGTTTGTAAGCATGTCTGTAATCTTTTGCTTTGATTTGTAAATCATTCGACTCTATGAGAAGCAATTGTTTATCAAACTATTTTTCTCCCTTTGACTGTGTTTACAAAGTTTGTTTTCATTTCCGCTGCACTTTACATGTTTTCATTGTCATTGATTATTCATTTTAAACAAACAAACACAATCATGAGAGCCTCCGATCATAACAATTGGTATCAGAGCCTGGACAGTCAAATTCGATCTAACTATCAATTTGACATAACAGTTCGGCTCAAAATTCATTGATACTAAGGTTGGTTGTATTCAGTTGAAAAACAGAGTAACGAGTAAAATCATGATCAAAATGGTTATTCAAAAACTCTGTACATCAACCAAGATGTCATATGACACACAAATCTCACACAACAATTGATTTCACGCATAAGTCACTCTTAGTTTTTCAGATCTGAAAACACATCTGTTAAACCATGGGATTATTTCATATTGTCAAAATTGATTTCAATTGCTGTTATGAAATTTGTGTTGTCACCTGGTTTAAATGCTAAAGTATGAATCTCGGATTAACAAAAACCTATGTTCACAAAACGAGTAGTGTTTTTGGTAATTTTAAAAGAGAGGAATTAAAACTTTAGTCATTCAGATCTTATGTGTTGAAAACAGGTTGAGATCTTCAAAAGGACAAAATCAACTATGTTAAAATACAATAAGAAAATTCACAAAAACTCCGAAGTGTGTTCATCTCAAAACTTCTGAAGTCAGAAGAAAAGAGTATAAACATAAAACACTGAAGAGTCAAAGTTTGGGGTAATAATGGTCATTAAGCAACTATGCGCATTCATCTGTTCAGGGAAAGGTTTTGATTCCAGTGAATGAACTCCAAAGAGGACTAGACAAATGTTCAAAAATTTATCCACGTGTCCTCATGTTTGCAATCAACCGACAAAGAAAATGGTTCCAAACAGTGGTCAAAATGTATCCAAAAGTTTCCTACCACTGTTGTTAAACCACTGACCATTTTCAAAAACTTGTGAGTGATGTGATTACATTCTCTATTGAAATTATACCAGATCTTTTTGACACTATTTTTAGAAAATCCTTTAACCATTTTTTTTGTTCAAAGGATTCTCTCGAATAACCAGGATATATTATTCATTTTTTTATAATATATTTGAAACTTTTGCTTGTTTTTGTTGGCAATAGTTTCAGCTCCTGTCAGGATGTAATACCTTATTTTTTGCATGGTATTTGTGTCCTCAAAAATGGGTCAAAAGGAAATGGTACATATGTCATGATCATGTCATACTCAGGTTTGCTCCTAAATGTTTATCAAAGGATGATTGCAAACTGTGATTAAATTACTAGGGTACTCATGTGTTAATTGAATATTAAATGAAAATGAGTTGCCTTAGTAAAAAGTTTTCATCATTTGGGGTACTAAACTACTGTCTTTCAAAATTGACATGTGGCAAAACCTTGAATGAAAATTCTCAAAACTGTTGCTGAAACACCTGTTCTTCAGATTTGCAATATTTACCCTAACCACTGTTTTATTCCAACGTCTGATCTCTAAACACTGTCCACTGCTGAAAGTTAACCACTAATCCCTCATTTTCTTGTAAGTACTGATGCTCAAAATCAGTGTCTTATCCACTAATATGCTATTTACTGATAGTGAAAATCATCCACTGCCCAAGATTTTTACCGTTGTAATCACTGATGCTTAATACGTCAGTGGCTCTTAAAACAACTGTTCTCCATACTTCATCCGTTTCATCAGTGTTTGACACGTGGTCAGTTTTTAGCCCTCAGATCTTAATAACCGCTGCCACATCAGCGATCATTTTTTTTTTAAAATAAAACCTGTCCTAAACCCCAAACAGGGTTTTACACTGTCGAATTGAATTCCAAAATTCTCTTCTCATAGCAGTTTCCAACTCTTCTTCTCAAAATCTCCAAAATCCTCCTTCATTCTTCTCCGCAAAAATGACAAATTCAAAATCAAAATCAAAACCAAAACCTAAATCACCATCACCTTCCAAAGAGGTCGCTCAAACGACCGAAGAACCCATCGAAATACCATTCAAACAATCTCACAACTATCTGGGTTTATTCACAAAACCTATTGATAATCACACCTCTGACACCATCATTGATGCATTATCTGCATCAAAGTACAAAACTTTGTTGACAGCAAATGCTCCTATCTATCTGCAAACCCAGAGAGAGTTTTGGAAAAAGGCGTCGCTTGAAAAACAAGACGGAAAAGTCATAGCCATTAACTCCTCGATACAGGGAAAAGCGATCAAAATCACACCAAAATCGATATCAGAAGTCTTCATACTCGACGATCAGAATGGTAAAACCTCTTTTGACAAAAACGAGTTAAAAGCGGATTTTCTGAAAAGGGTTTATGCAGAAGAACCAAAGGTAGATACCCTACAAAAGGGTTATTTTCCATCTGCACCCAGGTTTTTATTTCACACACTCTTGATGTGTGCTTCAAATAAAACAACATCTTTCAACGAAATACCCTTGAAAATTCAAAGCCTGGGTTACGCTATTTTGAATAATAAAGACTATAACTACTCCCAGGAGATTTTCAATGACATGGTGAAAAACGTTGAAAGTAAAGCATTTTTTGTCACACCCTGGCTTTGCGGAAGCGTGGTTAATGTTGGTGTGACTTCTTAATACCATAGCTTAATCATACCAAAGCTATATGAGTTAAAAACATGCAAGATCATCCATTAAGTTTCGAAAACCAAACACAATGCCATTGTTTTAACATACCCCGACAAACATAATCTTGTTCAACAAACATTACCAACTAAAAACATAACACAAATGTGGTTTAAGGATTGTGTCTTGTCCAGGAAAGAGACACATCTCCTAAACCCCGGATGACCTTGGAAACTAGTGCAGCGGAAAACATGCCATACCGTGCCAGATCTCGTTAATTTCCTGAAATACATGTAAGTTGAAAAATCAACAATAATGTTGAGCGAGTTCATGTGTAAGTGAGTAAGTAAAACACTTGTGAGTATAAAATAGTTGTGGTATGTAGCAGTTGTAAGAGGACTTGTGATCACCAATGGTTTGCAAGGCCACTGACATATGTGAAGTGCAAATAGGGAGACTCAAACCTAGCAGATTTCGCCACGGCAAAGTATGTGGACAAAGTCACCCCACGGTCCGTTTCTAGTTTGGCCGGGGGCTGGGCTCGCTACACCCAGATAGATCTACCGCTCCTGTCCCTCGGTCCCTCCATGAGGACTAATGGCCCCATGTTGTTCCTATCCACTCACATGATCGTATAACACCTCCTTACGTTAAACATACCGTTGTAAAGTATTCGTAAATCATAGTAACATGTATTTCACCCCCGCAGTTAAGTAAACTGAAAACAGTTAGAGAAAAAGGGGACATGAACTCACAGTGAATGCGCGTCTCTACCAAGTGTCTCCAATAAAGTAAGCTGTGCAACGACCTACAAGTGCTAATTCTATTAGACGGACGGCCGTGCCTTAGCTTTACAGTTTATGTCTTTGGGAAATAGTTAGACAACTATTTCGTGTTTCTGTTCCGTATACATTTGGTAGTTATACTTCTTCCCAAGGATGGGGGATACAATACATGTGCGTAAGTTACGTTTTATCAATCTTGTGGTAATGTATTTACCGGTGTAACTTATATGTTAATGTGGAAGCGTTCGTACAGTTTTGGACTCATTAACGCTTGTAAATATTATTTTTATTCTAAAATAATATTTATGTATTTTCACAAAATAATCATAAACAGTGTTGTGACAAGTATATTTATCACTTTAATCTTTGTGAAAATCCCACCTCCGAATATTTAGTAAAATATAGTGCTGGCGAAATTTATGTTTCGAAAGTATGTCCAAAGATAGTTCTAACACTTGTTGTGTAAAAAGTCTAAGTGTTAGGTTTTTAAGAAAATTTCGCCAGAGTTTCCTCTGTAACTGGAGGTGGCCACGCTTTCAAGCGTATCATTTTCTTTTAACAAATCAATCAACAATCTTCTTTATTCAATCAAACAATCTCCAACACATCAAACTAGTCAATAAATATGTAAATCGCATAATCGCATGAACTTGTAGTTTTTCCGCAACTATAATGTAAATCACCTTTATATATATGGATCCTTATATAAAGTAGCTTTAAGCTTGTAAAAACCTCGTGTTTAGAGAAATCCGCTTTTACAACTTCTAGTAACAAGTGACAAATTTACTTCTTTGTCGGATCTTTTCATTTCACAAGTGTCCACACACTTGTGGTTTATAAAATCATATTTACTAGTGTAAGATCCATCTTTAGAAAAACATGATTTCTATAAAAATGTGGTCTTTCAAAAATACCACCTGCGGATACGTAGATCCGCTAGTTTTAAACACCATTTTACCGGTTAAACCACTTTTACACAACTAAAATTCTTTTATACAAGTTCATGTCTCTAAAATGTGGTAGTGTTTCACCTTTAACCCTTGTATCTTTCAAAAACAAGCTTATGTGATGATACATGATTTTACAAAGTCGGGTTGAACGAAGATTTGAGCTACCACATCATAGATCGGGTCTAGATAAACACAAATTTCAAGTCCTATGACTTTTACACAAGTTATATGCTATTAACCTCCATTGTTGTGATTTTAGTAGACTTTAATGCATCATCTTTCAATATAACAAGATTCAACCGACAATAATCCTTTTAACCACCTTAGACAAGCTTAAAAACAAGTTTTAAACAATATACCTCTAGCTCGGGGCTAGGGAAGATCTTTGATGAAAAACGCGTGGATAAAAGCCAACGGTTGAGGTCCTTCGTGTTCCGAGTGCACCAAAGCTCCTTATACGCAACTTGTGATGTTTGTATGATGATGGAATGATGAGGCAAGAACCGAAAGTATGGTGGCGGTTGGTGGGGTGTTCGGCCGAGAACCAAAGGGAGCAAGAGAGAGAGTTGGTTTGTGTTGTGATAAGTGGTGATTATCTTCTAAGTGCTAGTGTGTATTTATAGAGAAAGTCTAGTGTTATTACCCCTTGGATCATATGTAGCATAGATATTAGACATGACAAGATTATGGCAAGATCTCAAGTACATGGTGGTGCCCCCTAGGTAACCGATCGGTTGGGGGGGGGGGGGTCCTTGGTCCGATTTTAAGTAGCTAGTTAGGAGTTTAGTTAAGGTTAACTAAGTTAGTTTAGGTGGTTAACTTAGTTAGTAATATAAAGCGTGTTATGACGGGTGTTAGGGTAATCAGGGACCCTAACTGGCTCAGAAAAAATATAAAAAGTGAAAATAATAATATTTTCATGTTCCGGGTAAAGTCCGGGTGTTCGGTTGGATAGAAATCCGTTAAAGTGTTACAAAAGCTTTAAAGTGTCGTTATTGTTGTTTTTAGTGACACATTTGTTTTCCCGACACTTTAGAAAGTGTCTAGTAATATTTTCTCATGTTCTGGCACTTTATTAGTCAGCTAGAAGCTGGTTTATTTATTAAAGTGCTGTGTTTGGTACTTAAAGTACGTTTTTGGCACATCCGACTCAGTGTATCTTATCCCTAGAGACGCGGTAACACAACCCTTATATCCTACACTCACTACCAGTGTAGCCAAAATATATGAGGCTCTTAACAGGCCTTAGAGGCAGTATTTGCCTGATGCTGGTTATATCAGCATGTTCACTGTGTATCCGTTTAGTGCTACTGTGCTTTTTGTGCATCAAGTTTGTCACTAGGGTCCAGTATGTAAATAATGTAGTGACAGCAAATAAAGTATGATGCAAGTAAGTGCATGTATCAGTATGCAGGTAGCAGTTTATCAGCTAATTTCAGTCAAGCACAGTAATCAAGTAGTAATTAATCATTAATTAAGTTGTACGGATACCTGGTTTAGTGCGGGTTGTCACATTCTCCCCCCGTTAAATAAATTTCGTCCCGAAATTTAAGTTCTGCTTGTAGAAGCAGGGTTCTTAGGAAATAAGTGGGGGTATTTCTCTTTCATCCGGTCCTCACGTTCCCATGTGAATTCAGGACCATGTCTGGCATTCCAACGTACTTTGACGAGTTTGACACTGCTCCGGCGGGTCTTGTTAACTTTCCAATCCGTGACCTCAACAGGTTCTTCAACAAAGTGGAGCGTGTCGTCAATATGAATCTCGTCGATAGGAATGGCGACGTCAATTTGAGTTGGACTTTTCTTTAAATTGGATACATGAAATGTATCGTGAACACCATTTAGTTCAGCGGGTAGGTCCAACTTGTATGCTACCGTCCCAATTCTCTCCAGAATTCTGAAAGGACCAATGTAGCGCGGATTTAACTTCCCACACTTTCCAAAGCGCGCTACCCCTTTCCAGGGCGAAACCTTTAACAACACCATTTCTCCGACTTGGAAGTCCACGTGCTTCCGGTTTGGATCCGCGTAGGCCTTTTGTCTGTGGCGAGCGGCTTCTATGCGTTTAAGTATTTGCGCAATTTTGTCTGTCGTCTCTTGGACGATTTCGGGACCAGCAAGCTGCCTATCACCTGCGTCAGCCCAACATAGTGGTGATCGGCACTTGCGTCCGTATAGGGCCTCAAATGGCGCGACACCAATACTGGTGTGGTAGCTGTTGTTGTATGAAAATTCGACCAAAGGTAAGTGTTTATCCCAGCTACCGCCTAAATCCATAACACATGCCCTCAGCATGTCTTCCAAAGTTTGTATTGTTCGCTCGCTCTGGCCATCAGTTTGCGGATGGAACGCAGTGCTCAGATTCAATTGTGAGCCAAAAGATTCTTGGAAAGATTGCCATATTCTTGACACAAATCTTCCGTCTCTATCAGAGATGATCGAGAGTGGTACTCCATGACGTGCTACGATCTCTCTCATGTAAATTTCCGCAAGTTTACTAGTACTGTCTTTCTCCTTGATTGGCAGAAAGTGTGTGGATTTTGTTAGGCGGTCAACAATCACCCAAATCATATCATGGCCTCTTGGCGTTCTTGGTAATTTTGTAACAAAATCCATTGAGATTTGTTCCCATTTCCACTTGGGAATCTCAGGTTGTTGCAGAAGTCCCGAAGGCTTCTGGTATTCCGCCTTGACTTTAGCGCACGTTAAACATTTGCTCACGTAAACAGCAACGTCGCCTTTCATCCTAGGCCACCAATAGTAGTCTTTGAGATCCTGGTACATCTTATCCGATCCAGGGTGGATAGAGTACCGTGACTTGTGCGCTTCGTCGAAAATAACTTCCCTTAATCCACCAAACAGAGGAACCCAAATTCTTTTCTCAAAACATAACGTCCCTTCCTCGTTTGGTACCAAAAGCTTCTCCATTCCCCGGAGATATTCTTCCTCAAGGTTTCCCTCCTTGAGAGCTTCCTTTTGTGCAGCACGAATGTGCAAGGAAAGATCGGTTCGTATAATCATTTCCAAAGCTCTAACCCTTATGGGTTTGATTCTTTCTTTACGACTTAGGGCATCGGCGACTACATTCGCCTTCCCTGGATGATATTTTATCTCGCAGTCGTAGTCGTTTAATAATTCAACCCATCGTCTTTGCCTCATATTCAACTCCTTCTGGTTGAATATATGCTGTAGGCTTTTGTGATCTGTGAAGATTGTGCACTTCGTACCATACAGGTAGTGTCTCCAGATCTTTAAAGCAAAAACCACTGCGCCAAGCTCTAAATCGTGTGTGGTATAATTCTTCTCGTGCACTTTCAGTTGGCGTGATGCGTAAGCAATGACCTTTCGGCGTTGCATCAACACACAACCCAATCCTTGACGCGAAGCGTCGCAGTATACCACAAAGTCATCAGTACCTTCTGGTAGAGCTAGGATTGGCGCGTTACAAAGCTTATCCTTCAATATCTGAAACGCTTCATCCTGTTTGATTCCCCAATCAAACGTCTTATCCTTCTGTGTCAGGAGCGTCAAAGGTTGAGCGATTTTTGAGAAATCCTCGATGAACCTTCGGTAGTAACCAGCCAAACCCAAGAATTGCCGTATCTCGGTTGGCGTTGTAGGCGTTTCCCAATCCTTGATTGCCTCGATCTTTGTGGGATCAACATGAATTCCATCCCCATTAACCACATGTCCAAGAAATTGGACTTCGCGTAGCCAAAACTCGCACTTGGAGAATTTGGCGTACAGCTGTTCCTTCTTTAGCAGCTCCAATATGGTTCTAAGATGTTGTTCGTGTTCAGCCTTCGTCTTTGAGTAAATCAGGATATCGTCGATGAATACAATCACGAACTTGTCTAAGTATGGCTTGCAAACCCTATTCATTAGATCCATGAACACCGCAGGTGCGTTTGTCAAACCAAATGGCATAACGAGGAACTCGTAGTGTCCATAACGAGTTCGGAAGGCTGTTTTCGGGATACTTTCCTCCTGTATCCTTAGTTGATGGTACCCAGATCGAAGATCGATCTTAGAGTAACAGCTTGAACCTTGAAGTTGATCGAACAGATCGTCGATTCTTGGTAGTGGATACCTGTTCTTGATAGTCAGCTTGTTCAATTCTCTGTAGTCAATACACATTCGGAAACTTCCGTCCTTCTTCTTGACAAACAAGACCGGAGCTCCCCAAGGCGAGAAGCTTGGTCGGATAAAACCCTTGTCTAACAACTCTTGAAGTTGTGTCGACAATTCCTGCATCTCAGACGGCGCTAGTCTATATGGTGCCTTAGCCACAGGCGCTGCGCCTGGAACTAAGTCGATGTGAAACTCCACTTGCCTCTGAGGTGGCAGTCCGGGTAAGTCTTCTGGGAAGACTTCTGGATACTCCCTTACGACAGGGATGTCCTCGATCGTTGGCTCAGCAGCCTTCTTGTCCACGATGTGTGCCAGAAAAGCAACACATCCCTTCTGTAAACACTTCCTTGCTTTCAAGCAGCTGATAAATCTTAGCGGTGTGTCACGCTTCTCTCCGTGAACCACAATCGTCTCACCATCATTGGTTGGGATGCGAACAACTTTCTCGTGACATACTATCTCAGCCTTGTTTCCGGATAGCCAATCCATTCCTACTACCACGTCGAAACTTCCCAATTGGACTGGTAGTAGATCCAGAGTGAACTCGCGTTCTCCCAATTCTATCACGCAACCTCTGATTACTTCGTCGGCTCCAACTAACTTTCCATTAGCTAATTCGATCGAGTAGGGAATGTCTAACTTATGAGCAGCTAACCCAAGCATATTCTTAAATTCTAGTGATACGAAGCTATAGTCGGCACCAGTATCAAATAAAACAGATGCATAGCGCTGATTGATAGGGAACGTACCCGTAACAACATTTGGATCTTGACGTGCTTCTCTAGCTTCGAGCTGGAATACTCTACCACGGGCTTGATTCAGTGTTGGGCAATTCTTCTTAAAATGCCCGATTTCCCCGCAGTTATAACATCCGAGCCTCTGCCCGTTTCCATCACCGTTTCCAGCTGGGGTGTTGTTCTGGTTGGCATTGTCAGCCTGGTTGCCTCGGTTTCTGTTTCCTCCAAAACTTCCTGGTAGGCGGTTTCCATTTCCACCACGGTTATCATTCCTATTTCCATATCCTCCCTGGCCTCCGCGGCCTGTACTAGCCCAACACGATTCCCTTGTGTGGCCCGGTTTTCCACAAGATTCACAAACTCTTACGTTACAAGGGCCAGTGTGGTGGCGTTGGCAGTTGTTGCATCTGGGCTGGGTGCCCTGGTACCCTTTTCCTCTCTTGGTACTACCAGCTGATTTTCCCTTCTTTACTGCCATACTGACGCCTTGTTTGAAGTTTGAAAACTTCCTTTTGTTATCCCCTGAGGACTCAACGTGAGTCTCTGTCTTCTTTGCCTTGACTTCATCAAACTTGTTTAAACGAATCGCCTCCTCAGTGAGAGCCACGCTCAAATCGATGGCTTCAGTGATAGTTGCTGGTTTGGAGGAGGTTACCATGCTGATTATTTGGGGAGCCAAACCCCAAATGAAGCGCTCGATTCGCTTGTATTCTGGCGTAACCATGTAAGGAACCACTTGAGATAGGTCGTGAAACCTCTGGACGTATTCCGCAATCTTAGGTCCATCCATCTTTAAGTGCCAAAATTCAGTCTCCAACCTTTGAATTTCTGCGCGTGAACAGTACTTCTTGCGCATCAGTTCTTTCAATTCGGCCCAAGTCAGGGCGTAGGCGGCAGCTTCGCCTAGTGTTTGCACTTGTAGGTTCCACCATGATAGGGCTCCGTCTAAAAATAGCCCTGAAATGTACGTGACTTGCTGATCCTCGGCACACTTGCTCATGCGTAACACAGAATCGGTTTTCTCAGCCCAGCGGGTGAAGGCAACTGCACCTCCTGTGCCATCGAAGTTAACTGGTTTGCAGTCTAAGAACTGCTTGTAGGTGCATCCTGCACGTATGTTAAAACATGTGCTTGGCATTAGCATCATTGCTAAAGATGTCCAGCTAGGACATGGTAGGTTCGCATGGCGTGGTATTACCGTGTGGTGGATTGTTATTGCCTTGGTTAACACTTCCGCTTGCTCCTGGCTGAGATGCTGCATACTGTGCTATGGCAGCAGCAATAATCTGCTGGAGTTCTGCCTCGTTTGTTGGCACGTTTGGTTCGCGTCTTGGCGGCATCTTCTAAAAGATGGTTTAAGTTGGTTAGGCCTTAGTAAGGCTCCGTTGTTATAATACGTAAATCAGTTCGTAGTATAGCGTACGTATATAACGATAGTAATAGTATAATTACATAACATCACAGGTTATCACACATCACAAATATTAATCACACACATCCCATGTCATAACAAGTAATCTAGCGAATCCAAATATGGTGAGAAAGCTGCGATTGCCATATAAATGAGACCACATCGTAAGTGTATACATACAATCCTCAATCATTAGGGGCTACATCACCCCTGTCAAAAACTACATCAGTATCAATACAACATCAAGTACATAACAAAAGTCAAATCATATCGTAGTCTCCCCAAAATGCTGTGTAATCAAAAAGCAATCGCCGCCTTATCACCTCGCCTACCCAAGTGGCACCGATGAGCTCTAAGCCGATGGTGGTGGAGGAGGGGGAAAATGGGTATAAAACAAACGGCGCAACTGTAACCAGTCCGCCTCCATCGCCTGCTGTGTGCGAATAATGGAAGCAATCTGCTGCTCCAAAGTAGTAAGACGAGCAGCATAGTCAGGGGGTAATGGTCGAAACGGCTGCAACGGAGAGGGTACCCGGCCATGGCACTGACATGGCTGCAGACGGGCTCTCTCCAAATCCTGTAGTCGCTGCTCATGCGACTCGTGCTGGTGTACAAACGACATCAATACATCCTCGATGGTATGTCCCACGTGGAATCTGTGGTATGGATCAGTGGGTGGCATGGGGGAAAACGGTGACCACAGCAGTGGCTCACGAGTAGGGTCAAAGGGTGCCATACCAAAAGGAGCTGTAGTAGGTGGAACAAAAGGAATCTGGGGCATGAAAGGCATGGGCATCGGTACATGCCCATCAGGATGTGCTGAAGAGCCCTCTCCAGGCCCTGCTGGAGGTATAAACATAGGTACCTGAAACGAAAAGTCAGTATGTGGTGCAACAGGAATCTGTGGAGGGAGTGGGGGAACGTCCTCGTCTGCCGGTATCCAGCCATGCTGTGCAGACTCGTCCGGTGGATCCATATGTGCCGCGAACGGTGCATGTCCGGGCTCTATGGGGACGGGATCAAATAAGGGAACAACAACTGGGTGAACGGGTGCCAAGTGCTCTATAGGGTGGTCAGCAGGTACATCAACAATAGGTAAAGGACCAATGGGATCAACAGGAACATCAATGTGGTGATCATCAGCAATAGGCTCAAAAGGTACATCAGCATGCACAGGGTCATGCTCTGGTAAAGGATCAAGGGCAGCTGCCTGCTCAGGAGCAATGGCAGGCTCCAAGTCATCAAACGCCATGTCAAAATCAAAGTCAGGATCAATCGGATCAAAAGGGTCAACAGCGTCTACTGGGTCCTCCATCAACTCGTCCATCGGGACATACTCTAAATCACGGTCAGGATCAAACCCTGGTGGAAACATAGGATCTGACTCCTCCTCGTCGTCATGGGCAAAAACAAGTCCAGGTATGGAAGCAACAGAAAAAGCCTGGTCAGAATCGGACCCATGGAAAAAGTGCTGCGCACTATGAGCATGTGTGGGTACAGAAGCCACAGACTCAAAGGAGTCCGCGACTGGGGAATGTGCAGGTGACTCCGCAGCCGGAGCATCTGCGATCAGTAAAGGAGCAACAGCAGGTAGGGCCTCGCCCTGAGCATCCTCCATAGGCTCCTCCTCAAACATATCGACGTCGTCCTCCTCGTCGTCGATGGGTAAATGGTAAGCTGGGTACGCAGCCAGCGGTATAGGAGCAGGGATCAGTGCCAGTGGTAGATCCCCGGCGGGAAGGTCAACTGGGAGCTCATCAACGCCGTCGGGTAAGGCGAATGGCTGAAAGTCATCGTCATCCGTGCTGGTGAAATCTGACGTATAAACCTCATGCTCTGACGTCTCCAGGTCATCCGATACAATACGCCTGGGGTCGGTGATGTCTGAACCACCTGAATCAGCCGAATCCATGTATCTGTAACATAAATACAAGTATGCATAAACAGTAAATCACATAGTCGGATAATCACATAAGTCATCAAGTAAGGCATCACATAATCCTCCTAGTCTTACTAGCCAAATACCATCCAGTCTACCAGACTGCTCTATCCTTTACTAAAACCAAACCTCGATCCTCCAGATCGATCCTTAGCCCTCCAGGCTGAACCTTTTCTTCCTAGCCTTGCTAGCCCACTATCTTGGTCACCTAGACCAAGCCTCGATCCTCCAGATCGATCCTATAACAAACCAACGTGCTCAACTACCTTAATCCTCTCGATCCTCCAGATCGATCCTCAGCCCTCCAAGCTGAACTTATAATTAATAAAATGTGCTCAACATTTGTTTGTAAAAAGTGTGGATCTGGACTTAAGTGGTATGCAGAAAAATGTTTTCGTGAGAGCCCTAGTGATCATAGTCTAGACTCGAGACAGAATCCTAGTTCGCTATGATCAGAGCTCTGATACCAAGCTGTCACACCCTGGCTTTGCGGAAGCGTGGTTAATGTTGGTGTGACTTCTTAATACCATAGCTTAATCATACCAAAGCTATATGAGTTAAAAACATGCAAGATCATCCATTAAGTTTCGAAAACCAAACACAATGCCATTGTTTTAACATACCCCGACAAACATAATCTTGTTCAACAAACATTACCAACTAAAAACATAACACAAATGTGGTTTAAGGATTGTGTCTTGTCCAGGAAAGAGACACATCTCCTAAACCCCGGATGACCTTGGAAACTAGTGCAGCGGAAAACATGCCATACCGTGCCAGATCTCGTTAATTTCCTGAAATACATGTAAGTTGAAAAATCAACAATAATGTTGAGCGAGTTCATGTGTAAGTGAGTAAGTAAAACACTTGTGAGTATAAAATAGTTGTGGTATGTAGCAGTTGTAAGAGGACTTGTGATCACCAATGGTTTGCAAGGCCACTGACATATGTGAAGTGCAAATAGGGAGACTCAAACCTAGCAGATTTCGCCACGGCAAAGTATGTGGACAAAGTCACCCCACGGTCCGTTTCTAGTTTGGCCGGGGGCTGGGCTCGCTACACCCAGATAGATCTACCGCTCCTGTCCCTCGGTCCCTCCATGAGGACTAATGGCCCCATGTTGTTCCTATCCACTCACATGATCGTATAACACCTCCTTACGTTAAACATACCGTTGTAAAGTATTCGTAAATCATAGTAACATGTATTTCACCCCCGCAGTTAAGTAAACTGAAAACAGTTAGAGAAAAGGGGGACATGAACTCACAGTGAATGCGCGTCTCTACCAAGTGTCTCCAATAAAGTAAGCTGTGCAACGACCTACAAGTGCTAATTCTATTAGACGGACGGCCGTGCCTTAGCTTTACAGTTTATGTCTTTGGGAAATAGTTAGACAACTATTTCGTGTTTCTGTTCCGTATACACTTGGTAGTTATACTTCTTCCCAAGGATGGGGGATACAATACATGTGCGTAAGTTACGTTTTATCAATCTTGTGGTAATGTATTTACCGGTGTAACTTATATGTTAATGTGGAAGCGTTCGTACAGTTTTGGACTCATTAACGCTTGTAAATATTATTTTTATTCTAAAATAATATTTATGTATTTTCACAAAATAATCATAAACAGTGTTGTGACAAGTATATTTATCACTTTAATCTTTGTGAAAATCCCACCTCCGAATATTTAGTAAAATATAGTGCTGGCGAAATTTATGTTTCGAAAGTATGTCCAAAGATAGTTCTAACACTTGTTGTGTAAAAAGTCTAAGTGTTAGGTTTTTAAGAAAATTTCGCCAGAGTTTCCTCTGTAACTGGAGGTGGCCACGCTTTCAAGCGTATCATTTTCTTTTAACAAATCAATCAACAATCTTCTTTATTCAATCAAACAATCTCCAACACATCAAACTAGTCAATAAATATGTAAATCGCATAATCGCATGAACTTGTAGTTTTTCCGCAACTATAATGTAAATCACCTTTATATATATGGATCCTTATATAAAGTAGCTTTAAGCTTGTAAAAACCTCGTGTTTAGAGAAATCCGCTTTTACAACTTCTAGTAACAAGTGACAAATTTACTTCTTTGTCGGATCTTTTCATTTCACAAGTGTCCACACACTTGTGGTTTATAAAATCATATTTACTAGTGTAAGATCCATCTTTAGAAAAACATGATTTCTATAAAAATGTGGTCTTTCAAAAATACCACCTGCGGATACGTAGATCCGCTAGTTTTAAACACCATTTTACCGGTTAAACCACTTTTACACAACTAAAATTCTTTTATACAAGTTCATGTCTCTAAAATGTGGTAGTGTTTCACCTTTAACCCTTGTATCTTTCAAAAACAAGCTTATGTGATGATACATGATTTTACAAAGTCGGGTTGAACGAAGATTTGAGCTACCACATCATAGATCGGGTCTAGATAAACACAAATTTCAAGTCCTACGACTTTTACACAAGTTATATGCTATTAACCTCCATTGTTGTGATTTTAGTAGACTTTAATGCATCATCTTTCAATATAACAAGATTCAACCGACAATAATCCTTTTAACCACCTTAGACAAGCTTAAAAACAAGTTTTAAACAATATACCTCTAGCTCGGGGCTAGGGAAGATCTTTGATGAAAAACGCGTGGATAAAAGCCAACGGTTGAGGTCCTTCGTGTTCCGAGTGCACCAAAGCTCCTTATACGCAACTTGTGATGTTTGTATGATGATGGAATGATGAGGCAAGAACCGAAAGTATGGTGGCGGTTGGTGGGGTGTTCGGCCGAGAACCAAAGGGAGCAAGAGAGAGAGTTGGTTTGTGTTGTGATAAGTGGTGATTATCTTCTAAGTGCTAGTGTGTATTTATAGAGAAAGTCTAGTGTTATTACCCCTTGGATCATATGTAGCATAGATATTAGACATGACAAGATTATGGCAAGATCTCAAGTACATGGTGGTGCCCCCTAGGTAACCGATCGGTTTGGGGGGGGGGGTCCTTGGTCCGATTTTAAGTAGCTAGTTAGGAGTTTAGTTAAGGTTAACTAAGTTAGTTTAGGTGGTTAACTTAGTTAGTAATATAAAGCGTGTTATGACGGGTGTTAGGGTAATCAGGGACCCTAACTGGCTCAGAAAAAATATAAAAAGTGAAAATAATAATATTTTCATGTTCCGGGTAAAGTCCGGGTGTTCGGTTGGATAGAAATCCGTTAAAGTGTTACAAAAGCTTTAAAGTGTCGTTATTGTTGTTTTTAGTGACACATTTGTTTTCCCGACACTTTAGAAAGTGTCTAGTAATATTTTCTCATGTTCTGGCACTTTATTAGTCAGCTAGAAGCTGGTTTATTTATTAAAGTGCTGTGTTTGGTACTTAAAGTACGTTTTTGGCACATCCGACTCAGTGTATCTTATCCCTAGAGACGCGGTAACACAACCCTTATATCCTACACTCACTACCAGTGTAGCCAAAATATATGAGGCTCTTAACAGGCCTTAGAGGCAGTATTTGCCTGATGCTGGTTATATCAGCATGTTCACTGTGTATCCGTTTAGTGCTACTGTGCTTTTTGTGCATCAAGTTTGTCACTAGGGTCCAGTATGTAAATAATGTAGTGACAGCAAATAAAGTATGATGCAAGTAAGTGCATGTATCAGTATGCAGGTAGCAGTTTATCAGCTAATTTCAGTCAAGCACAGTAATCAAGTAGTAATTAATCATTAATTAAGTTGTACGGATACCTGGTTTAGTGCGGGTTGTCACATTTTTACTTTTTCCAAGATTTTTGAGTTATTATTTTGAACAAAAATTTGAAAAGAAAAATGTAAATTTGCTCAAACAAGGTGTTCATTGTCAAATAAAAAGCATAACAAAAGAAACATTTTCAAGGATGATGGCACCAATAAAAACAAAAGCAGGGGTACTTGATTAGACTTTAGCGGTTACAACTGCTCCTCAGGTATCAGCTGCTGAGCCCACTGCTCCAGGTGATCATAGCAGCACTCCCACTGCTTTGAAACCCACACCTGCCACCACTAAAAAGACCAAAAAGAAAACATCCAGAAAACCCACCAATCCCAAAACAAAGGCAACTCTGGAAGATGAGATCCCAGAGGAAATGCATGTGACAACACAAAAGTCACCAGAAACCACTGCTGCTACTTCCTCACAGCAGTTGGAAGAAAGATCTCAACCCATGCCTAAAACTCCTCCTGCATCCTCACAAAAGGATCAGGTTGTAAGCACAGGGACACCACACTATGAAGCTCTGAATCCACTTGGATCCATCTTCCTCAGTCCTGATCCCAAGGACATGTCTCTTTCAACTCCCATCCCCTCACCAATCATATTACCACAAACCATGCTACCTTTGTTGCATGCAGCTGATATAGCTCAGACACAAACCAGTTCCTCTCTAACACCTATCACTGAGAGCATACTTCCACAAGTGACTGGGTCTGACGCTTATACCTCTTCTATCCCAGCAACAGTTGAGGAGGTTACACTACAGGAGTTACAAGTAACTCCTGTCAGTAGTTCAAGTGGAGCAGCAACTACAACTGGTGGATCAACAGATCCTCAGTTGGACAGTTGTTTCATAAGTAAGACTCCCTTGAAGGCAATTTCTTCCATGGCAACTTTGATAACCACTAGTGAGTTGGATCTAACCACTGGCACCATCAAAGGTTTATCAAGTGCTGAAGAAAGAAGTCCCCAGTACCAAGAACAAGGGGCATCAATGGGTGACTTTTGGGACTCAGTTCCTAAGTCAAACATTGATATAACCACTACTGGTGGGGATTCAGATGATCCTACTAAAGTAGGTGATGATTCAAGATATCAGGAATTGACGGGCAAAGTTGACAAACTTGAAGAATCAGTTGCTGAAATAAAGGAGATGGTGCAAGAGATTTTAAAAGCTCAAAAAGCACAATCCACTGCTGCCCCACCACAATCTGCTGTTCCTACTCAAGCACCTGCACAACAGGCATTTGCTGCAAATGAGCTATGGAATATATTTCAACCCATGCTTGAAGCACAGCAACAAATGGCTGATAAAAAGCATGTTATTCAAGTACAAATGCTGACCAACATGGTTGAATCAAGATTTAAAGATACTCAAGCAGATATCAAGGCTATAAAGGCTAGCATTCAAAATGCTTCTGGCAAAGTTCCTTCTTCCATACCATTTCTTGTAAACCCCCCTTCAGATAATGCCAAAAAGGGGGAGAATAACAAGCTGTTGGGAAAAATGAATAGGAGGGGAATAGAACATGGCCTTCATGTTGAGCCTGAAAAAGGAAAAGAAAAAGAAAAACAGGTCTCAAAACCTGTTAGCCAAACAGCTGATACAGCAGTAGTTACAAAAACTGTTGTCTGTAGCCAAACAGCTGCCATGTCATCAACACACACCACTCTAACACACACCACTACAACTACTGCTCCATCACCATCATCTACAATCACACCATTACCACTGCCTCCTGTCATAAAACAGAAGACAACAGATGTTATAACATCTGTTGTAATGACAGCAGCGGTTGAAGCACCAGTTGTTTCAACAGTTGTTTGTCAGACACTCCCCATCATTCAAACCACTGATTCATTCAAAACATCATCTGCTTCTTCTTCTTTAAAAAGGAGAAGAAATCTCATATCAGATGATGATTCACCACCATCACCACCAACATCACCACTCCCATCCCCTGCTCAAAAGCAGAAGACAACTGCTGACATATCAGCAGTTGTAATGATAACAGATGTTGAGACACCAGTTGTTTCAACAGCTGTTAGTCAGGCATCCATCACTGCTCTCATTCTTTCTACATCACAACCAAAGCTCTTCAATAGAATAAGAAAGCCAATCTCTGTCGATGAGGGTATACATGATCCTAATGATGCACAATATCCATTGGAACTTGAAGCCATAAAAAATGAGATGAGGCAATTCTATACAGAAGAAGATCCTTCAAAAAGGAGATTCTCCTCACTCATAGGCTACATGCCACCAGAGGATATGGATGATTACCTCAAACTCAAGGCAAGACAGGCTAAAGCAAGAGCTAAATTTGAAAGTGAACGTGAACGTCTAAGCGAAGAAGGCATTGCTCAAAGACTGGATTTCTTTCTTGAAAAGGTAAAGCAGATGGAATATTTCGCACATGAACTAATCAAAGAAAAGGCTGAACAACGCAAAGAGCTTAGAAAGCAATATCTTGCCTACATTATGAAAGAAAAATTCTATCCTGCTGACGAAAAACAGTTTGAAGAATGGCCAATAATCGCTCTAAAGCATGAGGCTGAGAGGATTGACAGAATTAAGAAAGATCCTACAAAGAAGAAGAATGCTCCAAACTGGAACAAATTCAAAAAGCTCATTACTGACTTCCCTGCTGAGTATAAAAGAAAGAAAAAGGAGCTAGTGGATGCAAAAATGGATACTGCCGAAGCCATATCAAAATGGTCTAAACAGCAGACTGATGAAGCCTATGAAAGGCTGAAGAAAAGAAAGATAACTGTTTCAGGCACTTCTAAGAAGAAAGAACAAATGATGAAGCTTGAACAGAAGATGGGAAACCTCGACTCACTGTTCCGGTCTACTTTTGTAACAAATCAAGAAGAGGGAGAACAGTTGACTGAAGAAGAGGTAATAGAAAAAGAAGCAGAGTACTTCAAAGATACCATCACGAAAATGGGTCTAAAAGAAGAAACTTCAACAAAGCTTCAAATCCTTTTTAAGGCATTAAACAAAACTGCATCTCCAAACACTGCTAAAGACAAGACATAAGCTGAAAAACAAGAACTCATTGAACAAGAAACTGCAGAAGATATAACTGCAGTTGACAAAGTCTTTGAAGAAGCTTTCAAAAGAATGTCTGAAAGTCTGCAGTTGTTTTCAAGGCCATTATCCCTCAACTCATCGTCAAATAAATCTCTCCCAAGAAACCCACGTGGCTTAAAAATACTAAAGTGGATGTCTGATCAAAAGACTCACGTATTGACCTTGGTCAGAGCCAATGGCGATGTGAAACACATATCAAGGAAAGAAGCACTAGGCCTTAGTGTTCAAGATTTGCAGGATCTCCTTGGGCTTTCACTGTGTAGGGATGAGGATGACCAGAGTGCAAAGGAATTTGAAGCTGAATTCAAAGAACAAGCTAAGGCACTCTTGATGAGTAATAAAGGTCCTGAATAATGAAAGGTTTTTTGCATTATCTGTTCTAGGGGGAGATTGTTGGGATTGAACCCTACCAAAGGAACAGATAATGTAAAGCCAAAACCAGGTCACAACAGTGGATTCACAATAAGCAGCGGTTTACACTTTGCTCTCCCCTTGAAAGTGATTTATAACAACTGATGGTCTCTATCTGCTGCTCATATTCAACTGCTGCTGTCCTTTCAACTGCTGATGAAAACCCTGAAACATTCAACACTACTGGTCCTATCTACTGATGTTAAAGCACTGCCCAGTCAAGGACTGATCAACCTTGAGGAAAGCACTGACAGAAAGGGAGAGCAGCTGTTTAGTAAATTGTTTGTCTTATGTATAGTCAGTGGTTAGGTTAGCAGTGTTTGTGTATGGTCAGTAGATACAGGTTGTTAGGCTGTTAGACGTCGCTTTCATGGTGACGTCAGCTGAGATACCTCAGTGGTTTGGTTTGCCTATAAATGTAACAGTACCCTGTACTGTTACATTTGATTGACTGAGCTGGTTTTCCCTTCTCATGTCTAATCCTTTCATCTTGTGCAATCCAACCTTGAAGCATCATTCTGAGGGGGAGCTTAGTTTGTAAGCATGTCTGTAATCTTTTGCTTTGATTTGTAAATCATTCGACTCTATGAGAAGCAATTGTTTATCAAACTATTTTTCTCCGTTTGACTGTGTTTACAAAGTTTGTTTTCATTTCCGCTGCACTTTACATGTTTTCATTGTCATTGATTATTCATTTTAAACAAACAAACACAATCATGAGAGCCTCCGATCATAACATCTTGTAATCGCGTAGATAGCTCTTTCAACTCTGATGGAGCTAACCGATACGGTGCACGAGCTATAGGTGTCGTTCTAGGAGCTAACTCGATTTGAAACTCGACCTGACGATGAGGCGGGAGGCCAGGTAATTCCTCAGGAAGTACCTCAGGATAGTCGCGTACAATTGGAAAGTCTTCTATCTTTTTCTCTTTCTTCGAGGTGTCAGTAACAAGAGCCAGAAAGGCAGTGTGGCCCTTACGCAAACACTTTTGAGCCTTAAGGGAAGAAATGATGCTCACGACAGCACCACTCTTATCGCCACGAATCATGAGAGGTTCAGCGCCTGGGCGAGGAATACGGACAATCTTTTCATTGCAAAGAATCTCTGCTTGATGTAGGGATAACCAGTCCATCCCAATGACAACGTCGAAACTACCCAGAGTGATAGGAAGAAGGTCGATCGAGAAAGTGTGATCAGCAAGTACTAGGTTACAACCCTTGACTACGTGTGTGACCTCTATACTTTTACCATTAGCTAACTCTATAGCGTGTTTGGGGTTCAAAGGTGTTGGGGTACGCTTAAGCAGTTGACTAACTTTTTGGGACACATAACTAGTATCAGCACCCGAATCAAATAAGACAGTAACGTAAAAGTCGTCGAGAAGGAACTTACTCGTCACAACATTGGGGTCATTCCTCGCTTCTCCATTGCCAATAACGAACGCACGGCCCCTTGTACCATTGCCATTGTTACCCCCGTTGTTTCCATTCCCCTGATTGTTGTTGTTATTGTTGTTGTTCTGGTTCAGCTGGGGACAGTCTTTCTTGAAGTGGCCTTCAGCTCCACACTGAAAGCATCCTTTGTTGTTACCCTGTTGTTGCTGCTGCTGACGTTGATTTGGTGGGGCTCGCTGTTGTTGCCGATTTTGGTTCGCGGGAAACTGACTCCTACATTCTCTTGCAATATGACCAGGCTTGTTGCACCGATGACAGTTACTTCTGGTGCATGGCCCACTGTGATGTAAGTTACAACGATTACATTTGGGGTGATTTCCTTTGTATCCACCATGACTTTGGCTACCTGACGATTGCTGACTCTTCAGTTCTTCTCTGTTGCGACTGGGATTGAACAGAAGTCGAACCTCTGCTTGAAGCTCCATCCCATTTACGTTTGTTATCACTGGGAGGTTCAGAGGTAGCTGTAGCACTAATACGTTTTGGTAACCTGTTCTGCTCCACCGCCTGATCAGTGAGACGGTGAGCCAACTGAACGACCTGCTGGTAGGTTGCGAGGTTTGCTGATGTCACATGACTTTGTATCTCTGGCACTAGACCCTTGAGATAAAGTTCAATACGCTTAATTGGAGGGTCCACCATAGTAGGACACAGTAGTGCAAGCTCATTCGATCTCTTAGTAAACGCCTCAATTTCCCCGTCATCTTGAGGTTGAAAAACTCGACTTCCAGCTTATGAATGTCGTCATGACTGCAGTATTCCTCCTTGATCATCTCTTTAAAATTGTTCCATGGGGTTGCGTTAGCAGCAACCAACCCCAGCATTTGGACTTGAGCGTTCCACCATGTGAGGGCTAAACCCTCGAGAGTGCCGATAGCATATTTCACCCTGCGTGCCTCAGGGCATTCACACATTTCGAACACAGATTCTAGTTTCTCAAACAAGTGGAGGAGACCTACTGCTCCTTCAGTGCCACTAAAAGTAGTGGGTCGGCAGTCCATGAAAGTTTTGAAGGTGCACACGGGTGGCTGAGCATGCTGACCTGTTTTGAGTGTAAGAAAGGACAAAGTTTAACACAAGGGTAGGTTCACGAGAGTAGGATCTAAAGATCCTAGAATGAGTTATAAACTGCAGGGTATACCTCCTGCCTGTGCTGCTGCAAGTGCCGCAGCAACCTGTTCGTTGATCAGAGCCGTCAACTGGGCTTGAGTCATGTTAATGCGTCCAGACATGATCTTCATATCAAGGGAAACATGAGTGAGAATGGTTCGCGAAAGTGCGATGACAAAAGAGAGTAAGCACACACGTGTTCAAGCAAGAGTAGCTATACTAGCTAAGCATATCATGAGCAAAGTTCTACGTAATCTAGCAAGTAGGCAATATAAAACGTAAACCATATCACCTAGAATGTCGAGCCTTGCACGTGGAGTGAAGCGTCGTTGTGGATCGTAGAGCACTGTACAGGTTATAGTCTGGTTTTAACAAAAACGTTTTCCTTTATTAAAACCAAGTTCTCTATAACCAATGGCTCTGATACCAATCTGTCACACCCCCAAAATCCACATGCGGAGTATCACCGCTTGGAGGCGTGACTGACCAGGATCAAACCACTAATCATATTGAACAAGTAAATAATTAAATGTAAAAGTCCAACCAGCACGTTTAGTGTCCAAAACGAACATAGTTAAGTTATGAGCGGAAGCATAATGTTCAAAACCAAATCAAAAGTTTAATTATCCAAATGTTTAACATGGCACACAGCTGTCCGTGTCCCACAATGACTCTTCCTTGTGCAAGCTCCAGCTAAGTACCTAAAGACCTGCAAAGCATGTAGTAACGAGTCAACAACAAGTTGAGTGAGTTCACGTTTGGGTGTCCAGTTTATAGTTATTCCGAAAACACAGTTTGCTCTTTACCAGCTATCCAGCCGTGGGGGTTACCCCATATTCGAAAAACGTTTATTAGTTACCCGTTCTTACGTTGGCTATTCTAGCCCGGCTCTATGGCCGTGGGGGCTACCCCATGTTTAATTCACCAGACTCGTTACCATATCGACTACTAACGTTCGTCATGTTTAAGTGCCCTAACGTCTGTGTCTATCATCACTGACGTGCCATAGTCCATTAGTCCACGCCCGTCCTCTGCGGCACGGTGTGAGGTTTGTTAAACCTAATAGCGCTATTTAACTAATGACCCGTTCGCCATTGGCCTCGGCGATTAAGTCGATATAAAAGGAGGGACTTCGTTGATAGAGTTCTAGTCTAGTATAGTTAAATCCGTCTCATACTGGACGAGGAATCTACGTTCCTGAATACGTCTCAACAGGACGAGGAATCTATATTCCTTAACCCATTCCCAACCCCTGGGAACCCCATGCTTTGTAACGAAGTGTGAACTCACCTTGGTTTGCTCGGCAGATTACACAGAAAAGTCAAGTCTAGCAGCTAGTGGTCAACCACGTCCTAACATGGTTATCATACAAGTCAGGTTTTGGTGTCAAGTAGCGCACACAAGTATCACATTGATAACATACAAGAAACACATACGAAACATGGCAAACATGCAACCTCACGTTAACCCATTTACTTTGTGCGACCCGAAAGGTTAAGCCCAATAATCAAAACAGTCCAACAAGTAAGGGGCCCAGTAATTAAACAACTAAACCATTTGTGCGATCCCTTATCCCTTGTGCGATTGGATTCATCCGGCCCAATACATACCCGGCCCAACAGTTAAGTGACACTACACCTTGTGCGACCCAGATCCCATTGTGCGACTCGTGTTGGGCTTTGAGGCCCAATAGTTAAACATATTACATCTAGTGCAATCCAGCAAGCCTTGTGCGACTGGAGGTATCTTGTACGACTAACAAGGCTTGTGCGAATGGTCTCCTTATGCGGCTAAGGGTCTTGTGTGATTAGTTGTTCAATATCCGAAAGTTATGCCAAACAGTTACATTGTTTTCCAAAATTCGATCATGTTACAATCATTGCAATGGTTTCCAAAATTCACAATTTACTAATAAATGTTAACAACTTCCATATCAAACAAAAATCGATCAAATCATTCTTTTTAACAATTGTTTCACCTAACCCTAACATCATGATTATGAACAACAACCCCACATGATCATCATCGAAATAAACAACAAATGGCCGACAACTTATCAAATATTATTATATGTTCCGATTTCATGAGTGTCCAACCGATTACATGCATGCAAATCAGAATTATCATATATTAATTTGAACATGCACTGAGATCTATTCCATTTAAAATTCATGTAACAACCACAAAACATACTGACAATTCATGTGCAAGTAATAATGAAGGATCCTTAAAATACAAATCCATTCAATTCACATAGTACTAGCAACAGTCATTGGTAACATAAATGATCACATGGCCGCCATTTTTTATTGTCATGGTTATCCAACTTTATCAACTATTGACCTCAAATCTATTGAATCATCAAAGCCTATTGCTACATCAACATGTGTCATCATACATATATAATTTGATAGATCCGATTGCACATAAGCAGAATCATCATTCAATATTATAACAACTACAATATCAAGTATCAAGTATTAGAAAGTTAATAAATTATTAGACACTAACCGAAAGATAGAGGGTGATCCGATTCAAGGAGGTGATCTTCGATTGAGAGAGAGAGTGTGCCGTCAAGTTAGAGAGAGAGAATGAGAGGAAGCTAGGGTTTGTGTGTTTAGAATGTTTAGCAAAACAAGTGAGGAGTATACTCTATCCCCTAATGTTATGCGACAAAGAGAAGGAGTGGGCCGAACCCTCAATGGGCTGCCCATAGGTCCGAATACAAAGTGTAGCCCAAATGGGCTTGTGCGATCGAATGGTGTTGTGCGTTTGGGTCGTTCCTATACATTCATACATACAACACAACATATATTCACTTAACATTCGATAACGTAATATTCCATTAAATCATCCCATACACATAATCATATAAAGTTTACGTTACAAAGATAGGTTCGAAAATACGAGTTGTCACAGGCGTCCCTTGCGCACCGTAAAGATAGGGCTTACTTCACTTTTAGTCCCTGTAAGATCAAATAAGCTCATTTCAGGAAATGACAGTTTTGGTCACTGCACTTGTTTTAAGCTCATTTCAGGTCCTTTTGACCCCCGTTAAGCCATTTTCAAGGATTTAGAAGGTCAATAAAGTTTAGAGGACTCAAAATGTGCTCGGAAAACTCTCGGATGTCGGCTCGTTTGGTCGTACGGTCGCGTTGTTCGTTAAATTACGACGAAACTCAAACGGACGCGAAAACGAACCAAATTAAGCGACGAATGGTATTTTTGCATTCCGATCACTAAAATAAAAATATTTTAGTGTGTACAAAAATTTTGGATGTCCAGATGTGGTCAGAACGTAAGATATGCGCGAAAATGCAAACTTACATAGTTTTTGACACTTTTAGTCCCTGTAAGATCAAATAAGCATATTTTTGCACACCGAACCACTCAAAGCTTATTTCTAAGCTATGTTTGGGTCCTTTATGGTATTTTTAGCTTATGATCATGTTCCAGAATGTACGTTGCCTTACAAAACGGCAGACTTTTGCAAGTTCACGCAAATAGTCCCTGTGAGTGAATAAACTTGATTTCGCCACACCAAACCTTCCAAAACTTATTTCTAAGTTATGTAAAGGTTATTTAAGGTATGTTAAGCATATTTCACTATTACAGAGTGTTTGTTGCATTAAACTGGTTATATTTACGCATTAGATCGCGTATGACCTTCCAGAATGCGATTTAAGGCTCGAAATCGAACAAGAATTGATATGTGCAAACGATACACATATTTATACAAATCCCAAGTATGAAACTCAATATTTCATTGGTTTGGTATTTGTTAAAGTGACACAGGCGTCACATAACCAAACTAGGTTTCGAGCCATGTATCTTATCCAAGATAAAATACATAACCCAAACCTTCGACCTCAAATGACACCTTTTATTAGAGACTTGACTTGTAAACTCGAACGCCCGCCAGATCCATTCTTAATTTCTTGAAATACATGTAATTTGAAAACATCAACAAAAGTTGAGCGATTTCATGTGTGTGTTTGTGAATAAACCTTTGAAAAACATTGTAAGTAATGTTTGTATGTACTTGAAAAACCCGGTATGAAAGCAACAAGGAAACAGATCAATTAGTGTGTAGCTAATACATTAATATTTGTGACGTGATGCAGGAAAGCTCAAACCTAGCAGACTTTGCACCGGGCCTCCGGCTGTAAGACATAGTCAACCCATGGGCCACCCTGGTCCAACATGGGCGGGGCTCGCTACACCCAAATAGATCTATCACTCATGTCCCTCGGTCCTACAACGAGGATTGATGGCCTTGAATTACCCTTCCTTAGCTAACCATACCAAATAATAACGTTTGTAAACAGTTGTAACATGTACTTCACCCCCGAAGTTTAAAACCGAAAATAGTTAACGAAAAGGGGGAACATGAACTCACAGTTTTGCGTTCCTTGTATCTGATGTAACTCAAAGCTTCCTCAAGAACGCACGACTACCTACATGCGTACTACGGTCCGTTAGACGAGCGGGTCATGCCTTGACTTAGTATTGATTAGTGTCTTTGAGTTACGTTTCAAAGTCTCTTCATTATTATTCCAAGTATATAATTATTTGTTAAAATAATTAATATTTTAACTTAAATTATATTTATTCCAAGTATATAAGTATTTATGCTTGTATTTCCTTCCCAAGGATGGAGTATCTTATACTTGTATATTTTGCCATGTATTGGGGTCGTATTCCGGTGTGAATTTATACGTACGAGAATACGCATTTTATTGTATTCATTTAGTATTCTTTATACTTAATTTCATATTAATTATTCCAGAATATTATCTTTAATAAAGATTCAATATATATATTTCCCAAAATATATATTTTAGGGAATATAATTTAGAAAAATTATTTACAATTTTTCTTTGGCAAAAATATTTGTATTTCCTCATAAGTTTCAAAAATGATACATTTTCATGTCCAACATAGAGAATATATATATATATATATATATATATATATAGGGGACCGCTAGAATGAGAACCACCACGAGTTACGAGAACCGCGAGAACCACGTGCCACGGAGGGGCGTTGACTACGATTTTTTTTTACAACTAGATCCGTATATTTTAACAACATTCGTAAAAAAAATTTCAAACGGCGCGCCCGAGGGGTAGTTTTTTACACCCAAAGTTTGGTGTTTTTATTATTTTTTTGTTTTTTCTTTTTTTTTTTACAAACTTTGGGTGTAAAAAACTACCCCCTCGGGCACGTCGTTTGAATTTTTTTTTACGAATGTTGTTAAAATATACGGATCTAGTTGTAAAAAAAAATCGTGGTTAACGCCCCTCCGTGGCACGTGGTTCTCGCGGTTCTCATAACTCGTGGTGGTTCTCATTCTAGCGGCTCCCTATATATATATATATATATATATATATATAAACTCATTTTTCTCCAAAAATGGTGTTCTTCATATTTATTTGAGGAATTATATTTTTCACCTCAAAATGTTGTATTTTGTGTTTCTAAGAAAACATATATTTCTTAAAAATAATATATCTTCTAAAAATTTCGAGAAAATATATATATTTCATACTTGTCAAAAATAATATATTTTTCCTTGTCAGAAATATGATATATTTCTTTAGTAATTATAAAAATCATATTTTTACTTCCTTGTTGTCCAAAACATTATTTCCCAAAATATACTTTGTGAATAAATTCCGGAATATTTTTGTAAGTCTTATTCCATAGTTCGGTTTCACCAATATTTTTGTGTAAATGTGTATATTCATTTCTTGGAATTTTGGTAATATTTTGGATTGTGATTCTTGGTATTTTGGTGTGTTATATTATTTCATGTCCTAAAATAATATAACTAATACACAAAATTTACAAATAATCACACAAATGATGTCTTCTAAATATATATTTCCTAAATACATATTTAGTCACTTTTATTTATGAAAATCAACCTCCAATATTTGTATTTTTGTATAAAAAATTATGGCAAAGTTTTTGAAGGAAACTCATGGTTTAGAATACGCTTGTAAGTGTAGGTTAATAAATATTTTTCTAAGTGTTTATATTTTTAGAAAATTTTGCCATAGTTTCCCCTAAAATAGAGGTTTCCATGCTTTCAAGCATATCATTTTCTTTTATAAAAATCAACACAATCAATTCACAATCATCAACAAACAACCTTTACTTACCAATTTTTGCCAAAAACAAGTAATAACTACTACTTCATGAACTTGAATATTTGTAAAAATTTGTAGTAACTTACTAGTGTTCTTAGTAAGTCTTGTTACCCTTTAAAATATGATTAGTTCTTTAAAAACTTCATGTTTAAAGAAGTTAGATGTTTACAACTTCTTGTCACATTTTCTAAAAATGTTTCCTTATGAAATTTTCTTGTTTCACAAGTGTTTCTACACTTGTTTAACCACTAAAAAGAGAGTTTGTTTTTGTAAGCACCAAGATTTAATAAAACTTATATTTTTTACTTGGTTTCTTTGAAAGACCGTTCATAAATCCTTAGATCTACAAGTGTTAGTACTCACTTGATCATAATTTTTCAAGAAAACCATTTAGTCATTCAAGTTCATGATTCATATGTGGATGATCCATCATCCTACCATATTTCTTCTTTCTCATCTTGCTAGATTATGTTTTTAATCATGATCTAGCAAGATCTTATGATGATCAACATCATTTCTACAAACAATCAATGATCAACAAGCATAACAACTCATATTCATCAAGATTACTTCATTAAACATGCTTATTTTCAAGTTTCATTCTTATGTATCTTAGTGTTCTTCAATATTATGATTATGATTCTTCTTTAACCACTTAAAATAGAAGTAATATAAAAAGATCAAGACTCTTACCACTAGCACAAGGCTTAGTTAGGATTTAGTATTAGATATTTTTATGGGGTGTTATGGTGTTCGGGGATCATCACTAGCTTGGTAATACTAAAATAATGCTTCTAGTGTAAATTTGATGTTTCAGGTAGTGTCCGGTTGTTAGGTTGGTTACTGGTTCGTTAAAGTGCTAAACTTTGCAGTTTAGTGTGCTTTATGTATATTTTTGTGATACTTTTGATTCCCGACACTTAGGAAAGTATTCAGGACCATTTAAGCTTGTTTCTGCAATATGTAGTTATGTTTAAATGCTGAATTTGCTTATTTTCTTCAGAATTCTGTAGTATATGTAAGTTTTAGGCACTTTCCGGCACTTAAACTATCACTAGGAAGGTAGTTTTGTGATCCTTACTTTCCTACACACTATACTAGAGTCATACTTAGTTTCTGGCTCATTCTGTATCTCAATGCACTGTTTGTCTATGTGCTGGGTTCTGTCACATTATCCTGATTTATCAGATAACTATGCTAAATGTAACACCCCAAAAATGTTTATTAGACATAAGTTAAAATGTAATAATAAAAGGGGTGATCGACAGAGTTCGTGTGTGGCGTTCTGGTCGATCGACAGGAGAGGAGCAAAGGGGTGAAACCCTAGCTTTACAAAATCCACAAGAATCAATAGAAATCTTAAGGAAATCGAAAGTATAATCAGCAAATTCTAAGCCCCTACACATGTTCTTCGAAGCGGTAAGTTCAATTTTGTGATTTCTTGAATTGTAAGAAGTGGGTCTTAACCCAAGCATGAGTGCATGACATAGAATTCATGAAATTTAGTTAGGATTAAGGAATATGATAAGAATTATGGCAGAATTTATGTTTGATTTTGGATGGGTTGTTGTGATTGTAGCAAAAACCCGCTTGCTAAGAAGCTAGTAAGTGTAGGATGATGGAATGAGATCATATAACTAGAATTTTGGTTATGAGCTTGATGTGATACGTGAATGATGAATAAAATTGATGTAGGATGAAGTAGTTATGTAAATTTGAATAAATGTGAATGTTATATGATGATGAACAAGTAGAAATGTGCTTTATAGTCTTGAACCGTATACCTTAATTATGATGCCTACCAAGTGTTTGATGAAATGCTTAAGAGATAAATGTATGTGTGATATGGAAAAATGGCTGAACGAATTTGATGGACTAAATGAATGAATGAATGTTGTAATGTAGGCGTGAAGGAAGAAGGTACAAGCACTAGGAAAATGGAAGGCACGCAAGATCGAGGTATGTTCCGTTGCATACAAAACCTTACTTGAATTTTTGTTAATAATTATGAGAAACAACCCTTGTTATAATGATTACGATGGTTAGTAAGTAGATGGCAAATCCCTTGCGGATTTGATTATGTTAACAAAGGTCATAATAAGTCATGCAAATCGACCGGTTCGAGTTGAACAAGTCGAGTAAGAAAAAGATGCCATCCGTTTAGAATGGGTGGTCATGAATGCAATTACGAATGTATGAAGTTCAATCCGTTATACAGATAGAACGAAAGATTATGTTGAAAGCAATCAACCCGATGTTACCGGGTTGTAAGTGGTATACTTGTTTCTCATTATGAGAGTATATGCCATACCCACTTAATTGGGTAAACGAATGCGTAAGAGAAATGAGAGTACATAAACGAATGGAATTATAATGATGGTATTGTAAGCGAAACAAGAATTATGACTAACTTTTTAAAGCTTTGTTGTGAGTGTAGGTAAATCCTCATCTTAGGCGACTTGGAGAATTGGAGCGAGCATGTGTTCATGATATGTCATACCAAGCGCTTCCGCTAGTTTGCATTAATGTTTTGTGTCAAATACTTGTTCATTTTGTATAACCTTGTTAGTAGTCATACTTTTCAAAACTTGAAGTTATGGGTCTTAGTCGTGTTTAGTCGAATGGTTCTTAGACATTATCTTTTGGATATTGTACAAAACAGGGATACACTCGTTTTACGGACGGGTCTTGCCCAATTTTTGTTTTTAAATATATGCTAGTGTTGTTAGTATTAAAGTCTTTAAATTAGTAAAGTTGGAATGTTTTAAACTTATACTTGAGATAGCCCTTGTATGTTATTTTATAAAGACGAAAAAGTGGTCCTTACAAGTTGGTATCAGAGCCGAGGTTTTAGGGATTCAAGTATACGATGAGATGCTTGAACTCAAACTGACGGCTCGTTTGAAGGTGTGCTCACTCCAAGATCGCCAATGAGGTAATACTTTAAGTTTTTGGTAAAAATAATAGTATGTGTAATATGTTTGGGATGTAAAATATAAGTTAAGTACGTGGATGAGTAAGTATGGAGGCCATACGGGGATTCCAGAAACCGTATGGCTGAAAAAAAAAGCCCAGGAAATAGTCGAATTGGCCAAAGATTAGCACAGCAACGTTTAAGCAATTCGGGAGGCCGTCACCGACGGGCTCCCATGCCGTCGCCGACGCCCCCCATTGAGCCGACGCGGTAACTTCCTGCCTATGGACAAAGTGGGTGACGACCCATTTTTAGAACCCGTCGCCGACGGTATGTCAGGCCGTCGCCGACGGCCATTATAAATTCGATCCGCATAATATTTTTTGTTTTGTTGTTTTTCATGATTAGGTGTTCCGTGCGATCTAAAGGACCATTAGATAATGATATGGGAACCTTATAAACATAATGATAAGATACTTATGATCACAATCTATGATCACAACGAAAGATAATTCGTTAAGAATTGAAAGTAACGATGTGAATAACACAAGTTGAATGATAAAACCTAGATGATCAATATTTCGAATTACACGATTATGAATGTAGTAAACAGGAGTTGAAGTATGTGATATATGGAAAGTTTGTAATTAATGTTGAATGTAAACGTCATTTTGTAGATGGCGGACACAAGAAATGAGAATGATGATGATGATATATCACAACATCAAACATTCGATGAGAAAGTTATGGAAGCGGCGGAAAAACTTATGCATGCCAACCTTCCTAAGTTAGCTCAAGAGGTTGAAAGCCGTGTTTTGGGAGTGGTTGATGCTATGATGACTAGCAAAATCAAAAAATTAAAAGAATTGATCGAAGGATCTAAAAATAAAGGTAAGGAACGAAGGTGCACATATAAGGATTTCATGTCTTGCAATCCTACAACGTTTGATGGCAAAATCGATCCGATAGCATGCCAAAGATGGATTTCAAACATAGAGACGGTGTTTATACGAAGTCGGTGTGATAAGGAATATCAAGTGATGTTCGCTACGGGCCAACTCACCTTCCAAGTGAAAGATTGGTGGGATGCTTATAGCAAGGAGGTAGGCGAGGACAGACTTCAAGTGATGACTTGGCAAGAGTTTAAGGAACCCTTTATGAGGTATCACTGCCCTCAATCAGCCATAGATAAAATTCAGGAAGATTTCGTATGCCTCAGACAAAGAAATGAGACACTTAATGAGATAACTAACACCTTCTTGGATAAGATGGAGTTCTGTGGAGATTTTGTGAAAACGGAAAGGATGAAGATCAATCGCTACTATGGCGTGTTAAAACCAGAATTTAGGGAGTTTATTACCCCCTCAAAATGTGAGACTCTTGATGAACTCATTAATTGTGCACGGGATAGGGAACTAGAGATCAAAAGACAAGAGGAGCGAGGTGAAAAGAGATCAAGTGAAAAAGGTGCAAGTTCGAGTCCATCTAAAAAGGGGAAGTTTCAAGATCAAGGGAGGAAAGATAAGTCGAAGGGTGGTATTACTCCTTGCAAGACTTGTGGAAAACTTCATACTGGAGAGTGTCTGTTAGGCAAGAAGGGGTGCTACAAATGCGGTAAGGAGGGACATTCGTCTTACCAATGCCCAAATAACCCGAAGACTTGTTTCAATTGTTTCGAAAGGGGGCACGTTAAATCGGAATGCCCTAAACTTCAATAAGAATCGAAAAAGGAAGATAAGAAGCAAGAGGGTTCTAGGGCTAAAGGGAGGATGTTCCAAATCACATCCGAGGAAGCTAAGGTTCATCCGAATGTAGTTTCAGGTATCTTTTTATTAAACTCTATGCCGATTTATGTATTATTTGATACCGGAGCAACCATGTCGTTTGTTTCGAACGAGATAGCAAATTATCCCTCGTTTAAGATTGAATTAATGTCAGTTCCTCTAGAAGTAGAAATAGCCGATAATAAAAACTACTTGTTACGCGAGATTTGTAGAAATTGCAAATTCACTATAGAGGACGAAGAATTCGATATCGACCTTATACCCATGGTTTTGGGAGAGTTTAAAATGACAGTGAGTATGGATTGGATGGCCAGACACCATGCGGAGATTAATTGTGAAACCAAAACAATACTTATCAAATCTCCAAGTGGAAGGCGATTAAATATACAAGGCGAAAGAAAGGTGGAAGCGAAGCTATGTACCCTCGTTCAAGCCGTTAAGTATGTGCTTAATGGGAGTAGGGCATATCTAGCTTACGTGGTAGATACTCAACAAGGTTCCCCGAAGCTTGAAGATGTCGAGATTGTGAATGAATTCTCAGACGTATTTCCGGAGGAATTGCCGGGGCTCCCTCCCGAACGAGAAATAGAATTTCGTATCGAATTGAATCCGGGTGCGAATGCTCCCTATAGGTTGGCTCCCACCGAGAGGCGGGAGTTAATGACACAAATACAAGATCTTCTAGATAAGGGCTTTATACGCCCGTGTGTGTTGCCTTGGGGAGCGCCTGTCTTATTTGTTAAGAAGAAAGACGGGTCGATGAGCATGTGCATCGACTACAGAGAATTAAATAAGCTGCCCATAAAGAACCGCTACCCTTTACCTAGAATTGACGATCTTTTTGATCATTTGCAAGGGGCGAGTTGGTTCTCCAAGATAGATCTGCGTTCGGGGTACCAACAAGTTAGAGTACGGGGAGAAGATATTCCAAAGACCGCGTTCAGAACCCGTTATGGGCATTATGAATTTTTAGTCATGTCCTTCGGATTGACGAATGCACCGGCTGCGTTTATGGATCTTATGAACCGGGTATGTCGACCCATGTTAGATAAATCTGTGATCGTGTTCATAGATGATATTCTAGTCTACTCGCGAAGCAAGGCCAAGCATGCAAGAAACTTGCGTGAAGTACTTGAAGTTCTGCGTAAGGAGAAACTTTACGCAAAATTCTCAAAATGCGCCTTTTGGCTCAGAGAGGTACAGTTTCTGGGTCATGTGATCAATTCGGAGGGTGTCTTAGTAGATCCGTCAAAGGTTGGGGCTATAATGAAATGGGTTTCCACGAAGAACCCGACTAAAATAAGAAGTTTTCTAGGCCTCGCGGGATACTAAAGAAGGTTCATACAGGATTTTTCGAAGATAGCTTTACCCTTAACAAAACTGACGAGGAAGAAAGAGAATTTTGAGTGGGGTAAAGAACAGGAGGAAGCCTTTCTAATATTAAAGGAGAAACTATCGTGTCCCCCAGTCTTGACATTACCGGACGGGACTGAAGACCTGGTGGTCTATTCAGACGCTTCACACCAGGGTTTAGGTTGCGTTTTGATGCAAAGGGGAAGGGTTATCGCATATGCCTCATGACAATTGAAACTGCATGAAGTAAACTACCCAACACACGATTTGGAACTGGCAGCGGTAGTGTTCGCCTTAAAGATTTGGAGGCATTATCTATATGGCACGAGATGCACAATTTACTCTGACCACAAAAGCCTTAAATATTTCTTTAAGCAGAAAGACTTAAATATGAGGCAACGGAGATGGTTAGAACTTATCAAAGATTACGATTGTGATATCCTTTATCACCCGGGAAAAGCGAATGTGGTAGCCGACGCGTTAAGCCAAAAAGAGTATCCGTCTCCCATTCGAGTAAAATCCATGAAGATGATAGTTACGCCACGATTACTTGAGACGATACGTGATTCCTAAATAAAGTCGCTTGGAGCGGAAGACCTAAAGAAAGAAAGAAAGAACGAAAGGTATAATTGATAAATTAGAAGAAAATTCGGCCGGACTCAAAACAAGATTCGGTTGAATTTGGATACCACGGTTCTGCGAAGTCAAGACCGCACTACTCGACGAGGCTCATAAGTCACGATATTCGGTCCACCCCGGGGCTACAAAGATGTATCGGGATTTGAAGGCCAATTATTGGTGGCCGGGCATGAAACGCGATATTGTTAAGTATGTCGCGAAATGTTTAACATGCTCCCAAGTGAAAGCAAAACATCAAAAACCATACGGAGAATTACAACCCTTGGAAATTCCGGTGTGGAAATGGGAAGAACTAGCGATGGACTTATTAACCAAGCTTCCTAGGATGAAAAAAGGGCATGATACAATATGGGTAATCGTGGACCGACTTACAAAAATCGCTCATTTTCTACCCATCAAAGAAGCTTACTCTTCCGAGAGAATGGCAGAAATTTATATGAACGAGATCATATCTCAACACGGGGTGCCCGTGTCAATCGTCTCGGACCGGGACACTAGATTTACTTATCGCTACTGGCAAAAGTTTCACGAGAGTGTGGGCACGAAGTTACACATAAGCACTGCCTACCACCCTCAGACTGAAGGCCAGTCGGAAAGAACCATTCAAACACTTGTTGATATGTTGACAGCGTGTGTCTTAGACTTCGGGGGAAGTTGGGATGACCATTTACCACTAGTAGAATTTTCTTATAATAATTGCTACCATAGTGGTATTCAAATGGCACCTTACGAATTATTATACGGGAGAAAATGTAGAACTCCCGTATGTTGGGGCGAAGTGGGGCAAAGGGAGCTTGCGCCAAGTGATTTGATAGCGGTGACAAATGAAAAGATTGAATTAATTAGAGCTCGACTAAAAGCAGCCCAAGATCAACAAAAAGCTTATGCAGACAAGAGGAGGCGTCCTGTCGAGTTTCAGGTCGGAGATTATGTTCTATTGAAAGTATCTCCATGGAAGGGTATAATCCGTTTTCGCAAGCAGGGCAAGTTGGGTCCCCGTTATATTGGGCCATTTAAAATTTTGGCTCGAATCAGAAAGGTTGCCTATCGTTTAGAATTACCGCATACACTAGACGGGATCCACAATACCTTCCACGTATCACAGTTGAGGAAGTGCCTTGCGGATGAAACAGCAGTAGTACATCTCGACGACATTAATTTAGACGAGGGGTTAAATTATGTCGAGAGACCGATAGCCATTTAAGACGCAAAAGTAAAGAACCTTCGCAACAAAGCCGTTAGACAAGTGTTAGTCCAGTTGCTTCACCGAAAGGTGTCAGAACTTACATGGGAATCAGAAGATGAAATGCGAAGACACTACCCTTTTCTCTTCGGTACGTCAATGTTTAATTCGTTATGTGTCTAGGTTTCGGGGATGAAACCTCTTTTAAGGGGGGTAGACTTGTAACACAACAAAAATGTTTATTAGACATATGTTAAAATGTAATAATAAAAGGGTAGTATTTATATTAAATAAGTGATTGAAATGGAGGGACTAAAGATGTAAATGCCCAAAATTAAGTTTAATAAAATGTTAAATGGTAAAAACCCACACAGAGTTCGTGTGTGGGGTTCTGGTCGATCGACAGGAGAGGAGCAAGGGGGTGAAACCCTAGCTTTACAAAATCCACAAGAATCAATAGAAATCTTAAGGAAATCGAAAGTATAATCAGCAAATTCTAAGCTCCTACACCTGTTCTTCGAAGCGGTAAGTTCAATTTTGTGATTTGTTGAATTGTAAGAAGTGGGTCTTAACCCAAGCATGAGTGCATGACATAGAATTCGTGAAATTTAGTTAGGATTAAGGTATAGGATAAGAATTATGGCCGAATTTTTGTTTGATTTTGGATGGGTTGTAGTGATTGTAGCAAAAACCCGCTTGCTAAGAAGATAGTAAGGGTAGGATGATGGAATGAGATCATATAACTAGAATTTTGATTATGAGCTTGATGTGATACATGAATGATGAATAAAATTGATGTAGGATGAAGTAGTTATGTAAATTCGAATAAATGTGAATGTTGTATGATGATGAACTAGTAGAAATGTGCTTTATAGTCTTGTACCGTATACCTTAATTATGATGCCTACCAAGTGTTTGATGAAATGCTTAAGAGATAAATGTATGTGTGATATGGAAAAATGGCTGAACGAAATTGATGGACTAAATGAATGAATGAATGTTGTAATGTAGGCGTGAAGGAAGAAGGTACAAGCACTAGGAAAACGGAAGGCACGCAAGATCGAGGTATGTTCCGTTGCATACAAAACCTTACTTGAATTTTTGTTAATAATTATGAGAAACAACCCTTGTTATAATGATTACGATGGTTAGTAAGTAGATGGCAAATCCCTTGCGGATTTGGTTATGTTAACAAAGGTCATTATAAGTCATGCAAATCGACCGGTTCGAGTTGAACAAGTCGAGTAAGAAAAAGGTGCCATCCGTTTAGAATGGGTGGTCATGAATGCAATTACGAATGTATGAAGTTCAATCCGTTATACAGATAGAACGAAAGATTATGTTGAAAGCAATCAACCCGATGTTACCGGGTCGTAAGTGGTATGCTTGTTTCTCATTATGAGAGTATATGCCATACCCACTTAATTGGGTAAACGAATGCGTAAGAAAAATGAGAGTACATAAACGAATGGAATTATAATGATGGTATTGTAAGCGAAACAAGAATTATGACTAACTTTTTAAAGCTTTGTTGTGAGTGTAGGTAAATCCTCATCTTAGGCGACTTGGAGAATTGGAGCGAGCACGTGTTCATGATATGTCATACCAAGCACTTCCGCTAGTTTGCATTAATGTTTTGTGTCAAATACTTGTTCATTTTGTATAACCTTGTTAGTAGTCATACTTTTCAAAACTTGAAGTTATGGGTCTTAGTCGTGTTTAGTCGAATGGTTTTAGACATTATCTTTTGGATAATGTACAAAACAGGGATACACTCGTTTTACGGACGGGTCTTGCCCAATTTTTGTTTTTAAATATATGCTAGTGTTGTTAGTATTAAAGTCTTTAAATTAGTAAAGTTGGGATGTTTTAAAAGTTATACTTGAGATCGCCCTTGTATGTTATTTTATAAAGACGAAAAAACGGTCCTTACACTAACTACACTTAATGCATCATTTGAGGCAATATAGCTTTCATGCAGTAATGATTTGACATTAAACAATGTATGATGCACATGTATGTATATGGCAGTAATTAGAAAGCAGTTAATTGCAATTCAGCACAATCATTAAGCACTAATCATGGTTAATTAATTGTATGGATACCTGGATTTTTGACAGTTGTCATATTCTCCCCCTGTTAAGAAAATTTCGTCCTCGAAATTTATACTACCTTAACTCCTTTGGGTTACGTCATGCATGTATGGATATGAATAATGCCATAGTAACTAATTTCAACACCGAGCCAAGACCTATTGAATCAGGTGAATCCAAGGACATCTTTCTATACTAAGAATCCAATGGTTAAGAGGTATGTCTCTCAGATTTTTCCATCAAGGGATACGAGGTGTATTGACGTAAAATCTGGTGTCACTTATATCACAGGGGTCCAATAAAAGAGGAGTTCTGACCAATAGAATTTCAACAGATTGTTTACAATATGCAAACGAATTTTAGAAACAATAACATCCGCTAGACGAACTCAAAATCAGCAAGCTCAAATGTAACAGTAACATGAAAAGGATCCGTCAACTTTCAAACAAATGAATGAATAAAACTGGTGTGTTGATAGTATTGACTCACAAGAATACAACGAAATGAAATACAATCGAAGCTGGTGTAACATAGTCTTAATTCATGGTTGCACTAAGAATGTTTAAAAGACAAGTTGAGCCAAAAATATGGGTAGTTGCGTGTGAAACAGTTGACCATGACTAGCACAAGCTACAAGTTTGTAACGATACCACAAGGTGTCGTAATTGACATAATTCAATAATAGCGGTGACCGAACAAGTTCACCGTGTTTGAAATCAAATGAAAGTGTAATGAAGCGAACCTGAAAATGTGATTCAACCGGCATTGTAGGATTTTCAATTGAATACAAAACACCAAAGAACTACTATTTTCGATCGAATATGAAGAAGCAATAAATACTACAAGGCATTCGATCGATAATGAAAGAACCGTTAGGAGCTACACTGGAATATAAAATGAATCTTATGTACCATTGTCTTGACACACAATTGTGTTAAGACTACTTTAATCATGATGAAATAGAGCGGATTTAGAGCAAATCAATAAATAAACAATTAAATCCGTGTATGAGATGCGTAAACGAGATTAGCGCAAGCTTCAATCTAGTGAAAACATCACCATAAGGTGTCGAAATCCACAAATGACTTAATGGAGCCGTAGACCAAACAAGTCTACTGCGACTTGGAACAAATGAAACTCTCGCAAAAATGAATTCGAATATGATGTTCTCAATACATCATATGGTGTCTTGAATTGAATATGCAAAATGGACAAGTTCAAGCAATTGAACTTGATTTTAGCGAAATTTGACAGCAAATGTATGTATTGACAAGAGAATTTCAGCATGGTTGCAAGGATAAGCCATGTATGTAACTGAAAAGAAATGAAATTTCAAGAAGGTTTTTGTTTTCTCAATATCAAGGAGTTGATACTCACATTATGTCACACCCCCAAAATAACACCTGCGGAAACCCCCGCGAGGCGTGTGACGTACCAGGATCTTAGCCACCAATCACATTGAACTCATAGGTATATGTAAATAAAACTTTCATTGATTAATAATAAGTGTTACAATGTTACATTATATTTTATAGTGTACATCGGAAGCATAAATCGTTCGTTAAGTGTTTATAACCACATGTAAAAGCTATTAGGCTTGTATAGTGTTTCCATGTATCTCGACCCATGACCACTCCAGCTTCCCATACAGTAGGTCCCAATGATATGCACCTAAAGGCCTGCAAGGCATGTAACAACAAATCAACAACAAAGTTGAGCGAGTTCACAGTTGGGTGTTCGTTTTAAGTTGTTTCAAAAGCATAGTTTTCTTTAGCTGGCTTACTTGCCGTGGGGGTTACCCCATAGTTGAAAACGTGTTTTGTTTAATCCCAATTACTCTGGCAATCCAGCCATGGGGGCTACCCCATGTTTACACTACTAGACTCGTTACCATATCGACCACTGACTTTAGTCATGTTTATGTGCCCTTAGCGTCAATGTCTATCATCATTGACGTGCCCAGATCCTTTAGTTCACGCCCGTCGCTGCGGCACAGTGTCTGGCTTGTCAGACCTAAATAGCACTATCTAACTAATGACCCGCTCGCCATTGGCCCGGCGATTAAGTCGATATGAAAAGGAAGGACTTCTTGATAGAGTTTTGGTCTAGCGAAATTTAATCTGTCCAAGAGGACGAGGAATTTCATTCCTTAACCCGTACTATCCTACCCAAGGAGGACGAGGAATCCATATTCCTTAACCCATTCCCAACCCCTGGGAATCCCATGCCTTGTAGAAAGTGTGAACTCACCTCGGTTTGCTCGGCAGATACACAAAGAGGTCAATCAAGCTGCTAGTGGTCAACCACGTCCTAACATGGTTACCATACAAGTCAGGTCTAGGTTCAAGTAGTGCACGTAGGTTTACACAATAAACTAACAGGTTTCGATGACATACACATAACATCCTAGTAGTTAATTAACAGCATATAACTCGGTCAACAGTAACATTTATGTTTGAATACAAGCTAAGCCCATGTTTGCAAGTCTACGGCCCAACACACGTAATGTCACACCCCGAAAATCCACACGCGGAGTATCACTGCTTGGAGGCGTGTCTGACTAGGATCCAACCACCAATCATATTGAACATTGTAAGTAATAAATAAAAGTCATTCATCAATACGAAAGGTGTTCAAAACCATAATATAGTTAAGTGTTTAGCGGAAGCATAAATATGTAAACCCAACATAAGTTTAAATGTTTCAAATGTTTAGCATGGCACACATCTGTCCATGTCCCACAACGACTCCTCTCCACTCCCATGCAAGCTCCATAGATACCTAATGACCTGCAAGGCATGTAACAGAGAGTCAACAACAAAGTTGAGCGAGTTCACAGTTGGTTGTTCAGTAATAAGTTCGTTTAACAAAATCGTAAGTTCGTTTATAACCATGCCGTGTATTACTAGGCCATTTGTATGTTCATCTAGTGGGGGCTTCCCATTTTGTAAGTTACTAGACTAGTTGTATCCATAAGTATCCTTCCCAATCCGAGGATATTAGCGAGTATAAGTTTACGTAGGTTTTACGTAAGTGCCCTTCCCAACCGAGGACAGTAGTAAGTATAAGTTTACGTAGGTTTTACGTAAGTGCCCTTCCCAATCCGAGGACAGTGGTACGTAGCGAGTACATAGATTTAGCGCTGGCGTTCTTCCCAACCCGAGGACGGTGGTACGTAGGATTTACGTAGGTTTTAACACTAGTGTCCTTCCCAAACCGAGGACAGTACGTAGGCTTTACGTAGAGTTTGGCACAGGCATCCTTCCCAATCCAAGGACCGTGGTAAGTAGTCTAGTAGTGATGTAAGTACAAGTAATCATTCAATCCCATTCCCAACCCACCGGGGAATCCCATGCCTTGGTAAGAGTGTGAACTCACCTTGGTTTGCTCGGTATGCTAAACTATGTGCTCGCAAGTAATCAATCACGTCCTATAGTATGCACGTATATTCAATCAGTTCGTGTTAGTAATGATTCGCATGCAACTAACTTCACAGTATAACACAGAGTGTGCTTAGCAGTTAGCATCTTGTATCATGTAAGCAGTAAATCAAACTCATGCATCTTCATGTTTCACATAACAGCTTTCTCAGTTAATTCCAACATAGTTATCCAATAACACACTTAACTGAGTTAATAAGCTTAACTGGATTATCATATATGACAGAGTTACATTTTAACAAAGTTACATGCATAACTTAACACAGTTAACATGCTTGATAGAAACAACATATTTATCAGTATTAATAGGCTAAACAGAATTAACAAACTAGCAGTGTTAATTGACTAACAAAGTTAACAACTAGTAGAGTTATATGCTTAACAGAGTTGCATACTTAATTTAACAGAGTTAACATATCAATAGGATACTAACAGAGTTAACATATATTACTTAATAGACATAACGGGGTTAACATATAACATAATTGGGTTTACAGGCGACTAAAACAACTTTGTAATGAAAACACTTGGGTCACGAAATCCCAATGTGTTTTCGTTGGGATAAGTGTTTTCGTTGGGTCCATCCATCAATAACAACAGTTACGAAATCCAAGATCTTAATCACCACTAACAATTATTCAATCATATACCAAAGCATCACAACACCATGCATGACATCTAACATTTAATTTACTCACATTACCCCATCATCACCTAAACCGTGGGGCCCTACATTGCCGTCAAATGATTAAGTCACACAATCCAATTAGCCAGGTCATCATCGTCCATCATGTTCATTATTCTAGCACCCCTTGAACAATTTCTAATTCCAAAGCACAGATGTCACGCAAACCTCTTAATCCGACACATACATGCAACAATTCATATACAGTCATGTCCTACCAACGTCATCAATCATCATTACAATCCATAAAATAATGGATTCTCACAATACCAATTAACACAGTTAGAACTATGATTATTATAATCTAAATCGTTCAACATAATTCAATCATAACAACCCTAGGCCTCTAGATCACAACAGGTTTCGCATAGAGTTATATAACAGATTGATCATATGTAGTTCTTTCAAGAATACAACCAACAACATAACCATATATATATATTTATATCTGAAAACAACTAAACGTGAGAGTTACTAACCGAACTCAGAATAATCAACAAGAGACCTAGCTTCGAAGGAGAGGGGTTGCCGTCGTGTTTAAAGGAAAACGAGAGAGAGATGGGAATGTGATTAGGGTTTTGTCAATTACTGATTTCATGCACTTATAAAACGAATCCTATATTAAATCGATACTGGGCCCAAAGCCCATTCCATGTTTTGCTAGCCCACTCTCTAGCGAAAACACTAAAGTGTTTTTATCCAGAAGGGTTTTCGTGGAGGGGAGTAGAAGTGATTTCGGGTGAGTGAGGTTTAGGGTGGATAGGGGTAAATAGCAGAATTTCTACTTTTAATTATACTGAACATAATATTAATATAAAACATGCATTAACATTCCCACATATAAGGCACATCATATATATCATATCATATCAGTCACAATACGATTTAACATATTACAAACGTGAAAGAAACAAGTCGTGTAACAAATAACTTAAACAATTAGCGTGTAATTAATGTGAAGATGGAAATCTTGGAAACTCGAGTTGTCACATTATCCCCAACTTGAAAGAAATTTCGTCCCGAAATTTAGCATGCGGTTACTGAGGAAGCTAGTAGTGTTGCGTAGTTTACTGGTTTTCCTGGGGTGTCACATCCTTTCCCCGTTGATCTGGAATTTCGTCCCGAAATTCCATGGTAGCTTCAGCCTCAGTAGTGGTTGCACTGTTTCCGAACAACTGGGGATACTTGAGTTTCATTTGATCTTCTCGTTCCCAGGTAAACTCTGGGCCACGACGGGAGTTCCAACGAACTCGAACAAGAGGTATTCTGGTGCGCTTAAGGACCTTAACGTCTCGGTCTGTGTTTTCAACTGGTTCCTCGACGAATCGCAACTAATCGTCGATAGTGAGCTCCTTCAGAGGAACTATGAGGGTCTCATCTGACAGACACTTCTTCAGATTTGACACGTGAAAAACGTTGTGAACTGCACTGAGTTCTGTTGGTAGGTTTAGTTTGTAGGCCACCTTGCCTATTTTCTCGATGACTTCGAAAGGTCCGACGTATCGTGGGTTAAGTTTGCCTCGTTTACCAAAACGAACCACACCCTTCCAGGGTGAAACTTTAAGTAGCACTCGCTTCCCAACCTGGAGCTCGAGTGGTTTTCTGTCCTTATCTGCGTAGCTTTTCTGATGGTCACGAACCGCCGCCATTCGTTGTCGTATTTGAGCAATTCGCTCTGTTGTGTCTACCACAAGTTCTGGACCAGTGATCTGACTATCCCCCACCTCTGCCCAACAAAGAGGTGACCGGCATTTACGCCCGTACAATGCCTCGAACGGAGCAGCTTTAATGCTGGTGTGGTAGCTATTATTGTACAAAAATTCCACAAGTGGCAGATGCTTTTCCCAGCCGTTGCCAAAGTCAATAACACATGCTCTAAGCATGTCTTCGAGGGTCTGGATGGTGCGTTCAGACTGCCCATCCGTTTGCGGGTGATAAGCTGTGCTCATATCTAAACGTGAGCCAAAAGACTTGTGCATTGCTTGCCATAGTTCTGAAGTAAAGCGTGCATCACGATCAGAGATAATAGAGGTGGGTACTCCGTGCCTTGAGACAACTTCCTTAAGATATATGTCTGCTAGTGTGGAGAACTTATCCGTTTCCTTGATAGCCAAGAAGTGAGCAGACTTTGTGAGTCGATCCACGATCACCCAAATAGTATCGTTACCACGTTGAGATCTAGGTAGGCCAGTAACAAAATCCATGGAAATTTGCTCCCATTTCCATTGTGGTATTTCTGGTTGTTGGAGTAGGCCTAAAGGTTTCTGATATTCCGACTTGACTCTCGCACAAGTCAAGCACTTGCTAACGTATGTTGCTATGTGAGCTTTCATGCTAGGCCACCAGTACGTAGTTTTGATATCGTGGTACATCTAATCCAAACCAGGATGTACCGAGTAGCGAGACTTGTGTGCCTCATCCATCACAAGCTCTCGTAGGTTGCCATAGAGTGGGACCCAGATGCGTCCTGTTACGTAGTAAGCACCGTCTTCCCTTTGTTCCAATCGTTGCCTTGAGCCACGTAGGGCTTCAGCCCTGACATTTTATGGTTTCAATGCTTCTACCTGAGCATTTCGTATCTGAGAAGGAAGACTAGACTGTATAGTGAGTTGTAAAGCGCGTACGCGCTTGGGCGCAGTGTCCTTTCGACTGAGGGCGTCAGCCACAACATTGTCTTTGCCCGAGTGGTATCTGATCGAGCATTCGTAGTCATTTAGTAGCTCGACCCATCGTCGTTGTCGCATGTTGAGTTCCTTCTGTTTGAAGATATGCTCGAGGCTTCTGTGATCAGTGTAGATAGCACATTTGGTACCATACAGGTAGTGTCTCCATATCTTAAGTGCAAAAACAACCGCTCCCAGCTCTAGATCGTGTGTAGTGTAGTTCTTTTCATGAACTTTGAGTTGGCGTGAGGCGTAGGCTATAACTTTATCCCGCTGCATCAATACACAACCAAGACCCTGAATGGATGCGTCGCAGTAAACCACGAAGTCGTCTGTGCCCTCTGGCAATGAAAGGATAGGTGCACTGCAAAGTCTATCCTTTAAGTGCTGAAATGCTAATTCCTGCGCGTTCCCCCATCGATAAACAACGCCTTTCTGTGTCAGTGAGGTGAGGGGCTGTGCAATTTTGGGGAAGTCCTTGATGAACCTTATGTAGTAACCTGCCATGTTCTTAATCGAGTGTACCTTAGATGGATCAACATGAATTCCATCCTTGTTTACTACGTGGCCTAGGAAATGAACTTCACGAAGCCAGAAGTCGCATTTCAAGAACTTGGCGTACAACTGTTCAGTTTGAAGGAGTTCCAAAATGAGTCGTAAATGCTGCTCGTTTTCCTCCTGACTCTTGGAGTAGATCAAAATGTTCTCGATGAATAAAATCACGAATTTATCCAAGTATGGCTTGCACACTCTGTTCATAAGATCCATGAAGACTGCAGGCGCGTTTGCTAGCCCATATGGCATGACCAGAATCTCGTAATGCCCGTAGCGTGTTCTGAATGCTGTTTTGGAGACGTCCTCATCCCGGACTCTCAGTTGATGGTAGCCTGACCTCAGAACAATCTTTGAATAGTAGCTTGATGTGCGGTAAAGTGTCGTATATATTAGGTTTATATTTTAAGCCCTTTTTAACACTTATTTTAGCCAAGTTTTAAATTTATAAAACACGATATTTCACTAACACTAAACACACAAATGGGCAAGTGCACCCATCGTTGAGTGTAGTATAGCGTTGGTAAGATACCGAGGTCGTCCAAGGACACAAGAGCTTTTAGTACTGGTTTACCCTCAACGTCTAACCAAAATAAAAGTTTAGAAAAATGTTTTAAACTAAGAAAATTAAAAGCTAACTAAAATGCTGAAAATAAAAATAAAAGAAAAACAGATAGACAAGATGAATCACTTGGTTCCGACTCGTATCTAGTATAACCTTTGATTATTTCCGCACTTTTGCACATAATTAAGAGATTATCTTAGTTATTGTAGTAGGCCCCTCTTTTGAAGGTGACGTTACCCTCACCCCAGTAGTTTGAGTCAGCAGGGATACAATCCTAAAGGGGTGGATTATTGGAAGACAATGAATTAAGTTATTAATGCAGTATTGTGGTAGGCCCCGCTTTTGGCGGTGACGTTACCCTCGGCTAAGTAGTCTGAGTCAGCAGGGATACAATCCTAAATAGCTGGGTTATAGTATTAATAGTAGTTAACTTATGAGGGGATCAAAGAGTTTGGACCCCCGCCATCCAATACCGTGAAGTATTGAAGGAGGTCCTACTAAATTTGACCCAGGTCCATTGCAGGACCTCTAAACGCTGAACAATGGCAAGACCTTTACCAAACCGTTCCCTTAACCCCCTACCAGGTAGCCAACATACCTCCATATAGACCGTGGAGATATGAATGGTGAAAATCCTTTATTTTATATAGACAGTAAAATAATGCCAAGACACCACGGACAAACGATAAGGAAAGATCACCTTCAACATAAGTAACTAGTTATTAAAGTCATTAATACAAAACCAAATAAAAAGTGCAAAAGATTAGAAATAAAAAGTATTATACTAGACACTTTGTCTTCACCAAGTGATGTAAGAGACTTAGGCAAACATGGCCTTGATTGTCAAGAACTCTTACGATCAATCTTGGATCCCGAGACGACTCACACACTCTACGATGGACAATGGATGATGGTGGTGGATGATGGTGTTGTGATGGTGGTGGGTGGTGGATGAAGTGTGAGAGAGGTGGTGTGCCAAGGGATGAGATGAAATGAATCCAAGCACTCCTATTTATAGGCTGAACAGAGTGCTGGACACGGCCCCGTGTCCGCTGGACACGGCCCCGTGTCTGTCTGACAATCTCTCTCCTCATTAATTGTAATTCGCAATTACAATAAATGCGCCTGCTGTACTTTCGACACGCCCCCGTGTCCGCTGAGCACGGCCCCGTGATGGGCAATAGAAGCTTCTATGGATTTGTCTTTTCTGCTGCTTCTTGGGCACGGCCCCGTGCTGGCTGAGCACGGGGCGTGTTCAGCCTTCTGTCTTCTCCTTTTTGCTTTGGAAGGTGCCGTTGAGGGGTCGGGCAGTCCACTAATGTTCCTTTCCTTGTATTTATGTTGGATTTAGCTGTCTTTTTGCTTCTTTTGCGTTTTTGAGCTCATTTAATCCTGAAAATACAAAAGGAAGACAAAAACACTCTTTTTCCAATATTAGTACTTAAAAAGGGTTAGTTTTTTGCCTCATTTGATGTAATTTATATGTTGCATTTTACACACATCAAATACCCCCACACTTGAACTTTTGCTTGTCCTCAAGCAAAACTCTTTAATATGTGGCTTACACTCCCAAATGGAATAGGTAGAAGAGAAGGTTTTGGGCTTGTCGTAGAGTGTCGGGATTTCCAAGATCTTTTTGGGTTTTATTTTTATTTATTTACACTCCTATTCGTAATGATTTATTTAGAACTTTTCATAAAAGAAATTACATATTTGGGCATAACATGCCTTGAAATTCTATTTATATACAAGTTCACATACCTCACGGGGGAAATCACTCACACTCGGCCGAAGGTGTATTTTTAGTGAATCACTCGAGAGCGGCATGGAACTTATTCCTACCATAGGCTTGCCAAGAAATCAATCCTCCTCCTTTTTAACTTTTATACATTTGTAGATATCAAGAGGACTTTGTGGGTTAAGGGTTAGGCTAGGGTTAAAGGTAGGTGGTTGGGTTAGTGGTTAGTAGAAAAAGGGCTAAAAGCGTAACAAGTGTCGGTTTTCGTATTTTTGCAATTTTTTTATTTTGATGAAGCTTTTATTCAAACTAAGTTATTTTTTATTAACTTGTTTGTTTATTTTCTTTTTGCTTCATCATTTTTTTTTTTGCGAAGAACCGAACTTGTTACTAAAATAAAGGGTTAAAAATGAAAAAGGTTTTGGTGGGTAAAAGGGTTTTTTTTGGGTGATGAAACGAAAAGGTTTAGGCTCAAAGGGGCTAACTAGGGGGATTTTTGGGTAGGTGGTAAAAGAAAAAGAAAAATAATGGTGTAGAAAATAAAAAAGGTTAGTCCTAATGCCTCCATCATTTACTTACTCGGGTTTAAGTTGATAAGGACCGGGAATGTATTGTCATGGCAAGTTCTAGAGTCGTAAGAACCAAGCGGCTATTCACACAAGAAACGGAAAATGAGCATTTAGTCAATTGATATGTAATTGTGTGCTCAATAAAGGCTCAAAACTCACTTTTGTGGGAATGGGTTTTTATGTGATCAAGTATATATAATCAAATTTTAAATAAGTTTGTCAGGCCTTTTCATAATTTTCTTATGTTGGTTCTTTTTATCACTACGCTATCGGTTGTAAATTTGTAAAAATATAACCTTTTTGAGAACTTGAATTTCCCGAGTTAAACATGGACAAGTAAAAAAATGAAATTTTTGAAAAAAATTTGGGGTGATTAGCGGTTCCAATAGAGTTTTGTGTAAGGCTTGTATTTTAGGACTTGCAAAATTCAAGGTTTTAGCATCCCCCCCACACTTAAATTACACATTGTCCTCAATGTGTCCCAAAAATAAATTTTTAGGTTGATTAGATGTGTAAAATAGTGTTTAAAAAAGCAAAAATTTGTGTTACTGGGCACTGAACACGGCCCCGTGTTATCCGGGCACGGCCCCGTGTTCAAGTGCCAGTAACAGAATTAAAACAAGAGAAACAGAAGTCTGGACACGGGGGCGTGTTGGGTGAACACGGCCCGTGTCCAGTTACATGAACTGGGCGTTTTCTGCAGGTGGTTCAGCACGAGGCCGTGTTGGTTGGGCACGGCCCGTGTTGAACCTTCTGAAATGGAGAAAATTGTCGGGTTGCCTTGTTCTTGTGCATGGGTTCATTTTTCTCGTTCCCCTTTTCATCCTTTACCACCATGAGTGTGTTTTATTCCAGAAAATTAAAACTAACTAGAAAACATAAAAATTACTCTAAATTAAACTAAGGATAGTTCCGCGGAATGCCTCCGTGGTGCGCCACGTTTATAAGGGTCCTTGGCTAGACCCACTTTATCAGGTGGTTCTGGCTCATCTTCAGTTAGGGGGTCGTCATTGCCGAATGGATATTTCATTGATCGATACTCTTTTTAAATGCCCCTAATTGAAGAGGTAGATTGTTGAACTTCCGGTTTTTCAAAGCTTCGTGAGTTTTTACAAATGGTCGTCCCAACATTAGAGGAGTGTCATCGAGGATGACAAAATCGGTTGGGATTACCATTTGATTTGTTTGAACCAATACATCCTCAACTATACCGATTGATTTTATTACTTTCCGATTGGATAGAAAAATGGGTATTTGAAGTGGAGAAAAATCACTAATACTCAATTTTTGGAAAATGTAGTTAGGCATTATGTTAACACAAAGATCTTTATCGATTGTGACATTACTAATAAACGAATTTTGAAAGAAACATGGAACCGGTGTAATGTTAATTTCAAATGGGTCTTCTTTTATTAGTGAGGTTTGATCATCAGTTAACTTAACACTTACCGTTTCGTCAATTTTAGTGTTAGTGTTTAATTCTTTTAAAAACTTAGCATGAGTGGGTACTAAACAATGATTTTCAAAAGAAGGTGACAAGAGATTAATTTCTTCAAAATTAGACTCTTCTTGAATTTTAACGTTGTCGGACTCACCTTTTTCGTTGTTTAACTCATGTGTCGGTTTTTCACTTACTTGTTCTTCCATTTTAACACTTTCAGTTATCTCTTCCTTTTTTAATTCTTCTCTTGCGCGGGACTCCTCTTCCCTTGCGCGAGCTTCTTTTATACATCGATCGATAACTCTAATGTGTTCTAATATCCTATCGGTCACTTCGGTTATAGAAAAAGAATCGGTATTTTCTAAGCTTGAATCCGGTTGTTCGATCCTTTGTTCCTCATAATACTCATATGAAGTAAATGGTTCACACCATTGTTCTTCATTGTAAGCATATGATGTATAAGGGTCGTAATTTTGTTCTTCATAATACTCATATGAGGTGGGTTGTTCACGCCATGGTTCCTCATAATAAGCATACGAAGGTGGTGGCTCATATCTTGGTTCCTCAAAGTATGAGTATGAAGGCTCATACCTTGGTTCATCAAAATATGAGTATGAGGGAGGAGGTTCATACCTTTGGTCTTCATAGGATGTGTATGAAGTTGATGGCTCGTACCTGGGCTCCTCATAGTAGGTGTATGAATTGGATGGTTGATATGAGCGATTATTTTGAACCGATCGTGCGTTACGACAATTAGTGCAATAATTACCCCTATAATCATCCTCCTCATAGGTGTAGTTGTAACCTCCTGAGTATTGATCCATAAGAATCACTCAGCAGACCACAACTAAGTCTCGAGATCAGAAAACAAAAATAAAAGCGGAAACAGAGGCTGGACACGGCCCCGTGTTCAGTGAGCACGGCCCCGTGTTCAGGATCTGTATCTGGGCGTTTTAATTAAATTTACTGATTTCGTTGAGCACGGGGCGTGTTCAGTGAGCACGACCCGTGTTCAACCTACTGTAAATGCAAAACTAAACTAAAATGCAGAAAAATGTGGGCCCGTTTTGAAAAGGTTTTGAAAAACTGATTAGGCCGTCGATTTTAAGCTTTCCTAAAATCCTTGTGTCCCCGGCAACGGCGCAAAAACTTGATGTGCGGTAAAGTGTCGTATATATTAGGTTTATATTTTAAGCCCTTTTTAACACTTATTTTAGCCAAGTTTTAAATTTATAAAACACGATATTTCACTAACACTAAACACACATATGGGCAAGTGCACCCATCGTTGAGTGTAGTATAGCGTTGGTAAGATACCGAGGTCGTCCAAGGACACAAGAGCTTTTAGTACCGGTTTATCCTCAACGTCTAACCAAAATAAAAGTTTAGAAAAATGTTTTAAACTAAGAAAATTAAAAGCTAACTAAAATGCTGAAAATAAAAATAAAAGAAAAACAGATAGACAAGATGAATCACTTGGTTCCGACTCGTATCTAGTATAACCTTTGATTATTTCCGCACTTTTGCACATAATTAAGAGATTATCTTAGTTATTGTAGTAGGCCCCTCTTTTGAAGGTGACGTTACCCTCACCCCAGTAGTTTGAGTCAGCAGGGATACAATCCTAAAGGGGTGGATTATTGGAAGATAATGAATTAAGTTATTAATGCAGTATTGTGGTAGGCTCCGCTTTTGGCGGTGACGTTACCCTCGGCTAAGTAGTCTGAGTTAGCAGGGATACAGTCCTAAATAGCCGGGTTATAGTATTAATAGTAGTTAACTTATGAGGGGATCAAAGAGTTTGGACCCCCGCCATCCAATACCGTGAAGTATTGAAGGAGGTCCTACTAAATTTGACCCAGGTCCATTGCAGGACCTCTAAACGCTGAACAATGGCAAGACCTTTACCAAACCGTTCCCTTAACCCCCTACCAGGTAGCCAACATACCTCCATATAGACCGTGGAGATATGAATGGTGAAAATCCTTTATTTTATATAGACAGTAAAATAATGCCAAGACACCACGGACAAACGATAAGGAAAGATCACCTTCAACATAAGTAACTAGTTATTAAAGTCATTAATACAAAACCAAATAAAAAGTGCAAAAGATTAGAAATAAAAAGTATTATACTAGACACTTTGTCTTCACCAAGTGATGTAAGAGACTTAGGCAAACATGGCCTTGATTGTCAAGAACTCTTACGATCAATCTTGGATCCCGAGACGACTCACACACTCTACGATGGACAATGGATGATGGTGGTGGATGATGGTGTTGTGATGGTGGTGGGTGGTGGATGAAGTGTGAGAGAGGTGGTGTGCCAAGGGATGAGATGAAATGAATCCAAGCACTCCTATTTATAGGCTGAACAGAGTGCTGGACACGGCCCCGTGTCCGTTGGACACGGCCCCGTGTCTGTCTGACAATCTCTCTCCTCATTAATTGTAATTCGCAATTACAATAAATGCGCCTGCTGTACTTTCGACACGCCCCCGTGTCCGCTGAGCACGGCCCCGTGATGGGCAATAGAAGCTTCTATGGATTTGTCTTTTCTGCTGCTTCTTGGGCACGACCCCGTGCTGGCTGAGCACGGGGCGTGTTCAGCCTTCTGTCTTCTCCTTTTTGCTTTGGAAGGTGCCGTTGAGGGGTCGGGCAGTCCACTAATGTTCCTTTCCTTGTATTTATGTTGGATTTAGCTGTCTTTTTGCTTCTTTTGCGTTTTTGAGCTCATTTAATCCTGAAAATACAAAAGGAAGACAAAAACACTCTTTTTCCAATATTAGTACTTAAAAAGGGTTAGTTTTTTGCCTCATTTGATGTAATTTATATGTTGCATTTTACACACATCATAGCTCGACCCCACCCTTGCAGCTGATCGAACAAGTCATCAATGCGTGGAAGAGGATAGCGATTCTTTACGGACACCTTGTTTAGTTCACGGTATCTATGCACATACGGAAGGTACCGTCTTTCTTCTTCACAAACAACACTGGTGCTCCCCAGGGCGAAGAGCTATGTGACACTTGTGTCACTGCGACCATCAAACATATACCAAACCAATGAAATATTGTATTTCATACTTTGGACTTTTATAAATATGTGTATCTTTTGCACATATCAATTCTTGTTCGATTTCAAGCTCTAAATCGCTTTCTGGAAGGTTATACGCGCACTGATGCGTAAATATAACCAGTTTAATGCAACGAACACTCCGGAATAGTGAAATAGGCTTAACATACCTTAAATAACCTTTACTTAACTTAGAAATAAGTTTTGAAGGCTTTGGTATGGCAAAATCAAGTTAAATCGTTTACAGGGACTAAACTTGACAAACTGCGAAAGTATGCCAATTTGAACTGTAACAGATATTCCGGAACATGACCATAAGTTAAACATACCATAAATATCCTTTACATAGCATAGAAATAGGCTTTGAGGGGTTCGGTATGCTAAAATAAACTTTTGGGTCTTTCAGGGACTAAAAGCGTCAAAAAGTGCACAAGTTTGCATTTTCGCGCATAACTTACGTTCTGAATACATCCGGACATCCAAAAATTTATGTAAGCACTAAAATATTTTATTTTAGTGTTTGGCATGAGAAAAATCCATTCGTCACGCATTTTGGATCGTTTATCGCGCTTATGCGCATTCCGTCGTAATTAAGCGAACATCGCGATCGTACGACCAAACGAACCAACATCCGGCATATTTTTGAGCATGTTTCATGTCCACAATGTTTAGGAATCATTTTAGGGCCTTAAAGTTGGCTTTACGGGCCTTAGAAGTGTCGGAAATGGCATAGACACCTAACAGGGACTGAAACTGTCATTTAACAAACTTGGTTCTAATCAGACATGGCCATGCGGCCCGTGTAAGGTTTGTGTGCATCTTTACGCGGCCCGCGTCAGGGTCTCAGATCAGATAAGATCGATTACTCAGCAGATTCCTGCTGTTTAACTCATAACCACACACTCACACTTGCCCTTTCAGCTCATTAGGGGTCATCTTTAGTTACCACAACTTTCCAACAAGTGTACGCACGAGATTCGATCACGTTTTACAAGAAACGATCCTAACGGTTCAGGAAATACTATAAATACCCCACCCCAATTTGCTTCAAAACCCACTAGAATCTGATCTAATGTGCTCTAAGTTGAAACCTTTGTTTCATACCTGAGCTATTTTGATCTAGATTAGCATTCGGGGACCCTTCATAAGTATTCTTTCGTCCTTTTATTTCTTTTCGAGTCTGAAAGTCAAACTTTGTTTGACTTTCTGCGTTGACCAGTTTATGGTCAATGCGAAGTTCGTTTGAACTTCGCAACGTGATTGTAATCACGATGGTTATAGTCCCTTGGGACTATGCCTACTGATTACCACGTTGTCTAGGGTCGTAAGGGTAAGCGATCTGATAAATCGCTTATACCTTCGAACCCGACCCATTGGGTCGATCATTAGGATCCGATCAAATACATTAGGTGACCATAGTATACAGGGAATAACCTTCCGAGGTTATACCTTATGGTCACGACGTTTAAGTAGTTGTATGATAGGTGGTTTATATGCCTTAGGTAAATTACCAAAATACCCCTTTGATGCCAAAATTCATTTTAAACATATGTGACATAACTTTTGACATCTAAACTGATTTGACAACAATATTAAACATGTTAAGGCATATTTTACTTGTCATAGGACTAGTTAGGCGGTCCAAACGCGTTTCACGCGAACGACGCGTTAAAGTAGCATAAGCTACCTAAACGGGTCGTAATGGGTCGTAAGCACTTATGTTAAGTTTCATTTAGTATGTAGGCTTTGTTAAACCATACTACACGAGTCTCCATACTCGTTTGGTTTACGAACCCTCATTCTATCCGATCCTCCGGTTTAGGTCCGGTTTATTAACATAGTTACCTATATTAGGTGCCGTTTGATATCCGTGATCTCTAGCATTGCTTGGTGGTTATCTTAGGACTTTTGAGCAATCTCAAGTGAGTACATAGACCCCTCTTTTACTGTTTTCCAAACTGTTTTGGGGTGAAACACATGTGCCTACTTGTTACTTTCATGCTTTCCATGCTTTCACATCATATACCTGCTATGTTCGTTAGTACATTATAGTACATGATTTCATTACATTACATACTATGTATGCCCATTGTGTGCGTACTTAGGCCATCGTTTTACATTACATGCTATGTATGCCCATTGTGTGCGTACTTAGTACATCGTTCTACATTACATTTCATGCTATTTATGCCCATTGTGTGCGTACTTAGTACATCGTTTTACATTTCATGCTATGTATGTCCATTGTGTGCATACTTAGTACATTGTTTTACATTGCATTTCTGTTGCATATGCTCATCCAGCATATGAACACATTATACTACATTTTGAACCGTTGTAACTATTTGACTATGTGAACCGTCGTAACCCTTTGATTATATGAACCGTTTGTAACTGTTGAACCGTGTGAACCATTTGTATCTGTTGACATGATTTACATTTGACAATAGACATTTGACTATACATATACAATTCTACAATCGTTAAACATTACATCTTGGTGGTTTGGTTGGAGTAAGTGATTTAAGTAACGAGGCGTGTGTAATATGATACAAGCGTGGTGGATACGCCGCTGGTACTTCCTATATATAAGTGTTTGTATGGTATCACATAGTGTAGCGTTATTTGAATCATTTCAATTTGAGACATATAACATTTTATACAAATAACATACTTTTCACAAGTCATTGATTTACAAACAACTTATCTTATACAAACTCATTTTACATGGTTATTCATTTAACCATACATTATTCTCTTATTTATACATATCATCTGATCTTATCGTTTTTCAAATGATTTACAAGACAAAGCAAATTACAAGGTTCATGACTAAACATTTTCTCAAACATAAGTCATGAATTCTGTTTTCACAAAACCTATGTATCTCACAGGCATTTTTATGCTGACGTACCTATTTTCACATGTGTTTTCAGGAGATGATGCATAGGACTTATCAAGACATACTTCGGCGGACCTGTGCCTTAGTGACTTAAAACGAGACAGGAACTAGTTAATTTATGTTATGTACACTTTGTTTCTTGTTTAAAACAATGTTAACTCTCATGTTTGATTAATAAAACAAAACTTCAATTGCCATGGATTTGAAACAATTAATTCTGTTACAACACTCCCCGACGTTTCCGCCACGTTTGGTTGTTCCACGTGGTCGGGGTCTGACAGAAAAGATGGTATCAGAGAAAATGGTTATAGGGAATTAGGTTATTAGTAATGCTTTGACCTAGTCTATAACCTTCTTAGGACCCTAACGCGAGTTTACTTGCGTTTAGTCATAAAACAATACTGTCACCTATCCTTAGGCGACGACCACAACAAGAACATAAATTTAAAAACCGCTTTGAAAACTAATCATCTGTTCTAGGATGATTGATTACTAGGTTTTGAACCCTCTGTTATATGGTTTTGAACCCCCTTTGAGTTTTCAAAATCTCGTCAAAGTTTTGGGTTTTACATAATGTGAACACGTGCAAACTAGAAGGGTGAATGCCTGTATTCTGGGTTTTCTGTCTAGGCAAGCACTTCGTATATATCTCATCAGACGCGAGACCAGTTGTGCTTACCTGGGAATTCTTGGGATGAGTGTTCACTTATAGGCGAGCATGTCTTCGCAATACATTATTTTTGACCTATTTACTTTGATTAATCACCGGGGTCGTTTGTTGCTTTGTAGTAACAAACAAATGACCACTATCCTTGCTTTCATCAGATTTGTTTCATCTCATTCTTTTCGTCTAATACTCTCACTCGTTCCCTTTCATGTTTCCTCTTTTAGAATGCCTCCTCGATGTGAAAACCAGATAGCGACTGCCGAACTGGCAGAAATTATTGCGCAGCAAATGGCTGCTCAATTCCCAAACCTCTTTACTCAATGGAACCAAGCCAACAACAACAACAATGGTCCATGCAATTTCAAGAGTTTCAACTCGGCTAAACCACTCAAGTTTAGTGGTTCTGAGGTTGCGACTGGGCTTCTTCAATGGTTCGAGAGCATTGAGAATACTTTCCGCCACGTGCAGTGTCCTGACAATCGCAAGGTCGAGTTTTCTTCGAGTGTGTTTCAGAAGAGGGCCCTTACATGGTGGAACGGGGTTATGAGAGACCGTGGTGCAGAATTTGCTCTAGCACAGACATGGGCTGAACTTAGATCTCTTATGATGAGGGAGTTTTATCCTCGTCATGAACTGCGAGCATTGGAAAGAGAGTTTGATGGTTTGAAGCAAGATAGCGGTGAGCATCGAGCCTACGCAGACCGTTATGAGGAGTTAAGTCTGTTATGCCCAAACATGGTCACGCCGTTGGATAAGGCAATCGAAAAGTACATTGATGGCCTCCCTGACTCAATACAAGACATTGTGACTGGTAGCAACCCTACTACAGTTAGGCAGACCATTGAGCTATCTGCAACCTTGACTGAGTCAAAGATCAGGAAAGGTAAACTTTTCCGAAAAGGTGACAAGAAACCGGTCGAAGAATCGAATTCAATCGAGGAATCAAAGACCATGGATGAACAGACTGGATCCTCTAAGAAGTCAAAGAAGCGAAAGGCTTCTCAGAACTTCGACGTGGTCGCTCAAAATGATCAAGCCGTCCCTAACCAACCAGCTCAACCCCCTGCCAGGAAACCCTACAACGGAACCGCACCCTTGTGCAACCAATGTGGCCTGCATCATCATGCTGGTGTGAAGTGCCGCACAAGTTTGCGGACTTATAGGTCATACAGCGAGGGTTTGCCCAACAGCAGCTGCACCAAATCAAGTTAACAACAATCCTGCTCAAACTCGTTTTCCACCGGGGTCTTGCTACAACTGTGGCGAGATGGGCCATTTTCGTAGGAATTGCCCAAGGCTTGCTAATGCAAATCTAGGGCAGAGATGAGTATCTGACCGACAGGAGACAACGCTGTTTAGAAAATAATCAAGCCTTGTGTATTATTTTCTTTTGTTGTCACGATCCATGAAACAGTTGTTGTAATTATTATTGTTGTTTATAAATAAATCTTTTTACAATTTAATATGTTTATGTGATTGCATGTATAAACATATCCTTTACAATACCGACAATCAAGGAACCGTATTCCTTGAAGAACAGACTACCCCCAAATTTCTTCCATTGTATGATCTCTTGCGTTTTTCACGAAAATCCTAAGTACCCGTTTCTTCCAAGAGAAACGAAGTACGAGGTGCCAAGTTAATAGCAATCAATAAAAAGATAATAACAATTAAACAATTATGTGGTTATGTGCTTATGTGTTCCCTTTTATGTGTTGTGTGATCCAAACTATGTTATCCAAATCCTCGTAGAATCTTACATATCCTTGTACAAGAGATTCATAGTAGGATACCCAAAGGTACTACCTAAAATCCTTAATGGACTTCTACGCTGTAGTTAAGTCCCTTGGATTATAAAGTACTACTTCATAATTAGACCCCTTTAGTGGTCTAGTTAAACTGATCGATCCAAAAATCTGGTTAAGAATATTATGTGATGATATAGATGAAAGGACTCCTTGGTGGCCTAATTAAGAAGATCCTCTGTCGATCTAATTAAAAGGACCCTATGGTAGTCTAGTCACCCTCATCACAAGTTTGATATCCTTCCCCACAACATTACAAAACGAAATGTGCGGTCTGTGCAAGGAATTACGTAATTATGGATGCATACATAATTATGGAATTTAGTGCACAGAAATCACAGCAAGTTCTATCATGTATCTAGGTTAACCCAATTCATTTCCAATTCTGATGAAGTATCCGTTGAGGAAAAATGAACTAGCTATTCATTTTTCACTTCTGAGGAATATCCGTTGAGGAAATGAATATCCGTTTATCCTTCATTTCCAACTCTGAGGAAGCAACCGTTGAAAGTGACGCCGTTAGTTCATTTTCGTTTCTGAAGATTATCTGTTGCGGAAATGAATATCCGTTGTTAAATCTTTCATTTCCAACTCTGAGGAAGCAACCGTTGAAAGTGACGCCGTTAGTTCATTTTCGTTTCTGAAGATTATCCGTTGAGGAAATGAATATCCGTTGTTAAATCTTTCATTTCTGTACCTGAGGAAGCAACCGTTGAAAATGACTCCGTTAGTTCATTTTCGTTTCTGAAGATTATCCGTTGAGGAAATGAATATCCGTTGATTATTCCTTTATTTCAAATTCTGAAGAATAACCGTTCAGGAAAATGATCCCGTTTGTTCATTTTCATTCTGAAGATTATCCGTTGAGGAAATGAATATCCGTTCATTATTCCTTCATTTCAAATTCTGAAGAATAACCGTTGAGGAAAATGACCCCGTTTATTCATTTTCGTTCTGAAGAATATCCATTGAGAGAAATGAATATCCGTGGATTATTCCTTCATTCCCATTTCTGACGAAGGACCCGTTGAGGAAGAATGAATCATCCATTCGTTTTCACTTCTGATGAATATCCGTTGAGGGAAATGTGTATCCGTTTAGTTAAAAAATCCTTTATTTTTCCATTTCCGAAGAACCCGTTGAAGAAAATGACCCAGTTCATTCATTTTCGCTTCTGAAAAATATCCGTTGAGGAAAATAACAAAATTATGTTTTACATATCTTTGATGGCTATTTAACACAAAGTCATAGACAGACTTCTACGAATAAATTTCGGGACGAAATTTCCTTAAGTAGGGGGGACTGTGACACCTGTGTCACTGCAGCCATCAAACAGATACCAAACCAATGAAATATTGTATTTCATACTTTGGACTTGTATAAATATGTGTATCTTTTGCACATATCAATTCTTGTTCGATTTCAAGCTCTAAATCGCTTTCTTGAAGGTTATACGCGCACTGATGCATAAATATAACCATTTTAATGCAACGAACACTCCGGAATAGTGAAATAGGCTTAACATACCTTAAATAACCTTTACTTAACTTAGAAATAAGTTTTGAAGGCTTGGGTATGGCAAAATCAAGTTAAATCGCTTACAGGGACTAAACTTGACAAACTTCAAAAGTATGGCAATTTGAACTATAACAGATATTCCGGAACATGACCATAAGTTAAACATACCATAAATATCCTTTACATAGCTTAGAAATAGGCTTTGAGGGGTTCGGTATGCTAAAATAAACTTTTGGGTCTTTCAGGGACTAAAAGCGTCAAAAAGTGCACAAGTTTGCATTTTCGCGCATAACTTACGTTCTGAATACATCCGGACATCCAAAAATTTATGTAAGCACTAAAATATTTTATTTTAGTGTTTGGCATGATAAAAATCCATTCATCACACATTTTGGATCGTTTTTCGCGCTTATGCGCATTCCGTCATAATTAAGCGAACATCGCGATCGTACGACCAAACGAACCAACATCCGGCATATTTTTGAGCATGTTTCATGTCCACAATGTTTAGGCATCATTTTAGGGCCTTAAAGTTTGCTTTACGGGCCTTAGAAGTGTCGGAAATGGCATAAACACCTAACAGGGACTGAAACTGTCATTTAACAAACTTGGTTCTGATTAGACATGGCCATGCGGCCCGCGTAAGGTTTGTGTGCATCTTTACGCGGCCCGCGTCAGGGTCTCAGATCAGATAAGATTGATTACTCAGCAGATTCCAGTTGTTTAACTCACAACCACACACTCACATTTGCCCTTTCAATTCATTAGGGGTCATTTTTAGTTACCACAACTTTCCAACAAGTGTACGCACGAGATTCGATCACGTTTTACAAGAAACGATCCTAATGGTTTGGGAAATACTATAAATACCCCACCCCCATTTTCTTCAAAACCCACTAGAATCTGATCTAATGTGCTCTAAGTTGAAACCTTTGTTTCATACCTAAGCTATTTTGATCTAGATTAGCATTCGGGGACCCTTCGTAAGTATTCTTTCGTCCTTTTATTTCTTTACGAGTCCGAAAGTCAAACTTTGTTTGACTTTCTGCGTTAACCAGTTTATGGTCAATGACTTCGCAACGTGATTGTAATCACGATGGTTATAGTCCCTTGGGACTATGCCTACTGATCACCACGTTGTCTAGGGTCGTAAGGGTAAGCGATCTGATAAATCGCTTATACCTTCGAACCCGACCCATTTGGTCGATCATTAGGATCCGACCAAATACATTAGGTGACCATAGTATATAGGGAATAACTTTCCGAGGTTATACCTTATGGTCACGACGTTTAAGTAGTTGTATCATAGGTGGTTTATATGCCTTAGGTAAATTACCAAAATACCCCTTTGATGCCAAAATTCATTTTAAACATATGTGACTTAACTTTTGACATCTAAACTGATTTGAAAACAATATTAAACATGTTAAGGCATATTTTACTTGTCATAGGACTAGTTAGGCGGTCCAAACGCGTTTCACGCGAACGACGCGTTAAAGTAGCATAAGCTACCTAAACGGGTCGTAATGGGTCGTAAGCACTTATGTTAAGTTTCATTTAGTATGTAGGCTTTGTTAAACCATACTACACGAGTCTCCATACTCGTTTGGTTTACGAACCCTCATTCTATCCGATCCTCCGGTTTAGGTCCGGTTTATTAACATAGTTACCTATATTAGGTGCCGTTTGATATCCGTGATCTCTAGCATTGCTTGGTGGTTATCTTAGGACTTCTGAGCAATCTCAAGTGAGTACATAGACCCCTCTTTTACTGTTTTCCAAACTGTTTTGGGGTGAAACATATCTGCCTACTTGTTACTTTCATGCTTTCCATGCTTTCACATCATATACCTGCTATGTTCGTTAGTACATTATAGTACATGATTTCATTACATTACATACTATGTATGCCCATTGTGTGCGTACTAAGTACATCGTTTTACATTACATGCTATGTATGCCCATTGTGTGCGTACTTAGTAGATCGTTCTACATTACATTTCATGCTATGTATTGTAGCAACTCTCACTAAAAAGTCCTATTTAGTATTATAATTAGTCTAAGAGTTAAATGCTTGGTTGGTCCCTATGGTTTTCAAAAATTGCAGACTTGGTCCCGATGGTTTATTAATTACACGCGTGGTCCCTGTGGTTTTCAAAAATGCACTCGGTTGGTCCCTAACCCTAACATCAGTTAGATTTCTCAGTTAAGTTGATGTTAAATGACCAAATTGCCCTCAACAATTAAATAATTAAAAGTATAAACATAAGAGAGGCCCTCCCAATCATCTTCTTCTTCACCTCTAACACCAGTAACCACCATATCCTTTGAATCTATCTGCACATATCCTTTATACCCATAAACATTCAAATCAGAATCCGTAACATCCACAACCAAAGCATCTATCTTTACTCCTCAAGAATCTTTATATCATCAAAGCACCAAAACCCCTTTACATATCACAGATAAAAACTTATGATTTATGTCAAAAACAGAACTTGCGGAGTGAGAAAATCGGAAACAACAATGAATAAAGATTAACATAATCCTTCAATTGAGAGTCTTGAACCGAACCCCAAGTGAAAATCACAACAATTCCTTTGAAATTCGAAGTGGGTTCCGTGTGTTCTTCGTTTCGGAACCAGTAAACGGTTCCCCCGGAGTCACTGCTGCTCAACATGACTTTATCTCTTGATTGAATCGAACAAGATGGTTAATAATAACTATAATAATTGGGTTATAGTGAGTATGAAGTGAAAGGGGGTTAATCTAATTGAGTTCTCTTGGTGGTGGATGGTTTGGATGGGGTTGTGGTGGGGTCCGGCGAACAGACGGCGGTGATGCGGCAATGTGATCGGTTGGTGGAGATGTGTTTTGGGTTTAAGTTTTGTAACCAACAGAGAAAAGACGAAGACCGTATTGGTTCGTGGTGCTGGTTTCAGGTGGTGGTTCACAGTGGTGAACGTTGGTGTTTGGAGGTGGTGGTGGTTGTGGTGGCCCAAAGATGATGGCTGAAGATGGTTGTTGGTGTTTTAATAAGAGAGAGAGGGGGTGAAGAAGAAGATGATGGCATCTCCTTTTGTTTCTTATTTTCATTTTTATTTTTTTAACATTTGAGGATATGGTGGTTACTGGTGTTAGAGGTGAAGAAGAAGATGATTGGGAGGGCCTCTCTTATGTTTATACTTTTAATTATTTAATTGTTGAGGGAAATTTGGTCATTTAACATCAACTTAACTGAGAAATCTAACTGATGTTAGGGTTAGGGACCAACCGAGTGCATTTTTGAAAACCACAGGGACCACGCGTGTAATTAATAAACCATTGGGACCAAGTCTGCAATTTTTGAAAACCACAGGGACCAACCAAGCATTTAACTCTTAGTCTAATAAGAAACCCAAATTGAGAAACCCAAGTGATTCTGTAGAAACCCTAAGATTTTCAGAAGAATCAGAATCAGGATTAGGGCCCCTAAAACTCAGGGGGGGTATTTTCTATTGATGATTATCCACTTAATTCGTTATCGAAATAGAATTTTAAGAAATTGTCGACTCAGCAGGCCTAGTCTCACACGTAGCTACCCTATAAGAAGGAGGTGTCCCTTACGGACCATAAGGGAATATTGTTACGGTCCGTAAGCTGTTTCAAATTGGTGTATAAATACAGAACATTGGCACTTATGTCACACCCCCAAAATCCCCACGCGGAGTACCACCTCTTGGAGGCGTGACATGACCAGGATCAAGCCACCAATCATATTGAACATATAAGTATATAGTGAAAGTCATTCATCAATACGATAGGTGTTTTCAAAACCAACATAAACAAGTGTGTAGCGGAAGCAATAATGTAAAAGCCCAACATAAGTATTAAGTTGAAATGTCACAAAAGAGTATATCTTAACATCCAAAATCCGTGCCCACAACGACCGCGCCTCCCGTGCAAGTTCCAAGAGTACCTATGGTCCTGCAAGGCATGTAACAGAGAGTCAATAACTAGTTGAGCGAGTTCACAGTTAATAGTTCAGTTAAAATGTTCGCATCGTAAATTATAAGTTCGTTTAGTGTTCCTGTATCGTAAATAATGGTATCGCGGCCCTCTAGGCATGTTTGCGAAGTTTAGTGGGGGTTTCCCATGTTTTCTAGACTAGTTATATTTGTATCGCGGCCCTCCAGGCATGTTTGCGAAGGTTAGTAATTGTATCGCGGCCAACCCAGGCATGTTTGCGAAGATTAGTATTTGTATCGCGGCCATTCCAGGCATGTTTGCGAAGAGTAGTGGGGGCTTCCCATGCTTTACTAGTCTAGCTATATCCATAGGTGTCCTTCAGAACCCGAGGACAGTGGTGCGTATTCTAGTAGTGAAGTAAGTACATGAAATCATTCAATCCCATTCCCAACCCCGGGAATCCCATGCCTTGGTAAGAGTGTGAACTCACCTTGTTTTGCTCGGTATGCTAAGTATGTGCTCACAGTTAATCAATCACGTCCTAACGTATGCACGTATACATAATCAGTTTGTATTCAAGTTGTTTACACGTAAACATAATCATCATGAACATCGTATCAATAACACTGAGTATCACGTTGCACGTATTGGAAATCATACAAGTATTGCTTTTATACATAACGGCAGTTAACTAACCCAGTTAAGTTTAACAGAATTAACCTAAGTCATTGAACAGTTTACCCAATCGACTAATCACTCTTGTTTCGTCAAAACTAGTCTCGGCGAAACACATTGTGTTTCGCCATGTCGGTTTCGTCAAAATAATGTGTTTCGCCGGTGCCTTTGTTTCATCGTTTACTATAACAGTTTCAGCAATAATAAAAAAACAATGTCACAAAAATATCTAAAGGCCCTAATGGCCGACAACTAGCAACCACCGCCTAACCATCATTGGACCAAATTTTGCACCACCCAAGTTACTCATTGGACCTTTAATATCAAACTCATAGAACTTTCTTTTGACAAAATGAATTTCTCATTCTCACTACATGTCCTCATCTATGCTAATGATAGATTCTGATCTTGTAACTTGTGCACCTCTAGTTATATATACTAGCCACCACTTTTAGTGCTTACCATTCCACCCACCATAAATTTATAATGAACCGACACAAGTGCACAAATTTTTTTTAACCACCTCAAGATGTGATTTGGACCAACATATGTAATCATAAGAATTATCAAAGCACTAACAAACATCATCATCATATAAAATCGGCAGTTCACAATTCCCCACCCATCTCGATTTCAATGAACAATCCCATGTTACTTTCCATTAATCTTATCAATTTCCAGCCGACAATCCATGTGGTGTTCTTTATCTTACGAATCGATAACATATATACAAACAATTTACAAGTGAATCATGATTAACATATCCTGACAACACACACATGGGCCGCAACTAAAAGCACTTATCAAACAGACTTTTTAATCAATATAACAAGTAATCGATTCGGTTTAATACACACTAACCGAGATATCCGGGATGATAGTTTGATCGCAATAGAAAGGGCTTGGGGAAACACACTCTGCCGTCACACTTGGGGAGAGTTTTAGGGTTTCAGATTGTTAAAACGTGTGAAACTGAACTCGTTTCCCCTAAATATATACGAAACAGCGTTCTGGGCCCTTAATGGGCTTCGCGTAATAATGGGCCGGCGAAACAGCCTGTTTCGTCGAGATGTTTTTCTAAAATACCAAATCTCATGTTTTAATATCAATCACATACATGCAGAAATCACAATACCATAAGTTTCATGTTATTATCTAAATCACATAAACATGTAACAATTATAGTGCCTTTTATTATAACATAACGTGTATAGTTACAAGTCAAACAACTAAACAGTCAAAGTCAACGTGCGTTAAATGCAAAAGTGAAAGTCGGAAACTTGAGTTGTCACAACTTAGTTTCTGGAGTTTGAGCGACGAGAAAATTCGTATTATTCTCTGAGTTATAGTCGAATTACTACAAATTAACACACACAATCACTAAATTGATGCTACGATACAGGGTATTAATTCAATCGCTGCTACGATTCAATGTCCGATCGATTGAAACTATCCGATAGATGTTTAAGTGCTGCTCAAATTGGGTTTATACTTTGTCATTCGTCGTGATTTCGACTTGAATGTTTGAGTGCTGTTCGAAATCGGACTATACTCTGTCATTCGTTGTGAATCCGCTGGATGTTTAAGTATCGCACTTTGTCATTTGTTGTGAGGGTTTGATCTCGTGAGTTATCGTAAAAGCTGTATTAGTTATTTACCAAGTTTCGTGTGCAAATTAGGTTATTTAGCTTATCAGTAGGCTAAACTCTACCTCATACCAAAGTAGATGCTAATTCTCAGAAGAGTTAGAATCAGGAAGCTTGTTAAATCAAGGTGAGTTCACAGACTTTCTACAAGGCACGACCATCCTCAGTAGGTAGGATGCCACTCCACTAATCTTCGCACACATGTCTGGGAGACCGCGATACATACCAATTCTCCAGAGTGCAGAATAACGTACGTTCGTCCTGGGTAGGACAACAAAACAAAACTTCGGGATAATCATAATCCTACGGGCTAGTAAGCCAGTGAACAGAAACGTGAATTCATTCAACTTTGTTGTTGACTCGTTGTTACATGCCTTGCAGGTCGTTAGATCCCTAGCTTAAGGAGCTTGCACAAGAAGACGTGGTCGTTGTGGGAAAACATTTCAATTAATGTTTTGTGCTTCCGCTGTAAACTCAAACTATGTTTTGACACCAATTGTATTGTGTTGGATTTTATAAAAATTACCTACATGCTTTGTTCAATATGATTGGTGGCTATGATCCTGGGCATGTCACGCCTCCAAGGCGGGGTGGGGTTTTTGGAGGGGTGTGATAGAGTGGTATCAGAGCCATTGGTTATAGTGAACTTGGTTTTAAAAGGGAAAAGTTTTTGATGAAAACCAGACTATAACCAGTAAAGTGTTCAATGATCCACAACGATGCTTCATTCCAAGTGCAAGACTCAATACTTTACGGGGAATCCCATGCCTTGGTAAGAGTGTGAACTCACCTTGGTTTGCTCGGTATGCTAAACTATGTGCTCGCAAGTAATCAATCACGTCCTATAGTATGCGCGTATATTCAATCAGTTCGTTTTCGTAATGATTCGCATGCAACTAACATCACAGTATAACACAGAGTGTGCTTAGCAGTTAGCATCTTGTATCATGTAAGCAGTAAATCAAACTCATGCATCTTCATGTTTCACATAACAGCTTTCTCAGTTAACTCCAACATAGTTATCCAATAACACACTTAACTGAGTTAATAAGCTTAACTGGATTATCATATATGACAGAGTTACATTTTAACAAAGTTACATGCATAACTTAACACAGTTAACATGCTTGACAGAAACAACGTACTTATCAGTATTAATAGGCTAAACAGAATTAACAAACTAACAGTGTTAATTGACTAACAAAGTTAACAACTAGTAGAGTTATATGCTTAACAGAGTTGCATACTTAATTTAACAGAGTTAACATATCAACAGGATACTAACAGAGTTAACATATATTACTTAATAGACATAATGGGGTTAACATATAACATAATTGGGTTTACAGGCGACTAAAACAACTTTGTAATGAAAACACTTGGGTCACGAAATCCCAATGTGTTTTCGTTGGGATAAGTGTTTTCGTTGGGTCCATCCATCAATAACAACAGTTACGAAATCCAAGATCTTAATCACCACTAACAATTATTCAATCATATACCAAAGTATCACAGCACCATGCATGACATCTAACATTTAATTTACTCACATTACCCCATCATCACCTAAACCGTGGGGCCCTACATTGCCGTCAAATGATTAAGTCACACAATCCAATTAGCCAGGTCATCGTCCATCATGTTCATTATTCTAGCACCCCTTGAACCATTTCTAATTCCAAAGCACAGATGTCACGCAAACCTCTCAATCCGACACATACATGCAACAATTCATATACAGTCATGTCCTACCAACATCATCAATCATCATTAAAATCCATAAAATAATGGATTCTCACAATACCAATTAACACAGTTAGAACTATGATTATTATAATCTAAATCGTTCAACATAATTCAATCATAACAACCCTAGGCCTCTACATCACAACAGGTTTCGCATAGAGTTATATGACAGATTGATCATATGTAGTTCTTTCAAGAATACAACCAACAACATAACCATATATATATATATTCATATCTGAAAACAACTAAACGTGAGAGTCACTAACCGAACTCAGAATAATCAACAAGAGACCTAGCTTCCAAGGAGAGGGGCTGCCGTCGGGTTTAAAGGAAAACGAGAGAGAGATGGGAATGTGATTAGGGTTTTGTCAATTACCGATTTCATGCACTTATAAAACGAATCCTATATTAAATCGATACTGGGCCCAAAGCCCATTCCATGTTTTGCTAGCCCACTCTCTAGCGAAAACACTAAAGTGTTTTCATCCAGAAGGGTTTTCGTGGAGGGGAGTAGAAGTGATTTCGGGTGAGTGAGGTTTAGGGTGGATAGGGGTAAATAGCAGAATTTCTACTTTTAATTATACTGAACATAATATTAATATAAAACATGCATTAACATTCCCACATATAAGGCACATCATATATATCATATCAGTCACAATACGATTTAACATATTACAAACGTGAAATAAACAAGTGGTGTAACAAACAACTTAAACAATTAGAGTGTAATTAATGCGAAGATGGAAATCTTGGAAACTCGAGTTGTCACACGTAAGCCCACTCAGTGGTGAATTGTGCGGCTGAGTTGGACTTGTGCGACTGAAATGTGGGCCGGAGTATTGTGCGATCCTGTTCTTGTGCGGTGGCCCAATAAACAACAACAGTTTAAAACTTGTGCAGCCCAAACATTGAACAATTACTCTTTTGTGTGTGGCCCAACATATTGTGCGATCAGCACAGGCTTGTGCGATCCACAGTATGTTGTGCGATCATGCAATATTGTGTTGTACCCAGTGTTTTAACAGTTGTACCCTGTGACTTGTGCGACTAGTTCTTGTGCGACCAATAACTTGTGCGACTAAAGGACGCTTGTGCGATTAGAACTAGCTTGTGTGATTTGAAACTTGTGCAATCAGTTACATGTTTTTCCTCAAATCATGCAAATCAGTTACACATTCTATAATTACACGGTTTAAAATCAATCAATCTCTCATCGGTTATCATGTACCCGAAACATAATCAATCATGAGCAACACCAATCATTCCAATCAAATCGGATCCACATCAATAATTAAATCAGGAATCATGCACGTTCATACAACCCTAATTGTAATTTACTCAAGAACAACAATCACCGAATCATTCGAATCTGTGATTTCAATATCTAATATGCAACCCTAATCATCACCTAATTATGAATAATAACAACAATCATTGAAGTAAAATCAACTCACTTAATCAATTCACTGATGCATTCGGTCCCGGATTCACATAAATCATTACACAATCCCTTTTCCTAGTTCTGGCTAATTCACGTTTCTAATCATTAAACAAAACAGTTTCCATTACACATGTTAACATCAGAAATCAAACACCTAACTCAGATTTATGATCATAAGTTTACCAATATTTCTTTCAACATGCAACCCTAGACATCACGTAACATCACAACATCTAGATCATGTCGAACATCACATTAATACACGGCTGAAATGATTAAAGAACACAAACCGAAACCAAACTAGAGACTAACCAAAAGTTTGTATGCCAACAAGTGTGTGATTGAGATGAAAGGAGGGTGCCGCGATCCGAATCTTTGATGGTGATGAGGCTGCAGTCGAGTGGAAGAGGGAGAGAAGATGAGAGCTAGGGTTTGGTGTATTTCCTTGTGTTTGTAAATTATGAGGAGCAAAACCCCACTAATGGGTATGTGTATACGTATAAGAGGATAAGGGGAAAGTGGGCCGAACCCATGCTTGGGCTGCCCTTTGGTAACGAGTTCATAATAGGCAAACATGATTTGGGCCAAGGATGGTGTGCGGCTTGGATAGATGTGTGCGGCCCATGGGTTTGTGGGGTTGAAGAAGTGTTGTGCAATCAAACATATATATCCACATACAATCACGTAACACATAACAACACAAGAATCATAACATTCTATTGAAATCAGACGCATCAATTATTCAAGTAGTGTTCATACAAGTAACAAGAAATACAAAGGAAGGTTCTAAAATACGAGTTGTCACATTATCCCCAAGTTGAAAGAAATTTCATCCCGAAATTTAGCACGTACTCACTGAGGAAGCTAGTTAAGTAGCATGGTTTTCTAGGTTTTCCTGGGGTGTCACATCCTTCCCCCGTTGGTTTGGAATTTCGTCTCGAAATTCTGCAGTAGTGGTTTCGTTGTTCCCGAACAACTGGGGATACTTGTGTTTCATCTGGTCTTCTCGTTCCCAGGTAAACTCTGGGCCACGACGGGAGTTCCAACGAACTCGAACAAGAACTATTCTGGTACGCTTGAGATTCTTAACCTCTCGGTCTGTAATCTCTACAGGTTCTTCGACGAATCGCAACTGCTCGTCGATAGCGAGCTCCTTAAGAGGAACTGTGAGGGTCTCATCTGACAGACACTTCTTCAGATTGGACACATGGAAAACGTTGTGAACTCCACTGAGTTCTGCTGGTAGGTTCAGTTTGTAGGCCACCTTGCCTATTTTCTCTATAATTTAAAAAGGTCCGACGTATCGCGGGTTGAGTTTGCCTCGTTTGCCAAAATGAACAACACCTTTCCAAGGTGAGACTTTGAGTAGCACTCGATCCCCAACCTGGAACTCGAGTGGTTTCCTGCGCTTATCAGCGTAGCTTTTCTGACGGTCACGAGCTGCCGCCATTCGTTGTTGTATCTGAACAATCCTTTCTGTTATATTTACTACAAGCTCTGGGCCAGTTGTCACACCCCGACCACGTAGAACAACCAGACGTGGCGGAAACGTCGGGGAGTGTTGTAACAGAATCATTGTTTCATAACCATGGAATAAATAAATTATGTTTTATTGAATAAATGAACTCATTGTTTTAATACAATCAAATAAGTACAACTATGATCTTCCAAGTTTTAAAGTTGCTAAGGCACGAGTCCATCCTAAATGTAGCATGTATCAACAAATCATTGCAAAGCAGTACCTGAAACATGTGTAAAAATAGGTACGTCAGCATAAAAATGCCTGTGAGATACATAGGTTTTGTGAAAATAAGATTCATGACTTGTAAGTTTAAGAAAATGTTTAATAAAGTTTAGTCATGAACCTCGTAAATTGATTTGTTTTGTAAATCGTTTGAAAAACAATATGATTAGATTATATGTATAAATAAATGTAAGGTTAAATGAATAACCATGTAAAATGAGTTTGTATAAGATAAGTTGTTGTAAAACAATGTCTTATGAAAAGTATGTTATTTGCATAAAATGTTATATGACTTAAATTGAAATGATTCAAATAACGCTACGATATGTAATACCATACAAACACTTATATATAGGAAGTACCAGCGGCGTATCCTCCATGCTTGTATCATATTACACACGCCTCGTTACTTAAGTCACTTACTCAAACCAAACCACCAATATAGAATGTTCATGTTTAAACCAATAGTCCAATGTTATTGTATAACTCAAGTTAAATGTAAACCATGTAATGTGTAAACAAAAGTTATGTATGGTAAGTAAAATGAGATTTCTTAAACCACAAGTAAAAATGTACAAAACAAAGTGTTTGAATAAATCAAAAGTTATACTTTGTAAAATAATGTAAGGTTAAACGAATAACCTTATAGTAGCATATTAAAAGTATACTTTTGGATTTGTAAATAACATATTAAACTATGTTTTGGTTTCATAAATAACATATCAAAAATTGCTTTGGGTTTTATAAATAACATGTAAAAATATGTTTTGGTTTGTTGATAAAATATATATGTTGGTTCTACACAATACCACACATGAGAGTATATCAAACTACACTTTTGGGAGTATATCAAAATATACTTTAAATGTGTGATTTAAGAATTCATTCAGACCTAGTGCATCAAACTACACCATTGAGACTATAAGGTTACCACAAAGGCAATCCCTATTTGGATGGAGAAACAAATTGGTTTCAGACATTCCATGACAACAGGAATGGGGTGTCTAATCCTATAGCGCTATATCATAACCAATCGGTCTGGTGAACATAAAATAAGTACAATTCAACATTTTATTTTATGTTCATTGAGAAATCAGTGTTTAAACCATAGATAGTCATTTAGTTTGTCAAATGATAAGTAATAACATGTATAATCATTTATACTTTGAAATCATGAAAATAACACATAGGTACACATGCTTCACCCCAAAACAGTTTGGAAAACAGTAAAATAGGGGAACTATGTACTCACTTGAGAGTGCTCAGAAGTCCTAAGATAACCACCAAGCAATGCTAGAGATCACGGAATCAAACGGCACCTAATATAGGTAACTATGTTAATAAACCGGACCTAAATCGGAGGATCGGATAGAATGAGGGTTCGTAAGCCAAATGAGTATGTGAACTCATGTAATATGGTTTAACAAAGCCCACATACTAAAATGAAACCTAACCTAAGTGCTTTCGACCCATCGCGACCCATTAAGGTAGCTTATGCTAACGCGTCGTGCGCGCAAAAGCGCACTCGAGACGTCTAACAAGCCCTATGACAAGTGTTATATGCCTAAACATGTTACATAATCAATTATGTGGCAAATGTTTAGGTTACATGTGTTTAATTACCAATTATACATGAAAAGGGTATTCTGGTAATTTACCTAAGGCATATAAACTACCTATCATACAACTACTCAAACGATGTGACCATAAGGTATAACCTCGGAAGGTTATTCCCTATACACTATGGTCACCTAAGGTATTTGGTCGGATCCTAATGATTGACCAAATGGGTCGGGTTCGAAAGTATAAGCGATTGTTTAGATCGCTTACCTTACGACCCTATATAAGCACTAAACTAAAAGTGACGAGCTAAGCATGCTAAAACATGCTTAACTAAGTTTAGAAAACAGGTTTGGTATCAAAACAAACGGTTTTGATACCCAAGAGTAGTTTGGTTACAAAATACGCAAGAATGCGCATTTTGGCCGAAACTACGACTGGTCACTGAGCCTAGATAACGTGGTAATCAGTAGGTATAGTCACTAGGGACTATAACCATCGTGATTACGCTCACGTTATGAAGTTCAAATGAACTTCGCATTGACCATAAACTGGTCAATGCAGAAAGTCAAACAAATTTTGACTTTTGGACTCGAAAAGCAATAAAAGAACGAAGGAACACTTACAAAGGGTCCCCGCAAGATTGATAACCCAAGTATTCTCAGGTATGAGGTGATGAAACACCCCAACTTAGAGAAATCTCAGATTTCAAGTGGGTTTTGCAATGAAGGGGGTTGGGTATTTATAGATTTCGGTTCACCGTTAGGATCATTTCTTGGAGAAGAGGGAATGATCTCGCCCGTACACTTGTCGGAATGTTGTGGTAACTCATATTGCTCCACCACAAGAGTTGGACACATGGCATTGGCCTTTGGAAGGGGTTAAAGGCTGGAAACAGGCTGTGAAAAACGTTTTGCTGCATCTGGCCCCTACTTACGGACCTCAACACTCCCAATGTTGAGGTCCGTAAGGACCTAGTTTGGCAGATTTACAGTTTCAGTCCCTGCAGCCTCAAAACTTGGTTTTCGATGCGTTTTTGACACGTTTAAGCCCCGTTAACCCCATTTCAAAGGTCTAAAATGAAGTTAAACTATAGGGAACTTGAAATGTGCTCAAAAATATATCGGATGTTGGTTCGTTTGGCCGTATGATCGCGATGTTCGGTTAACTACGACGGGAGTCGTAACGAACGCAAAAACGATCCAAATTAAGCGACGAATGGATTTTTGACAAGCCAAACACTAAATCATAATATTATAATGCTTACATAAATTTTTGGATGTCCGGATGTATTCAGAACATAAGTTATGCGCGAAAATGCAAACTTGTGCACTTTTTGACGCTTTTAGTCCCTGAATGACCCAAAAGTTTATTTTAGCACACCGAACCCCTCAAAGCCTATTTCTAAGCTATATAAAGGATATTTAAGGTGTGTTTAACTTATGTTCATGTTCCAAAATGTCTGTTACAGTTCAAATTGGCATACTTTCGCAGTTTGTCAAGTTTAGTCCCTGTAAGCGAATTAACTTGTTTTTGCCATACCAAAGCCTTTAAAACTTATTTCTAAGTTATGTAAAGGTTATTTAAGATATGTTAAGCCTATTTCACTATTCTGGAGTGTTCGTTGGATTAAACTGGTTATATTTACGCATCAGAGCGCGTATAACCCTCCAGAAAGCGATTTAAAGCTTAAAATCGAACAAGAGTAGATATGTGCAAACGATACACATATTTTTACAAATCCCAAGTATGAAATACAATATTTCATTGGTTTGGCATTTGTTTGATGGTTGAAGTGACACAGGTGTCACAGTCTCCCCTACTTTAGGAAATTTCGTCCCGAAATTTAATTCTAGAGGAAACTTGTGAAGACAGCTGTGAAGGTTTCGCCTTCCAATAAATCCATTGAACCCTTAAGTAACCTCTGGGCCATGTTAGGATTCTTAGCGAATTTGTTAACCCTCAAAGTGAATTCCTTGTAATAGTAAAACATGGAATTTTGAACTACGGACAGAAGAACGTTTCTTATGAAGACTTATCATAGGAAACTTGGTGTGTGATTCAAATCAGAATTGGGGAGTGTGAGAATAAATGACATTGGTCGAGGTACAAGACTTCTCCCGTATCATTATTCTTGTCACTATAGGTCTTAACACATGACAAAGCTTCCTGTAGTTTCTGTGCACTGAATTCCATAATTATGTAGGCCTCCATAATTATGTAATTCCTTGTACAGTCCGCACAGTTCATTTCATAATGCGTAGGAAAAATCACTTGAATAAACATGAAGCGACTCGACTAGACCACCAAAGGGTCCTTTGAATTAGACCAATGAACGATCTTTTTAACTAGGTCAACACATGATCTCCTTAATTAGACCGATATACGATCTTCTTAAATAGACCACTTAAGGGGTCTTTTCAATTATATCATCACATGATATTTCTAACCAGATCTTCAAATCAATCTGTTTAACTAGACCACCCAAGGGGTCCAATTATAGAATAGTACTTTAAAACCCAAGGGACTTGACTACAACGTAGAAGTCCATTAAGGATTTAAGATAGTAACTTTGGATATCCTATTATGAATCTCTCGTATGAGATATGGAAGATTCTATGAGGATTTGGATGGATCACATACAACCACAAAACATATAAGAAAACACATAAGCACATAATTAGTTAACTTGATTCTTTAATTTGTTGTCTTTGAGCATGGATAATTAAAGCACATCAGGAATCCAATCCATGGATTTCATTTGGCACTTTAAGCTTTTTCAAGGATCCATCTATAAAGATAGAAGGATTTTCAATAAGAGTTTGGCTTTTTTTTTTCTTAAAAGAAATGAGTGTTAAAGGTTCTTAGGGAGATCACGAGTGATCATAAAATGACAGAACCATACGAGTAGTTTGTCTTTGGGTTGACATCATAAGGTTGCATCAAACATTCACATAAACGCATAACTTTTACAGAAATAAAAACAACAATCTTTATTTATGTAACAACCGAATTGTCTTGAAGTGTCAAAAGATAACAACCAAGGAATTACAAAACACTAATTGTTCACTGCTGCATCATTGTTCACGTTTGCCTCATTGATGTTGAACACTCATCCACGCGCTGGAGGTATGTTAACAAGTCTTGGGCAATTGTTCCTGTAGTGGGTAAGGTCACCACAGTTATAATATGACCCCGGAGGGAACCGCGCTTGAACAGCAGCAGGGTTTGCAGCAGCTTGATTTGCATAACGACAAACATTGATCAAATGTCCCAACCGCCCACAGTGGGTACATTTGTGACACTGCTCTTGCTCCAGATGATGATGGTTGCACTTGTTGCACAAAGGGGCGGTACCAACATAGTTTTGCCTTTTACGAGGTTGTGCTGGCTGGTTTGGTGCAACCTGTTTGTCTTGAGCAGTTACAGCGTAGTTTTGAGAGGGTTTGCGCTTCTTCTTCTTGGATACCTCAACGTTTTCTTCCTTTGGTTCCACATGAACAGTCTTGTCAGATGGTCTTAAGTCGCCCTTCCGAAATAGCTTGCGCTTCCTGATATGGGATTCAGTCAGAGTGGCAGCCAATTCAATGGCTTGTCTGACAGTAGTAGGGTTGCTGCCAGTAACGATATCCTGAACTACGTCAGGAAGACCATCAATGTATTTCTCAATCACCTTATCCAGAGGCGTAACCATAGTAGGGCATAACAAGCTCAATTCCTCATAGCGGTCAGTATAGGCTCGATGTTCCCCACTGTCTTGCTTCAAATCATCAAATTCCCTTTCTAGAGCCCTTAGCTCACGACGAGGACATAATTCCTTCATCATAAGAGCCCTAAGCTTGGCCCAAGTCTGTGCTAATGCAACCTCAGCACCGCGGTCTCTCATAACCCCGTTCCACCACGTAAGAGCCCTCTTCTGAAACACACTTGAAGAAAACTCGACCTTGCGATTTTCAGGACACTGAACGTGACGGAAAGTATTCTCAATGCTCTCGAACCATTGAAGAAGCCCAGTTGCTCCCTCAGAACCACTAAACTTGAGCGGTTTAGCCGAGTTAAAATTCTTGAAATTGCATGGAGCATTGTTGTTGTTGATGGCTTGAATCATTTGAACATAAAGATTTGGGAAGGCAGCAGCCATTTGCTGTGCGATGATTTCCGCCAGTTCGGCATTCGCCATCTGATTGTCGCGTCGAGGAGGCATTCTAAAAGAGGAACATGAAAGGAAACGAGTGAGAGAATAAGACGAAAAGAATGAGATGAAACAAATCTGATGAAAGCAAGGATGGTGGTCATTTGTTTGTTACTACAAAGCAACAAATGACCCTGGTGATTAATCAAAGTAAATAAGTCAAAAATAATGTATCGCGAAGACATACTCGCCTATAAGTGGACACTCACCCCAAGAGTTCCCAGGTAAGAGTGACTGGTCCGATTATGTGGATTCGTACGAACACTCTAGCCTTAGACAGAAAACTCAGGGTACAGGCACCCACGCTTCCAGTTTGCACGTGTTCACATTATTTAGACCAACTTTGACGGGATTTGAAAACTTAGAGGGTTCAAAACCATATAATAAATCATCCTAGAATAGATGATTAGTTTTTAAAGCGGGATAGAAAATTGTGTTTCTTATTGTGGTTGTCACCTAAGAATAAGTGACGGTATTGTTTTAAAACTAAACACAAGAAAACTTGTGTTAGGGTCCTAGGAAGGTTATAGTCTAGGTCAAAGCATTACTAATAACCTAATTCCCTATAACCATTGGCTCTGATACCAACTTTTCTGTCACACCCCGACCACGTAGAACAACCAGACGTGGCGGAAACGTTGGGGAGTGTTGTAACAGAATCATTGTTTCGTAACCATGGAATAAATAAATTCTGTTTTATTGAATAAATGAACTCAATGTTTTAATACAATCAAATAAGTACAACTATGATCTTCCAAGTTTTAAAGTTGCTAAGGCACGAGTCCATCCTAAATGTAGCATGTATCAACAAATCATTGCAAAGCAGTACCTGAAACATGTGTAAAAATAGGTACGTCAGCATAAAAATGCCTGTGAGATACATAGGTTTTGTGAAAATAAGATTCATGACTTGTAAGTTTAAGAAAATGTTTAATAAAGTTTAGTCATGAACCTCGTAAATTGATTTGTTTTGTAAATCGTTTGAAAAACAATATGATCAGATTATATGTATAAATAAATGTAAGGTTAAATGAATAACCATGTAAAATGAGTTTGTATAAGATAAGTTGTTGTAAAACAATGTCTTATGAAAAGTATGTTATTTGCATAAAATGTTATATGACTTAAATTGAAATGATTCAAATAACGCTACGATTTGTAATACCATACAAACACTTATATATAGGAAGTACCAGCGGCGTATCCACCATGCTTGTATCATATTACACACGCCTCGTTACTTAAGTCACTTACTCAAACCAAACCACCAATATAGAATGTTCATGTTTAAACCAATAGTCCAATGTTATTGTATAACTCATGTGACACCCCAGGAAAACCGGGAAAACCATACAACTTAACTAGCTTCCTCAGTGAGTGCCTACCAAATTTCGGGACGAAATTTCTTTCAACTTGGGGATGATGTGACAACTCGAAATTTAGAACCTTTCTTGTATCCCGATTTAACATGCTTAAACGTGTGACTAGCTAACTTGTGTGATTAATGATAAGTGAACCTCGTATGTGACTATGTGTTACGTGTTGTGTTTCATTGTGTTATGTTTATATGTATGACTTGTGTGTATAGTATGCGTATATGTTTAAGAAAACCGAGAACCGAGAACCCGACTCGAGACCATGTGGTCTCGAGTGAACAGTAACGGCTGGGTCGGATTGGGCCTTGCACCTCCTAAGCCCACTAGTATATAACCGTGTGGTTAGCCACACTTGTCATTTTGGGCACACAACACACATACTCCTCTACACACACACTCTCCATTCTCTCACTAAAACCCTAGACACCAAGCATCACACTCCTTCTCCTTCTTCTTGATCGAACCGGTGGCACTAGGACTCTCGGATCGAGCTCGGAATCATCATTCGGAAGTTCATTCATCACTCTTCTTACCCTCACACTTAGAGAACCCAATCGGTTAGTGTTCTACTATGTATTAAGTATTAATTGTGCTTGATGAATGAATACTTGTCTTCGTGTATGAATAAGTGGAAAAACGTATGATTTTGACTTCATCATATTCTCGGTTGTGTATGTTGGTGATAATCGGTTAAACATGTCTTGATTTCGGATATATTGTATGATGTTTTGATGGTATACATTGATGTTGAGTTAGTGTTCAAGAAATCGATGCATAAATGTTCTATGTTATGTGTTTACATTCGGTTGATGATGATTATATGTTAGTGTGTTGATATAAGTTGAAATGAATGATGAATAGAAACCGAATACATGTAATCGGCTGTGGTATGTGCACGATTAGGACGATTCATTGTGTAGATATCATAGGGTGCATGTTAGATGTTGATAAGTTGTTGTTCAGGATTTCGTTGATGATGTACTTGAATAATTGATGAACATGATGAACATATGAAGAACAACTTGAATATCATATGAACATGTCTTAAATATTTAAAAACTGTTATGTTTGATCCATTTTAGCAAACTATTAGACAAGGAAACATGTTTAAGTGGGTAGTACAAACTGTTTCATGAAACCAAATTTCCATTGGATAGTACACCGTGCAGAATCAGCTCATGTCCAGTCGAGACCTTCGGTTGCGACTCGAAACCACTACGTGACAACTCGAGATCCCCGATTGCGACACAGGTTGCGAGTCGCAAACACCTGGTTGCGACTCGAGACCAAAACAACATGAACCGAAACCATGGTTGCGAGTCCAGTTGCGACTCGAGATCAGAACCATGATAACCCGAGACCGTGTTTGCGAGTCCGGTTGCGACTCGAGACCAAAACAACATAAACCGAGACCATGATTGCGACTCAGGTTGCGAGTCGTAAACGCTTAGTTGCGACTCGAGACTATACACAGATACGCACTGTTTGGACTTGCACCCCATTACGGGCTTAATTGATTGGGCCGGACTCTTGGGCCTAACGCACAGACCTTATATGTTACTTGAACGTGAATATTGTTGATCTGGCATGATTAAACGTGTATGCCATGAACGATACTTGAATGCACTGTGCTAGAAACATCCGTGTGCTACTTGGTTACGAACCTGACTTGTATGATACAACTATGATAGGACGTGAGTAGCCTCAACGTTGCTTGTTTGACTTTTCTGTGTATCTACCGAGCAAACCAAGGTGAGTTCACACCCTTTACAAAGCATGGGATTCCCAGGGGTCGGGAATTGGGGTTAAGGAACTTGGGTTCCTCGTCCTCCTTGGGTAGGACAGCAATGGTTCAGGAATGTAATTCCTCGTCCTTATGGACAGATAACTCGTACTAGACCAAAACTCTATCACGAAGTCCCTCATTTTTATATCGACTTAATCGCCGGGCCAATGGCGAGCGGGTCATTAGTTAGATAGCGCTATTTAGGTCTGACAAACCTCACACCGTGCCGCAAAGGACGGGCGTGAACTAATGGATCTGGGGCACGTCAATGATGATAGACATTGACAGTTTCAGGGCACATAAACATGACTACAGTCAGCAGTCGATATGGTAACGAGTCTAGTGTATACATGGGGTAGCCCCCACGGCCGAAATGCCAGATAACTAACACGGGGTAGCCCCCACGGCTGGATAGCCAGAGTAACCGGGAATGAACAAGTCACGTTTTTAACTATGGGGTAACCCCCACGGCAGGATGCCAGCTAAAGGAAACCGTTTTCGAAACAACTTAAAACGAACACCCAACCGTGAACTCACTCAACTTGTTGTTGACTCGTTACTACATGCTTTGCAGGTCCTTAGGTTCTTAGCTGGAGCTTGCATGGAGGAGGATCGTTGTGGGACATGGACGGCTGTGTGCCATGTTAAACTTTGAAACAATTAAACTTACGATTTAAGACTTATGCTTCCGCTTGCAACTTAACTATGTTTTGTTTGAACACCAATTGTATTGGTTGGATTCTGATAACTACTTATATGCTTGTTCAATATGATTGGTGGCTGGATCCTTGTCAGTCACGCCTCCAAGCGGTGGTACTCCGCAGGTGGATTTTGGGGGTGTGACAGATTGGTATCAGAGCCATTGGTTATAGAGAACTTGGTTTTAATAAAGGGGGAAAACGTTTTTGTTAAAACCAGACTATAACCTGTACAGTGCTCAACGGTCCACAACGACGCTTCACTCCACATGCAAGGCTCGACATTCTAGGTGATATGGTCTGTGTACATTGCCTACTTGTTAGTTACATAATACATTGCTTATGGTATGCTTGGTTAATATAACTACTGTTGCTTGAACATGTGCGTGCTTACTCTATCTTATCGTCATACTTTCGCGAACCTCTCTCACGTACGTTCTTCTTGATGTGAAGATCATGTCTGGACGCGTTAACCTGACACAAGCCCAGTTGACGGCTCTGATCAACGAACGAGTTGCCGCAGCACTTGCAGCTGCACACGCAGGAGGTATATCCTGCAGTCCGAACTCATTCTAGGATCTTTAGGATCCTACTCTCGTGAACCAACCTTTGTGTTAAACTCTGTCTTTTCTTTCACCCACGATAGGTCATCATGTTCAGCCACCCGTGTTCACTTTTAAGACTTTCATGGACTGCCGACCAACTACTTTTAGCGGCACTGAAGGAGCAGTAGGTCTCCTACACTGGTTTGAGAAACTAGAATCTGTCTTCGAGATGTGCGAATGCCCTGAGGCGCGCAGGGTGAAGTATGCTACTGGTACTCTCGAGGGTTTAGCCCTCACATGGTGGAACGCTCAGGTTCAGATGCTAGGGTTGGTTGCTGCCAACGCCACCCCATGGGAAACTTTCAAGGAGATGATCAAAGAAGAATACTGCAGTCGTGATGAGATTCACAAACTGGAAGTGGAGTTCTTCAACCTCAAGATGACAGGGTCGGAAATTGAAGCTTATGTGAAAAGGTCGAACGAACTGGCAATTTTGTGCCCTACTATGGTGGATCCTCCCATCAAACGCATCGAACTGTTTCTTCAGGGCTTAGTGCCGGAAATCCAAATTCATGTGACTTCAGCGAACCTCGCCACCTACCAGCAGACTGTTCAGTTGGCTCACCGTCTCACGGATCAGGCGGTGGAGCAGAACAAGTTACCAAAACGCATAGGTGCTGCAACTACTTCTGGTACCTCTGGTGACAACAAACGGAAATGGGATGGAACTTCAAGTAAGGGTTCGACTTCTGTTCAGACCCAGTCTCAGCAGAGAAAGACTGAGGACTACAAGAGCCCTAATCAGCAATCGTCTGGTGGTCAAAGTCATGGTGGGTACAAAGGAAATCACCCCAAATGCAATCGCTGCAGCCTGCACCACAGCGGGCCATGCACCAGGGGCAACTGTCATCGGTGCAACAAGCCTGGTCACGCTGCAAAGGATTGCAGGAGCTTATACCCCGCCAATCAGAATCGTCAGCAAGCTCAACAGAACCAGCGCCAGCAGCAGCAGCAGGGCGATAACAAAGTGTGCTTTCAGTGTGGAGCTGAAGGCCATTTCAAGAGAGACTGTCCTCAACTGAACAGGAACCAGAACAACAACAACAATAACAACAATCAGGGGAGTGGTAACAATGGGAACAACAACAACAATGGCGCCAGGGGGCGGGTGTTTGTGATTGGCCAAGGTGAAGCAAGGAATGACCCCAATGTTGTGGCGGGTAAGTTCCTTCTCGATGACTTTTATGTTTCAGTTTTATTTGATTCGGGTGCCGATACTAGCTACATGTCACTAGAAGTTAGTCGAATGCTTAAGCGTATTCCAACACCTTTGAACAACAAGCACACAGTAGAGCTAGCAAACGGTAAGAGTTTAGAAGCCACACACATAGTCAAGGGTTGTAAACTCATTCTCGCTGACCGGACCTTCTCTATCGACCTCATTCCTATTGTCTTGGGTAGTTTCGACGTTGTCATTGGGATGGATTGGTTATCCCAACACCGAGCAGAGATTCTTTGCAACGAGAAGGTTGTCCGTATTCCAGGTCCCGGTGGTGAACCTCTCATGATTCATGGCGACAAGAGGAGTGCTGTTGAGAACGTCATTTCTCTCCTTAAGGCCCAAAAGTGCTTGCGAAAGGGCCACACTGCCATTTTGGCTCTCGTTACTGACACCTTAGAAAAAGAGAAGAAGCTAGAAGACTTTCCAGTTGTACGCGATTATCCAGAGGTATTTCCTGAGGAATTACCTGGTCTTCCGCCTCATCGCCAAGTTGAGTCTCAGATCGAATTAGCTCCTGGGGCTGCGCCTATAGCTCGTGCACCTTATCGTTTAGCCCCATCAGAGTTGAAAGAACTCTCCACGCAACTACAAGAACTCTTGGATAAGGGTTTTATTCGTCCTAGCTCATCGCCCTGGGGAGCTCCAGTATTATTTGTAAAGAAAAAGGACGGTACTTTCAGAATGTGCATCGACTACCGAGAACTCAACAAGGTGACGGTGAAGAATCGCTATCCTCTACCGCGTATCGACGACTTGTTCGACCAGCTGCAAGGGTCGAGCTACTATTCAAAGATCGATTTGAGATCGGGTTATCACCAGCTGAGAGTCCGGGAAGAGGACGTCTCCAAAACAGCTTTCAGAACTCGATACGGGCACTATGAGTTTTTGGTCATGCCTTTTGGGATGACAAACGCACCTGCGGTTTTCATGGACTTGATGAACCGAGTGTGCAAGCCTTACCTGGACAAGTTCGTTATAGTTTTCATCGATGACATCCTGATCTATTCTAAGAGTCGGGAGGAACACGAGCAGCATCTGCGACTTATTCTGGAACTCCTTCGAACAGAACAGCTTTATGCAAAGTTCTCGAAATGCGACTTCTGGCTTCGGGAAGTCCATTTCCTAGGCCACGTGGTGAACAAGGATGGGATTCATGTTGATCCATCCAAGATAGACTCGATTAAGAACTGGCCTGCACCTCGTACACCAAAGGAAATTCGTCAATTCTTGGGTTTGGCGGGATACTACCGGAGATTCATAAAGGATTTTTCTAAGATTGCACAGCCTCTCACCTCACTAACGCAGAAGGGCGTTGTTTATCGCTGGGGAAACGCACAGGAGATGGCATTTCAGCACCTAAAGGATAGACTTTGTAGCGCACCTATCCTTTCCTTGCCGGAAGGCACAGACGACTTTGTGGTCTACTGCGACGCATCAATTCAAGGTCTTGGTTGCGTGTTGTTGCAACGAGACAAAGTTATAGCCTACGCCTCACGCCAACTTAAGGTTCATGAGAAGAACTACACTACACACGATTTAGAGCTGGGAGCTGTTGTTTTTGCACTTAAATTGTGGCGGCATTACCTGTATGGTACCAAGTGCGCCATCTACACCGACCACAAGAGCCTCGAGCATATCTTCAAGCAGAAAGAACTGAATATGCGACAACGACGATGGGTCGAGCTACTGAATGACTACGAGTGCTCAATCAGGTATCACCCGGGCAAAGCCAATGTTGTGGCTGACGCCCTCAGTCGGAAGGACACTGCGCCTAAGCGCGTGCGAGCTCTACAACTCACGATCCATTCTAGTCTTCCCTCCCAAATACGAGCTGCTCAGATAGAAGCACTGAAACCAGAAAACGTCAGGGCTGAGGCCCTACGCGGATCAAGGCAACGCTTAGAGCAGAAGGAAGACGGCGCTTACTACGTAACGGGACGCGTTTGGGTCCCACACTATGGCAACCTACGAGAGCTTGTGATGGATGAAGCACACAAGTCTCGCTATTCAGTACACCCTGGATCAGATAAGATGTATCACGACATCAAAACTACGTACTGGTGGCCTAGCATGAAGGCCCACATAGCAACCTACGTTAGCAAGTGTTTGACTTGTGCGAGAGTCAAGTCGGAATACCAGAAACCATCAGGCCTACTCCAACAACCCGAGATACCTCAATGGAAATGGGAGCAAATTTCCATGGATTTTGTTACTGGCCTACCTAGATCCCAGCGCGGGAACGATACTATTTGGGTGATCGTGGATCGACTCACAAAATCTGCACACTTCTTGGCTATCAAGGAGACGGATAAGTTCTCCACTCTCGCAGAAATATACCTCAAGGAAGTTGTTTCGAGGCACGGGGTGCCCACCTCCATCATCTCGGATCGAGATGCACGTTTTACTTCAGAGCTGTGGCAAGCAATGCACAAATCCTTCGGCTCACGATTAGACATGAGCACAGCGTATCACCCTCAGACGGACGGGCAGTCCGAGCGCACTATTCAAACCTTAGAAGACATGCTTCGTGCATGTGTGATCGACTTTGGCAACCGCTGGGAGAAGCATCTGCCACTTGTGGAATTCTCGTACAATAACAGCTACCACACCAGCATTAAAGCTGCTCCGTTTGAGGCATTGTACAGACGTAAATGCCGGTCTCCTCTTTGCTGGGCAGAGGTGGGAGATAGTCAGATCACTGGTCCAGAGTATGTGGTAGACACGACCGAACAGATCGCTCAGATACGAAAACGCATGGCGGCCGCTCACGAACGTCAGAAAGTTTACGCCGACATGGGCAGGAAACCACTTGAGCTCCAGGTTGGGGAGCGGGTACTACTCAAAGTTTCACCCTGGAAGGGTGTGGTTCGTTTTGGTAAACACGGTAAACTTAACCCACGATACGTTGGACCTTTCGAGGTCATTGAGAAAATAGGTAGGGTGGCCTACAGACTCAACTTACCAGCGGAACTCGGTGCAGTTCACAACGTTTTTCACGTGTCGAATCTGAAGAAGTGTCCGTCAGATGAGACCCACGTAGTTCCTCTGAAGGAACTCACTATCGACGAACAGCTACGATTCGTTGAGGAACCAGTCGAGATCACGGACCGGGATGTTAAGGTCCTCAAGAGCACTAGAATACCTCTCGTTCGAGTTCGTTGGAACTCACGTCGCGGCCCAGAGTTCACCTGGGAGCGCGAAGATCAGATGAAACAAAAGTATCCCCAACTGTTCGTAAACAGTACACCCACTACTGAGGCCGAAGCTACGGAATTTCGGGATGAAATTCCAGATCAACGGGGGGTGGATGTGACACCCCAGGAAAACCGGGAAAACCATACAACTTAACTAGCTTCCTCAGTGAGTGCCTACCAAATTTTGGGACGAAATTTCTTTCAACTTGGGGATGATGTGACAACTCGAAATTTAGAACCTTTCTTGTATCCCGATTTAACATGCTTAAACGTGTGACTAGCTAGCTTGTGTGATTAATGATAAGTGAACCTCGTATGTGACTATGTGTTACGTGTTGTGTTTCATTGTGTTATGTTTATATGTATGACTTGTGTGTATAGTATGCGTATATGTTTAAGAAAACCGAGAACCGAGAACCCGACTCGAGACCATGTGGTCTCGAGTGAACAGTAACGGCTGGGTCGGATTGGGCCTTGCACCTCCTAAGCCCACTAGTATATAACCGTGTGGTTAGCCACACTTGTCATTTTGGGCACACAACACACATACTCCTCTACACACACACTCTCCATTCTCTCACTAAAACCCTAGACACCAAGCATCACACTCCTTCTCCTTCTTCTTGATCGAACCGGTGGCACTAGGACTCTCGGATCGAGCTCGGAATCATCATTCGGAAGTTCATTCATCACTCTTCTTACCCTCACACTTAGAGAACCCAATCGGTTAGTGTTCTACTATGTATTAAGTATTAATTGTGCTTGATGAATGAATACTTGTCTTCGTGTATGAATAAGTGGAAAAACGTATGATTTTGACTTCATCATATTCTCGGTTGTGTATGTTGGTGATAATCGGTTAAACATGTCTTGATTTCGGATATATTGTATGATGTTTTGATGGTATACATTGATGTTGAGTTAGTGTTCAAGAAATCGATGCATAAATGTTCTATGTTATGTGTTTACATTCGGTTGATGATGATTATATGTTAGTGTGTTGATATAAGTTGAAATGAATGATGAATAGAAACCGAATACATGTAATCGGCTGTGGTATGTGCACGATTAGGACGATTCATTGTGTAGATATCATAGGGTGCATGTTAGATGTTGATAAGTTGTTGTTCAGGATTTCGTTGATGATGTACTTGAATAATTGATGAACATGATGAACATATGAAGAACAACTTGAATATCATATGAACATGTCTTAAATATTTAAAAACTGTTATGTTTGATCCATTTTAGCAAACTATTAGACAAGGAAACATGTTTAAGTGGGTAGTACAAACTGTTTCATGAAACCAAATTTCCATTGGATAGTACACTGTGCAGAATCAGCTCATGTCCAGTCGAGACCTTCGGTTGCGACTCGAAACCACTACGTGACAACTCGAGATCCCCGATTGTGACACAGGTTGCGAGTCGCAAACACCTGGTTGCGACTCGAGACCAAAACAACATGAACCGAAACCATGGTTGCGAGTCCAGTTGCGACTCGAGATCAGAACCATGATAACCCGAGACCGTGTTTGCGAGTCCGGTTGCGACTCGAGACCAAAACAACATAAACCGAGACCATGATTGCGACTCAGGTTGCGAGTCGTAAACGCTTAGTTGCGACTCGAGACTATACACAGATACGCACTGTTTGGACTTGCACCCCATTACGGGCTTAATTGATTGGGCCGGACTCTGGGGCCTAACGCACAGACCTTATATGTTACTTGAACGTGAATATTGTTGATCTGCCATGATTAAACGTGTATGCCATGAACGATACTTGAAAGCACTGTGCTAGAAACATCCGTGTGCTACTTGGTTACGAACCTGACTTGTATGATACAACTATGATAGGACGTGAGTAGCCTCAACGTTGCTTGTTTGACTTTTCTGTGTATCTACCGAGCAAACCAAGGTGAGTTCACACCCTTTACAAAGCATGGGATTCCCAGGGGTCGGGAATTGGGGTTAAGGAACTTGGGTTCCTCGTCCTCCTTGGGTAGGACAGCAATGGTTCAGGAATGTAATTCCTCGTCCTTATGGACAGATAACTCGTACTAGACCAAAACTCTATCACGAAGTCCCTCATTTTTATATCGACTTAATCGCCGGGCCAATGGCGAGCGGGTCATTAGTTAGATAGCGCTATTTAGGTCTGACAAACCTCACACTGTGCCGCAGAGGACGGGCGTGAACTAATGGATCTGGGGCACGTCAATGATGATAGACATTGACAGTTTCAGGGCACATAAACATGACTACAGTCAGCAGTCGATATGGTAACGAGTCTAGTGTATACATGGGGTAGCCCCCACGGCCGAAATGCCAGATAACTAACACGGGGTAGCCCCCACGGCTGGATAGCCAGAGTAACCGGGAATGAACAAGTCACGTTTTTAACTATGGGGTAACCCCCACGGCAGGATGCCAGCTAAAGGAAACCGTTTTCGAAACAACTTAAAACGAACACCCAACCGTGAACTCACTCAACTTGTTGTTGACTCGTTACTACATGCTTTGCAGGTCCTTAGGTTCTTAGCTGGAGCTTGCATGGAGGAGGATCGTTGTGGGACATGGACGGCTGTGTGCCATGTTAAACTTTGAAACAATTAAACTTACGATTTAAGACTTATGCTTCCGCTTGCAACTTAACTATGTTTTGTTTGAACACCAATTGTATTGGTTGGATTCTGATAACTACTTATATGCTTGTTCAATATGATTGGTGGCTGGATCCTGGTCAGTCACGCCTCCAAGCGGTGGTACTCCGCAGGTGGATTTTGGGGGTGTGACAAAGTTAAATGTAAACCATGTAATGTGTAAACAAAAGTTATGTATGGTAAGTAAAATGAGATTTCTTAAACCACAAGTAAAAATGTACAAAACAAAGTGTTTGAATAAATCAAAAGTTATACTTTGTAAAATAATGTAAGGTTAAACGAATAACCTTATAGTAGCATATTAAAAGTATACTTTTGGATTTGTAAATAACATATTAAACTATGTTTTGGTTTCATAAATAACATATCAAAATATGCTTTGGGTTTTATAAATAACATATAAAAATATGTTTTGGTTTGTTGATAAAATATATATGTTGGTTCTGTACAATACCACACATGAGAGTATATCAAACTACACTTTTGGGAGTATATCAAAATATACTTTAAATGTGTGATTTAAGAATTCATTCAGACCTAGTGCATCAAACTACACCATTGAGACTATAAGGTTACCACAAAGGCAATCCCTATTTGGATGGAGAAACAAATTGGTTTCAGACATTCCATGACAACAGGAATGGGGTGTCTAATCCTATAGCGCTATATCATACTACCAATCGGTCTGGTGAACATAAAATAAGTACGATTCAACATTTTATTTTATGTTCATTGAGAAATCAGTGTTTAAACCATAGATAGTCATTTAGTTTGTCAAATGATAAGTAATAACATGTATAATCATTTATACTTTGAAATCATGAAAATAACACATAGGTACACATGCTTCACCCCAAAACAGTTTGGAAAACAGTAAAATAGGGGAACTATGTACTCACTTGAGATTGCTCAGAAGTCCTAAGATAACCACCAAGCAATGCTAGAGATCACGGAATCAAACGATACCTAATATAGGTAACTATGTTAATAAACCGGACCTAAATCGGAGGATCGGATAGAATGAGGGTTCGTAAGCCAAATGAGTATGTGAACTCATGTAATATGGTTTAACAAAGCCCACATACTAAAATGAAACCTAACCTAAGTGCTTTCGACCCATCGCGACCCATTAAGGTAGCTTATGCTACTTTAACGCGTCGTGCGCGCAAAAGCGCACTCGAGACGTCTAACTAGCCCTATGACAAGTGTTATATGCCTAAACATGTTACATAATCAATTATGTGGCAAATGTTTAGGTTACATATGCTTAATTACCAATTATACATGAAAAGGGTATTCTGGTAATTTACCTAAGGCATATAAACTACCTATCATACAACTACTCAAACGATGTGACCATAAGGTATAACCTCGGAAGGTTATTCCCTATACACTATGGTCACCTAAGGTATTTGGTCGGATCCTAATGATCGACCAAATGGGTCGGGTTCGAAAGTATATGCGATTGTTTAGATCGCTTACCTTACGACCCTATATAAGCACTAAACTAAAACTGACGAGCTAAGCATGCTAAAACATGCTTCACTAATTTTAGAAAACAGGTTTGGTATCAAAACAAACGGTTTTGATACCCAAGAGTAGTTTGGTTACAAAATACGCAAGAATGCGCATTTTGGCCGAAACTACGACTCGTCACTGAGCCTAGATAACGTGGTAATCAGTAGGTATAGTCACTAGGGACTATAACCATCGTGATTACGCTCACGTTATGATGTTCAAACGAAATTCGCATTGACCATAAACTGGTCAATGCAGAAAGACAAACAAAGTTTGACTTTCGGACTCGAAAAGCAATAAAAGAACGAAGGAACACTTACAAAGGGTCCTCGCAAGATTGATAACCCAAGTATTCTCAGGTAAGAGGTGATGAAGCACCCCAACTTAGAGAAATCTCAGATTTCAAGTGGGTTTTGCAATGAAGGGGGTTGGGTATTTATAGATTTCGGTTCACCGTTAGGATCGTTTCTTGGAGAAGAGGGAATGATCTCGCCCGTACACTTGTCGGAATGTTGTGGTAACTCATATTGCTCCACCACAAGAGTTGGACACATGGCATTGGCCTTTGGAAGGGGTTAAAGGCTGGAAACAGGTTGTGAAAAACATTTTGCTGCATCTGGCCCTTGCTTACGGACCTCAACACTCCCAATGTTGAGGTCCGTAAGGACCTAGTTTGGCAGATTTACAGTTTCAGTCCCTGCAGCCTCAAAACTTGGTTTTCGATGCGTTTTTGACATGTTTAAGCCCTGTTAACCACATTTCAAAGCTCTAAAATGAAGTTAAAGTATAGGGAACTTGAAATGTGCTCAAAAATATATCGGATGTTGGTTCGTTTGGCCATATGATCGTGATGTTCGGTTAACTACGACGGGAGTCGTAACGAACGCAAAAACGATCCAAATTAAGCGACGAATGGATTTTTGACAACACAAACACTAAAGCATAATATTATAATGCTTACATAAATTTTTGGATGTCCGGATGTATTCAGAACATAAGTTATGCGCGAAAATGCAAACTTGTGCACTTTTTTACGCTTTTAGTCCCTGAATGACCCAAAAGTTTATTTTAGCACACCGAACCCGTCAAAGCCTATTTCTAAGCTATATAAAGGATATTTAAGGTTTTTTTAACTTATGGTCATGTTCCAGAATGTCTGTTACAGTTCAAATTGGCATACTTTCGCAGTTTGTCAAGTTTAGTCCCTGTAAGCGAATTAACTTGTTTTTGCCATACCAAAGCCTTTAAAACTTATTTCTAAGTTATGTAAAGGTTATTTAAGATATATTAAGCCTATTTCACTATTCCGGAGTGTTCGTTGGATTAAACTGGTTATATTTACGCATCAGAGCGCGTATAACCCTCTAGAAAGCGATTTAAAGCTTAAAATCGAACAAGAGTAGATATGTGCAAACGATACACATATTTTTAAAAATCCCAAGTATGAAATACAATATTTCATTGGTTTGGAATTTGTTTGATGGTTGAAGTGACACAGGTGTCACACCAGTGATTTGGCTGTCACCGACTTCTGCCCAGCAAAGAGGTGATCGGCATTTACGTCCGTACAATGCCTCAAACGGAGCGGCCTGGATAATGGTGTGGTAGCTGTTTTTATATGAAAACTCCACTAATGGGAGATGCCTTTCCCAATCGTTGCCAAATTCGATTACACATGCCCGAAGCATGTCTTCAAAAGTTTGGATGATGCGCTCAGTCTGTCCCTCCTTTTGTGGATGATATGATGTGCTCATGTCTAGACGTGAGCCTAAGGATTTGCGCTTCGCTTGCCACAAATAAGATGAAAAATCGTGGATCGCGATCAGAGATAATGGAGGTTGGCACCCCGTTCCTAGCACCCACTTCTTTCTGGTAGATGAATGCAAGCGTAGAAAAGCTTATCTGTTTCCTTGCTGGCTAGAAAGTGTGCTGGTTGCATGAGATAATCATCGATCATCCAGTTGATATTGATTCCATTTCGTGTCGTAAATAGACTAGCGGCCAAATCCATGGCAGTCTGTTTTCGCTTTCCATTTAGTTGCTTTTGGTTGCTAATACATTATCTTGACCTTCCCACGAGTCAAACATCATTCCCATACCTACCTACGTGGGCCTTCATGCCCGATTACCTGTACAGGGTTTATAGATCCTAGTTTCCCTCATCAAAACCCAGATGACTAGAATATCGAGGCCGATGTGCTTTGCTCAACACGAGTTCCCTACAGTAGTCGTTTAATGAGGTCCACATTCGTTCCATGCGGTAACGAGTATCGTTCGGCCCATCAAAGGTTGCTGCTCCATGCCCCGCATGGGTTTACTTGAAAATCTTCTTCCTTCAGTTCTCCAGTTTGAGCAGAGCGAGTCTAATCAGGTAAGTTAGAGTCGACAGTGAGCTGCAAAGCTAGTGCACGTTCAAGTTTCCTAGTTGCAATCATCCTAAAGTTCCCTCCAGCGATGTCATTGACTGATCTAGCTCTGTCGAGACAAAAGTACACGGGAGGCTCTTGTGATCGGTCTAAATAACACATCTTGTACCGTCCAAGTAATGCCCCCATCTAAAATCCCAAGGCCACGGTTTACACCACCTGATGTGTGTCATGCAGTTCCTCCTTGTAACTCCATCACGTAGGTCATCACTCGCTCGTGTTGCATCGGTGTGTAACTGGGACTCTGATCCGGACCATCATGGTATACCACTGAATCACCCGCACCCTCAGGTAAAGACGATGCTTGGTGCATTGCAGAGTTGGAACTCGAAAGCTGAAAAAACGTCCTCCTGTTTCATCTTCCACAAACACAGTACCCTACTGTGCTAAAGGGATTTAAGCTATGTGACCTTCAAAAATCCTGTGGGTAAGCTGCGTTAGTATCGAGTGAACTCAAGGAGTTGCTACATCCCCGAAGGAATCTTTGGTGTCGATCGGTTCCTAACAAGATGCATCTCAGCGAGATCCACGAGTATTCCCACTCCGTTGGTTACCTGATCAAAATGCATGACTTCGCACATAATGGCTCCTCCCACAGAGGCGCTGAAATAGAATACATATGCCACCCATGGTGTTCCTTTCTCCTGGTCATGACTCAGAACGTCATAAAAAATACAGTCGATTCAAGTGATCCCTGAAGCTGCCCTGTTGTTGATCGGCTTAATGATCATGGTGTACAAAGTTGCAATGGCTGCATTGCGTTCGACACGCTGTTTCTAAGGGCATTCTCCTCTTGGATTTTCATATGATGATAGTTCGTTCGTTCGCTAGCAATCCTCGAATGAGAACTTGTTCCTTGCAACTGGTCGACAGGTGGTTAATACATGGTTGAGACAAGCGGCTCCTAACTGTCACCTTATTAACTTCTCGATAATCAGTACACATATGAGAGTCCACGGATCTAACTGGGGCTCCCCAAAGCGAAAGCTAGGTTCAATAAAACTCCTGTTCAATAATCCCTGTAGCTGATTAACACAGTCCTTGCAAACCTCCTGGTGCAGGACGGTAAGAGTACGAGTAATCAGGGATGTCTCTGACATGATACTGATTTGATACTCCTCCGGACGATGTGAGGGTACACCTGATAGTTCTTCTGGTAGCACATAGGTGGAAATCATGAACAAAGGGTGGATCCTCGATCCTCTTTTCCTCAACCTAAACATCAATAATAAGTGCTAACATAGCGGGATAATCCTTCCGTAGACACTTCCAAGCTTTCATTGCAAGATTAATGCTAACCTTTGCACAATTCGGATACTTTGAAACAGGTGATGATTCTCCACTAGGGAGAGGGATACGGAAAGTTTTCTCCTCACAGGGTATATCTGCGCGATGTATGGATTACCAATCCATTCTAACTACTGCTTCAAACCATCAAGGATAGCAGAAGGAAGATCGATGTTGATCGCTTGTCCCACATGGTCGAATTTGCATCCCAACTAACATATGAAATGTCAATTGTCTGGTCGTCAGCTGATTCCACCACAGGTTCAAATTCAAGGTGCATAAGGGTCAAACGGAGCAAAGACGAAGCGATTAGCTACTCATACTAGCTACCATGTTGCTAAAGTCCTGGCGTCGCCCATGCTAATTCTTAATGCCATTCCATGAGCATCATTTCTAGTGTTGCTATTTTCATTACAAGTATTTCAAGTACTGTCGTTGTTCCTTTGGTCGTTGTCTTCTTAACTTAACCACGGCCAATCCATGTTGTAGTCACTTTTATTTCCTTACTGTAGGCTAGGGTTACGAATACCTTGTTGTCGCTGTGACTGCTACTCCCAACGTCGTTGCTCGAAACGAGGCCCTGCGATTCTTTGCCATCGAGGTCCATCTTTCCACATTCTGAGCCACGTCCTAATGTACTACTCACTGTGCTGACAGTTACACATTTCGTGTTATAGTCGATTGTCATTGCTTATGTCCTGATTGATTCGTAAGAGTTGACTCCCATGAGTCGCTGACAAGGGTTAAGGATTCGATTGAAGCCAATTCGCTGATGTTCGCTGCCGGTAATCAGGGTCGTCAAAGTTCTGAGGCCGGTATAGTACCACGCTCAACCTCCTGTCCATCGATGTTGTAAGTTGTTCAGTAATACACAGTATGTTGCGGGAGTGTTGCAGAAGTGATCACACTTCAGGATCTAAGATGTCAATTCATGAGTTCCAGTAAACGAAGCGGAGTAGGAAAGGTATCGATCAATCATTTGATGTTGCGTCATCCAACACAGGGTCGTTCGTATAAGCACCTAACATTCTACATGGTTTTCTAGGTGTGCAGATGGGTGTTCGGGTAATACTCGATAGCATCGAGATTCGATAGGATCCTGAGAGGAATGAAAAGTTCACGTTCGAGTAGGGGACAATCACTGCTATGACCCCTATAGGTTTGCTATGTTTCACATCGACCAAATAACGGAACGGAACCCATTTTCCACTTGTTAAGGCTCACTGGGACTCGCATGCACCCCACATTAATATTATATGTGCACCCACAATAATATTGTGATTTGCATGCTCATCTCAGCTCCTCTTAACTCGTGTCAAATGGTTCCTCAAACTCGAGTAGTTAACAAAGAGTATCACAAAGTGTAAGTCATGAATGTTTAGGGATATACCACCCTATCAGTCACATGCAAGTAATATACTAACTCATACTATTGTGCGGAACGTGCAATCACAGGCAACAACATACGTAAGTGTTCACTAATCAGGGAGTATAATGAGTATACGAGAGAGGAACCTTGCAATCTGGAGCTGAGTGTCATGGTCGTATTCACGTTTGCAGAACTGTTCGGTTATAGTCTGGTTTTACAAAACATTTTTCCCCCTTTTTAAAACCATGTTCACTATAACCAATGGCTTTGATACCAATCTGTCACACCCCCAAAATACCACCTGCGGAAACCCCCGTGAGGAGTGTGACGTGCCAGGATCTTAGCCACCAATCACATTGAACTCATAGGTATATGTAAATAAAACTTTCATTGATTAACACTAATTGTTACAATGTTACAATATATTTTATAGTGTACAGCGGAAGCATAAATCGTTCGTTAAGTGTTTATAACCACATGTAAAAGCTATTAGTCTTGTATAGTGTTTCCATGTATCTCGACCCATGACCACTCCAGCTTCCCAAATAGCAAGTCCCAATGATATGCACCTAAAGGCCTGCAAGGCATGTAACAACAAATCAACAACAAAGTTGAGCGAGTTCACAGTTGGGTGTTCGTTTTAAGTTGTTTCAAAATCATAGTTTTCTTTAGCTGGCTTACTTGCTGTGGGGGTTACCCCATAATTGAAAACGTGTTTTGTTTAATCCCAATTACTCTGGCAATCCAACCGTGGGGGCTACCCCATGTTTACACTACTAGACTCGTTATCATATCGACCACTAACTTTAGTCATGTTTATGTGCCCTTAGCGTCAATGTCTATCATCATTGACGTGCCCAAATCCATTAGTTCACGCCCGTTCTTTGCGGCATGGTGTGAGGCTTGTCAGACCTAAATAGCGCTATCTAACTAATGACCCGCTCGCCATTGGCCCGACGATTAAGTCGATATAAAAAGGAGGGACTTCGTGATAGAGTTTTGGTCTAGTGAAATTTAAATTGTCCAAGAGGACGAGGAATTTCATTCCTTAACCCGTACTGTCCTACCCAAGGAGGACGAGGAATCAATATTCCTTAACCCATTCCCAACCCCTGGGAATCCCATGCCTTGTAGAAAGTGTGAACTCACCTCGGTTTGCTCGGCAGATACACAAAGAGGTCAATCAAGCTGCTAGTGGTCAACCACGTCCAAACATGGTTACCATACAAGTCAGGTCTAGGTTCAAGTAGTGCACGTAGGTTTACACAATAAACTAACAGGTTTCGATGACATACACATAACATCCTAGTAGTTAATTAACAGCATATAACTCGGTCAACAGTAACATTTATGTTTGAATACAAGCTAAGCCCATGTGTGCAAGTCTACGGCCCAACACACCTAAGCCCACTCAGTGGTGAATTGTACGGCTGAGTTGGACTTGTGCGACTGAAATGTGGGCCGGTATCTTGTGCGATCATGTTCTTGTGCGGTGGCCCAATAAACAACAACAGTTTAAAACTTATACGGCCCAAACATTGAACAATTACTCTTTTGTTTGTGGCCCAACATATTGTGCGATCGGCACAGGCTTGTGCGATCCACAGTATGATGTGCGATCATGCAATATAGTGTTATACCCAGTGTTTTAACAGTTGTACCTTGTGACTTGTGCGACTAGTTCTTGTGCGAGTAAAGGAAACTTGTGCGATTAGAACTAGCTTGTGCGATTTGAAACTTGTGCAATCAGTTACATGTTTTTCCTCAAATCATGCAAATCAGTTACACATTCTATAATTACACGGTTTAAAATCAATCAATCTCTAATCGGTTATCATGTACCCGAAACATAATCAATCATGAGCAACACCTATCATTCCAATCAAATCGGATCAACATCAATAATTAAATCAGGAATCATACACGTTCATACAACCCTAATTGTAATTTACTCAAGAACAACAATCACCGAATCATTCGAATCTGTGATTTCAATATCGAATATGCAACCCTAATCATCACCTAATTATGAATAATAACAACAATCATTTAACCAAAATCAACCCACTTAATCAATTCACTGATGCATTCGGTCCCGGATTCACATAAATCATTACACAATCCCTTCTCCTAGTTCTGCCTAATTCACGTTTCTAATCATTAAACAAAATAGTTTCCATTACACATGTTAACATCAGAAATCAAACACCTAACTCTGATTTATGATCATAAGTTTACCAATATTTCTTTCAACATGCAACCCTAGACATCACGTAACATCACAACATCTAGATTATGTCGATCATCACATTAATACACGGCTGAAACGATTAAAGAACACAAACCAAAACCAAAACCAAACTAGAGACTAACCAGAAGTTTGTATACCAACAAGTGTGTGATTGAGATGAAAGGAGGGTGCCACGATCCGAATCTTTGATGGTGATGAGGCTGCCGTCGAGTGGAAGAGGGAGAGAAGATGAGAGCTAGGGTTTGGTGTATTTCCTTGTGTTTGTAAATTATGAGGAGCAAAACCCCACTAATGGGTATGTGTATACGTATAAGAGGATAAGGGGAAAGTGGGCCGAACCCATGCTTGGGCTGCCCTTTGGTAACGAGTTCACAATAGGCAAACATGATTTGGGCCGAGGAAGGTGTGCGGCTTGGATAGATGTGTGCGGCCCAAGGGTTCGTGGGGTTGAAGAAGTGTTGTGCAAAAAAAGATATATATCCACATACAATCACGTAACACATAACATAACAAGAATCATAACATTCTATTGAAATCAGACGCATCAATTATTCAAGTAGTGTTCATACAAGTTACATCGAAATATAAAGGAAGGTTCTAAAATACGAGTTGTCACTCATTAATGCAGAATATCCGAGTCACAAGGCAATAATCGGATATAACAAAATAATCTTCGCAACTTCGATGAAACGACCACTAGAAGGGAGCTACATGCATGACCAACCATTGTATGTGCATCTTATGAAACGATCTAGTACTGAAGCAAATAAGTGTTCACTCTAGTGAAGAAAATTGACTCGATGCAACTACCATTAAGAGGAGTAGAGACGCAAGAATCTACTCGCTAGAAGCAAAAGTGGAAATTTCAATGAAAGAAATTTGAGTACTTTACCCGTTTTGTTAACTAAAATAGCTTGCATGATGAAATGATAGGGTTTGCCCGAGTTAATGGGCGTGGTTTCCTAAGCGATAACCTTTAACGAGTTCCAACCTATGCTTCTGGTAGCTGATGCACATACGAAAGCTATCGTTCTTCTTCTTGACCAGTAAAACTGGAGTTTCCCAAGACGAGAAGCTTGGTCTGTTAACTTCCTTCTCTAGCAACTCCTGAAGTTGCACTGACAATCCTTGCATCTTTGAAAGTGTAAGTCGATAAGGTGTCTTAGCTACAGGCGTGACGCCTGGAACCTAGTCAATGTGGAACTCGACTTGTCATTGAGGAGGTAATCCTGACAAGTCTTCGGGGAAGACTTCAGGATATTCCCTTATCTCAGGGGTATTTTTGAGCTTCGGTGCTTCGGCTTCTTGGCCCACGACACGTGCCAAGAAGGCAGTACACCCTTTTACGTAACAACTTTCGTGCCTTCAAACAACTAATAATTTGTAGAGGCGTATCCTAGTTCTCCCCATGAATCAAGATCGTCTCTTCATTCGCCATCGGGCTGCGGAAAAATCTTCTCGTGACATACAATCTCGGCTTGGTTACTCGACAACCCATCCATTTCAACTACTACGTCGAAACTTCCCAACTCGACTGGTAGTAGTTCAAGCGTAAACCCACGCTCTCCCTGCCCTATCACACAACCCCAAATCACTTCACTAGCTTCCACTAGCTTCTCACTAGCTAGTTTTATCGGATAAGGGATGTCTAACTTACTTGCTACTAAGCCAAGGATACTCTTAAACTCTAGAGATGAGAAGCTAAAATTGGCATCAGTACCTAACATCACAGATGCATAGAACTGACTAATATGGTTCGTACCGATGACCTATGCTTGGATCCTGGCGTGCTTCCCTAGCTCTGGCGTTGAGCTTTCATCCATGCGCCTGAGTGTTTTTAGGGCAGTATTTTCTGAAATGCTTTTTGCTTCCACAGTTAAAACAACCTTGAGCATGTTTTTGTTTGTCACTTGTCCTGCCTTGATAGTTGTTGTCGTCGTTTCCTTCGTGATTCTTGCTGCCATCTTGGCCTTCATTTCCACGTTCAGTACCATGCCTACAAGTCTCCTTGGGATGCCCCCTCTTGCCACAATTATCACGTTTTCCATATTTACATCGCCCAACATGATAACGTAGACAATTTTCGCACTTAGGTAGGAGACCCATGTATTCTTTTCCCTTTTTGGCCTTCTTCTTGTTATTCGCCCGAGTACCCTTCTTGAAATTTGCGAGCTTCCTCTTGTTATCTCCAGATGGCTCCACGGGAATCTCCTTTCTCTCCTCCGAGGTGGAAAATTTTCCTAGTCTAACCGCTTCTTCGGTGAGCGCCACACTTAAGTCGATAGCATTGGTGATTGTTGGAGGTTTAGATGCTATCACCAGGCTTAGAATTTGAGGTGCCAATCCCCTGATAAAGCATTCAAATCTTCTTAAAATCTGGTTCCACCAGGTATGGAACAACTTGCGATAAATCATGAAATCTCTGCACATACTCGGCTATCTTTGGACCTTCCATTTTCAAATTCCAAAGTTCAGTATCCAACTTCTGGACTTCTACCCTCGAGCAATATCTCTTACGCATCAGCTCTTTCAGTTCGTCCCACGTCAAAGCATATGCAGCAGTCTCGCCCAATGTCTGAACCTGAAGGTTCCACCACGACAGAGCCCCATCAAGAAACAGTCCAGCTATGTACATGACCTGATGCTCGGGGGCGCATTTACTTAATCGCAAAACATAATCCGTCTTTTCAACCCAACGCACAAAAGCTATGGCACCCCCGGTGCCGTCGAAGTCTCGGGGCTTGCAGCTCAAGAACTGCTTGTAGGTGCAGTCAGCGACATAAGCAACATCATTCACATAAGGCATTAGCAAAGCACTCTTGGAAATTTCCAACGTTTTGTAATATGTCTTAAGTGACTAAACATTACCGTTGGGTGGGTTATTTCCTGAGGTACCTCCGCTGTGTTCGGAGCGAAGGGCCTCGTGCTGTGCGATGGCCTGTGAGATGCGCTCTTGTAATCCGCCTCTGTCGTCGGCAGAAGGTTGTTGGTATCGGTGTTCATTTGAAGTGACATCTTCTAAGAAGAAGATCAGCTAGGTCAGGTCTTATTAAGGACACAAGCACATAAGCCTCTACTTAACGAATAAGACCTAGGAGGTGTGTATATATATGTATATAAGCAATCGTCATAGCAAGCAATCATATAACATCACAATTATAGCACAAACATGTAGATGTGAACATATTTAATGAGAACATAACAAGCAAGCACGTAGCATCATAATTATAGCACACACATGCAGATCAACAACGTGCTTAGCGAAGACATAGAGACTGAGCTCACATTATTTACCGACCACAATCACATTGTCTGCAAAGTGTATCACATCAAAAGGGACACAAGGTCACCATACCCTTGTCCAATAAGTCTATCAGTGCATCAAAATCTCGATGTCAAAAGTAGTCTTCAACAGTCTCCACAATCTCGGCTCATTAGTATTGTCTTTACCCCAAAGAAATGCAATCCGCATAAAACCAAAATCCAATTATACTGATGACTGAGGTGGAGAAGGGAAGAAGAACAAACTGCTAACGTGTGCGAGCTCCTCCTTGAGCTCGTATACACATTGAAGTAAGTAACTGATCTGCTGCTTGATAGCATAGAAACGAGCATCAAAACTTGGGAAAGGTGTAATAGCAGCAGGTGAGAGTGCAAAGGAGACAATGATGAATGTGGAAGATCATAGTATACTGGTATAGACAGGGTGGAGGGTTTGGTTTCAGCTCAGGCTCCAAAACTCTGCGACTCAAAACCTTAAACTATAGATGAAGTGACAGGATCAACTCATCCCGTGCATAGCCTCCATATTGTGAGGGATGGTAGGGGTCTGCAATCAGCATAGTGCATGATGGGGACTATCGAAATGGCTCGTCCAGCGATGAAGAACCGAAAAGAGCAAACGATGCATCTTGGGGGATCTGTGGAAAGCTGCTGAAGCAAAGGGATCGTCGCACGGGTGCTGACTAGAAGTACCTTCCCCTGGACGGGGTGTGGGTATGTCCTGAAGGGAAACGATTGGCATGTCGGTGCGATGGACGTCGGTCTCCATAGGGGGGGGAGGAGCAACATCAGCGGGTGCAGGCGAGGGAATAAATAGCTCAACAAAAGGACGATCAACAGGTGCAGGATCTGGATCAGGTATAAGGGGTGCAATGTCTAGTAAACCAAAAGAAACATGGTCAGGATCAGGAATCGGCTCCAGATCAATAGGGACAATATCAGGCTGACCCAAAAGGAACATAAGCTAGCTCAGGAGCAGGCTCTGGGTTGTGTGGAAGTGTGGGATCTCGAGCAGATGATAGTGCAGCAGACATAGCGGCGTCGTCATCTAACTCAGTTGCAAAAAGCTGCAGTCCGGCCGTCTGTAAAGCTGAAGATGTTACAGACTCAAAGGAGTCTGAAACATAGTGCAAACCAGAATCAGAGAATAACTTCGATAATAGGGATCTCAAGAAGTGGAATAGCAACAGCGTTCTCGTCTAACTTTCCATCATCATGGGCGTCATCAGGGGGACCATCAACAAACAAATCAACTTCATCATCAACTAATCGTCGAAAGGCAGATCCTCGGGATGAATGACCACGAGAGGTACGACATCGAGGATCGGAGCCACGATGGGCTCACCATCGGAATGACCAGTGATGAGGTGGTCATGGGCTGGAACATGAATGACAAAAGGATCCTTGTCAGGGAAGCCATCAACAAGGGTAAATCATCATCAAAGTCTGGTAGCGCGAACGGTTGGAAGTCGTCCTCGTCCTCGGACAGCATGTCAGGATCACTCCCAGTGTCTGACGTATATATCTCTAGAGCGGGTATGACCTCGTCGTCTGACGCGACTGCCTTCGGGTTGCAGGCATCCGACAACCCACTCTCTGAGGATATCATGTGTGCCTGCAACATTGTAATCCTAACATATGTACGTATAGTAACCACTAACACCCAATATAGGCAAACAAAGGCAATTTATCATGTAATTATGTATCGTTGTTATTCCTCATGAAATCTTTCTATCCTTCCTAGTCTCCCAGACTAAACCACCTAGTCTCCCAGACTAAACCAACCAGTCTCCCAGACTAAACCACCTAGTCTCCCAGACTAGACCAACCAGTCTCCCAGACTAAACCACCTAGTCTCCCAAAGTAGACCAACCAGTCTCCCAGACTGAACTACCTAGTCTCCCAGACTAAACCACCCAATCTCTTAGACTGAACCACCTAGTCTCCCAGACTAGACCAACCAATCTCCCAGACTGAACTACCTAGTCTCCCAGACTAAACCACCCAGTCTCTCAGACTGAAGCACCCAGTCTCTCAGACTGAAACACCTAGTCTCTCAGACTGAAACACCCAGTCTCTCAGACTGAACCACAACATAAACCTTGAAATGTGTTTCGTGTCTTTTTTTATAAAAATGTTTGTTTCTTGGATATGGGTGTTTCGTGTATGCAATGAAAACATATGGTAAAAATATTTTCGTGAGAGCCCTAATGATTGTAGTCTAGACTTGAGAAGGAATCCTAGTTCGCTACAATCGAAGCTCTGATACCAAACTGTCACACCATGACTTTTGTAGAAGCGTGATTTGGTGTGACTTGCTTAATATCATTGCATTCAACCATAACAAACAACTATATGATAAAACCAAGATGTTCATCCATAGATAGTTTTCAAAATAATACAACCGTCATTGTTTAACAACAAACTTAGACTTTAAGTTTAGAACACCTGACTACCACAGCTTAAAGTTCCATACTGGACTTCACAAAAGACATAACCAAACTAGGTTTCGAGCCATGTATCTTATCCAAGATAAAATACATAACCCAAACCCTTCGACCTCGGATGACACCTTTTATTAGAGACTTGACTTGTAAACTCCAACGCCTGCCAGATCCTTTCTTAATTTCCTGAAATACATGTACTTTGAAAACATCAACAAAAGTTGAGCGAGTTCATGTGTGTGTTTGTGAATAAACCTTTGAAAAACATTGTAAGTAATGTTTGTATGTACTTGAAAAACCCGGTATGAAAGCAACAAGGAAACAAATCAATTAATGTGTAGCTAATACATTAATATTTGTGACGCGATGCAGGAAAGCTCAAACCTAGCAGACTTTACACGGGGCCTCCGGCTGTAAGACATAGTCAACCCATTGGCCACCCTGGTCCAACATGGGCGGGGCTCGCTACACCCAAATAGATCTATCACTCATGTCCCTCGGTCCTACAACGAGGATTGATGGCCTTAAGCGTTATACCCACCACTCATATGATCTAGAAGTACCCTTCCTTAGCTAACCATCCCAAATAATAACGTTTGTAAACAGTTGTAACATGTACTTCACCCCCGATGTTATAAAACCGAAAACAGTTAAAGAAAAAGGGGAACACGAACTCAAAGTTTTGGGTTCCTTGTATCCGATGTAACTCAAAGCTTCCTCTAGAACGCACGACTACCTACATGCGTACTATGGTCCATTAGAAGAGCGGGTCGTGCCTTGACTTAGTATTGATTAGTGTCTTTGAGTTATGTTTCAAGGTGTCTTCATTATTATTCCAAGTATATAATTATTTGTTAAAATAATTAATATTTTAACTTAGATTATATTTATTAAATTTTGGAATAATTGTTAAAACCATATATATTAACTTAATACTTCCCAAGTATTTGTGCTTGTATTTCCTTCCCAAGGATGGGGTATCTTATACTTGTATATTTTGCCATGTATTGTGGTCGTATTCCGGTGTGAATTTATACGTACGAGAATACGTATTTTATTGTGTTCATTAAGTATTCTTTATACTTAATTTCATATTAATTATTCCGGAATATTATCTTTAATAAAGATTCAATATATATATTTCCCAAAATATATATTTTAGGGAATATTATTTAGAAAATTTATTTACAATTTTTCTTTGGCAAAAATATTTGTATTTCCTCATAAGTTTAAAAAATGATACATTTTCATGTCCAACATAAAAAATATATATATAAACTCATTTTTATCCAAAAATGATATTCTTCATATTTATTTGAGGAATTATATTTTTCACCTCAAAATATTGTATTTTGTGTTTCTAAGAAAACATATATTTCTTAAAAATAATATATCTTCTAAAAATTTCGAGAAAATATATATTTCATACTTGTCAAAAATAATATATTTTTCCTTGTAAAAAATATGATATATTTCTATAGTAATTATAAAATTCATATTTTTACTTCCTTGGTGTCCAAAATATTATTTTCCAAAATATACTTTGTGAATAAATTACGGAATATTTTTGTAAGTCTTATTCCATGGTTCGGTTTCACCAATATTTTTGTGTAAATGTGTATATTCATTTCTTGGAATTTAGGTAATATTTTGGATTGTGATTCTTGATATGTTGGTGTGTTATATTATTTCATGTCCTAAAATAATATAACTAATACACAAAATATACAAATAATCACACAAATGATGTCTTCTAAATATATATTTCCTAAATATATATTTAGTCACTTTTATTTATGAAAATCAACCTCCAATATTTTTTTTTTTTATAAAAAATTATGGCAAAGTTTTTTAAGGAAACTCATGGTTTAGAATACACTTGTAAGTGTAGGTTGATAAATATTTTTCTAAGTGTTTATATTTTTAGAAAATTTTGCCATAGTTTCCCCTAAAATGGAGGTTTCCATGTGTGACACCTGTGTCACTACGATCATCAATCAAATACCAAACCAATGAAATATTGTGTTTCGTACTTGGTATTTGTATAAATATGTGTATCATTTGCACATATCAATTTTTGTTCGATTTCGAGCAATAAATCGCTTTCTGGAAGGTTATACGCGAACTGATGCATAAACGTAATCAGTTTAACGCAACAAACACTCCAGAATAGTGATAAAAGCTTAACATACCTTAAATAACCTTTACATAACTTAGAAATAAGTTTTGAAGGGTTTGGTATGGCAAAAACAAGTGTATTCGCTCACAGGGACTCTTTGCGTCAAACTGCAAAAGTCTGCCGTTTCATAAGGAAACGTACAGTTCAAAACATGATCATAAGCTAAACATACCATAAATAACCTAAACATGGCTTAGAAATAAGCTTTGAGTGGTTCGGTGTGCGAAAATATGCTTATTTGATCTTACAGGGACTAAAAGTGTCAATAACGGCGTAAGTTTGCATTTACGCGCATATCTTATGTTCTGACCACATCTGAACATCCAAAATTTTTGTAGACAATAAAATATTTTTATTTTAGTGATCGGCATGAAAAAATACCATTCGTCGCTTAATTTAGATCGTTTTCACGTCCGTTCAAGTTTCGTCGTAATTAGACGAATAACGTGACCGTACGACCAAACGAACCGACATCCGAGACTTTTCCGAGCATGTTTTGAGTCCTCTATACTTTGACCACCTTGTAGAGCCTTGAAAATGGCCTAACGGGGGTTAAAAGTGCCAAAAATGAGCTTATGCACGTGCAGGGACCAAAACTGTCAAAAGTGAAACTTGTGCTGAACTGAAGGGAGGTCGTGGGTCGCGTAGACCTGCCCTCATTCCTATGCGGGGCGCAACAGAAGGCCCAGAACCAGAACTTGTTTTTCAGCAATCTGTTGCAACTTCAGGGGCTGTTCTTGCAAATTCTTTATGTAATGGCCAAGTTAACACCTCTCCAAGGCATATTAGCTGGCCTTCACGGCTATCAAACAAATACCGAACCAATGAAATATTGTATTTCATACTTGGGATTTGTAAAAATATGTGTATCGTTTACACATATCAACTCTTGTTCGATTTCAAACTCTAAATCGCTTTCTGGATAGTTATACGCGCACCGATGCGTAAATATAACCAGTTTAATGCAACAAACACTCCGGAATAGCGACATAGGCTTAACATACCTTAAATAACCTTTACATAACTTAGAAATAAGTTTTGAAGGCTTTGGTATGGCAAAAGCAAGCTAATTCGCTTACAGGGACTAAACTTGACAAACTGCGAAAGTATGCCAATTTGAACTGTAACAGACATTCCGGAGCATGACCATAAGTTAAACATACCATAAATATCCTTTACATAGCTTAGAAATAGGCTTTGAGGGGTTCGGTGTGCTAAAATAAACTTTTGGGTCATTCAGGGACTAAAAGTGTCAAAAAGTGCACAAGTTTGCACTTTTGCCCATAACTTACGTTCTGAATACATCCGGACATCCAAAAATTTATGTAAGCATGACTACATTATATTTTAGTGTTCGCCATAAGAAAAATCCATTCGTCACGTCATTTGGATCGTTTTTCGCGCTTATGCGCATTCCGTCGTAATTAAGCGAACATCGCGTTCGTACGGCCAAACGAACCAACCTCCGGCATATTTTTGAGCATGTTTTGAGTTCCCTATACTTTAACTTCATTTTAGAGCCTTAAAATGAGGTTAACGGGGTTCAAACGCATCGAAAAAGGCCTTAAACACGTGCAGGGACCATTTCTGCCAATTCTGAAACTTTTCTGATTCAGTGGGGTGCTAGCGTAGCGCGAGCACTATAGGCTTACCCGTCGCGCTACGCGACTGCCTAACCAGACCAGATTCAATGTTTTAAACGCGGGTCCCGGCTGTTCGATTCTCAACCGCACATTCTCAATCGTCTAGTCAGCGGATAAGAACCTAATTTCAGCCACCATAAGGTTCCGACAAGTGTACGCCTTGGATCATGGCACGTTTTACAACAAACGATCCTAACGGTTACCCAAAAACTATAAATACCCCATCACCCCAACCTCATTTCTTACAAGAATTCTGATTTGAGAGCTCTAAGTTGAAACCATTGTTTCATACCTGAGTTCTTGGATCGGGATTAGCATTCGGGGACCCTTCGTAAGTATTCTTTCGTTCTTTTCCTTATTTTATTGCTTTTCGAGTCAGAAAGTCAAACTTTGTTTGACTTTCAGCGTTGACCAGTAATGGTCAATGCGAAGTTCGTTGAACTTCGCAACGTGAGTGTAATCACGTTGGTCATAGTCCCTTGGGACTATGCCCACTGATTACCACGTTGTCTAGGGTCGTAGGGTAGGCGATCTAATAAATCGCCTATACCTTCGAGCCCGACCCAGTTTGGTCGATCATTAGGATCCGACCAAATACATTAGGTGACCCTAGTATAGGGCATAACCTTCCGAGGTTATACCCTATGGTCACATCGTTTAAGTAGTTGTATGATAGGTAGTTTATATGCCTTAGGTAAATTACCAGAATACCCTTTTCATGTATAATTGGTAATTAAGCATATGTAACCTAAACTTTTGTCACATAACTGATTATGTAACATGTTTAGGCATATAACACTTGTCATAGGACTAGTTAGACGGTCCGAACGCGTTTCACGCGCACGACGCGTTAAAGTAACGTATGTTACCTTAATGGGTCGCGATGGGTCGAAAGCACTTAGGTTAAGTTTCATTTACTATGTAGGCTTTGTTAAACCATATCATATGAGTTCCTACACTCATTTGGTTTACAAACCCTCCTGCTACCCAGTCTTCCGATTTAAGTCTGGTTTATTTATATAGTTTAGATTTGCCGACTGATTCCGTGCTCCCTCAAGCTTTGTTTGGTTGTTGTTCAAGACCTCCAAGCATTCTCAGGCGAGTACATTATTCCCCTCTTTTACTGTTTTCAACTGTTTTGGGGTGACTCATATGTGCTAAATGTTTTATCAATGGTTTCAAGAACAATTACAATGTGGTTTCAAGAACAATTACAATTATTTCAAGAACGCTAACAATGATTTCAAGAACAAATACAATGATTTCAAAAACTAATAACAATTTCAAAAAGTGAACAAACTTGTTGGTTGTAGTTTACATGACCGATGACATTCATTAGCAATGATCAAGCCGACCAGTATTAGGTTATGGTACCATAGGATCTGACAAATCCCGTTATTTACTGCACCCATTGTTATGTGTGGGGGTTGTGGGTAGCGACTGAATCTGTAATTATTAACTTATCCTTTGGTAAGGGTTTGTTAAGAACGAGAGCGAGAGCGAGATGGAGCGAGGAACGCGTCAAGAAGGTTTGAATGTTATTAGAGAATCGACCATAAAGTAGTTTCACAATTAAAATATTAACTTACCCTTTGGTAAGGGTTTGTTAAGAACAAGAACAAGTTTTAACATTTGGGTAAACATTTGTACATGATTGACATTTGATCATGTATTTCCCACAAAACATAACTTTGATTTAAACCAAGTTTTACTTCAATACTTTGTTGTTGTGCATATGGTTTAGTTGAGACATTTCACTTGCCATACATGGATATTTGACATAGACATTTGACATGGATATTTGACATAGACATTTGACATGGATATTTGACATAGACATTTGACATGGATATTTGACATAGACATTTTGACATGATTTACATCTTGACATGAATACTTTGACATATTATTCAATACATTTGACAATTGATTTAAACATAGACATTTTACATTGTTTGGTTTGGTTTGATTAAGTGATTAAGTAACGATGCGTGTATAATATGATACAAACATGGTGGATACGCCGCTGGTACTTCCTATATATAAGTGTTTGTATGGTATTACATATTGTAGCGTTATTTGAATCATTTCAGTTTGAGACATAGAACATTTTATACAAGTAACATACTTTTCACAAGACATTTATTTACAAACAACTTATCTTATAAAGACTCATTTCACATGGTTATTCATTTAATCATGCATTATTCTCTTATTTATATATATCATCTAAACTTATTATTTTTCAAATGATTTACAAAGACAAAGCAAATTACAAGGTTCATGACTAAACATTTTCTTAAACTGAAGTCATGAATCTTATTTTCACAAAACCTATGTACTCGCCAGCATTTCTTTGCTGACCTCGTTTTCACATATGTTTCAGGTATTGTTGGATGATATCGATTGATAAGATGCATGCTCACATAGGACTGGACAAGGCCTTAGTGACTCAATAATAATGATAGACTATGTCTAATTTATGTATTTAGATTTCCAGACGATGAAATTTTTCAATGTTTAATAAAACGAAACACTTTTGGTATCCATGGTTATGAAACATTAATTCTGTTGCAACACGCCCCGATGTTTCCGCCGCGATTTGTTGTTTTACGCGGTCGGGGTGTGACAGAAAAGATGGTATCAGAGCCAATGGTTATAGGGAATTAGGTTATTAGTAATGCTTTGACCTAGTCTATAACCTTCTTAGGACCCTAACGCGAGTTTACTTGCGTTTAGTCATAAAACAATACCGTCACCTATCCTTAGGCGACGACCACAACAAGAACATAAATTTCAAAACCGCTTTGAAAACTAATCATCTGTTCTAGGATGATTGATTACTAGGTTTTGAACCCTCTGTTATATGGTTTTGAACCCCTTTGAATTTTTCAAAATCTCGTCAAGGTTTTGGGTTTTAAATAATGTGAACACGTGCAAACTGGAAGGGTGAATGCCTGTATTCTGGGTTTTCTGTCTAGGCAAGCACTTCGTATACATCTCATCAGACGCGAGACCAGTTGTGCTTACCTGGGAATTCTTGGGATGAGTGTTCACTTATAGGCGAGCATGTCTTCGCGATACATTATTTTTAACCTATTTACTTTGACTAATCACCAAGGTCGTTTGTTGCTTTGTAGTAACAAACAAATGACCACTATCCTTGCTTTCATCAGATTTATTTCATCTCATTCTTTTCGTCTAAATTCTCTCACTCGTTTCCTTTCATGTTTCCTCTTTTAGACAATGCCTCCTCGACGCGAAAACCAGATAGAGACTGCCGAGCTGGCAGAAATCATTGCGCAGCAAATGGCTGCTCAATTCCCAAACCTCTTTGCTCAATGGAACCAAGCCAACAACAACAACAATGTGCTATGCAAATACAAGGATTTCAACCAGGCTAAACCACTCAAGTTTAGTGGTTCTGAAGGAGCAACTGGGCTTCTTCAGTGGTTCGAGAGCATAGAGAATACTTTTCGCCATGTGCAGTGTCCGGAAAATCGCAAGGTAGAGTTTTCTTCGAGCGTATTTCAGAAGAGGGCTTTGACATGGTGGAACGGGGTTATGAGAGACAGAGGTGCCGAAGTTGCTCTCGCACAGACATGGGCTGAACTGAGAGCCCTTATGATGAGGGAATTCTGTCCTCGTCATGAACAGCGAGCTTTGGAGAAGGAATTTGATGAGTTGAAGCAAGATAGTGGTGAGCACAGGGCGTATACTGATAGGTTTGAGGAGCTGAGTCTGCTTTGCCCGACAATGGTTACCCCACTTGACATAGGTATCGAAAGGTACATCGACGGCCTACCTGACTCGGTACAAGACATCCTTACTGGTAGTAACCCTGCCACACTCCGTCAGGCGATCGAGTTATCAGCGACATTGACTGAGTCACAGATTCGGAAGAACAAGTTATACAGGAAGGGTGACAAGGGCAAGAAACAGTCAGCTGACAAGGAGGATAGCAAGAAAGGTCAAAACAAGAAGGGTAAGGAAGGTGAGAGGTCAAAGAAATCAAGGAAGCGAAAGGGTGGTCAAAACTTTGCGGTTACAGCACAGACTACTCAGAACCCGCGAAACTTACCAGCTCAGCCACCTGCAAAGAAAGCATATGCCAGTACCGCACCTTATTGTGCACGCTGCAACGGTCATCACGCAGTACAACAAGCTTGCTGGCAATGCACGACGTGTGGTAAACTTGGGCATTTGGCCAAGATTTGTCGTTTGGGACAAAATCAGGCTGCTCAGGTTCAAGCTCCGGTTCAAGGGAATGCTGTGAGATTTCCACTAGGTTCATGTTTCAACTGCGGAGAGATTAGTCACTTCCGCCACAACTGCCCAAGACTGGTGAATGCAAATGCTAACGCAAACCCGAATGCGAACGTCAACGTCAATGTGAATCCAGCACGCGGTCGAGTGTTTAACATCAATGATGCACTCAATGATGAAGGAGTGAACAATTAGCAGTTTGTTTTTCCTCTGGTTGTTATCTTGTAACATTTAAGGACAATGCGGATGTTATATAAATACAATTTGTGGTTTTATTTTTAACTAATGTAATTGTATGAATGTTTGATTCAACCTTATGATGTTAACACAAAGATAAAACTACTCGTGTGGTTCTGTCATTTTTATGATCACTTGTAATCTCCCTAAGAACCTCAAACACTTACTTCTTTTAAATCTAAAGTATCTTATCATCTTGCACCATTCGAGATGCAAGAATTATCAAAACAGCTTCAAGAGTTGTCTGATAAAGGATTCATCAGTCCGAACTTTTCACCTTGGAGAAACTCCTATACTCTTTGTGAAAAGAAAGATGGATCTTTTCGAATGTATATCGATTAACGTAAGCCTGGTGAGCTTACCATCAAGAATCGATATCCCCTACCTTAAAATCGATGATCTCTTCGATCATCTGCAGGGCGCTTCATGCTTTTCCAAGATCGATTTGCGTTCTGGGTATCATCAACTTCGTATGCTCGAAGAAGATATTCCCAAAACGGCTTTCTGCACGAAGTATGGCCATTACGAGTTTACAGTCAGGCCTTTTTAGGTTGACAAATACTCCAGCCATCTTCAAGGACTTATTAAATAGAGTCTGCAAGCCTTATTTGGATCAGATCGTCATTGTTATTATTGATGACATCTTGAACTATTCATGTCCTGAGCCGATCACGATCAACACCTTCGTTGACATCGGAGCCCTGATTGAATTCCTTGTACACCTTAAAATGTACAATACAACTCAATTAGGACAAACCGAATTCCTTTTAAGATCTTCCTATCTTCATAGTTAGATTCTTGAAAATATTTAAGGTGCCAAAGGAAATCCATGGATTGGGTTCCTGGTATGCTTTAAATACCCGTGTCCAAAGATAACAAATTAAAGGTCAAATTGAACGATTATGCGATTGAACGAGTATGCAATTATGCAATTATGTGTTTATGAGTTATGTGTTCTCCTCTATGTTTTTGTGTTTTTATACTTTGGATAATTCGTTATCCAAATCCTCGCAGGATCTTTCATATCTTCATATGAGGGATTCGTAGCAGGATAGTCAAAAGGTACTACCTTAAATCCTTAATGGGCTTCTATGTAATAGATAAGACCCTTGGATTTTATAGTATCACTCCATGATTCATAAGAGACCCTTTTGGTGGTCTAGTCAAAAAGATTGATTCACAATTTGGTGAAGAACGACATCTAGTGATGTAGCTGGACAGACTCATTGATAGTCTATTTAGATCATTTATTGATTTAGTCAAAAGGACTCTATGGCGGTCTAGTCACACTCATCACAGGATTGTTCATTTGGTTTTACCCTACATATTATAAAATAGACTGTGTGAACTGTGCAAGGAATTGTCTGATTATGGACGCGTACATAATTATGAAATTTAGTGCACAGAAACCCAGTAAGGTTTATTATGTGTAAGAACCGATAGTGACAAAAATAACAAAATAAGAACGATGTAATGGAGGTACGGTGGACGCACCAATGACGCTTCATATACTAGTATATAAGTGTCCCTCTTACATTGCAATCATGATGTTATTAAAGATTACTAGAAGTTCAGAACCCTAACCAATGTTGTTCGATCTTTTCAACTTCATGTTTTCAAGCTCTCACAAGTTTCCTCTAAATAAATTTCGGGACGAAATTTCCTAAAGTAGGGGAGACTGTAACACCTGTGCCTTCACGGCTATCAAACAAATACCGAACCAATGAAATATTGTATTTCATACTTGGGATTTGTAAAAATATGTGTATCGTTTACACATATCAACTCTTGTTCGATTTCAAACTCTAAATCGCTTTCTGGATAGTTATACGCGCACCGATGCGTAAATATAACCAGTTTAATGCAACAAACACTCCGGAATAGCGACATAGGCTTAACATACCTTAAATAACCTTTACATAACTTAGAAATAAGTTTTGAAGGCTTTGGTATGGCAAAAGCAAGCTAATTCGCTTACAGGGACTAAACTTGACAAACTGCGAAAGTATGCCAATTTGAACTGTAACAGACATTCCGGAGCATGACCATAAGTTAAACATACCATAAATATCCTTTACATAGCTTAGAAATAGGCTTTGAGGGGTTCGGTGTGCTAAAATAAACTTTTGGGTCATTCAGGGACTAAAAGTGTCAAAAAGTGCACAAGTTTGCACTTTTGCCCATAACTTACGTTCTGAATACATCCGGACATCCAAAAATTTATGTAAGCATGACTACATTGTATTTTAGTGTTCGCCATAAGAAAAATCCATTCGTCACGTCATTTGGATCGTTTTTCGCGCTTATGCGCATTCCGTCGTAATTAAGCGAACATCGCGTTCGTACGGCCAAACGAACCAACCTCCGGCATATTTTTGAGCATGTTTTGAGTTCCCTATACTTTAACTTCATTTTAGAGCCTTAAAATGAGGTTAACGGGGTTCAAACGCATCGAAAAAGGCCTTAAACACGTGCAGGGACCATTTCTGCCAATTCTGAAACTTTTCTGATTCAGTGGGGTGCTAGCGTAGCGCGAGCACTATAGGCTTACCCGTCGCGCTACGCGACTGCCTAACCAGACCAGATTCAATGTTTTAAACGCGGGTCCCGGCTGTTCGATTCTCAACCGCACATTCTCAATCGTCTAGTCAGCGGATAAGAACCTAATTTCAGCCACCATAAGGTTCTGACAAGTGTACGCCTTGGATCATGGCACGTTTTACAACAAACGATCCTAACGGTTACCCGAAAACAAAAAATACCCCATCACCCCAACCTCATTTCTTACTAGAATTCTGATTTGAGAGCTCTAAGTTGAAACCATTGTTTCATACCTGAGTTCTTGGATCGGGATTAGCATTCGGGGACCCTTCGTAAGTATTCTTTCGTTCTTTTCCTTATTTTATTGCTTTTCGAGTCAGAAAGTCAAACTTTGTTTGACTTTCAGCGTTGACCAGTAATGGTCAATGCGAAGTTCGTTGAACTTCGCAACGTGAGTGTAATCACGTTGGTCATAGTCCCTTGGGACTATGCCCACTGATTACCACGTTGTCTAGGGTCGTAGGGTAGGCGATCTAATAAATCGCCTATACCTTCGAGCCCGACCCAGTTTGGTCGATCATTAGGATCCGACCAAATACATTAAGTGACCCTAGTATAGGGCATAACCTTCCGAGGTTATACCCTATGGTCACATCGGTTAAGTAGTTGTATGATAGGTAGTTTATATGCCTTAGGTAAATTACCAGAATACCCTTTTCATGTATAATTGGTAATTAAGCATATGTAACCTAAACTTTTGTCACATAACTGATTATGTAACATGTTTAGGCATATAACACTTGTCATAAGACTAGTTAGACGGTCCGAACGCATTTCACGCGCACGACGCGTTAAAGTAACGTATGTTACCTTAATGGGTCGCGATGGGTCGAAAGCACTTAGGTTAAGTTTCATTTAGTATGTAGGCTTTGTTAAACCATATCATATGAGTTCCTACACTCATTTGGTTTACAAACCCTCCTGCTACCCAGTCTTCCGATTTAAGTCTGGTTTATTTATATAGTTTAGATTTGCCGACTGATTTCGTGCTCCCTCAAGCTTTGTTTGGTTGTTGTTCAAGACCTCCAAGCATTCTCAGGCGAGTACATTATTCCCCTCTTTTACTGTTTTCAACTGTTTTGGGGTGACTCATATGTGCTAAATGTTTTATCAATGGTTTCAAGAACAATTACAATGTGGTTTCAAGAACAATTACAATTATTTCAAGAACGCTAACAATGATTTCAAGAACAAATACAATGATTTCAAAAACTAATAACAATTTCAAAAAGTGAACAAACTTGTTGGTTGTAGTTTACATGACCGATGACATTCATTAGCAATGATCAAGCCGACCAGTATTAGGTTATGGTACCATAGGATCTGACAAATCCCGTTATTTACTGCACCCATTGTTATGTGTGGGGGTTGTGGGTAGCGACTGAATCTGTAATTATTAACTTATCCTTTGGTAAGGGTTTGTTAAGAACGAGAGCGAGAGCGAGATGGAGCGAGGAACGCGTCAAGAAGGTTTGAATGTTATTAGAGAATCGACCATAAAGTAGTTTCACAATTAAAATATTAACTTACCCTTTGGTAAGGGTTTGTTAAGAACAAGAACAAGTTTTAACATTTGGGTAAACATTTGTACATGATTGACATTTGATCATGTATTTCCCACAAAACATAACTTTGATTTAAACCAAGTTTTACTTCAATACTTTGTTGTTGTGCATATGGTTTAGTTGAGACATTTCACTTGCCATACATGGATATTTGACATAGACATTTGACATGGATATTTGACATAGACATTTGACATGGATATTTGACATAGACATTTGACATGGATATTTGACATAGACATTTTGACATGATTTACATCTTGACATGAATACTTTGACATATTATTCAATACATTTGACAATTGATTTAAACATAGACATTTTACATTGTTTGGTTTGGTTTGATTAAGTGATTAAGTAACGATGCGTGTATAATATGATACAAACATGGTGGATACGCCGCTGGTACTTCCTATATATAAGTGTTTGTATGGTATTACATATTGTAGCGTTATTTGAATCATTTCAGTTTGAGACATAGAACATTTTATACAAGTAACATACTTTTCACAAGACATTTATTTACAAACAACTTATCTTATAAAGACTCATTTTACATGGTTATTCATTTAATCATGCATTATTCTCTTATTTATACATATCATCTAAACTTATTATTTTTCAAATGATTTACAAAGACAAAGCAAATTACAAGGTTCATGACTAAACATTTTCTTAAACTGAAGTCATGAATCTTATTTTCACAAAACCTATGTACTCGCCAGCATTTCTTTGTTGACCTCGTTTTCACATATGTTTCAGGTATTGTTGGATGGTATCGATTGATAAGATGCATGCTCACATAGGACTGGACAAGGCCTTAGTGACTCAATAATAATGATAGACTATGTCTAATTTATGTATTTAGATTTCCAGACGATGAAATTTTTCAATGTTTAATAAAACGAAACACTTTTGGTATCCATGGTTATGAAACATTAATTCTGTTGCAACACGCCCTGATGTTTCCGCCGCGATTTGTTGTTTTACGCGGTCGGGGTGTGACAGTATACCTGTGATTTCTTCCTTGATTGCCAAACAAACACTTGTGATGATCTTGTTCGTCATCCACAAGTATAAAAAGCCAAGCTCTTTCATTTGTTTCCTCACCCTTGATCAGATTTTCTCTAAGTTGAGGTTTATAACTTCATACCTGAGAATTTTAAGATCAAGTTATCCCTAGCTTGGACCCTTTGTAAGCTTATTTCGTTCTTTTATCGCTTTTCTAGCGTGAAAGTCAAACAGTGTTTGACTTTCAGCTTTGACCAGTCAATGGTCAAAACAAAGTTCGTTTGAACTTTGTAACGCGATTGTAATCACGATGGTTATAATCCTTAGCGATTATACCTACTGATTACCACGTTAACTAGGTGTAGTGACGAGTCAAAGTTTCGGTCAAAATGCGTTTTAGCACGCATTCTGCAACAGAACTACTTTAGGTATCAAAACACTTAGTTTTGATACCAAATCAGTTTTTCTAAGATAGTTAAACATATTTTGACATGTTTAACTCGTCACTATTTGTTTAGTGCTTGTTTAGGGTGGTAAGGTAAGCGGTCTAAACAACCGCTTAGACTTTCAAACCCGGCCCGTTTGGTTGATCATTAGGATCCGACCAATCATGTTTAGTGATCATAGTTGCATAGGGAATAACCTTTGAGGTTATACCTTATGATCACATAGGATTGGTTAGTTATTTGTTAAGTAGCTTGTATGCCCATTGGAAATGACCAAAACGCCCCTTTTGAAACATAAATCCGTATTTTGCATATGTGAACATGTTTTTGACATATAATCTGATTTAGTATCATGTTTAGGGATAATTGGGCATGTAAGACTTGACATAGCACATAGTTAACCATCCGACCTTAGTTTTACGCAAACGACGTGTTATAGTAGCTTATACTACCATAATGGGTCGAAACTGGTCAAAAGCACTTAGGTAGACTTCCAAATCAGAATGTTAAGTCTATTAAATCATGCCATATGCGTTCCAATACTCATTTGATTTATAGAACTTCATTCTATCATATCTCCTGATTTAGGATGCGATTATTTATCATAGTGATTCCATACTAGGTGCCACTTGATTCCTTGATTTTCCAAGCTTCGTTAGGACACTTAATCAAGGATACTTGCAATCTCAAGTGAGTACATAGTTCCCCTCTTTTACCGTTTTAAATTGTTTTTGGGTGAAACATGTGTGCCTATTTGTTATTTTCATGATTTCAACTATATGATTATACATGTTAGTACTTATCTTTTGACGAATTAAAAAATTATTTATGGTTTAAACACAAATTTTCAAAGATTTTAAAACTAATTGTTGGATTGTACTTTCTTTATACATTCACAAAGGCCGATTGGTAGTATGATATAACGCTATAGGACTAGACACCCCATTCCTGTTGTATGGAATGTCAGAAACCAAATTTTAACCAAATAGAAATTGCCGTTGTGGTATTTCTATAGTCTCCAAGTTGTATTTTAATACACTAAGTCTTGAATGAATACTAAATCACAGTTTCTTTTGTATATTTTGATATACTACCAAAGTACAGTTTGATGTGCTCTCAAATGTGATATTATCCAAAGTATATTTTTGATATACTATGTACAAAATCCAACATATGTTTTAATATACTACTTTATTATCAAAACCAAAGCATAGTTGATATGCAATTATCAAAACCAAAGCATAGTTGATATGTTATTTTCAAAACCAAAACATAGTTGATATGTTATTTTCAAAACCAAAACATAGTTGATATGTTATTCTCAAAACCAAAGCATAATTGATATGCTATCTTTCAAAACCAAAGTATATTTGTGATATATTACCAAATCTATTATTTCAGTAACAAAAGTATATTTTGATACACTATACGTTTAACTATTTCCAAAACCAAAGTATATTTTTGTATTTACTACAAACCTTTTATCAAAACAATGCATTTTTAGAAACAAAACTTTTACAAGGATTCATGGCTACTTTTGTAAAACATAAAACCTTTTTCTTATATTAACTAAAGTCATGAATCTAAATCAACAAAACCTATGTTACTCACATGCATTTTTATGCTGACGTACCTATTTTTACATATGTTTCAGGTGCTGCTATGTGATGATTGTTGATGCATGCTATACATAGGATGGACTCGTGTCTTAGTGTCTTTAAAATTTGAAAGACAATATTTGTATTTATCTGAATTGTAATAAAACAATGAGTTCAATAATTCAATAAAACGACACAATTTAATCCATGGTTGTGAAACAATGATTCTGTTACGACACTCCCTGACATTTCCGCCATGATTTGTTGTTTTACGTGGTCGGGGTGTGACAGAAAAGTTGGTAGCAGAGCCAATGGTTATAGGGAATTAGGTTATTAGTAATGCTTTGACCTAGACTATAACCTTCCTAGGACCCCTAACACAAGATTCTTGTGTTTAGAACTTAAAACAATACCGTCACTTATCCATAAGTGACAACCACAACAAGAACACAAAATTTCGAATCTGCTTTGAAAACTAATCATCTGTTCTAGGATGATTTATTATAAGGTTTTGAACCTTCAAAGTTTTCAAAAATCTCGTCAAAGTTCGGGTGTAAATAATGTGAACACGTGCAAACTGGAAGGGTGAATGCCTGTACCCTGAGTTTTCTGTCTAAGGCTAGAGTGTTCATACAAATCCGCAGTATCGGACAAGTCACTCTTACCTGAGAACTCTTGGGGTGAGTGTTCACTTATAGGCAACCATGTCTTCGGTGATACATTATAGTGATCCGTTTACTTTGGTTAGTCACTGCGTGTCGTTTGTTTGTTCGAGGTAATGAACGAATGATCGCCTTCCTTATGTTTTGTCGATGTTTTCAATACCTCTTTTGTTTTTCCGAATTGTCGACCTCACTCGTTCCTCATGTTCCCTTGTTCCTTTTAGACAATGCCTCCTCGACGAGATGGATAACCTCTAACCAACGAAGAAGTTGCAGCCCTTGTCTCTCAGCAAATGGCTGTAGTGCTTCCGAACATAGTAACCCAGATCCATCAGTTATATAACAACAATAACAACAACAATGCTTAGTGTAGCTTAAAAACCTTCAATTCTGCTTAACCTTTGAAGTTTTCTGGGTCTCAAGGAGCAACCGCGCTCCTGCAATGGTTTGAAAGTTTGGAGAGCACAATCAGGCATGTGCAATGTCCGAATGAGCGCAAGGTTGAGTTTGCATCCAGTGCGTTTGAGAAGCGTGCTCTTACATGGTGGAACGGTGTGATGCGTGATAGGGGTGCCGATGTGGCACTGGCTCAAACTTGGGAAGAGCTTCGAGCTGTAATGATGAAGGAGTTCTGTCCTCGTCATGAGCTCAGGGCTTTGGAATGGGAATTTGACGATCTTAAACAAGACAGCGGTGAACATCGAGCCTACACTGATCGTTATGAGGAGTTATGTCTGTCATGTCCTACCATGGTTACGCCTTTGAAGAAGGCAATTGAAAAATACATCGATGGCCTCCCTGATATAATTCAGGACATTGTTATTGGTAGCAACCCTACTACCATCAGACAGGCCATCGAACTATTTGCTACCCTGACTGAATCTCAAATCAGGAAGGGTAAACTTTTCAGAAAAGGCGACCAGAAACCTTCTGACAAGTCATCACAAAAAAAACCAAAGGATAAACATACCGAGTCCTCTAAGAAGTCGAAGAAGCGTAAGGCTTCCCAAAACTTTGCAGTAGTTGCTCAGAACGATCAGGTTGCACTAAATCAGCCAGCACAGCCTTGTGCTAGGAAAAACTATATTGGTACTGCACCCTTGTGCAACAAATGCAACCGTCATCATGTGAATCAAACACCGTGTCACAAATGTAGCCACTGTGGACGATTGGGACATTTGTTCAATACATGCTGTCATGTTATCCAAAACCAGAATGCTGCAAATCCTGCTGCTGTTCAAGCACCATATCAACCTAGATCGTGCTACAACTGTGGTGATCTCACTCACTACCGAAACAATTGCCCAAGACTTGTTAATGCGAATCCATCACGTGGACGAGTATTTAACAAACACGAGGCAAATGCGAATGATAATGCAGCAGTGAACAATTAGACTTTTGTATGTCCTTGTTTGTTAACCTTTGACGTTTGAAACAATTCAGCTGTTACATAAATAAAATTGTTGTTCCAATTTTATTTTAAGAATTTGTTATGATTGTGTGTCCACGCGACATACCCCTATGATACCGACACTGTAGGATCGGATTGCGACCTAAACGAGTCGTTCGGAAGAGTTCTAGTCCGTTTCAGAGGCGGAAACTAAGAAACAGACGATAAACAGCTTGATATACACTTTAACCCTCTTTTATATTGATATTACAACCTTTACAATCAGAAGAGAAACCGGCAGCACTTCGGTATTACTCGGCCAAAAACTGTTCGAACTATTACAAAAGAAATGTCAACTAACATATATATATAGGACACATGATTTCGCTTGAAGCTTCAAGCGAAATCCCTTGCATTTTCTTTCAAGCGAAACTTTCAATTTTAACTTTTTGTCTTGAAGCGAAATCCCATGCAAACTTAAAATCTGATTTCAATTTCATTTTGTCCTTTTGTGATATGATGTCATCGATGATGTCATCTAGATGATGTCATCATGACATCATGTCTTGATTAGCTCCGCACCGAACCGAGACTCGATACAAGACGAAGACGACAGATGTGTGCACCAACAGACTCCCCCTCAGATGTTGACGAGTCTTAAGTGTCGAGTCTTCTCAATCTTCAGTCTTTATCAGTCTTTGAGCTTCCTTCACTCTACCTGGCTCTATTCTATCTCCAATTCTCTCTCTCTCTAACAGACTCCCCCTCAAAACATGCTGGGATCGTAGTCTGGCTTTTACAGAATTTTAGAATCCTCAGGTATCGGAACCTGGCACTCTATCTGCTATCCTGCACATCCTCTACCCAAAAATAAGATTCAAAATTTTTTTTTAACAATTTATCAAATTTCATGCACCAACACTGATCCTTCTCCAATCAATATACAATCAAATATTAACAATGATCATTTAACAAATTTTTTATCTCTGAAAAACTTTCCCAAACCTGTTCGTCATGTCTAGCACTCGGACTTTTGAAAATCAGCTTTTCAACATCAGTTGTCTAAAATCTTTTTGTATTTTTCAAAATTTATGCTAAAACACACCGAAAATCTTTTTGGATTTTGAAATAACAGAAATAAAATGCAGAAATGAACTATTTACATACAATATTTTTGTAAGTTTGTGTAAGAGGATCATATCAGTTTTTGAGACAAATCACCAACACCGTTAAACTTGATTTCATATTCAGCTCTAAACGATTCACTTAGATTGTCAGTATACTTGTCCACTTAAATTTTCACACAAAGTTCAACTGCTTCGAGATATGAGATTAATGTTTTAGGACTTAAACATCTACATGTGTCCCACCTCAGTATATACTCCCGTATCCAGACCCCAATATTCAGTCTTACAGGTGAGTATACCACAGATGATATCTGTAAGGGGAATAAATTATGCAACCGTGATAGCTCAGGTCAGAACTTCCGTTCAGCAGAGAGCCTAGTTGACTTTTAGGTGTGTCCCCTTTAGAGGATCTTTTGAATTACAACAGCCATGATTAGCATTTTTCAATGTTTCATCATTTTTTAGCTGAGGGTGGTGCTATATTTCAAGCAAGCAGAAAGTATTCTCCGGGGACTAGGCCATTGCTTCCGCAAAATCAGAAGTCCCGGGATAATACCCCAGATATCACTGAGTATAAAGACCTAGTATCTCAGAATATGGGACCCTTCAAACAAGATTTCAGGGGTTACCTATATATCCTGGAGGTGTTCCCCACGTAGACGCAAGTAAATTTTATGTTTATATCTCATCACAATTTACTAAATGTGCAAAAACCTACTGACATATCATCAGTGAGACCGTTTATCACTATTTAACTTTTCATTTCTTTAGCATGCCGTGATCGTCCACTGATGTACTGTCATTTCCTCTTTTATACAACAAAACTCATTTTCATTTTTTAATGTTTTTGGCTTTTTAAAATTTTCAAATGTTTTTGGATTTTCTGAAAATTTTTACTCCCCCTAAAATGCAAACACATTTTAGGAAATTTGAAATCAAACTGTACAATAAAATGACAACCGATATCAAATCACTTCAAATCGCCATCCACTTGGCATAAACAATCAGAACTCCCCCTCACAACAAACTATTTTCCCATTGTGATTTCAAAACACTTAAGTTTGTTTTAATCAAATGGTTTTTCCAGAAAATAAGTTTGATTTTACCAATTGTAGGTTAGGGGTTTCATCACATTGTTTCTCAATCATTTGTAGAAAATCAGATACAATTTAATGTCCCTGATTTACCACTTGTAAGTCGAAATCACTTTCGTGAATTTCTCAAGAAATGTGCCGATTCCTGCTCCACTTAAACCAACCTGGGAGCTCCGGCAAGTCATACTTAACCTGTAAAATGCTAACAATTTTAAGAACTTTTCATATAAACTCACAAAACATGAATGATGCCGATTCCTGATCCACGATTACAAACTTGGGATCTCCGGCAAGTCCGGTTTTTTACTCAAACATAACGTCCACCCAAGCCTCACCAGCCTTGGGTGACTTTGGTGGCAAACATCTGTCCCACCAACATTTTGATTTATAAAATTCTTGAGCACCCTTTACCTTCCTATCAACCATCTTACCGAAAATATGTTTGACTTTCCCGTTGAAAGCCTTCTCAACATCAAATTCTCCCTTATCAGCGAAGAATTGATTTGAGATCTCTACCTTTCCCACTTTCGACTTCCAATTTTCCTTTGACAATGAAGGAAAATTTTCATCGTTCACCTCAGGAACGGAATTCACAATCTTTTTCTCAACAAATGACTCCTCTGATTTTATGGAGTCAGATTCATTGTCAGAACTACTTTGAGATTTTACTACCCATTTTTGTTTGGTTAAATCACCTCTTCTTTTGTAAAACCGTTTTGAACTTTCACCTTTTTCAGAAATAGAATTTTCAAACACTTTTGATTTCTCAGTTGATTGTTTCTTCTCAAAGACAAGTTTTTCTTTCAGTTTTGAGTTAGAAGTAATTTCCTGTTTTGTATTGTTGGACTGTTGACAATTCCAAGCAATATGCCCAACCTTTTGGCATTTAAAGCAAGTTCTTCCATCAACTCTTTGAGCAAACTTCTTCACATTCCTCTTTACTTCAGCAAGAAACTCTTGATTCGACTGCTTCCAGAATGGTTTCTTCTGCTCATCTTCAGCACTTCCTCCTGCAACAAATTTTGTTTTTGGTTTATAAGTTTTCTGATTTTGATAATTTTCAGGAGGAATAAATCCTAAACCTTTCTTTTTGAAATTTTTGTTATGGTTTGGTTTCTTTTGAAAACCATAACCAGAACCATAACCCTTTTTCTTGTTCAATCTCTGTTGAACTCTTGAAGTGTATTTTTTAGGTTTTTCATCAAGATTTAAATCTTTAATATATCAGAAAGATTAATTTCTGTTAATTTGAAAACCTGTTTGATCATTTCAGTTTTTACACTTCTGATTGGAAATTCCTCATCAAAATATAATTTGTCTGAATCATACAAAGTATATGCCACTTTGATTGATCCGTCATTCAAATTAGATTTTGATAACATGAATTCTCTATTGTAAACCCTATTAACCGGTGAACTCGGACTCTTTTCTGATGAACTCGGACTTTCAGACTTAGACTCCGGTTTTAACTCCTCATCCGTATCCAACACCTGATCGACAACTTTCTTTACTAACTCAGACTCATGATCAGTGTCAGACGCTGTGAATGTAACATCAATATTGTCTGGTAATTCATCAATGATTTCAGACTTTAACTTGATGTTGACTGCCTTTTTTAGACGCTCTTCATTTGGATTCCTGGGAGAATAAGTTTCATGGATCGGGGGCGGACATCTGTTATACTTGACACTTGGTTTCTTACCAGTATCAGTATCTTCAGTCTTTTTGTCCATGAACGCTTCCAGACCTGCAACAGTAGGATAAACACGATCAATCAAGTAATCACATGTAGTGTAACTCAACAGTAATCGTTTAATCCTTTCACTCTCAATCTTCTCAAGTTCTACTTCTTTCTTCAACTGTGCACAATCTTCAATATACTCATTAATGACTTTTTGCTTTGTCATTAATGTTGCACTCATTTTATCCATTGCTTTTTCGGTTTCAGTATTCGTCTTTTTTAGACGATCAACTGTATTGTTGAGCACATTATACGACTCCTTAATGTACTTCACATCAGACAGTAAGTCTTCTTTAATCTTCTCCAACTCAGCAATCTTCTTATCTTTCTCTTCACAAGCTTTGCAAGATTCTGAACACTTCAAACATGGTTTTTCTACTTCAACCACTTTTTCAATTAGCTTTTCAACCTCAACAATCTTCTCTACTTCGACCAATTTTTCAACTTCGACTATTTTCTCTACCACTTTCTCCACTTCAACAATTTTTTCTATTGCATTTTCAGTCACTGCTTCAACTTTTGTTTCTCCAACTTCTGTCTTTGCCTTTTCATTAGCAAGTAACTTTGCTGCTTCCAGATCCCTTTTTAAGCGAGCAATCTTCTTCTGATTCAGCATATCAACTTTATCTGCATAGAAAAAATTAAAACTATCAGGCTCAATACTTTTTCTACATTTGTTAAGATATTCTTCCTCATCATCGGTATCTACATCGCTTCCAAGATCTGGAAAAATTTGGATTCTTTTCTGATTAACCTCATCTTCACCTAGAATTCGAGCAACAAAGCCTGATTCTGATGGAATGTATTTATCCCAACTAAATCCCTCGGCAACTTTTTCGTCATCTTGATTGATAAGTAAAGCTTTCTTCTTTCCATCATCAGTAGCATGAGCATGTACAATTTGAGGTTGTTGAGTAGTCTGATGGAAGATTGATTTCTGATAATAATTGTTTCTATCTTGATTCCCGGTAGTTTCTTTACTTTTGCACTCTCGTTTAAAATGACCTTTTCCTTTACAACGGAAACAGGTAACCTTTGATTTATCAAATCCCAATGGAGAGGTAGCCATTCCTCGAAATTCATCCCTACCAGTAATCTCTTGAAACTTCTCAGCTCTCCTCCAAGCACTTGCTAAGCACCATTTGATATCCATCACTTCAAGTTCTTCAGCATCAATTTGGTCGTAATCTTCTTTGGTAAGCATCGGATTCCCAATCTTCCCACCGATCAAACTTTCGTAAGATTCTAACATAGTAACCAGTGATGCCATGTGTTGCTTGGCAACTTCCGGAGACAGATTCTGACCATTTTGAATGTTTAAAGTAAGATTGCACAGAAGATTTGTTGAGTTTTGTTGTTGAGGACTTGATGTTGTAAAGTTTGGATCAAAACTTGAGAATGATGAAGATCCACCACTTTGAGTAACATTACTCTTTATTCCGGATGAACCATCTGCACTGAAACCAGTTTGAATCTTTGGGCTAGGGCTGGGGGTAGACTCAAACTTGTTCCCTCGGTAATACAAACTGACATCTTGTTTGGCATTTGGATTTGTCATGATAGCTGTTTTCTGAATATCTAACTCATGCTCTTCAATCCTCTGAATAAACTGAGCCAAATTCATATTTTCAGACTTTCTTGTATGTTTTAAGATCAGCAAATACGTTCCCCATTTCTGTTGTGGTAATGCTTCAGCAAGTTTATCAACCCACTCATCATCCTCTTTATCAATGTTAAATCTTTTCATTTCCAAGACTAGATGACAATATCTATCAATGGTATGCTTTGTAGTTTCATGATCGAAGGCTGAAAACATATCAAATGATTTTTTCAGTAAAGCCTTTCTGTTCTTGATCATATCTGCGCTTCCTTGGAATTTCTGAATCAATGCTTCCCAGATTGATTTAGCTGTACCATTATGTTGGAGCAAAACAAATATATCTTCTTTTATTGCTTGCTGAAGAATACTGATCATCATTTTCTCACTTGTGAATTTTAATTTGTCAATCTCTCAGTAGTCCTCAAATGCTTTTTCCATCCCACGGTCATTCTTTGGTTTCTCATAGTCTTTCAACAATGAACACCATGCATCAAACTTGTAAGCTTGTACCCAGTTCTCAAATCGATTCTGCCATCCTTTAAATTCTTCAATGTACATAAGCTTTGGTGGTTTTTGATGCGTTCCCGTTTCATTTTCACTATATAAATTTTCAGCAGCAGTAACCGGAGCGACTGGTGTGGCAAAAGCGTTGTAGAAATCCTCTTCCATGTCTTCGGCAAATACCTTTACAATCACAAAACAAACACACAATCAGTTTAAACGCTTATCAATTAACTGAAACAAACTAGTACTTAGACTGGCGATTTTTTGTGCGGACTGAACGTTGATCAACTGTGCGGACTTCTAGAACCCGAATCGAAATCAAATGACTTGACCCTTTGAAATCTTTGAACTTCAAACCGTATGAACTGGACAACTATCACGCAACTTGACTGACAAAACAACTGATCGTACCGAGCGAACCGACTAAACACCAAACCTTGTGACCTGGACCTTTACAACCGACTTGAACACACAATACAAATCTTGATTACGTGCAAACTGAACACCTTGATATTACTGGCCAGTTTTATCACTATTCAATTGTTTCAAGTATGACACGGGCTGGGCTGCAATAACACTATTTGGGCCGAATTGTTGAACTAACAAACTCAATTACCACCTAATCCAACAACTATGAGACATACTCAATACCCATTATACCAACAAAATTCACTTAGCTGACAAATTTTTAAAATAGATCACATGAACTGATGGCTTTCACATGATCTGACACAATTGATCAAATCGAAACAATATCACATGAATTATTTAATCACTATATTAATATCACATAAATCGAATTAACATGATTGGACCACACATCTTTTAAAAAATCTATGATTCACATGCTCTTTTAAAAAATTATCACATGTATCGAAAATTTTGTTGTTTTTTTTAATGGCAGACAACTCAATTCAACACACAATCTAATTGGACCAAACAATTTAATCAGTCAACACATGGAAATCTAAATGTTGATAATGGCAGACAAACTTTCACGTGATGTACTAAACAACAACAAACTTTAAATTTTTTATGACATATTAATGAATTGATATACCCACTATCTCAGAAACAATCACATGCATTATATAAGTCGATATATTCACAAAAAAAAACTCGATGTATATTTCACACTAAACACAAACTTGTTCACCAGAAATATGATTCAAGCAGTCATTTAATTCAAGTGATCGTTTCAAGCTAGTTCAGATCTAAGTGAAGATTCAAGCAAAACATTCAGGATATTTCAAGCAGACACAGTGCAGATTTCAAGCAGATGCCAATGGTTTCAAGCGAGAGCCTGATGATGCAAGTTCAACTATTCAAGCGAACCTCAAGTTCGCTTCAAACTCTCAAGCGAAATCGGATATAAAACGTGATTTCAAGCGAAATCAGACCCAAAGTGTTGCTGATGTCATCTATTGTTCGAACACTTGAAGCGAAATCATACAAAATTACAAGTTTTAGGCTGTATTTTAACTTGAAACTTTCAAGGATTGATTAAAACGTGTTTTCGCACAACATATGTGATATTTGTTCAATTTTATCCGTAAAATGTTTGAAATTTCGAAAAAGAATGATGTAGAAACAGAAATCGTGGTGAAAATCGGCTGTTTTTTGGCAAGAACTCCTCGTCCTGAGCTCTGATACCAATTGTAGGATCGGATTGCGACCTAAACGAGTCGTTCGGAAGAGTTCTAGTCCGTTTCAGAGGCGGAAACTAAGAAACGGACGATAAACAGCTTGATATACACTTTAACCCTCTTTTATATTGATATTACAACCTTTACAATCAGAAGAGAAACCGGCAGCACTTCGGTATTACTCGGCCAAAAACTGTTCGAACTATTACAAAAGAAATGTCAACTAACATATATATATAGGACACATGATTTCGCTTGAAGCTTCAAGCGAAATCCCTTGCATTTTCTTTCAAGCGAAACTTTCAATTTTAACTTTTTGTCTTGAAGCGAAATCCCATGCAAACTTAAAATCTGATTTCAATTTCATTTTGTCCTTTTGTGATATGATGTCATCGATGATGTCATCTAGATGATGTCATCATGACATCATGTCTTGATTAGCTCCGCACCGAACCGAGACTCGATACAAGACGAAGACGACAGATGTGTGCACCAACAGACACCAAGGAACCGCGTTCCTTGCAAAACAAACTACTCATGTGGTTCTTTCGTTTTGTGATCACTCGTGATCTCCCCTAAAATCCTAAGCACTCGTTTAACAAAGTACAAGGTACAAATTACAAGTTCTTAAACAGATATTTGAAGTACCATTTCAAATCCTTGATTTGATATCTAAAGGTACTTTCATAAGTCCTTAACTGGACCCATGTTATGTGACTATGTACACGATTATCAAGTACATTTTGCTTCATGTGTTGCCTTAACATGCCTAGTACATGGGTTTCAAAACATTTTCACCACACAAATTCCAAATCCTTATAATTTCTTCCTATCTTCATAGTTAGATTCTTGAGGATGTTTTAAGTATAAATTGAAGTCCGTGATTGGATTTCTGGTGTACTTCAAATGCATAAATTCAAATTAACGAACGAGCTAATAACTAAATTAACGAATGCACAATTTTGTGATTTTGTGTTTATGTGTAATTCTAAAGCTCGCTATCTAAATCCTAGTAGAATCATTCATATTTCTATACGATAGATTCTCAGAAGGATACTCAAAGTACTATCTTAAATCCTCAAGGAGCTTTCTATGCAAATAGTCAAACCCTTGGATTCCAAAGTGCTGTTTCAAAAGGATTAATTGGTTCAAAGTTAAAAAGACCTTTTGTTGGTCTATTTAAAGAGATCATACGGTGATCTAGTTAAGGAGATCATGTATTGATCTAGTTAAAAAAATATCATTCGTTGATCTAGTTAAAAAGATCCTCTGGTGCTCTAGTCAAGTCATTTCATGTATGGCCAATTGATTTTTCCCTACACATTATAAAATGAACTGTGCGGACTGTGCAAGGAATTACGTAATTATGGATGCATACATAATTATGGAATTCAGTGCACAGAAACCACAGCAAGTTTTGTCATGTGTTAAAACCTATAGTGATGAGAATAACGAGACGGGAACAATGTAAAAAGGGCATGGAGGATACGCGGCTGGTACTTCCTGTATATAAGTGTTCCTTGTTACATTGCAAACGTAGCGTTATTTAAGTTACTAGAAGTCCTGGACCTTGATCATTGTTATTTTTATCTTACCCTCTCCGACTCTGATTTCCAGCACACACAAGTTTCCTATAATAGACTTCATAGGAAACATTCTCCTATCCGTCGTTCAAAGCTCCTTGCTTTTGTTAAAACAACGAAAACATTTTGGCAATTAACAAATTCGCTAAGAATCCAAACGTGACCTAGAGTTTTACTTGGGAAACGGAGGATTCATTCGAAAGCGAAACAATCACAGTTGTCTTCACAGGTTTCCTCTAAAATTAAATTCCGGGACGAAATTTCCTAAAGTAGGTGAGACTGTGACACTTGTGACACTACGATCATCAATCAAATACCAAACCAATGAAATATTGTGTTTAATACTTTGGATTTGTATAAATATGTGTATCATTTGCACATATCAATTCTTGTTCGATTTTGAGCTATAAATCGCTTTCTGGAAGGTTATACGCGAACTGATGCGTAAACGTAATCAGTTTTACGCAATAAACACTCCGGAATAGTGACACAAGTTTAACACACCTTAAATAACCTTTACATAACTTAGAAATAAGTTTTGAAGGGTTTGGTATGGCAAAAACAAGTTTATTCGCTCACAGAGACTATTTGCGTCAAACTGCAAAAGTCTGCCTTTTCTTAAGGTAACGTACAGTCCGGAACATGATCATAAGAAAACATACCATAAATAACCTAAACATAGCTTAGAAATAAGCTTTGAACGGTTCATTGTGCAAAAATATGCTTATTTAATCTTACAGGGACTAAAAGTGTCAAAAACAGCGTAAGTTTGCATTTACGTGCATATCTTACGTTCTGACCACATCTGGACAACCAAAATTTTTGTAGACACTAAAATATTTTTATTTTAGTTATCGGCATGCAAAAATACCATTCGTCGCTTAATTTGGATCATTTTCGCGTCTGTTCAAGTTTCGTCGTAATTAGATGAATAACGTGACCGTACGACCAAACGAACCAACATCCGGAACTTTTCCAAGCATGTTTTGAGTCCTCTATACTTTGACCCCCTTGTAGAGCCTTGAAAATGGCGTAACGGGGGGTTAAAAGTGCCAAAACTGAGGTTATGCACGTGTAGGGACCAAAACTGTCAAAAGTGAAACTTGTGCTGAACTGAAGGGAGTTCGCGGGCCGCGTAGACCTGCCCTCATTCCTACATGGGGCGTGATAGAAGGCCCAGAACCAGAAACATGTTTTTCAGCAATATGTTGCAACTTCAGGGGCTGTTCTTGCAAATTCTTTGTGTAATGGCCAAGTTAACACCTCTCCAAGGCATATTAGCTGGCCTTTAGTGATTTCTTCCTTGATGGCCAAACAAACACTTCAGATGATCTCTTTCATCATCCACAAGTATAAATAGCCATGCTCTTTCATTTGTTTCCTCACCCTTGATCTGATTTTCTCTAAGTTGTGGTTTATAACTTCATACCTGAGAATTTTAAGATCAAGTTCTCCCTAGCTTGGACCCTTTGTAAGCTTCTTTCGTTCTTTTATCGTTTTTCTAGCGTGAAAGTCAAACAATGTTTGACTTTTAGCTTTGACCAGTCAATGGTCAACACAAAGTTCGTTTGAACTTTGTAACGTGATTGTAATCACGATGGTTATAATCCTTAGCGATTATACCAACTGATTACCACGTTAAATAGGTCTAGTGACGAGTCAAAGTTTCGGTCAAAATGCATTTTAGCACGCATTCTGCAACGGAACTATTTTAGGTATCAAAACACTTTGTTTTGATACCAAATGAGTTTTTCTAAGTTAGTTAAACATGTTTTAACATGTTTAACTCGTCACTATTTGTTTAGTGCTTGTTTAGGGTCGTAAGTTAAGCGGTCTAAACAACCGCTTAGACGTTCGAACCCGATCCGTTTGCTCGATCATTAGGATTCGACCAAGCATGTTTAGTGATCATAGTTGCATAGGGAATAACCTCTGAGGTTATACCTTATGATCACATAGGATTGGTTAGTTATTTGTTAAGTAGCTTGTATGCCCATAGGAAATGACTAAAACACCCCTTTTGAAACATAAATCCGTATTCTGCATATGTGAACATGTTTTTGACATATAATATGATTTAGTAACATGTTTAGGGATAATTGGGCATGTAAGACTTGACATAGCACATAGTTAACCATCCGACCTTAGTTTTACGCAAACGACGCGTTATAGTAGCTTATACTACCATAATGGGTCGAAACGGGTCAAAAGCACTTAGGTAGACTTCCAAATCAAAATGTTAGGTCTATTAAATGATGCCATATGAGTTCCAATACTCATTTGATTTATAGAACTTCATTCTATCCTATCTCCCGATTTAGGATCCGATTGTTTAATATAGTGATTCCATACTAGGTGCCACTTGATTCCTTGATTTCCCGAGCTTCATTAGGACACTTAATCAAGGATACTTGCAATCTCAAATGAGTACATAGTTCCCCTCTTTTACCGTTTTAAACTGTTTTGGGGTGAAACATGTGTGCCTATTTGTTATTTTCATGATTTCAACTATATGGTTATACATGTTAGTACTTATCTTTTGACGAATTGAACAATTATCTATGGTTTAAACACAAATTTTCAAAGATTTTAAAACTAATTGTTGGATTGTACTTTCTTTATACATTCCCAAAGGCCGATTGGTAGTATGATATAGCGCTATAGGACTAGACACCCCATTCCTGTTGTATGGAATGTCAGAAACCAAATTTTAACCAAATAGAATTGCCTTTGTGGTATTTCTATAGTTTCCAAGGTGTAGTTTGATACACTAAGGCTTGAATGAATACTAAATCACAGTTTCTTTTGTATATTTTGATATACTACCAAAGTACAGTTTGATTTGCTCTCAAATGTGATATTATCCAAAGTATATTTTTGATATACTATGTACAAAATCCAACATATGTTTTAATATACTAGATTATTATCAAAACCAAAGCATAGTTGATATGCTATTATCAAAACCAAAGCATAGTTGATATGTTATTTTCAAAACCAAAACATAGTTGATATGTTATTTTCAAAACCAAAACATAGTTGATATGTTATTCTCAAAACCAAAGCATAATTGATATGCTATCTTTCAAAACCAAAGTATATTTGTGATATACTACCAAATCTATTATTTCAGTAACAAAAGTATATTTTGATACACTATACGTTTAACTATTTCCAAAACCAAAGTATATTTTTGTATATACTACAACCTTTTATCAAAACAATGCATTTTTAGAAACAAAACTTTTACAAGGATTCATGGCTACTTTTGTAAAACATAAAACCTTTTTCTTATATTAACTAAAGTCATGAATCTAAATCAACAAAACCTATGTTACTCACAGGCATTTTTATGCTGACGTACCTATTTTCACATATGTTTTAGGTGCTGCTATGTGATGATTGTTGATGCATGCTATACATAGGATGGACTCGTGCCTTAGTGACTTTAAAATTTGAAAGATAATATTTGTATTTATCTGAATTGTAATAAAACAATGAGTTCAATAATCAATAAAACAAAACAATTTAATCCATGGTTGTGAAACAATGATTCTGTTACAACACTCCCCGACGTTTCGGCCACGATTTGTTGTTTTACGTGGTCGGGGTGTGACACCATGCTTTCAAGCATATCATTTTCTTTTATAAAAATCAACACAATCAATTCATAATCATCAACAAACAACCTTTACTTACCAATTTTTGCCAAAAACAAGTAATAACTACTACTTCATGAACTTGAATATTTGTAAAAATTTGTAGTAACTTACTAGTGTTCTTAGTAAGTCTTGTTACCCTTTAAAATATGATTAGTTCTTTAAAAACTTCATGTTTAAAGAAGTTAGATGTTTACAACTTCTTGTCACATTTTCTAAAAATGTTTCCTTATGAATTTTTCTTGTTTCACAAGTGTTTCTACACTTGTTTAACCACTAAAAATAGAGTTTGTTTTTGTAAGAACCAAGATTTAATAAAAATTATATTTTTGACTTGGTTTCTTTGAAAGACCATTCATAAATCCTTAGATCTACAAGTGTTACTACTCACTTGATCATTATTTTTTAAGAAAACCATTTAGTCATTCAAGTTCATGATTCATATGTGGATGATCTATCATCCTACCATATTTCTTCTTTCTCATCTTGCTATATTATGTTTTTAATCATGATCTAGCAAGATGTTATGATGATCAGCATCATTTCTACAAATAATCAATGATCAACAAGCATAACAACTCATATTTATCAAGATTACTTCATTAAACATGCTTATGTTCAAGTTTCATTCTTATGTATCTTAATGTTCTTCAAGATTATGATTATGATTCTTCTTTAACCACTTAAAATAGAAGTAATAAAACAAGATCAAGACTCTTACCACTAGCACAAGGCTAGGGATGATTCAAGTGTAGAAAACAAGTGGATAAAAGCAAATAAGAGGGTCCTTGAACTTCCGAAAGCTCCTAGCTTCCTTATATGCCTTCTTACACCTTTGTATACATGTAGAATGAATGGACGATGATTGAAGATGATGGATGGATGTGGAGGGTTCTTGGCCGTGAGCTTATGGGGGGAGGAAGAAGAAGTTGTGGTGTGAAGTAGGTTGTGAATTATGAGGAGTCATGAGCCCTTAAGTCCTTCTTATAATCCATTTCACAAAATCTTCCATTAGATATTATGTTTAGGAAAGTGTAGGCAAGATCTAATAAATTATCACAATAAAATCTTCAGTGGGCCATGCTTAGTTGGCCGATTATAGGTGGGGGGAGGGGGTTTAGACTAGGTTTCAACCATTTAGTTAGTTATTAGGTTAAAATCCAAGTATTAGTTAGGATTTAGTTATTAGATATTTTTATGGGGTGTTATGATGTTCGGGGATCATAACTAGCTTGGTAATGCTAAAACAATGCATCTAGTGTAAATTTGATGTTTCGGGTAGTGTCTGGTTGTTCGGTTGGTTACTGGTTCGTTAAAGTGCTAAACTTTGCAGTTTAGTGTGCTTTATGTATCGTTTTGTGACACTTTTGATTCCCGACACTTAGGAAAGTATTCAGGACCATTTAAGCTTGTTTCTGCATGATGTAGTTATGTTTAAATGCTGAATTTGCTGATTTTCTGCAGAATTCTGCAGTTTATGTAAGTTTTAGGCACTTTCCGGCACTTAAACTACCACTAGGAAGACAGTTTTGTGATCCTTACTTTCCTACACACTATACTAGAGTCATACTTAGTTTCTGGTTCATTCTGCATCTCAATGCACTGTTTGTCTAAGTGCTGGGTTCTGTCACATTATCCTGATTTATCAGATAACTGTGCTAACTACACTTAATGCATCATTTGTGGCAATATAACTTTCATGCAGTAATGATATGACATTAAACAATGTATGATGCACATGTATGTATATGGCAGTAATCAGAAAGCAGTTAATTGCAATTCAGCACGGTCATTAAGCACTAATCATGGTTAATTAACTGTACGGATATCTGGATTTTTGACAGTTGTCACAGTCTTGGCGTTATTTTACTGTCTATATAAAATAAAAGATTTTCACCATTCATATCTCTACGGTCTATATAGAGATATGTTGGCTACCTGGTCTGGGGGTTTAGGTAATGGTTTGGTAAGGTTCTTGCCTTTTTCAGTGTATAAATCCTGCAAGGACCTGGGTCAAGCGTACTAGGACCTCCTTCAATACCCACTGGTATTGGATGGCGGGGGTGCGAATAGCTTGATCCCCTCATATGTAAACTACTATTAATACATTAACCCGGCTACTTGGGATTGTATCCCTGCTGACGCATACCACTTAGCCGAGGGTAACGTCGCCTTCAAAAGAGGGGCCTACCACTATACGCATTAATAACTTAATTAATTATCTTTCAATATTCTGACCCTTTGGGATTGTATCCTTGCTAACACAAACCACTGGGTTGAGGGTAACGTCACCTTCAAAAGAGTGAAAAAGTGCGGAAATTATCAAAGGTTACGTTAAAGGCGAGTCGGATCCAAGTGATTCATCTTGTCTATCTGTTTTTATTTTATTTTTATTTTTCAGCATTTTAGTTTTTATTTTCATGTTTAAAACCTTTTATAAAAATTTTGATTTGGTTAGACGTTGAGGATAAACCGGTACTAAAAGCTCTTGTGTCCTTGGACGACCTCGGTATCTTACCAACGCTATACTACGCTCACGATGGGTGCACTTGCCCATGTGTGTGTTTAGTGTTAGTAGAATATCGTGTTTTACAAATTTAAAACTTGACTAATGTGTTAAAAAGGGCTTAAAATATCAATAAAAACATATCACACCCAACACACACCAAGTTTTTGGCGCCGTTGCCGGGGACACAAGGATTTTAAGAAAGTTAGGAATCAACGGCCTAATCGTTTTTTTTATTTTTCTATTTTTTAGGATTTTTCTATATTTTTCAGCTTCTGCAGAGCTCAGCACGGGGCCGTGCCCGCTGAACACACCCCAGTGCCCAATCTTTGGTACTGGCAATCCTGTTTTAAGTCAGAAAGTAGCTGAACACGGGGCCGTGCCCACTGAACACGCCCCCGTGCCCAACTTTCAGATACTGAAAACAGAATCGTAAGATCCTGACGGTTGGTAATTTCTGACACATACATAAGTGATACTGATCCTTTTTTACTTTCGCTCCTCTTATGGTGCGTGGCGTCAAATATGTGGAGGATCTCATGAAGATTTAAAATGTTATTTTTTAAATTACATTCCCCACTATATAGACCCATCATTTTCTTGTAACCTTAGGATGGGTGAAAGTAAAAACAATCCATATCTCTCCCTCGAATGCTCTCAATCATCTCTTCTAGATGATATGATTCTCGAAGAATTATTTCAAATAGAAGAAGTAATTCTCCAATTGATAAGAGAACTTGAGATGGAAATAACTAATTCATCTCAAGACGACGATCAAGGAGAATCATTGAGGTCGCATTCGGATTATAACAACATCGTTGCTCCCGAAATAACCTCTAACTCTTGTGAGGACTTGAGCGATAGTCGTCCCTGTGTAGATTGTGTCGTGAAGGACTCCCCATCGATCTCCGCCGATGCATACATAGACCTGAGCGATTCGACATATACCTTCTTTAACAAGAGCCCGGATAAGGATAATAAAGGTTGGTCTCGCCCACCAGTGTTTAGCTTAGGATTCACCCTTTCCGATAACCTCTTGCGTTCTTATCTAAAACTAGGGCAACTTAGGTATCTCAGGCACTTCGGTGTTGTTCCGTCTAGTAAGGAACCACCCGATCCAGATAAATTACTTAAAATAAGAAAAAAACTTCATAAAAACCTCTAGCCACGGGGCCGTGTCCAGGTCAACACGCCCCCGTGCCCGCCTGAAGATTCTTGTCTGACTGTAGGTCAGAATACGGACAAAAAGTGTCAGATTCTTGTCTGACCACGGGGCTGTGTCCAGCCAACACGGGGCCGTGTTCAGCGTGCTGTCGTTTTCTATAAATGCAGCAAGATTCCTACACTCTTGGACCCATTCCAAAGTCAAATATCTAGTGGGATCTTCACATATACCCTACTAGGTTATTTCCCGGGATTGCTTCCCGGGCTCGGGAAACTTAGTTATATTAATTAATATTTGTTTTTAATACGACCTCCTTACATCAAGCATCTCATTGGATTCAACAACAATGTCTTCAAATCACCGGAATAGATCATGAACCCATATTAGAGGTCAAACAAAAGCACAACAGAACCACATGAATAACATCATTTCCACTTTTACTTCAATGCACTTACATGATCGGGTGATTTGGTATTTTGTAAAAATGTTTGTTCTTGTACTTCTTTACAAAATTACATAGAATTCAAGAAAACAAAACAATGAATTAAACAGATGTTGAGTTATTCAAAGCTCCGTTGAATACTAAATGAGATGTTGACCAAAATTCAAACAGATTTTCAACAAAATTCAATTAGATATTGACCTTAAACAGATGTTTGGTTTAAGGCCAAACATCTGTTTAAGGTCAAACATCTGTTTAAGTCCAAATATCTAATATAGAAGGCCAAACATCTGTTTATGGCCAAACATTTGTTTAACGTCAAACATCTGTTTATGGCCAAACATCTGTTTAAGGTCAAACAACTATTTAAGTCCAAACATCTGATATAGAAGGCCAAACATCTGTTTAAGGCCAAATATATGTTTAAGCCTGAACAGATGTTTAACTTAATCAGATCTATTCTCACACTGTTTTCCTCTTCAAAACACTGTTCAACCTAACATGGGTTTCCATCAACTGTTGACCAAAAGGCAAACAGATGTTCAAACCACTGTTTGTTATTGTACTTCTTTACAAAATTACATAGAATTCAAGAAAACGAAATAATGACTTAAAGAACTATAATTTAACACATAATCTAATCGGGCAAAGCAATCTATTATCTGACAATTCCCTAATTATTACAACATGAAACACAACATCATCATGCCAAATACAGTCATATATATCCATCCATTATTCTTGTCACACCTTGACCGCGTTAAAACAACAAACCGTGGCGGAAATGTCGGGGAGTATCGTAACAGAATCATTGTTTCACAACACATGGATAAAAGTTCTGTTTTATTGAATTAAGTGTATTACATTACATCAAAATTAGAATCAAAACATGAACAAATAGACATTCATTGTTATTAAGTCACTAAGGCCTCGTCCTTTCCTATGCGAGCATGCACCAAAATCATCATCAAACATCACCAACTATGGTACCTGAAACACATGTGAAAATACGTCAGCATAAAAATGCCGGCGAATACATAGGTTTTCTGTGAGTGTCAGATTCATGGCTCGTTTATATTTTGAAAATAACTTGAACACCTTTGTTAATTGATTATTAGAAAACCGAGTTTTGTAAAATGTTTATAATGTAAATTGAAATAACCAAGTCCAAAACAGATTTGTTTTATAAAACCTCGATGCCATGAATCTTAACTCCAAAACATTTGTTTAAGTGAAACCAAATTGTAAATTGTTTTTGAAATAAAACTCGAACGGTTTATATTATTGGAAAACCTCATATATAACTTTTTTTATAACCTTTGGCCAAGTGATCTAGATAACGCAATGAGATATAATGTGTTAAAAGCACTTATATATAGGAAGTACCAGCGGCGTATCCACCATGATTTTAACACATTACACCCGCCCCGTTACCTAATCACTTCCCTAACTCAACGGTTCAAACAGTTTCAAACGGTTCACATCAATCAATCAATTCGAAATGGTTCACATAAATCAAACAGTTCCAAACGGTTTCAACAGTCCAAATAATTCACATAGATCAAACAGCTTCAAACGGTTCAAACATTTCAAAATGTAAAACAATGTGTCCATATGCTGGATGAGCATATGCAACAAAATGTAATATATAAAAATCAACGTGCTAGCATGCTAAGTGAACATACATAGCAAAACATAATGAAATCATGTACTATATGCGTACTAATGAACATAGCAAGTATATGATATAAAAGCATGAAAAGCACGAAAATAACAAGTAGGCACATGTGTTCCACCCCAAAATGTTTGAAAATAGTAAAAGAGGGGACTATGTTCTCACTTGAGGATGCTTAGAAGTCTTGAACAAAAACCAAGCAAAGCTAGAAGGATCACGGAAATCAAACGACACCTAAAATAGGTAACTACATTAATAACCGGACCTAAAACGGGAGATCGGATAGGATGAGGTTTTGTAAACCAAATGAGTATTGGAACTCATATGACATGGTTTAACAAAGCCTACATACTAAGTCGAATCCTAACCTAAGTGCTTACGACCCATTACGACCCGTTTAGGTAGCTTACGCTACTTTAACATGGCGTTCGCGTAAAACGCGTTCGGACCGCTTAACTAGTCCTATGACAAGTATTATATGCCTTAACAAGTCTAATAATGTTTCCTAATCAGTTTAGATGTCAAAATTTAGGTTACATATTCTTAAAATGAATTTATGCGCAAAAAGGACATTTTGGTCATTTTCCTAAGGCATATAAACTACCTATCATACAACTAACTAAACGAAGTGACCATAAGGTATAACCTAGGAAGGTTATTCCCTATACAACTATGGTCACTAAACATGCTTGGTCGGATCCTATTGATCGACCAAACGGGTTGGGTTCGAAAGTCTAAGCGGTTGTTTAGACCGCTTATCTTACGAACCTATACAAGCACTAATCTAAAAGTGACGAGTTAAACATGTTTAACAAGGTTTGAAAACAAGTTTGATATAAAAAAACGGTTTTGATACCCAAGAATAGTTTGGTTGCAAAATACGCGAGAATACGCATTTTGACCGAAACTATGACTTGTCACTATGCCTAAATAACGTGGTAATCAGTAGGTATAGTCACAAGAGACTATAACCATCTTGATTACGCTCATGTTACGAAGTCCAAACGAACTTCGTGTTGACCATTGACTGGTCAAAGCAGAAAGTCAAATGCAGTTTGACTTTCGTGCTTAAAAATGCATAAAAGCATGAAAGAATACTTACAAAGGGTCCAATCAAGGAAATCTTGATTCAACTTGGTCAGGTATGAAGTGTTAAACCCCAACTTAGAGCTATTTAAATCAGATACTAAGGAATGAGGATGAGGGCGATGGGTATTTATAGAAAACCTATAACCGTTAGGATCGTTCCTCGCAAAATGTGCTTCGATCTTGACCCTCCATGTGGGCACATGGTTTTGGAATACTAGGGGTGTCCAAAAACCATCAAACGGTATTGCAAATGTTACAAAATAGACCCTAAACTTCAATTCGGTTGCTGAAAATAGACCTGCCATTGCTGAAACTTGATATTCTGCACAGATAGGGTGGTGGCGTGCCGCTAGGGGTGTTCAAAACTTTCCGTATCCGAAAATCCAATCTGAAATATCCGATATCCGAATCCGAAATATCCGAAAAATTGGATATCCGAAATTCGGATAACCGAATTTTTCGGATTCAGATAGTGATTTTCAAAATTTTCGGATATCCGAAATATTAATTTTCATTTTTTTCGGATATCTGAATATATGAAAATATCCAAAGTATCCGAAAATATCCGAAAAATATTATCTTACGACCCTATACAAGCACTAATCTAAAAGTAACGAGTTAAACATGTTTAACAAGGTTTGAAAACAAGTTTGATATAAAAAAACGGTTTTGATACCCAAGAATAGTTTGGTTGCAAAATACGCGAGAATACGCATTTTGACCGAAACTATGACTTGTCACTATGCCTAAATAACATGGTAATCGGTAGGTATAGTCACAAGAGACTATAACCATCTTGATTACGCTCATGTTACGAAGTCCAAACGAACTTCGTGTTGACCATTGACTGGTCAAAGCAGAAAGTCAAATGCAGTTTGACTTTCATGCTTAAAAATGCATAAAAGCATGAAAGAATACTTACAAAGGGTCCAATCAAGGAAATCTTGATTCAACTTGCTCAGGTATGAAGTGTTAAACCCCAACTTAGAGCTATTTAAATCAGATACTAAGGAATGAGGATGAGGGCGATGGGTATTTATAGAAAACCTATAACCGTTAGGATCGTTCCTCGCAAAATGTGCTTCGATCTTGACCCTCCATGTGGGCACATGGTTTTGGAATACTAGGGGTGTCCAAACACCATCAAACGGTATTGCAAATGTTACAAAATAGACCCTAAACTTCAATTCGGTTGCTGAAAATAGACCTGCCATTGCTGAAACTTGATATTCTGCACAGATAGGGTGGTGGCGTGCCGCTAGGGGTGTTCAAAACTATCCGTATCCGAAAATCCAATCTGAAATATCCGATATCCGAATCCGAAATATCCGAAAAATTGGATATCCGAAATTCGGATAACCGAATTTTTCGGATTCAGATAGTGATTTTCAAAATTTTCGGATATCCGAAATATTCATTTTCATTTTTTTCGGATATCCGAATATATGAAAATATCCAAAGTATCCGAAAATATCCGAAAAATATCCGAAAATATCCGAAAAATATCCGAAAACTTATATTCGGATATCCGAAACTATCCAAAATATCCCTTTCTGAATATGAAAAAATAAAAACTAAATAAAAAGTAGGATTTTCGGATATCCGATTCATTATCCGAATCCGTATCCGAAACTTCGGATACTGATTCGGATAGTGAAATGTGGTATCCGAAAATTTCGGATATCTGGTTTTGAACACCACTACGTGCCACCACAGCCAACCCAGATAGTGGTGGCATGACGCCACCACATGCCCAGTTCCAGAAAGTTTGCCAAAATGGCATAAATGGTCCCTGCAACACTTTTAAGCCGTTTTCGATGCGTTTAAACCCCGTTAACCCCATTTCAAGGCTCTAAAATGAAGTTAAAGTATAGGGAACTTAAAATATGCTCAAAAACATCTTGGATGTCGGTTCGTTTGGTCGCGTTGTTTGGTTAATTACGACGAAACACGAACGGACGCGAAAAACGATCCAAATTAAGCAACAAATGGAATTTTATCATGCCAATCACTAAAATAAAATATTTTAATGATTACATAAATTTTGGATGTCCGGATATATTCAGAATGTAAGATATGCGTGAAAATGCAAACTTATGCACTTTTGACGCTTTTAGTCCCTATTGATCAAAAAGTTTATTTTTGCGCACCAAACACCTCAAAGCCTATTTCTAAGCTATGTAAAGGATATTTAGGGCATGTTTAACTTATGATCAAGTTCCGGAATGTTCATCATAGTACGAATCGGCATACTTTCACAGTGTTTCTAAATTAGTCCCTGTAAGCGAATAAACTTGATTTCGCCACACCAACCCTTCCAAAACTTATTTCTAAGTGACGTAAAGGTTATTTAAGGTATGTTAAGCCTATGTCACTGTTTCGGAGTGTTTGTTGCATTAAACTGGTTATATTTACGCATCAGTTTGCGTATAACCTTTAAGAAAGCTATTTAAAGCTCGAAATCGAACATGAATTGATATGTGCACATGATACACATATTTATACAAATCCCAAGTATGAAACACAATATTTCATTGATTTAGTATTTTTTTGATGGTCGCTGAGGCATAAGTGTCACAGTCTCCCCTACTTTAGGAAATTTCATCCCGAAATTTATTCGTAGGAGTCTGTCTGTGACTTTGTGTTAAATAACCATCAAAGATATGCAGGGCATCTTCAGAAACGAAAATAAAAATGAACGGATAATCATTTTCTTCAACGGGTATTCTTCAGAAATGGAAATGAAGGAAAAAAAATCAAAAGGATATTAATTTCCCTCAATGGACATTCTTCAGAAGCGAAAATGAAAATGAATGGATAATCATTTTTTTCAACGGGTATTCTTCAGAAATGGGAATGAAGGAATAATCAAACGGATATTCATTTCCTCAACGGACATTCTTCAGAAACGAAAATGAAAATGAACGGATAATTATTTTCTTCAACGGGTATTCTTCAGAAATGGAAATGAAGGAATAATCAACGGATATTCATTTCCTCAACGAACATTCTTCAGAAACGGAAACGAAAATGAAAATGAACGGATAATCATTTTCTTCAGCGGGTATTCTTCAGAAATGGAAATGAAGGAATAATCAAACGGATATTCTTTTCCTCAACGGACATTCTTCAGAAACGAAAATGAAAATGAACGGATAATCATTTTCTTCAACGGGTATTCTTCAGAAATGGAAATGAAGGAATAATCAAACGGATATTCATTTCCTCAATGGACATTCTTTAGAAACGCAAATGAACGGATGGAGTCATTTTCAACTGGTGCTTCATCAGAAATGGAAATGAATAGAATTAACTCTAGACACATGACAAAACTTGTTGTGGTTTCTTTGCACTAAATTCCATAATTATGTATGCATCCATAATTACGTAATTTCTTGCACAGTTCACATAGTTTGTTTTATAATGTGAAAGGGATAGAATTTGAACAAGCTTGAGACAACATTGATTGGATCAACACATAAACACATAAGCACATATTTGTTTTCTTGGTTATTAATTTGTTAAAATTTTGTTATTAATTGTTATTAACTTGTTATCGATTTGAACATGGGTATTCAAGGTATACCAGGAACCCAGTCGATGGACTTCAACGTCCTCAAGAATCTATCTGAAAGATAGGATGATCTTTCAAAAATCCGATTTTTGATTACAAGGAATCATAACATTCGAGTTAAGGTACACAACAATTAAGGACTTACGGAAATACCCTTAGGTACCCTATTAAGGATTTATAGTGGTACTTTGGGTATTTGTCCTGAGTTGTAACTTGCGCCTTGTACTCCGTTTCCTTGGAAGAAACGGGTACTTAGGATTTTCGTGGAAAACGCAAGAGATCAAAAAATGAAAGGATTTTGGGATTAGTCTGATTTTCAAGGATTACGGTTCCTTGATTGTCGGTATTGTAGGGGATATGTTGTTTATACATGCAACCACATAAATACATTGCAACGTAAATAAAAGATTTATTTATAAACAACAACAACTGTTTCATAGACCTTGACAACAAAAGAAAATAATACATAAAGCTTGATTATTTCTAAACAGCGTTGTCTTCCCGTCGGTCAGATGCTCATCCCTGCACTGGATTTTCATTAGCAAGCTTTGGGCAATTTCTTGGGAAATGGCCCATCTCGCCACAGTTGAAGCAAGAACCTGGTAGAAAACGAGCTTGAGTAGGATTATTGCCAGCTTGATTTGGTGCAGCTACAGTTGGGCAAACTCTTGCTGTATGACCAATAAGTCCGCAAATTTGGCATTTGCGGCACTTCACACTAGCATGATGATGAAGGCTACATTGGTTGCACAAGGGTGCTGTTCCGTTGTATGGCTTCCTAGCAGGGGGTTGAGCTGGTTGGGGACAGCTTGATCATTTTGAGCGACCACGACGAAGTTCTGAGAAGCCTTTCACATCTTGGACTTCTTGGAGGACTCAGTCTGCTCATCCTTTGGCTTCGGTTCATCGGTCGGTTTCTTATCACCCTTTCGAAAAAACTTACGTTTCCTGATCTGAGATTCAGTTAAAGTAGCGGATAGCTCAATGTCCTGTCTAACTGTAGTGGGGTTGCTACTAGTAACGATGTCTTGTACTGAGTCAGGGAGGCCATCAATGTACTTTTTTATTGCCTTATCCAACAGCGTAACCATGTTCGGGCATAATAGACTTAACTCCTCATAACGGTCCGTGTAAGCTTGATGCTCACCGCTATCTTGCTTAAGATCATCGAATTCCCTTTCTAATGCCCTGATTTCATGACGAGGACATAATTCCTTCATCATCAGAGCTCGAAGCTCTTCCAATGTTTGAGCCAGTGCTACCTCGGCACCCCTATCTCTCATGACACCATTCCACCATGTTAAAGCTCGTTTCTCAAAAACACTAGATGCGAACTCTACCTTTCGCTCATTTGGACATTGAACGTGTCTGAAGGTGCTCTCTAGACTCTCGAACCATTGCAGAAGTGCAGTCGCTCCTTGAGACCCAGAAAACTTTGATGGCTTGGCAGAGTTGAATGTATTGAAGTTACAGGGGGCATTATTGTTGTTGAGGGCTTGGTTATATTGAACAATGATGTTCAGGATTGCAGCAACCATTTGCTGCGTAATGATAGTTGTCATTTCTTCATTAGGTACCTGATTGTCGAGTCGAGGAGGCATTCTAACAGAGGAAGCATGAGAGAAAACAAGTGAAAAGGCATTGGGTAAGAATAGGATGTTACAATTACCGACCAAAAAAGGCATGGATGATGGTCATTTGTTCGAACCACGAAGCAAACAAACGACACACAAAAGCTGAATCAAGGTAAATAGGTCCTCTTAATGTATCGCGAACACATGCTCGCCTATAAGTGGACACTCACCCCAAGAGTTCCCAGGTAAGAGTGACTGGTCTGATACTGCGGATTTGTACGAACACTGTAGCCTTAGACAGAAAACTCAGGATACAGGCATCCACCCTTCCAGATTGCACATGTTCACATTAATAAGACCCAAACCTTGACAAGATTTTGAAAACTTTGAAGGTTCAAAACCTTATAATAAATCATCCTAGAACAGATGATTGGTTTTCAAAGCAGATTTGAAATTTGTGTTCTTATTGTGGTTGTCACCTAAAGATAGGTGACGGTATTGTTTTATGACTAAACGCAAGTAAACTCGCGTTAGGCTCCTAGGAAGGTTATAGTCTAGGTCAAAGCATTACTAATAACCTAATTCCCTATAACCATGAGCTCTGATACCAACTTTTCTGTCACACCCCGACCGCGTTAAAACAACAAACCGCGGCGGTAACATCGGGGAGTGTCGTAACAGAATCATTGTTTCACAACACATGGATAAAAGTTCTGTTTTATTGAATTAAATGTATTACATTACATCAAAATTAGAAACAAAACATGAACAAATAGACTTTCAATGTTATTAAGTCACTAATGCCTCGTCCGTTCCTATGTGAGCATGCACCAATATCATCATGAAACATCACCAACTGTGGTACCTGAAACACATGTGAAAATACGTCAGCATAAAAATGTCGGCGAATATATAGGTTTTTTGTGAGTGTCAGATTCATGGCTCGTTTATATTCTGAAAATAACTTGAACACCTTTGTTAATTGATAATTAGAAAACCGAGTTTTGTAAAATGTTTGTAATGTAAATTGAAATAACCAAGTCAAAACAGATTTGTTTTATAAAACCTCGATGCCATGAATCTTAACTCCAAAACATTTGTTTAAGTAAACCCATATTGTAAATTGTTTTTGAAATAAAATTCGAACGCTTTATATTATTAGAAAAACCTTGTAATATAACTTTGTTTTGATAACCTTTGCCCAAGTGATCTAGATAACGCAATGAGATATAATGTGTTAAAAGCACTTATATATAGGAAGTACCAGCGGCGTATCCACCATGCTTTTAACACATTACACCAGCCCCGTTACCTAATCACTTCCCTAACTCAACGGTTCAAACAGTTTCAAACGGTTCACATCAATCAATCAATTCCAAACGGTTCACATAAATCAAACAGTTCCAAACGGTTCCAACAGTCCAAATAATTCACATAGATCAAATAGCTTCAAACGGTTCAAACATTTCAAAATGTAAAACAATGTGTCCATATGCTGGATGAGCATATGCAACAAAATGTATTATATAAAAATCAATGTGCTAGCATGCTAAGTGAACTTACATAGCAAAACATAATGAAATCATGTACTATAAGCATACTAATGAACATAGCAAGTATATGATATAAAATCATGAAAAGCACGAAAATAACAAGTAGGCACATGTGTTCCACCCCAAAATGTTTGAAAAACAGTAAAGAGAGGACTATGTACTCACTTAAGAATGCTTAGAAGTCTTGAACAACAACCAAGCAAAGCTAGAGGGATCACGGAAATCAAACGGCACCTAATATAGGTAACTATGTTAATAACCGGACCTAAATCGGAAGATCGGATAGGATGAGGTTTCGTAAACTAAATGAGTATTGGAACTCATGTGATATGGTTTAACAAAGCCTACATACTAAATCGAAACCTATCCTAAGTGCTTACGACCCATTACGACCCGTTTAGGTAGCTTACGCTACTTTAACGCGTCGTTCACGTAAAACGCATTCGAGACGCCTAACTAGTCCTATGACAAGTATTATATGCCTAAACATGTTTAAATATGTTGCATAATCAGCTAAGTGACAAAAATTTAAGTTACATATGCTTAACTATCAATTATGCATGAAAAGGGCATTTTGGTCATTTTACCTAAAGCATATAAACAACCTATCATACAACTAATTAAACGAAGTGACCATAAGGTATAACCTCGGAAGGTTATTCCCTATACAACTATGGTCACAAAATATGTTTGGTCGGATCCTAATGTGTGACAACTATGCTCTGCAATCGATGAACAATGCAAAACAATGTTAATTATCAATAATGTGTTTTGGTGTTACTATATGTGTATTTGTGTTTGATGACTTTACGATTTGATTCGATTTCCGATTTCAAGCTTTAAATCGCTTTCTTGAAAGTTATACGCAAACTGGTGCGTAAACGCAGTCAGTTTAACGTGACAAACACTCTGGAATAGTGACATAGGCTTAACATACCTAAAATAACCTTTACATAACTTAGAAATAAGTTTTGGATGGTTTGGTGTGTTGAAAACAAGTCTATTCGATCGTAGGGACTATTTGTGTCAAACTGCGAAACTATACCGATTCGTATGGTATCGAAGAGTCCAGAACTTGATCATAAGCTAAACATACCATATATAACCTAAACATAGCTTAGACATAAGCTTTGAGGGGTTCGGTGTGCGAAAACATGCTTATTTGATCTTACAGGGACCAAAAGTGTCAAAAATGGCGTAAGTTTGCATTTTCGCGCATATCTTACGTTCTGACCACATCTGGACACCCAAAATTTTTTTACACACTAAAATATTTTTATTTTAGTGATCGGCATGCAAAAAATTCCATCCGTCACTTAATTTGGATCGTTTTCGCGTCCGTTTGAGTTTCGTCGTAATTTAATGAACAACGCGACCGTACGACCAAACGAGCCGACATCCGAGAGTTTTCTGAGCACATTTTGAGTCCTCTAAACTTTATTGACCTTGTAGAGCCTTGAAAATGGCTTAACGGGGGTCAAAAGGGCCTGAAATAAGCTTAAACCAAGTGTAGGGGCCTGAACTATCAATTTTGAAACTTTGGCTGATCTGGGAGGGTCATACCGGCCGCGTAAGCCTGGCCCTCTGCCATACGCGGGCCGCCTGAAGTCCCCAGCGACCAGAAACTTAAAAATCAGCTGCTGTTTGATAGTTCAGGGGCTGTTCTTGTAAGATCTTTGTGTGGTAGCCAAGTTATCACCTCTCCAAGGCTTTGTACCTGCTTGTGACAATTGTAGGGCCTTGATTCTTGCTTGGAGGTTACACAAACATGTGTAATGATCTTGTGAGTTTGCATCAAGTATAAATAGCCAAGCACTTTCACTTGTTCATTGCTCATTCCTCTCTTCTCTTCTCTACAATCTGATTTGGAGCTTCCTTCAAGCTTGGAATTCTTATTCTCTGGTTTTCCTATTATATTCTTTCTAGCTTTGGACTATTGTAAGTATTCTTTCATGCTTATTCTTTATGTTTAAGCAGAAAGTCAAACAGTTTGACTTTCGGTTTTGACCATCAATTGGTCAAGTCAAAATTCAATTGAACTTTGCAACGTGATTGTAATCACGATGGTTATAATCCTTAGCGATTATACCAACTGATTACCATGTTAACTAGGCATAGTGACGAGTCAAAGTTTCGGTCAAAATGCGTTTTAGCACGCATTTTGCAACAGAACTATTTACGGGAATTAAAACCCATTGTTTTGATACCAAATCAGTTTTATAAGTTAGTTAAACATGTTTTGACATGTTTAACTTGTCACTATTAGTTTAGTGCTTGTTTAGGGTCGTAAGTTAAGCGGTCTAAACAACCGCTTAGACTTTCGAACCCGACCCGTTTGGTCGATCTTTAGGATCTGATCCAGCTTGATTAGTGATCATAGTTGCAAAGGGAATAACCACTGAGGTTATAACTTATGATCACATAGGATAGGTTAGTTATTTGTTAAGTAGCTTGTATGCCCATAGGAAATGACCAAAACGCCCTTTTGAAGCTTAAATCTGTATTTTACATATGTGAATAAGTTTTTGACATCTAAACTGATATGGTAACATAATTAGGCATAATTGGGCATGTAAGACTTGACATAGCACATAGTTAACCATCCGAACATAGTTTTGCACGAACGACGCGTTAAAGTAGCATAAGCTACCTTAATAGGTCGTAACGTGTCGAAAGCACTTAGGCTAAGTTCCGAGCTAGGATGTAGGCTTTGTTAAACCATATCACATGAGTTCCAACACTCATTTGGTTTACAAGACCTCAACTATCCGATCTTCCGATTTAGGTGTTGATTTATTTACTAGTAATCCGATCACTAGGTACCACTTGAATTTCCTTGGTTTGTCTGAGCTTCGCTAAGTTCTTTAGATCAAGGATATCCTATCATTCAATGAGAGTACATAGTTCCCCTATTTTACTGTTTTCAATTGTTTTGGGGTGATTCATATGTATTAAAACGATTTTCAATATTTTAAATGATGATTTCAAAAACTATTATGATGGTTTATATTAAACTAATAACGATTTCGATAATGTGAACGAACTTGTTGGTTGTAATTATATAACGAATGACATTCATTAGCATTGATCAAGCCGACCAGTATTAGGTTATGGTACCATAGGATCTGACAAATCCCGTTATCAGACTACACCCATGGTTATGTGTGGGGGTTATGTAGGTAACGACCGAATCCGATGATTGTTAACTTACCCTTTGGTGGTTTGTTAATGCGATAGATGAGGTAGTCGAGTCACGAAGGTTTGAATGTTATTAGAGAGATGACCAAAAGTAGTTTCACAATTAAAAAAACGATTTTGGGACGAATTAAATGATTTGGAACGACTTAAACGAGATAAAATGATTTGGAACGACTTAAACGAGATAAAACGAGTTGAACGAACGATTGGTTTGGGTTGTGATTAGGTAATGGGATGGGTGTAACATGATAAAAGCATGGTAGATACGCCGCTGGTACATCTTATATATAAGTGCCTTTATCATATTACATTTCATGTCATTATTTAGTTCACTTGGGAAACGATTTGAAACTATGTTATACAACGAGGTTTTCGAAATGATATAAACCATACGAGTTTTATTAACGAATTTTAACGAGATGTTTTACGAATTGGTTTACTAAAACAAAAGTCTTTGAGTTAAGAATCATGGCTACGAGATTTTATAAATTATAACCATCTTGATTTGAGTTGGTTAATCATGTTGCAATATTATATACTTTTCAAAACAAGGTTTTCGAGGTATTGCAATATATATAAACGAGCCATGATTCCGATACTCTTATAAAACCTATGTGCTCGCCAGCATTTCTTTGCTGACTTTATTTTTACATATGTTTCAGGTGATGTTGCGTGATGATTGCTAGGAAGCATGTTCACTTAGGATCTGGACGTGGCCTTAATGACATAAAAACGATAGTAGACGATGTTTAATCTGTTTGTTTGGTTTTAAGACAATGTAAATTACTTAATGAATCAATAAAACGAAACATTTGTATCCATGGTTGTGAAATGATGATTCTGTTACAACACTCCCTGACGTTTCCGCCACGGTTTGTTGTTTTAACGTGGTCGGGGTGTGACAGAAGAGTTGGTATCAGAGCCAATGGTTATAGGGAATTAGGTTATTAGTAATGCTTTGACCTAGACTATAACTTTCTAGGACCCCAACGCAAGCTTACTTGTGTTTAGATTTTAAAACAATACCGTCACCTATCCTTAGGTGATAACCACAACGAGAACACAATAACAAATCCGCTTCGAAAATTAATCATCTATCCTTGGATGATTGACTGTAAGGTTTTGAACCCTCTGAATTTTCAAAATCTCTTCAAAGTTTGAGTCTAAATAATGTGAACACGTGCAAATTGGAAGAGTGAATACCTGTACCCTGAGTTTTCTGTCTAAGGCTAGAGTGTTCGTACAAATCCGCAGTATCGGACCATTCACTCTTACCTGGGAACTCTTGGGGTGAGTGTTCACTTATAGGCGAGCATGTCTTCAATGATACATTATATTGACCCATTTACTTTGATTAGTCACTGCGTGTCGTTTGTTTGTTTGAGGTAACAAACGAATGATCACCTTCCTTGTGTTTTGACGATGTTTTCAATACCTCTTTTTGTTTCTCTAATTGTCGACCTCACTCGTTTCTCATGCTTCCTTGTTAGACAATGCCTCCTCGACGCGATGCTCAAACTTTTACTGCTGAGGAAGTTGCAGCCCTTGTCTCTCAGCAAATGGCTGCTGTGCTTCCAGGTGTTGTGACCCAAATCCACGAGCTATACAACAATAACAATAATAACAACAATAACGCGCAGTGTAATTTCAAGAATTTCAATTCTGCTAAGCCGCTTAAGTTTTATGGGTCACAAGGAGCAACTGCACTCCTGCAGTGGTTCGAGAGTATTGAGAGCACATTCTGACATGTGCAGTGTCCGAATGCGCGTAAAGTTGAATTTGCTTCAAGCGTATTTGAGAAGCGAGCTCTTACATGGTGGAACGGAGTGATGCGCGATAGGGGTGTCGAAGTGGCATTAGCACAAACTTGGGAAGAGCTCTGAGCTCTCATGATGAGAGAGTTCTGTCCCCGTCACGAGATTTGAGCTTTGGAATGAGAGTTTGATGATTTAAAGCAAGATGGGGGAGAACACCGTGCCTATACGGATCGATTCGAGGAGCTTAGTTTGTTGTGCCCCACTATGGTTACCCCACTGGAGAAAGCAATCGAGAGGTATATCAATGGTTTACCCGATTCTATTCAGGATATTGTGACCGACGTTAATCCTACTACCGTTCTTCATGCGATTGAGTTGTCGGCTACCCTGACTGAGTCCCAAGTCAGGAAGGGTAAACTCACCCGCAAGGGTGATAAAAAGAAGTCGACCGATTCTGACAAAGAAAAGGGTAAGGGTAAGAAAGGTGAGTTGTCGAAGAAGTCGAGAAAGCGAAAGGGTTCTCAGAACTTTGCTGTCACCAACCAGAACCCTCAGAACCCACCGACTCAACTTCCTACAAAGAAAGCATATGCGGGTACCGCACCTCACTGTGCCCGATGCAACGGTCACCATGTTGCCCAACAGGCCTGTAAACAGTGTACTACGTGTGGTAGACTTGGGCATTTGGCCAATATTTGTCGTATGGGTCAAAATCAGGCTGCCCAGGTTCCAGCTCAAGTTCAGGGGAATGCTGTGAGATTCCCACCTGGTTCGTGTTTCAATTACAGAGAAATGGGTCATTTCCGCAACAACAGCCCGAGATTGGTAAATGCAAATCCGAATGTCAACGCGAACGCGAATGTGAATCCCGCTCGTGGACGAGCATTCAATCTGAATGCGAACGAGTCGAGGGCGGACAACGAGGTTGTTAATGGTACGTTCCTTGTTAACAATCAACTTGCATCTGTTCTTTTTTATTCTGGTGCCGATAGGAATTTTGTTTCGTTATCCTTTGAGCCTTTACTTGCGATACCTAGAACTAAACTAAGGAAACCCTTATCTGTTGAAGTTGTTACTGGTAAACCTCTCGTTCTCAATTCTGTTATTCATGGTTGTCAATTGAACCTCGATAACCATCTTTTTCCCATTGACCTCGTACCGATGTAACTTGGGAGTTTTGACATTATCGTGGGGATGGATTGGTTAACCAAACATCATGCTGAGGTGGTTTGTTTTGATAAGATCATTCGTATTCCTCTTTCGTCTGGTGATGTCCTAGAAGTTCGTGGCGAGAAGCCATCTGGTGGATTGAAACTCATGTCGTGTACGAAAGCCCAGAGTTATTTACGAAAAGGATATGATGCCTTCCTGGCACATGTCACTGAGGAGAAAGGCAAAAGTAAGAGTATTCAGGATATTCCGATTGTTCGGGATTATCCAGAAGTGTTTCCTGATGAACTGCCTGGTTTGCCTCCAGTTCGTCAAGTCGAGTTTCATATTGACCTTGTACCCAATGCCAACCCGATTGCGAAAGCACCTTATCGTCTTGCACCATCTGAGATGCAAGAGTTATCGAAACAGCTTCAAGAATTATCTGATAAAGGATTCATCCGACCAAGTTATTCACCTTGGGGCGCTCCTGTCCTCTTTGTGAAAAAGAAAGATGGATCTTTTCAAATGTCTATCGATTATCGTGAGCTTAATAAGCTTACCATCAAGAATCGATATCCCCTACCTCGAATTGATGACCTCTTTGATCAGCTGCAAGGTGCTACATGTTTCTCCAAGATCGATCTGCGTTCTGGGTATCATCAACTTCGCGTATTCGAAGAAGATATTCCCAAAACTGCTTTCCGAACAAGATATGGGCATTACGAGTTTACTGTCATGCCTTTTGGTTTGACGAATGCCCCAACTATCTTCATGGACTTAATGAATAGGGTCTGTAAACCTTATTTAGACAAGTTCATCATTGTGTTCATCGACGATATTCTCATTTATTCAAAGTCTCAAGCCGAGCACGAGCAACACCTTCGTTTGACTTTAGAACTCCTAAAGAAGGAACAACTTTTTGCTAAATTCTCCAAGTGTGAATTTTGGCTTAAAAAGTTCAGTTCTTGGGTCATATTGTCAACGAGCAGGGTATTCATGTGGATCCATCCAAGATTGTTGCAATTAAGGATTGGAACACACCGACGACGCCTACCGAGATTCGATCTTTTCTTGGTCTTGCTGGATATTATCGTCGTTTCATTTCTAATTTCTCGAAGATTGCGGTTCCACTCACTGCTTTGACTCAAAAGAATAAGCCTTTTGAGTGGGGACCCAAGCAAGAAGAAGCGTTCCAAACGCTGAAACAGAAGCTATGTGATGCTCCTGTTTTATCTTTGCCCGAGGGAAACGATGATTTCGTTGTCTACTGTGATGCGTCCAACTTAAGCCTTGGTTGTGTTCTTATGCAACGAGGTAAATTTATAGCATATGCATCTAGACAATTGAAAGTTCACGAGAAGAACTACACGACTCACGATCTTGAGTTGGGAGCTGTGGTTTTCGCTCTCAAAATCTGGAGACACTATCTTTATGGCACGAAGTGTGTGGTTTTCACAGACCACAAAAGTCTCCAGCACATTCTTAATCAGAAGGAGTTGAACATGAGACAACGACGTTGGGTTGAACTCTTAAACGACTACGATTGTGAGATTCGCTACCATCCTGGTAAGGCGAATGTCATAGCCGATGCGCTAAGTCGAAAGGAGCGAGTCAAGCTTCATTCTGTTCGAACTTTATCTGATCTCCAAACTTGTGTTCTTCAAGCTCAGCAATCTTGTGTTTCACAAAATTTGATGGGTAAGGAATTACCACGTCAACTTGAGCTTAAACTCGAAGCGAAGGACGATGGTTTGCTCTATTTCAAGGATCGTTTGTGTATTCCAAAACAAGACGATCTTCGCACACTAGTGATGGACGAATCTCATAAGTCTCGATATTCTATCCATCCTGGTGCTGATAAAATGTACAAGGATCTTCATACTCAGTACTGGTGGCCTGGTATGAAGAAAGATGTTGCCTTGTATTTGTCGAAATGCCTAACTTGTCTCAAAGTCAAGGCTGAACATCAACGACCTTCTGGTTTTCTTGTACAACCAGAGATACCGGTTTGGAAGTGGGAGAACATTGCGATGGATCTTATCACTAAATTACCGTGTACATCAAAAGGTCACGATGTTATATTTGTTATCGATCGATTAACGAAGTCAGCTCATTTTATTCCGATTCGTGAGGATCTATCTGCTGATAAACTTGCAAAGATTTATGTTGATGAGATTGTATCACGACATGGTGTTCCTTTGGATATCATTTCCGATCATGATGCTCAATTTTCATCTCATTTCTGGAAGACCATGCAATCTGCCACGGGAACCCAACTAAATCTAAGCATTGCTTATCATCCCCAAACAGATGGACAATCTGAGAGAACGATTCAAACTTTGGAGGATATGCTTAGAGCATGCGTGATTGACTTTGGTGGTAATTGGGATTCTCATCTGCCATTGATCGAGTTCTCTTACAACAATAGTTATCATGCTAGCATTAATATGGCACCATTCGAAGCTCTCTACGGTCGAAAATATCGTTCACTTGTTTGTTGGAACGAGACCGGTGAAGCTCAGCTTACTGGACCGGAGCTTGTTCTGGAAACAACAGACAAAATCAAGAAAATTCGCGATAATCTTGTGACAGCTAGATGCCGTCAAAAGAGTTATGCGGATGTGCGACGTAAACCCTTATAATTTCAACTCGGAGACCGTGTACAAGGTGTCACCTTGGAAGGGAGGGGTGAGATTTGGAAAGAAAGGAAAACTTGCACCACGATATGTTGGACCATTTAAGATTGTTGAAAGGGTTGGAAAGGTTGCCTATCGACTAGATCTACCTCCAGAGCTTGGAAATATTCATCCGAATTTTCACGTGTCCATTCTGCGAAAGTGATTAGCTGACGCTGATCTTCACATTCCTCTCGACGAGATCCAAATCGATGAAACGATGCACTTTGTCGAGAAACCTGTGGAGATAGTGGACAGTACATACAAACAGTTGAAGAACAAACGAATTCATTTGGTCAAGATTCGCTGGGAATCTAAACGTGGCCCAGAGTTTACTTGGGAACGTAAGGACCAAATGAAGGCGAAATATCCGCAATTGTTCTCACAAGTTTCCTCTAGTTAAAATTTCGGGACGAAATTTCCTAAAGTACGGGAGACTGTGACAATTGTGCTCTGTAATCGATGAACAATGCAAAACAATGTTAATTATCAATAATGTGTTTTGGTGTTACTATATGTGTATTTGTGTTTGATGATTTTACGATTTGATTCGATTTCCGATTTCAAGCTTTAAATCACTTTCTTGAAAGTTATACGCAAACTGGTGCGTAAACGCAGTCAGTTAACGCGACAAACACTCCAGAATAGTGACATAGGCTTAACATACCTAAAATAAGCTTTACATAACTTAGAAATAAGTTTTGGATGTGACAACCCGCACTAAATCAGGTATCCGTATAACTTAATTAATGATCAATTACTACTTGATTACTGTGCTTGTTTGAACTAGCTGATAAACTGCTACCTGCATACTGATACATGCACTTACTTGCATCATACTTTATTTGCGGTCACTACATTAATTACATACTGAACCCTAGTGACAAACATGATGCACAAAAAGCACAGTAGCACTAAACGGATACACGGCGAACATGCTGATATGACCAGCATCAGGCAGACACTGCCTCTAAGGCCTGTTAAGAGCCTCAAATATTTTGGCTACACTGGTAGTGAGTGTAGGGATATAAGGGTTGTGGTACTGCGTCTCTAGGAATAAGATACAGTGAACGGATGTGCCTAAAACGTACTTTAAGTACAAAACACAGCACTTTAATAATTTAACCAGCTTTTAGCTAACTAATAAAGTGCCAAAACATGAGAAAAATATTACTAGACACTTTCCAAAGTATCGGAAATAAATTGTGTCACTAAAGGTAAAAATCTACGACACTTCAAATATTTATTTAGCACATTAACGGAGTAATATCCAACCGTACAACCGGACTTAACCCGGAACACAAAAATATTGACGTTAACATTATTTTTCTTTTTCTGAGCCAGTTAGGGTCCCCAAATACCCCAACACCCGTTATATTTTATAACACACTAACAACTTAATTTAGACTCTAACTAATCTAACTAGTTACTAAATATCACTAACCTTTATCATTGAAATTCAACCATAACCTACCCCTCCCAACGATTTCGGTTCATATGTGGGGACACCCCACAAGTTTCTTCATTATTTTATTTACATATGTTTAATATCCTTTAGACATAATAACCAATGGTTAGTTTTAATAAATGGTCTATAAGAAGACCCATGAGATCACCTACATTTCATAACCTACACTTCACAAAATTTATCTTTCCCTCCTTTTCTTTCTTGCTTCTGCCGAGAGCATACACTTCCATCCATCCTTTTCTTTCAAATTTGATCAAGCTATTTATATACATTCAAGTGTGAGGGATCACATACGAGGAAGCCCGGTGCTTGCGGATCGTCAAGGACCTCACCTCAACGCTTTTAACCACTCGTTTTTCGACTAGTTTCTTCCCTAGCCTCGAGCTAGTAGTAAGTGACTCTAAACGCCTTTTTGATCTATTCTAAAGTGGTTAATAAGAATTTTGACGGTTGAAATTTATGATCATGTTAGAACAAAATTTAAAGTCTACTAAAATAATATAATCAAGTGGGTAATAGATGAATATTGGTGTAAAAATTATAAAACTTGTCTTGTTATGATTAGTTAGTGTTGTTTTATGCTAGTGTTAGTTCGGATCGTCATCTAACCCGACTAAGTCATGTTCATGGAACGTGACCTAGTGTATGTTATAGTGTGAAAAGTGGTTAGATGAAGACCACTACTACTTATAACCATGAACTTGTGTAAAAACAATTTTTCTTACAAAATGGAGTTCTAAACTAGTAGATCTACGGATCTACAAGTGGTATTTTCAAAGGACCACGCGTCAAGGAAATCATGTTTTCTAAAAGATGGATCTTACAATAATAAGCGTATTTTATAAACCACAAGTGTGTAAACACTTGTGAAATAAAAAGATCTGACAAAGAACTAGTTTTGTCAAAAGTTACAAGAAATTGTAAAGATGGATTTTCTCTAAAAACGAGGTTTTTACGAAATCGGATTATTTACACAAAAGATCCATCAAAAGTAAAGAGACTTATTACTTATTTTTAGACAAATCACAAGTTTGTGTATTTTTACGATTATGTCCATATTTGACTAGTTAAAATGTTGGAAAGTTATTGGAAATTGTTGGGGACAATTGTTGATTTGATTATTAAAAGAAAATGATACGCTTAAAAGCGTGGCCACCTCCAGTTACAGAGGAAACTCTGGCGAAATTTTCCTAAAAACCTAACACTTAAACTTATTTACATTACAAGTGTTAGAATCATTTTCGTCATGCTTTCGAAACATAAATTTCGCCATGACTTATTTACTAAATATTCGGAGGTGGGATTTTCACAAAGATTAACGTGATAAATATATTTGTCACAACACTGTTTATGATTATTTTGTGAAATACATAAATATTATTTTAGAGTGAAAATAATATTTACAAGCGTTAATGAATCCAAAACTTTACGAGCGCTTCCACAAACATATAAGTTACACCGGTAATTACATTACCACAAGATTGATAAAACGTAACTTACGCACATGTATTGTATCCCCCATCCTTGGGAAGAAGAATAACTACCAAGTGTATACGGAACATAAACACGAAATAGTTGTCTAACTATTTCCCAAAGACATAAACTGTAAAGATAAGGCACGGCCGTCCGTCTAATAGAATTAGCACTTGTAGGTCGTTGCACAGCTTACTGTATTGGAGACACTTGGTAGAGACGCGCATTCACTGTGAGTTCATGTCCCCCTTTTCTCTAACTGTTTTCAGTTTACTTAACTGCGGGGGTGAAATACATGTTACTATGATTTACGAGTACTTTACAACGGTATGGTTAGCGTAAGAAGGTGTTATACGATCATGTGAGTGGATAGGAACAACATGGGGACATTAGTCCTCATGGAGGGACCGAGGGACAGGAGCGGTAGATCTATCTGGGTGTAGCGAGCCCAGCCCCCGGCCAAACTAGAAACGGACCGTGGGGTGACTTTGTCCACATACTTTGCCGTGGCGAAATCTGCTAGGTTTGAGTCTCCCTATTTGCACTTCACATATGTCAGTGGCCTTGCAAACCATTGGTGATCACAAGTCCTCTTACACTGCTACATACCACAACTATTTTTATACTCACAAGTGTTTTACATACTCACTTACACATGAACTCGCTCAACATTATTGTTGATTTTTCAACTCACATGTATTTCAGGAAATTAAACGGATCTGGCACGGTATGGAACGTTTTCCGCTGCACTTGTCATGAAGTCATCAGGGTTTAGGGGATGTGTCTCTTTCCTGGACAAGACACAGTCCTTAAACCACGTTTATGCTATGTTATAAGTTGTAATGTCTACTGAACAAGGTTATGGTTGTATGTTAAAACAATGGTACTGTATGTTGTTTTCAAAACTTAATGGATGACTTGCATGGTTTTTAATTCATATAGCTTTGTTATGATTAAGCTATGGTATTAAGAAGTCACACCAAAAGTTAACCATGCTTCCGCAAAGCCAGGGTGTGACAGCTTGGTATCAGAGCTCTGATCATAGCGAACTAGGATTCTTTCTCGAGTCTAAACTATGATCACTAGGGCTCTCACGAAAACATTTTTCTGCATACCACTTAAGTCCAGATCCACAACTTTTTACAAACAAATGTTGAGCACATTTTACTAATTATAGGCTCAGCTTGGAGGGCTGAGGATCGATCTGGAGGATCGAGATGATCAAGGTAGTTGAGCACGTTGGTTTGTTATAGGATCGATCTGGAGGATCGAGGTTTGGTTTAAGTGAAGGATAGAGCAGTCTTGTAGACTGGATGAAATTGGCTAGTAAGACTAGGAGAAGTATGTGATACCTTACTTGGTGACTTATGTGATTAACTGATTATATGATTGATTATTATACGTGTTTGTGTTACAAACGTTATGCTTTCATCAAGTACTAGAAAGATGGGCACTACGAACCCCATGACCATAGTATCAGGCGGCATATTTCAACGAAGCACGAGGTGTACATTTCTGATACTACCGGCACAGACAATGACGACTTTCAGCCCTTTGTGCACTGCCTGAAGTCGTAGCAGAGCCTACTGATGGCCATCTTGTTGGGAATTTGCCACTGGCGGTGATCCCTGCTCCTGTGCCCCTTGCCGCTTAGCTCGTTGTTGATATGCCTCCGACATTGCCTCTAAAGACGATGTCGAACTATTAAGAGGAGGACCCACTTGAGGGCAAGGCCCTCTCGCTACTAGCATTAGACTACTGCATGCGGACGCTCCTGCAGGGGAAACTCATTCCCCTATCCCAGACTCATTTGAGTCTCTGACATCCGCGTCTTCGCACATGCAGGGAATGCAGCACCACTTACACGACGCCGACCCTGATATGGCATCATCAGCTGCACCGGATCCCACACACAGCTTTGAGTTTGATCACGATTATGAGGACAATTCTGTTTTTCCGCCTGGTGTTGATCCAGACCATGACATTGAGTTCATGCACTTAGACCAGCCCTTGGGGGATCCTGTAACCCCTGTGATTGTTGATCCAGCTGATTTTGAGATGGAGTTTTTGATTCAAAGCTAGCCGTTGCCCCTGAGCCAGGTGTTGCTCCTGACCCCGCATTGGAGTATGACCCTGTTCATGCCAATGCACCGGCTGTTGCTCCTTGATTGACCATCTGCTTGGATGAGAGAAAATTTGGGGTAACTGTGCAAGACAATTTATTATTACGGGGGCCCACGTAATAACGATTTGTAGTGCACAGGAATCCTGGTGGACTCTGCAGGCCAAGCTAATAATAACCAAGGCAGTAGGAAATAACTTAAACACAAATGACCTAGGCGATGTAGCCTCGAGTTCATTCTATTACAAGCAACAAGCCAAATTGGCAAGCCTATGTGAAGGCTCAGAAATTTACCTCCCCACTCATACAGTGAGTATATGTGCGTGTGAAATTGGGTGATTACATGATGGCTTATGTTGCTATATATACCTCATAGAAAATTTGAAACAACCCGCTTCACACTATTTCGTCATAAGGGAGTGTCACCCAGACGTGACACAAACACCAGTACGTTACTAAGAACAGAAGACAAGCTGCAAGAACGCATCTCACAGATAAATGCACGACATGAAGCCCTCCACTCTAAGTACAACGATGGCATTACTGGAGATAACCCTCCAACTGGCTGCACCAATAAACAGTTCCTGAACTGCAAGCCTTTAAACTTTGACGGGACAGGAGGCACCGATGCATTTGTTCGTTGGTCCGAAGAGACCAACTCCATTCTAAGAACGAGTAACTGTTCGCCCCAACAGAGTGTTACCTATATCTCGGGGATATTGCTAGATGGCACACTCTCTTATGGAACCTCTAGGTTCAAACCCTTGGCACAGACGCTGCTTATGCACTGAGCTGGGACGAGCTCAAGGAAGCGATTAAGAAGAAATGTTGTTTTAGGACAGAAATTCAGAAACTTGACGTGGAGTCCTGAAATTTGAGAATGGACGAACCAGAGACTCCTGAACATGTCCAGCGATCGCACGACTTGTCTAGGGTCGTCCCCTACTAAGTCATTGATGTAGTATGATATAATGGTGTACTTGTAAGCTTTACATTGTGGTCTCGAATTGTGGCAATACAATCGCAGTATTCTCATCACATGCGATGTTCAATCAATTGTTTATAGCATAAGAGGTTATGTGATTGACTTGTTGATAACATGAGATGTTATGTGTTGGTATTGTTGAATGCATACGTACACTTCACTTGCTATGACCTAACCTATGTGAAACATCTTTTAGAAGATGCCGCCAAGACGCGAAATGCGCATGCCCACCTCTGAGGCAGAACTTAAAGAGATAATTGCTGCAGCTATAGCACAGCACGAGGCCCTACGCTCCGAACCAATCAAAGGTACCTCAGAAAATAACGGTTGTTCCTACTGGCACTTCCTCAACTACAAACCTCCGAAGTTCGACGGCACTGGGGGTGCCATAACTTTTGTAAAATGGATTGAAAGTATGGAATCCATCTTTCGAATGAGTGGCTGTACGCCAGAACAACAGGTCCCATACGTTTCTGAGTTGTTTCAAGATGGAGCTCGATTATGGTGGAATCTTCAGGTTCGAATAATGGGCCTAACTACAGCATACGCGTTAACTTGGGATGAGTTGAAAGGAATGATGCATAAGAAGTATTGCCCCCACACGGAAACCCAGAAGTGGGAAGATGAATTTCGGAGCCTAATGATGGAAGGTCCGAAGGTGTTGGAGTACGTGCAACGACTCCATGATCTGTCACAAATTGTTCCATATCTGGTAAAACCAGAACTGAAGAAATTGGAACAATTCATTTGGGAACTGGCGCCTCAAGTCTTGAGCTTGATGACAGCATCTACGCCACCAACAACCAATGTTGCAAGTATGATGGTTTTGGCACTCGTTACGGAAGCAATTAGACTAGAAAAACTTGCAAACCCTGACAAGAAAACTCAGGTAGAGTCATCTGGAAAGAACAAAAGGAAGCTTACCGAAGATACCCAAATGAACAACAATGAACAAAGATCTATTCGAGGTTGCTTTGACTGCGGGGACAAAGGGCATTTCAAGAAAGATTGCCCTAACAAACAGGCCAGTGATAAGATTTACTTAGAAACCAAACCAAGATGTGCTGAGTGCAAGTGTCACCGTGATGGTGGATGTCAGAAGCCTTGGTACGGGAGGAAAGGACACAACAAGGAAGGTTGTGGGATGAAGAGTTCCATGCAAGGAGAAAGCAGTAACAACGCTCTAGGTGGAAATGGGAAAGGAAATGGCCGAATGATAGGATGCTACCATTGTAAGGAAGTTGGACATTTTAAGAGGGAATGCCTGAAGTTGAAACAAGACCGTGAGAGAAAATCCAACATCGGAGCTTGTGAGGCATGCCAGGATCCAGGTGTGATTTCTGGTACGTTCTCTAACAACCAAAACTTTTGCATCTATTTTTGTTTGATGTGGGTGCCGATTATAGCTTCGTGTTACTAGAATTTAAGAATATACTTGGGCTAGCCGCTAATAAGTTAGACATTCCCTACGCAATCGAATTGGCTAATGGAAAGTTGGTAGAAGCCAATGATGTTATCAGAGGCTGTGTGATTGAATTAGGAGAACGTGAGTTTGCTTTGGATCTACTACCAGTCCAATTGGGAAGTTTCGACGTGGTAGTAGGAATGGATTGGTTATCGGGCAATAAAGCTGAGATAGTTTGCCACGAAAAGGTTGTTCGTATTCCAACCGAGGATGGTGAGACCATTGTTGTTCATGGAGAGAAGCGTGAGACGCCGTTGCGGATTATCAGCTGTTTGAAAGCAAGGAAGTGTTTGCAGAAGGGATGTGTTGCTTTTCTGGCGCACATCGTGGACAAGAAGGCTGCCGAGCCAAGGATCGAAGACATCCCTGTCGTAAGGGAGTATCCCGAAGTCTTCCCAGAAGACTTACCTGGACTGCCACCTCAGAGGCAAGTGGAGTTTCACATTGACTTAGTTCCAGGCGCCGCGCCTGTGGCTAAGGCACCGTACAGACTTGCTCCGTCTGAGATGCAGGAATTGTCGACGCAACTTCAAGAGTTGTTAGACAAGGGTTTTATCCGACCAAGCTTCTCGCCTTGGGGAGCTCCGGTCTTGTTTGTCAAGAAGAAGGACGGAAGTTTCCGCATGTGTATTGACTACAGAGAATTGAACAAGCTGACGATCAAGAACAGGTATCCTCTGCCAAGAATCGACGATCTGTTCGATCAACTTCAAGGTTTAAGCTGTTACTCTAAGATCGATCTTCGATCTGGATACCATCAATTAAGGATACAGGAGGAAAGTATCCCGAAAACAGCCTTCCAAACTCGCTATGGACACTACGAGTTCCTCGTTATGCCATTTGGTTTGACAAACGCGCCTGCGGTATTCATGGATCTAATGAATAGGGTTTGCAAGCCATACCTGGACAAGTTCGTGATTGTATTCATCGACGACATCTTGATTTACTCAAAGACGAAGGCTGAACACGAGCAGCATCTTAGAACCATACTGGAGCTGCTAAAGAAGGAACAGTTGTACGCCAAATTCTCCAAGTGCGAGTTTTGGCTACGCGAAGTCCAGTTTCTCGGACATGTGGTTAATGGGGATGGAATTCATGTTGATCCCACAAAGATCGAGGCAATCAAGAATTGGGAAACGCCTACAACGCCAACCGAGATTCGACAATTCTTGGGTTTGGCTGGCTACTATCGAAGGTTCATCGAGGATTTCTCGAAAATCGCTCAACCTTTGACGCTCCTCACGCAGAAGGACAAGACGTTTGATTGGGGAATCAAACAGGATGAAGCGTTTCAGATATTGAAGGATAAGCTTTGTAACGCGCCAATCTTAGCTCTACCAGAAGGCACTGATGACTTTGTGGTATACTGCGACGCATCGCGTCAAGGATTGGGTTGTGTGTTGATGCAACGCCAAAAGGTCATTGCTTACGCATCACGCCAACTGAAAGTGCATGAAAAGAATTATACCACACACGATTTAGAGCTTGGCGCAGTGGTTTTCGCTTTAAAGATCTGGAGACACTACCTGTATGGTACGAAGTGCACAATCTTCACGGACCACAAAAGCCTACAGCACATATTCAACCAGAAGGAGTTGAATATGAGGAAAAGACGATGGGTTGAATTATTGAACGATTACGACTGCGAGATAAAATATCACCCAGGGAAGGCGAATGTAGTCGCCGATGCCCTAAGTCGTAAGGAAAGGATCAAGCCCATAAGGGTTAGAGCTTTGGAAATGATTATACGAACCGATCTTTCCTTGCGCATTCGTGCTGCACAAAAGGAAGCTCTCAAGGAGGGAAACCTTGAGGAAGAATATCTCCGTGGAATGGAGAAGCTTTTGGTACCAAACGAGGAAGGAACGTTATGTTTTGAGAAAAGGATTTGGGTTCCTCTGTTTGGTGGATTAAGGGAAGTTATTTTCGACGAAGCGCACAAGTCACGGTACTCTATCCACCCTGGATCGGATAAGATGTATCAAGATCTCAAGGATTACTATTGGTGGCCTAGGATGAAAGGCGACGTTGCTGTTTACGTGAGCAAATGTTTAACGTGCGCTAAGGTCAAGGCGGAATACCAGAAGCCTTCGGGACTTCTGCAACAACCTGAAATTCCCAAGTGGAAATGGGAACAAATCTCAATGGATTTTGTTACAAAACTGCCAAGAACGCCAAGAGGCCATGATATGATTTGGGTGATTGTTGACCGCCTAACAAAGTCCGCACACTTTCTGCCAATCAAGGAGAAAGACAGTACTAGTAAACTTGCGGAAATTTACTTGAGAGAGATCGTAGCACGTCATGGAGTGCCTCTCTCGATCATCTCTGATAGAGACGGAAGGTTTGTGTCAAGGATATGGCAATCCTTCCAAGAATCTTTTGGCTCACAATTGAATCTGAGCACTGCGTTCCATCCGCAAACTGACGGCCAGAGCGAGCGAACGATACAAACTTTGGAAGACATGCTGAGGGCATGTGTTATGGATTTAGGCGGTAGCTGGGATAAACACTTACCTTTGGTCGAATTTTCATACAACAACAGCTACCACACCAGTATTGGTGTCGCGCCATTTGAGGCCCTATACGGACGCAAGTGCCGATCACCACTATTTTGGTCTGACGCGGGTGATAGGCAGCTTGCTGGTCCCGAGATCGTCCAAGAGACGACAGACAAGATCGCGCAAATTCTTAAACGCATCGAAGCAGCTCGCCACAGAAAAAAGGCCTATGCGGATCCAAACCGAAAACATGCGGATTTTCAAGTTGGAGAAATGGTTTTACTGAAGGTATCACCCTGGAAAGGGGTGGCACGCTTTGGAAAGCGTGGGAAGTTAAATCCGCGCTACATTGGTCCTTTCAGAATTCTGGAAAGAATTGGGACAGTAGCATACAAGTTGGACCTACCTGCTGAACTAAATGGTGTTCACGATACATTTCATGTATCCAATTTAAAGAAAAGTCCAACTCAAATTGACGTTGCCATTCCTATCGACGAGATTCATATTGACGACTCGCTCCACTTCGTTGAAGAACCTGTTGAGGTCACGGATTGGAAAGTTAACAAGACCCGCCGGAGCAGTGTCAAGCTCGTCAAAGTTCGTTGGAATGCCAGACATGGTCCTGAATTTACCTGGGAACGTGAGGACCGGATGAAAGAGAAATACCCCCACTTATTTCCTAAGAACCCTGCTTCTACAAGCAGAACTTAAATTTCGGGACGAAATTCATTTAACGGGGGGAGAATGTGACAACCCGCACTAAATCAGGTATCCGTATAACTTAATTAATGATCAATTACTACTTGATTACTGTGCTTGTTTGAACTAGCTGATAAACTGCTACCTGCATACTGATACATGCACTTACTTGCATCATACTTTATTTGCGGTCACTACATTAATTACATACTAAACCCTAGTGACAAACATGATGCACAAAAAGCACAGTAGCACTAAACGGATACACGGCGAACATGCTGATATGACCAGCATCAGGCAGACACTGCCTCTAAGGCCTGTTAAGAGCCTCAAATATTTTGGCTACACTGGTAGTGAGTGTAGGGATATAAGGGTTGTGGTACTGCGTCTCTAGGAATAAGATACAGTGAACGGATGTGCCTAAAACGTACTTTAAGTACAAAACACAGCACTTTAATAATTTAACCAGCTTTTAGCTAACTAATAAAGTGCCAAAACATGAGAAAAATATTACTAGACACTTTCCAAAGTATCGGAAATAAATTGTGTCACTAAAGGTAAAAATCTACGACACTTCAAATATTTATTTAGCACATTAACGGAGTAATATCCAACCGTACAACCGGACTTAACCCGGAACACAAAAATATTGACGTTAACATTATTTTTCTTTTTCTGAGCCAGTTAGGGTCCCCAAATACCCCAACACCCGTTATATTTTATAACACACTAACAACTTAATTTAGACTCTAACTAATCTAACTAGTTACTAAATATCACTAACCTTTATCATTGAAATTCAACCATAACCTACCCCTCCCAACGATTTCGGTTCATATGTGGGGACACCCCACAAGTTTCTTCATTATTTTATTTACATATGTTTAATATCCTTTAGACATAATAACCAATGGTTAGTTTTAATAAATGGTCTATAAGAAGACCCATGAGATCACCTACATTTCATAACCTACACTTCACAAAATTTATCTTTCCCTCCTTTTCTTTCTTGCTTCTGCCGAGAGCATACACTTCCATCCATCCTTTTCTTTCAAATTTGATCAAGCTATTTATATACATTCAAGTGTGAGGGATCACATACGAGGAAGCCCGGTGCTTGCGGATCGTCAAGGACCTCACCTCAACGCTTTTAACCACTCGTTTTTCGACTAGTTTCTTCCCTAGCCTCGAGCTAGTAGTAAGTGACTCTAAACGCCTTTTTGATCTATTCTAAAGTGGTTAATAAGAATTTTGACGGTTGAAATTTATGATCATGTTAGAACAAAATTTAAAGTCTACTAAAATAATATAATCAAGTGGGTAATAGATGAATATTGGTGTAAAAATTATAAAACTTGTCTTGTTATGATTAGTTAGTGTTGTTTTATGCTAGTGTTAGTTCGGATCGTCATCTAACCCGACTAAGTCATGTTCATGGAACGTGACCTAGTGTATGTTATAGTGTGAAAAGTGGTTAGATGAAGACCACTACTACTTATAACCATGAACTTGTGTAAAAACAATTTTTCTTACAAAATGGAGTTCTAAACTAGTAGATCTACGGATCTACAAGTGGTATTTTCAAAAGACCACGCATCAAGGAAATCATGTTTTCTAAAAGATGGATCTTACAATAATAAGCGTATTTTATAAACCACAAGTGTGTAAACACTTATGAAATAAAAAGATCCGACAAAGAACTAGTTTTGTCAAAAGTTACTAGAAGTTGTAAAGATGGATTTTCTCTAAAAACGAGGTTTTTACGAAATCGGATTATTTACACAAAAGATCCATCAAAAGTAAAGAGACTTATTACTTATTTTTAGACAAATCACAAGTTTGTGTATTTTTACGATTATGTCCATATTTGACTAGTTAAAATGTTGGAAAGTTATTGGAAATTGTTGGGGACAATTGTTGATTTGATTATTAAAAGAAAATGATACGCTTAAAAGCGTGGCCACCTCCAGTTACAGAGGAAACTCTGGCGAAATTTTCCTAAAAACCTAACACTTAAACTTATTTACATTACAAGTGTTAGAATCATTTTCGTCATGCTTTCGAAACATAAATTTCGCCATGACTTATTTACTAAATATTCGGAGGTGGGATTTTCACAAAGATTAACGTGATAAATATATTTGTCACAACACTGTTTATGATTATTTTGTGAAATACATAAATATTATTTTAGAGTGAAAATAATATTTACAAGCGTTAATGAATCCAAAACTTTACGAGCGCTTCCACAAACATATAAGTTACACCGGTAATTACATTACCACAAGATTGATAAAACGTAACTTACGCACATGTATTGTATCCCCCATCCTTGGGAAGAAGAATAACTACCAAGTGTATACGGAACATAAACACGAAATAGTTGTCTAACTATTTCCCAAAGACATAAACTGTAAAGATAAGGCACGGCCGTCCGTCTAATAGAATTAGCACTTGTAGGTCGTTGCACAGCTTACTGTATTGGAGACACTTGGTAGAGACGCGCATTCACTGTGAGTTCATGTCCCCCTTTTCTCTAACTGTTTTCAGTTTACTTAACTGCGGGGGTGAAATACATGTTACTATGATTTACGAGTACTTTACAACGGTATGGTTAGCGTAAGAAGGTGTTATACGATCATGTGAGTGGATAGGAACAACATGGGGCCATTAGTCCTCATGGAGGGACCGAGGGACAGGAGCGGTAGATCTATCTGGGTGTAGCGAGCCCAGCCCCCGGCCAAACTAGAAACGGACCGTGGGGTGACTTTGTCCACATACTTTGCCGTGGCGAAATCTGCTAGGTTTGAGTCTCCCTATTTGCACTTCACATATGTCAGTGGCCTTGCAAACCATTGGTGATCACAAGTCCTCTTACACTGCTACATACCACAACTATTTTTATACTCACAAGTGTTTTACATACTCACTTACACATGAACTCGCTCAACATTATTGTTGATTTTTCAACTCACATGTATTTCAGGAAATTAAACGGATCTGGCACGGTATGGAACGTTTTCCGCTGCACTTGTCATGAAGTCATCAGGGTTTAGGGGATGTGTCTCTTTCCTGGACAAGACACAGTCCTTAAACCACGTTTATGCTATGTTATAAGTTGTAATGTCTACTGAACAAGGTTATGGTTGTATGTTAAAACAATGGTACTGTATGTTGTTTTCAAAACTTAATGGATGACTTGCATGGTTTTTAATTCATATAGCTTTGTTATGATTAAGCTATGGTATTAAGAAGTCACACCAAAAGTTAACCACACTTCCGCAAAGCCAGGGTGTGACATTGGATGGTTTGGTGTGTTGAAAACAAGTCTATTCGATCGCAGGGACTATTTGTGTCAAACTGCGAAACTATACCTATTCGTATGGTATCGAAGAGTCCAGAACTTGATCATAAGCTAAACATACCATATATAACCTAAACCTAGCTTAGAAATAAGCTTTGAGAGGTTTGGTGTGCGAAAACATGCTTATTTGATCTTACAAGGACTAAAAGTGTCAAAAACGGCGTAAGTTTGCATTTTCGTGCATATCTTATGTTCTGACCACATCTGGACACCCAAAATTTTTGTACACACTAAAATATTTTTATTTTAGTGATCGGCATGCAAAAAATTCCATCCGTCGCTTAATTTGGATCGTTTTCGCGTCTGTTTGAGTTTCGTCGTAATTTAACGAACAACGCGACCGTACGACCAAACGAGCCCACATCCGAGAGTTTTTCAAGCACATTTTGAGTCCTCTAAACTTTATTGACCTTGTAGAGCCTTGAAAATGGCTTAACGGGGGTCAAAAGGGCCTGAAATAAGCTTAAACCAAGTGTAGGGACCTGAACTGTCAATTTTGAAACTTTGGCTGATCTGGGAGGGTCATACCGGCCGCGTAAGCCTGGCTCTCTGCCTTACGCGGGCTGCCTGAAGTCCCCAGTGACCAGAAACTTAAAAATCAGCTATTGTTTGATAGTTCAGGGGCTGTTCTTGTAAGATCTTTGTGTGGTAGCCAAGTTATCACCTCTCCAAGGCTTTGTACCTGCTTGTGACAATTGTAGGGCCTTGATTCCTGCTTGGAGGTTACACAAACATGTGTAATGATCTTGTGAGTTTGCATCAAATATAAATAGCCAAGCACTTTCACTTGTTCATTGTTCATTCCTCTCTTCTCTTCTCAACAATCTGGTTTGGAGCTTCCTTCAAGCTTGGAATTCTTATTCTCTGGTTTTCTTATTATATTCTTTCTAGCTTTGGACTATTGTAAGTCTTCTTTCATGCTTATTCTTTATGTTTAAGCAGAAAGTCAAATTGTTTGGCCAACAGTTTGACTTTCGGTTTTGACCATCAATTGGTCAAGTCAAAGGTTCAATTGAACTTTGCAACGTGATTGTAATCACGATGGTTATAATCCTTAGCGATTATACCTATTGATTACCATGTTAACTAGGCATAGTGACGAGTCAAAATTTTGGTCAAAATGCATTTTAGCACGCATTTTGCAACGAAACTATTTACGGGTATTAAAACCCATTGTTTTGATACCAAATCAGTTTTATAAGTTAGTTAAACATGTTTTGACATGTTTAACTCGTCACTATTAGTTTAGTGCTTGTTTAGGGTCGTAAGTTAAGCGGTCTAAACAACCGCTTAGACTTTCGAACCCGGCCCGTTTGGTCAATCTTTAGGATCCGATCCTGCTTGATTAGTGATCATAGTTGCATAGGGAATAACCACTGAGGTTATACCTTATGATCACATAGGGTTGGTTAGTTATTTGTTAAGTAGCTTGTATGCCCATAGGAAATGACCAAAACGCCCTTTTGAAGCTTAAATCCGTACTTTACATATGTGAACAAGTTTTTGACATCTAAACTGATATGGTAACATAATTAGGCATAATTGGGCATGTAAGACTTGACGTAGCACATAGTTAACCATCCGAACATAGTTTTGCACGAACGACGCGTTAAAGTAGCATAAGCTACCTTAATAGGTCGTAACGGGTCGAAAGCACTTAAGCTAAGTTCTGAGCTAGGATGTAGGCTTTGCTAAACCATATCACATGAGTTCCAACACTCATTTGGTTTACAAGACCTCATTCTATCCGATCTTCCGATTTAGGTGTTGATTTATTTACTAGTAATCCGATCACTAGGTACCACTTGAATTTCCTTGGTTTATCTGAGCTTCGCTAAGTTCTTTAGATCAAGGATATCTTATCATTCAATGTGAGTACATAGTTCCCCTATTTTACTGTTTTCAATTGTTTTGGGGTGATTCATATGTATTAAAACGATTTTCGATATTTTAAACGATGATTTCAAAAACAATTATGATGGTTTATATTAAACTAATAATGATTTCGATAATGTGAATGAACTTGTTGGTTGTAATTAGATAACGAATGACATTCATTAGCATTGATCAAGTCGACCAGTATTAGGTTATGGTACCATAGGATCTGACAAATCCCGTTATCAGACTACACCCATGGTTATGTGTGGGGGTTATGTAGGTAACGACCGAATCTGATGATTGTTAACTTACCCTTTGGTGGTTTGTTAATGCGATAGGCGAGGTAGTCGAGTCACGAAGGTTTGAATGTTATTAGCGAGACGACCAAAAGTAGTTTCACAATTAAAACAAAAACGATTTTGGGATGAATTAAATGATTTGGAACGACTTAAACGAGATAAAACGATTTGGAACGACTTAAACGAGATAAAACGATTTGAAGGAACGATTGGTTTGGGTTGTGATTAGGTAATGGTATGGGTGTAACATGATAAAAGCATCGTAGATACGCCGTTGGTACATCTTATATATAAGTGCCTTTATCATATTACATTTCATGTCATTATTTAGTTCACTTGGGAAACGATTTGAAACTATGTCACACAACGAGGTTTTCGAAATGATATAGACCATACGAGTTTTTTTAGCGAATTTTAATGAGATGTTTTACGAATCGGTTTACTAAAACAAAAGTCTTTGAGTTAAGAATCATGGCTACGAGATTTTATAAATTATAACCATCTTGATTTGAGTTGGTTAATCATGTTGCAATATTATATACTTTTCAAAACAAGGTTTTCGAGGTATTGCAATATATATAAACGAGCCATGATTCCGATACTCTTATAAAACCTATGTGCTCGCCAGCATTTCTTTGCTGACTTTATTTTTACATATGTTTCAGGTGATGTTGCGTGATGATTGCTAGGAAGTATGTTCACTTAGGATCTGGACGTGGCCTTAATGACATAAAAACGATAGTAGACGATGTTTAATCTGTTTGTTTGGTTTTAAGACAATGTAAATTACTTAATGAATCAACAAAACGAAACATTTGTATCCATGGTTGTGAAACGATGACTCTGTTACAACACTCCCCGACGTTTCTGCCATGGTTTGTTGTTTTAACGTGGTCGGGGTGTGACATAATGATCGACCAAATGGGTCGGGTTCGAAAGTCTAAGCGGTTATTTAGGCCGCTTATCTTAGGACCCTATATAAGCACTAAACTAAAAGTGACGAGTTAAATATGTTAAAACATGTTTAACAAAGTTTGAAAACAAGTTTGATATCAAAACAAACAGTTTTGATACCCAAGAATAGTTTGGTTGCAAATTACGCATAAACGCGTATTTTGACCAAAACTATGACTCGTCACTACGCCTAAACAACGTGGTAATCAGTAGTTATAGTCACAAGAGACTATAACCATCGTGATTACGCTCACGTTACGAAGTCCAAACGAACTTCGTGTTGACCATTGACTAGTCAAAGCATAAAGTCAAATGCAGTTTGACTTTCATGCTAAAAAACGCATAAAAGCATGAAATAATACTTACAAAGGGTCCAAGAAAGGAAATCATGATTCAAATTACTCAGGTATGAAGTGTTAAACCGCAACTTAGAGTTATTTGAATCAGATTGTGAGGAATGAGGATGAGGGTGATGGGTATTTATAGAAAACCCGTAACCGTTAGGATTGTTCCTCGCAAAACGTGCTTCGAACTTGACCCTCCATATGGGCACATGGTTTTGGAATACTAGGGGTGTCCCAAAACCATCAAACGGTATTACAAATGTTACAAAATAGACCCTAAACTTCAATTCGGTTGCTGAAAATAGATCTGCCATTGCTGAAACTTGATATTCTGCCCAGATAGGGTAGTGGCGTGCCACCACAGCCAACCCAGATAGTGGTGGCATGACGCCACCACATGCCCAGTTCCAGAAAGTTTGCCAAAATGGCAGAAATGGTCCCTTCAACACTTTTAAGCCGTTTTCGATGCCTTTAAACCCCGTTAACCCCATTTCAAGTCTCTAAAATGAAGTTAAAGTATAGGGATATTAAAATATGCTCAAAAACATCTTGGATGTCGGTTCGTTAGGTCGTATGGTCGCGTTGTTCGGTTAATTACGACGAAACACGAACGGACGCGAAAAACGATTCAAATTAAGCGACAAATGGAATTTTATCATGCCAATCACTAAAATAAAATATTTTAATGATTACATAAATTTTTGGATGTCCGGATATATTCAGAACGTAAGATATGCGCGAAAATGCAAACTTATGCACTTTTTGACGCTTTTAGTCCCTATTGATCAAAAAGTTTATTTTTGCGCACCAAACACCTCAAAGCCTATTTCTAAGCTATGTAAAGGATATTTAGGGCATGTTTAACTTATGATCAAGTTCCGGAATGTTCGTCACAGTACGAATCGGCATACTTTCACAGTTTGTCGAAATTAGTCCCTATATGCAAATAAACTTGATTTCGCCACACCAAACCTTCCAAAACTTATTTCTAAGTTATGTAAAGGTTATTTAAGGTATGTTAAGCCTATGTCACTGTTCCGGAGCGTTTGTTGCATTAAACTGGTTATATTTACGCATCACTTTGCGTATAACCTTCTAGAAAGCGATTTAAAGCTCGAAATCGAACATGAATTGATATGTGCACATGATACACATATTTATACAAATCCCAAGTATGAAACACAATATTTCATTTATTTGGTATTTGTTTGATGGTCGCAGAGGCACAAGTGTCACAATTCTGAAATCATAAACCCATAAATGCAGAAGAATGTCACATTTGCGATTAAAAAACCAAGTTTCTACTAATTGCAGTTACTATTAGCAAATAGAAGCATAATATCATCTATATATAAAACACAAAGTGCTAATAACAGTGTTTTATCATGTTAGCCATACATATCAACAAAACATCAAGTTAATAATTTAAAAAAAAAAACCATACAACATCACCACCAAAAAATTCATAGTTATAATATCTGATATCAGAACATACTTAAATGTCGTTGTTAAGCTGAGGTAACGTGAAGTGCAACATATCACCAAACCTCAAGTTATTCTCAGTCATAAACTTCCGCCAACCTTCCGACGCATAACGTGCCTTCAATTCGTTTAACTCCATCTTGACATCATAAACCTCCACAACTCCAACCATGTTTTGAACTTTCAAAGGATGAAGATCAATAGAAAGACCTACTCGTCTGGCAACTATAGCAGGAAGACACTACACGTATTGTGTGGAAAAAATTAATAGTCAGACAAATAAACATAAATTATTAGTTTGTTATAAAAAATGGTATACCAGCCTATAGTCTCATTTGTGATCAAAATGAAAGAACTCAGGGTCGAGAAGATGTCCAGAATGTTTTTTTTACAGTCTTTATACTGTTATTTCTACGGTTACGCCTTTTTTGAACGTTGTCGGCTCTCTTCCCCTTGATGAAAAAGTAAACATATACATGTGAATTAAAGGAATGTTGAATATATGCACACAAAAAAAACAGTTTATATAACATATACTAATTAAGTGGCGAGTATAGATACCTTAACTTTATGAGCAGATGAAGAACATCCAATATGATCACTTGTGTCGACAGGTAAGGCAACATTTCCCTTAGTCGTACACTTGACCGTCTCCTTTCTCTCAGAAGTAACTTAACCTTTCTTCTTAACCTGTTGTCATAGAGTAACTTTAATAACCATAGTAATATAACAATCTTTAAGATGGTAAACTTACATCTTGTGTTTTGTTCAATCGTGAAGACATGCATCTCTTTGACGTGCATTCAACATTGGTTGGTAACTTCTTCTAAATAGTACATTATTGCATAAATATAACATTAGTAAACAGCATTACTAATAGTTGTAAAAACATTAAATTCTTATATGTGTTAAATTAAAAATAAATAATTTTACTAATTTAGTAAGTACCTGAGTAACGGTTCTTCCTTCACCTACAGACACAACTTCATCATCCTCATAGATGTCCTGGTCAACATTAATGGAATAATTAATAAAATGCTAAAATAATTAAATATTTTACTGCTAATGCTAAATACATACGTACCTTGAATACATTCTCAACATAATCAGCCTTGGATATCTTAATTACACTATCATCATCAGATTCAGGTTTCTTCGAGAAGCAAATCTCAGTCTCATCTCTATAAACCAATAACTAAAAAAACAACATCATCAATTCTGCTAAACACAAGCAAATCATCCTCCAGTATCCCATCATCCTTGCATATTTCCTGCCATCCTATAGCAAATACAAAGTTGGAATCAAACTTAGACGCGTCAACATTCCAATAGGAACCCTTATAACAAATTTGATATTTGCCACTTGGTGGGCTGTTTACGTAAAATTGTTTAATGAAGCAGTTTTCGATTAGCTGCATAAAATTAAAAATAATGAATACTATACGTGAAGTATGTAACTTATGAGAATAAGTGTTAACACGTTTAAGATGCAAAAGAATTCAAGTTAAGATCAATAGTCATACCGTAAAACCAAATCTTGCATAACGATTAAACGTGAAATAAGATTCACCACACATGCCATCCACAAAACATGAAAGTTCAAGCCCAAAATCACCTAACGGTCTGAAAACCAACAAAGTATCCCTCGGCAGATTAAGATCTTCAACAACACTGTCCCAACCATCAGTGATTACTGGCGTTGAATTTTGTGTTCTGACCCTGACAACCCATTTTTTACCAGACTCATGATATATTCGCAACTTATTTTTTTCCCAATGGTCTCCCCACTTTTGATTAGCAAAGGCTATAGGTACATCCTATATATAATTTTTAAGTAGTGTAAGAAAATATAAACCATAACAACTGTTAAATATATATCTCAATAAAAATAAATTATGTATATAAAAACATGTCATACCAGTTTCAAAGATTTTGGGTTATCAAGAAACTTGACAAATGTAGTATACATGACAAAACCTGAAATAGTAAAGATGTTAAAAGATTGAAATTAAAGAGTTAGCTTCGAAGATGAACTTTAACTTTTTGTATTAACAGAGTATCTACTGAAATTAACCATAGAAATAGAGTATGAGTTAAAAAATTTCTACAAATAATGACTATTTTAACATGTTCTCAACAAATGATTCAAACACCTAACTAAAACCTTCTTCAATGTATAGCAATAAACATTTAAAATCGTATTTGTAGCAAGATAGGATTTGAATTAAGATCGGTTAAACACTACAAAGTTCATTACAATATGAATGTACATACCAGTTGCTGAAGAAGAAACAATAAAACCTCCGGTGATTGAAGTGTAGAAGACGGAGAATAAGAAAGTTGAAACCCTAGAAAATGACTGGGAAGAAGAGATTTTTGAAAGAAGAGATGATAGATATTTGATGTGTAATGATGCTAAAGAAATATTGACGGTTGTGTTTTTGTTTTCCCATATTTTCAATTGATGAAAATTATTTACACATACACCCCTTATTGAATTTGTTATTTACATTGAGATACAAGAGTAAAGTGGATGATTAGTTGAATTGATTTGGTATTCACATTAACAAAGAAAATAATTTTTCTTATAGCAAAGCCATTAATATATCATATTTTTTCTATGCTTTAAATCATGTATTAATCATAATTAGCTTTTAACATAAGTAAGTTTCTTGAGCTCGGGAAGCAATCCCAGGTAAAAAATCTAGTTTTATCTATTATAATTAGCTTTTAACATAAGTAGTTTGACTTTGGTCAAACATCGTTTTAACTATGGTCAAACAGTGTTTTAACTTTGGTCAAACAGTGTTTTAACTTTGGTCAAACAGAATTTTGAACCACTAAGAATCATATTTTTGCAAACAGTTGTTTGACTTTAGTCAAACAGTGGTTTGACTTTGGTCAAACAGTTTTTTGGCTGGTGTAGATTTGAAATTGATCAGTTTGTAGCCTCTTATGCAGTCCAAATTTGGTAAGTTGTGAATTTTATTATTAATTTTGGTCATGCATAAAGGTTTGACAAAAACTAAAAATAAACTATATGCTAACGAAGACAACAATGGTATGCTTGAAACTTTATGCATGAACAAAATTAATAATAATATAAGTAAATTTCTTGAGCCTGGGAAGCCATCCCGGGTAATAACCTAGTTATATATACACATCGATTATCGATCTATTCCAAACAGTCTTCAGGTATAATTTTCTTACATATAAATTTATCACACATGGTTCTGAGATGCAAAACACAATAGAGTTTATAAAGTTTAAACCAAATAAAGTTTAAACAAAATAGTAATTAAGAAAAAATATATACAACTATACTTAGAACGGTGGAAGTTAAAACTCAGAAAAAACAATGATTACAAGCTAGTAAAAACTTCTTTGTAAACGACATTAGAAGTCTTATTTGTTGGTTTTCCATCAGCGTTGAATATTAGTATTTTAACGCCTTCTCTGGTCTTGACCCTTGATAATGCAACATACAACTAACCATGAGTGAAGACAGGATCTTTCAAATAAAGACCAACCTTTGATAACGATTGTCCTTGACTCTTGTTAATTGTCATGGCAAAACAAACTGATAAAGGAAATTGTCTTCGTTGAAATTGAAAAGGTATTTTTTTATCAGACGGGATCATATTAATTCTTGGAAAAAAAACTCTCGTGCCAATGTTACCACTAGATATTACTTCAGCTTCTATAACTCGTTTACCAAGAAAAGTAATTTGAAGCCTTGTACCGTTACATAACCCTTTCTGTTGATCAATGTTTCAAAGAAGCATGACAGGAACACCAACATTAAGAATTAATATGTGATTAGGCAAGGCAGAAATTTTAAGAGCATTCAAATTTTCTGTTGAGTATAAGCTTTCTTGAATAGAATCAAGAATTTGTTCGGTTTGACGTATACTATCAGAACTCAGATACTCTTTCGCATCACCAGGAAATAACGAAAGCAGTCGATCATTAATTTCATGAACTACCTCATTTTTGGGTGCTAGAATTGCTCGCTCCGAAAAAAATTCAGGAATCCTAAATTGTTCAATAATTGAAGGATACACAAAGTCAATTAAACTTTGTATTGGGTCACAAATATCGGTGATTAGTAGATTATCTGGTATCTATATAATGGCTTCACCATCATTATCATCTCCAACATTTCCTTCACCAATATCAATATCAATATGCCATTTTGCAAATTCTCTGATAGACTCCATATTTGAACTTTCAGCTCCAATAGTTAGACGCATGTTTTTAGTCAGCCGTAACAGTCTGCATTTTGACCATATATATGAAGAGCTTAAAGATGCACTAACAATTTCTTGTCTAGTACCATTAGGAATAACAGGTAGGATTTGTCTAAAGTCACCACCAAGTACAATAACTTTACCTCCAAAAGGAATATCCGAACGAATACTCCTACCTTCCGAAAATAGGTCGGTCATCGTCCTATCTAACGCTTCAAAGGCATGTTTGTGTACCATCGGTGCTTTGTCCCATATTATTAATTGGGTTTCCTTTAATAATTTGGAAATATCACTATTTGGCTTAATATTGCACATTGAATCCTCTGTTAGATTAATGGGGATATGGAACCGAGAATGAGTTGTCCTTCCACAGGAAAGTAATAACGAAGCAATACTACTTGAAGCCACATTTAAAACTATTGAGTTTCTACATCGAACAGCTGAAGCCAAAGTCTTCCATAAGAAGGTTTTTCCAGTTCCACCGTAACCAAAGACAAAAAAAGGCCTCCTTTACGGCATACAACTGCTTCCATTATTTCATCAAAAACCGCTCGTTGTTCATCTGTAAGAGATTGATGCAACCTGTTAAACTCAGCTTGTACTTCATCTACGTCATGTGACAACTCTTCATTGATCAAACGATTAGTAGCATCACGTAAGGAATCGTCATCAGGGTACGACATAGTGAGAAAGCTTCGTAATGATGAACCATTGGAAATTAAATAGTTTTCAATTTTCAACAAAGTAAGGTTCTTAATCTGATATTCAGGAAGCACTAAACCTAACAAATCAAAAAAATTAACATTATTAATTAAAAAATGGAAATGTAGTATGTGAAAAAAAAAAGATAGATCAGAACCTGAAATATTTGTTTCTTTTTTACGTCTATAAACAATATCATCAGCTAAGTATTTCCACGTGTTCTCCCAAACAAATTATGGCCGTGAAAGAGTATTTGACAAAAGCAGGGTAGCAAATAACGCTCGGAGATACCCAGCATGTCCTTCAAAACTTGATTCTTTAATGGCCTTAACGTATTCATTGTCATCATCTAAGAGTCCCATCGCATAGCAAGCATCTCTAAAAGTCGGGAATAATTGGCTGTTAACTGTACGTATCTCCTCGAATGATCTAGGTCCTTTAACTTTATTGAGTAGTATCCTCAAAAAATAAGGTTCGCCAAATGCAGGAGATACAGAATGAATCCGGCCAACACACTTGTAACTCTTACGTACCTGCCAACATCTATCTTTAAGTATCCAAACAAATTTGGAAGGAAACTCGACATAAGTAAGCTTTCTAGCATCTTCATTTGTCTCGTTCAACTTCATTCATTGCATAAATATCAAAGAAGCAACAGAAGGCTTGCTTAAAACATTATCAATATCATCATCCGCAGCATACACAACATTCTGTTGGCCCGACAAATGAAAGGGAAGCCTCATAACAGCAGGATACCTATAATGAACCTCATTAGAGAATATTCTCCAGGATGCCTCACACGCTGAAATATATCTACAATCATAATACTCCTTAATCTCGTCTTTAGGCTTTTCCTTAATGGTTGAATTTGTATCACCAGAAACTACCGTAGTAGCCATATCAGGGCCTTTGTTAATGTACTTGAACAAATATTTCACTAAACCGGCTTGATTACACCATTCAACATTAATGTGTGCCTGATCTTTTCAAAAGCCATTTGTTATAAGGAACAACATTTCTGTTGTCTAATCTAACACCAGATTTTATAACTGTATGACCTGAATCTCTTCTTCTGTATACAGGAAAACCACTTGAATCAATAGTTGTATGTGGTGTGAATTTCTTCGGAAAGTTTTTTGAATATCTTTTATCAACCATGCAAGGACAATTCAAATTAGCATTCCCACATGGACCATGAATCATATAATCAGTCACAAGAGAATAAAGCTCAGGATCTTCTTTTTTATCAGGAATCTCAGCAGAAATAAATGGATCTTTGTGATCTATGGTTGGAAGTTTGTGATCGACCTTCATGAATAAGCATATATGTGCATGAGGAAGACCACGCTTTTGAAATTCGACTGTATAAACAACTAAATAAAAAGGAAAAATAAATAGATTTAGCAGTTGATAACCTTGATTATAAAATATATATATCAGAGGATAAGATGTGAAAACGAAATAACATACCATCGTTAATCACACCGAAATACTTAGAATCCTTCAAATCTTTGAGTAAGGAATCAAGCTTCATTTTAAACAATCGACACAATATGTCAGTCCTGTCTTCGGCTTTGATGGTTGAATCTTTTAGAAATCTTTTTACTTCTGGCCACTTAGGATTACACGTTATAGTTATGAAGAAATCAGGGTACCCATACCACTTACATAAGGCCATTGCATCGAGGTAATTTTGTTGCATGAATCTTGCACCACCAGTAAATGAAGAAGGAAGTATAACAGGCTTTCCAGTATCTGTTAAAACTTCCTTACCTTTAGATTTATGATTTTGAAGATTCTCAAATGTTTCAGAGCGAAGGTTCGCTTGTTGCCTCCGGATGTACTTTAGTCTTTCGCTCTCAATCATTGTGTATGCATCAACCAAAAACTGTTGTAACAAGCTTCGCCCATTTAAAATTAAGGAAAATCCATAAGTTCTATCTTGGATCCTATATGAGAAAAATTCACTCATTGTGCACTTTGGTTTTATTTTCTTTTGTGTGGACATAAAATCTCTATAAGGAATATCAACTCTATAACCATCATCACCATATGGGAAAAGTAACGGATATTGCAGAGCAAGATACGATGGGTGTAATTCGCTAATACGCTGGAGCATTCTCGACTGAGTCTCGACAACAATATCACGATGGTCTATAGCTTTATCTATGTCTCCGACAACCAAAGCAGCAACTTCAGATGTGGTGGGTAAGTTATATGTCCTGCCGTCTTTTTCTCTTCTATAAATAAGTCGCAGACTAAGGTTGGCCTCTGGAGATTGGTGAAAATGGTCTCTGACCATCCTATATGTCTTAACCAACATATTTTGTGAATCTAATAAAGCCCTCAAATACTCTATCATTTTGACATCAAGTTCTTTATCAGTAGGCGATGAAGGTTTGGTTCTTTTGCTGTTAAAAGAAAAAAAAAACAACCAAACATTAACATAACATAACTATGATAGTATCTCGTTTTATAAAAACTTATAGAATATGTTGAGAAAAAGTAAGATTTCAGTTTACCTACAACCACTGATGAGTTTAGAATGAATAAACCAAACTACTGTTTAGTACTAAGTCAAACAGCTGATGGAAACCTTGTAAGCACTACTAGTGATTAAAACACTGATGGTACTTAACAACTGATAGTGAACTACATATGGTTAACAACTGCTGTTGTAATAAGCAGTGGATAGAGAATCAGTGATTAAGGATTAAGTGTTAAGGAAGAGCAGTTGTTAACAACTGCTGATACTAGCCCAAAACTTATAGAGTATGTTGAGAAAAAGTAACATTTCAGTTTACCTACAACCACTGATGAATTTAGAATGAATAAAGCAAACTACTGTTAAGTCAAACAGTTGATGGAAACCTTGTAAGCACTGCTAGTGATTAAAACACTGATGGTACTTAACAACTGAAAGTTAACTACAGATGGTTAACAACTGCTGTTGTAATAAGCAGTGGATAGAGAATCAGTGATTAAGGATTAAGTGATGGTACTTAACAACTGATAGTGAACTACTAATGTTTCAATTTCTAGTTGTTCTTTAACAGAATAAAAATGGAACTTAGAAATCACTCGTACCTGAATAATGCTTGTCTGTTTGTTATTTCATTTTCTGTATCATGTATGTATAGCTGACAAAACTTAGCTTCCTTTCCATCTAGAGGTTTGAGACTACCCATGCAATGATAGTTTTGGCCACTGATACGATATATAAATGGAGCATTGCCCTTGTTGATATTAGAATCAACCTTTCCACCCATAGATGTAAAAGAGAACATAGAGTTGTATCGTCTTATGTTCTTCTAGAAGAACTTGCTTTTTGCATTTGAGGAAGAAAACAAATTTTGGTAAGATGGGTGTGCATCCTTTAAAGGCGGTAGCTGAACTTTACCATACCCACAACACATACTATAACATAGCTTATTTATAGTTAAACGACCTTTTCCGCCTTCTAATGTCCATAACTTTGCACGCAAACCTGACATGTAAGCACTTGGTCACCATGGTCCAAATAATCTGTTCAAAAATGGTTGATAGTTATATTACAGGTGGCATACAACAAATGTCCTAAAACAGTAAAATAGATTAAAACCTTTAGATATCCCTTTATAAGGATCTTCATCAGTGCACAAAAACACATTGTCTTTATCTGAATCCAAATTCAGCATAGGTACTGGAGTATTATCACGTTTCTTGCGCTCGAGGTTACGTTTACCAGAAGACAGCATTGTAAGGATAGAGGTACTACCCAATATCGGCTGATTGTTACTGCTAATGATGCTAGAAGTAATGGAATATTGACGGTTGCTATTTAACGGTGTACCTATGTTTATGCCGTTATCTGAACATTCAATATTTAAACATACATGTTAGTACTGGTATGTTGTTTAGTAACGTATTTATCAAAAGAAATAATAAAGAAACAAAATACAAACCTGGTGTAGTTGAAATTAAAGAACCAGTAGCATTTCTAACTGCTCGACGTGCAATGGAGTACATATGTTGGTCTGTAGTATCAGAACATTCCAGCAAATTTACATTGTCAGAAAAGATGTTACGAACATTCGTTGATGATGATGATGCATTCTTTGATTTCTTATTATCAAGTATTAATTTTCGAAGCTTACGCTTTTCATCCGGTGAAGTAACTGAATAACAGAGAAAGTATAATATGTACGAAACACAAGAATCAATCCCCTTGAAAACATAAAATGGAAAAAAGCATACATATAATCAAATTCAAGAGCTATTACCACTTGTGATATCTGAAAGAGGAGATCTATTTGAGATATGTGAAAGAGAAGTTCTCATAAGAGGACCTACAAAAAAACCAAGTAGAATTATGATTTCAATCTAAAAGCAGATTTTGATTTGGCAAATGATGAGTTAAGAAGTTAGCATTACACTTACTGTGTAAATTTCGTTGAGATGAATTAGCAGCCGTAGAAGATGAACATGATTTCCTTGACATTGCATATGTGAGAGAAGGAGAAGGATTCAAAAGAAGAAAGAGTAAAAGATTAGGAACATTAAAAAAATAGAACCAAACAGTGGTTTTTAAATTTTGAATTATAATATGTCATACATAGGGATTCACATATCCTCAATAAATTATAATATTTCATTTTATCATTTTCTAACTAAAAATCATTTCATGAAAAACAAAATAGAATTGTTTCAAATTATTGAATTATTTATTTCAAGGAATCTATTACATTGAGAAAACATTAACAACAAATTTTGTAATCTTTGTAGAATGTAAATCGGGTGTTCATCGGTTAGGTTTATGGTTTATTTGTATATGATTTATAAAATAAAATATTATTATCTTTCATTAATAAATAATTAAGTTAAACGGATTTTTTTCAGTTATCCAAATAAACCAAACAAAACAAATAAAATAAAATAAAACGTGGATCTATAAACCGAATAAAATGTATTTCAATTTACGCTTCTTACTTGGTTACGGTTTTTATGAACACCGAATTTGAATGACTTAGACAAAATTTGAAGTATATAAATAAGCAATTGAATGAGATGACTTAAATAAATTAATGGGAGAAACAGGCACAAATTAAATATTTTTTAAAAATTGTAATATATGACGGATACTTATTAAACCTTAGTAGTCAGGGATAACGGTAAAAACCAATAAAGAACAACCACATCCATTGATAATCCTATATAAATTATGAGATAAGATGATAAGATTAAAAATGCTTAAAGATTAGAAATGTTTGTAGATAAAAAAGTTGTTATTTGGGTTTATACAATATATATTATAAATTGTTGCTTCTCTTCATACACATAAGTTTTAAACATAAATATTGAATATTGAACCTCTCAATATTTATTTAACATATACATTATAATATGCAAAGAAAGGTCATACTCATTATAATATTAGAACAAAACAGTATAATAAGCAGATAAGTTTTAGGGAATTCAAAACCACACAATCAGTCTAAAACATAACAGCACCAAACACCCAAAACCAACAAAACGAAAAGCATAAGTTCAATGTGGCAAAAGCATATGAAATCAACACATAAATGTTTTCGAAAATACTGAGAAAACTATTTCTCAATCTTGGGAATCAAAAGCTTCGAAACACCAGCATCTTCATCCTGTTAAAGTTCATCACTCATGCAGCGCTTTTATCAAGGAACAACCTAAGACAATAAGTATTAACGTTTCAAAAAATTTAGTACAAATAACCAAGTTCTTATATTACCTTCATAAGGTCAACAGGAGTAGACAAACTGTAGGAATCTGGAACATCCAACAACTCGGACTGCTCATGCTTTAAGTACATAATACACAGTAACATAAAATACACACAATGATATAAATCTATTTCAAAACAATATGACTATGAAATGAAAAGAATGACATAATGAAGATTTAAACCTGGTTAAGATTGAATTTGACGTAGAGCGCGACAAGGATCTCATCATCGTTAGTGGCCACTGAAATACCATAGTTTTCAACCTGATGCTCAATGTTATAGTCTTTAACATTTATGATGAACACATACTTCTTTCCAATCAATGTATCAAAAATCTCAGGATATGGGTTTGGTATCTCTCCAGAATTAACAACCTATGATTTTATAAAAATTAATATAAATTACATGAGCAGAATGATTCCATAATTGAGAACCTACAATTTTATAAAAATTAATTTTAAATTATATTTACTATAGGGCCAAATAACTGAATGCATGTATTTATTACCTGATCTTGGATTGCAAGTAACTCTTTGGCAGATTTCTTAAGAATCTTGTAAGCTTCGTAATCAAAGAGTGTTAAAGACACAGTACCGGAAGAGGCTTGCACCCTGATAGGTATCTCGAAGCTATCAAAGTTAAAAACAAATGAAAACATTAGTATTACTAATAATAGAAGTGTGGTTCATATTAGTATTTAGTATAAGGAAATAAAACTGTAATCTCAAACCGCGAAATAGAATAGATGTCGACTCCTTCACATTTATCATATGTACACACCAAAGATTTTGTATGATCAACATCAAATGAACCATCCACATTCTCTTTCGCTACAAATCTTTCCTCCACACTGGACTTACAGTGGTTACAACCATTGTAATACCAAAGTTTATCGGCGCATATGGCTGTGATTGTGCCGAGAACCAAAACCTTCTTTGTCTATCGATATCAAACAAAAATAATAATCCTTAGAAAAGACTATAAAAAAACTCAGCATGTAAAGTCAAACGTAAGAAAATACACACCGTTAATACGGTTCCAAGGAAACCAATAAGCATGAAATCAGGGTTATTAAGGAACTCATCTTCAACACTTGAGATAACATAAGAACCAACATGCTCATTTGATGAAGATGAAGCGAAAATTTTGTCTACATACCTAAACAGATTCATGTGATCAAATTAAAACGTAAAAAGTAAATGTAAAATCAAAATAATACTGTTTAATGTTTATATGCATATTACTAACTATACCTCTTCCTAAAGGAGGATATCTCTTCAATGTCAGTGTCGATAAAAAGTCTGCTAATCTCAAACCCGTTTGCAACTCCACGCTTGCCTAAATTTAAAAATAACACCAAATGTAGATCAATATAAACATTGTCAAAATTAAATAATATAAATAAATATAAATTACTAAATAAATAAAAATTAAACTAATTAAATTTAAATTGTACCTTTGTAAAGGTTGACCATACCAAAATGACAAAGGCTAACAACATGTTTCTCTAGTTTCTTATCATTCATGTTAGCAAACATGTCAATAGCAAAAGCATCCCACAAAGTAACCGGACACTTTTGACCTCTAAAATGTTAACATAAAACATAATAACATCAAGCAACCTTATAATGCTTTAAACGTCAAAATGCAACATCTTAATAAAAAGAACTCACTCAAGGTCTTCAACTCTAAGATTAAGTCTCTTGCCCTTGCTCCCATCCTTCTTTGATGTATCCTCTAGATTGAAACATACTTCCACATAACCAATCCAATCTATAAACAAAAATATATTGTTAAAAGAAAACATCATTAAGAAGCGATAACATGAAAAAAAACAATAAGACAAAACAATACATATATATCATGTAGTGATTTACATACCAATAACTGTATTAACTTCAATTTTATTTTGAACAACATCCTTGAGTTTAACGAAATTAAAACGGTATTTGGGTCCAGACCAGTCAAGGCATTTCTCAACAGAAGTATAGAAATACATAGATATTTTGTCATTTCTGTTGGTATACTTAGCAGAGGACTTATTAGCAGCAATAGACGGTTTGGTGATAAGAAGACATTGATCCAACTGAAGGAAGTCTTTGAATTTTCCTAGCATCTTATGCAGACAGCTGGCTTGTATCATAGTTCCCTAAGAATATCAAACATCCGATTAAATAAAAAATGTGTTATATAACATTTGTGTATTCATATGTCCAAAAAAATAATAAGACAAATATATACGGTACCATCTCATCCATGAAGATCATATCAAGGCGATATGTTTCATTTTTGTTTTCATTCATCATCTTCCTCGACATGCTAACAATCTTCACTCTAATCGAATAGTTGTTTGAGAATGTATTAAGATCGTTAAGCATGCTCACCTTTGCAACCTCCATTTGAAGACTGTACATAAAAAAATAAGCAAAATATATCTATTGATAAACGTAATATGATAATACAATTAGCATGGATGTTCATAAAAATATATCAAGGTTGGAATTCAAGCTTACCAATTCTCCATTCACAATTTAGATTGAATGCAGTGGCAAATGTAATTTGAAAGGTAAGTAGTGCATATCCTTATATCTTGCTTTATTAAAGTAACTAAATATTAGAAATGATATGCAAAATAGAGAAAAAAAAGAGAGAGAACGTCAAATTTAAATTACCATTTTGCATATTTTGAATTTCAAAATTACTGATATAATCAGTAATTATTGATTTGATTTGAAAGCAATTGTCATGATGACTTTTCTAATTTTTATTTTAACTTTAATTAAGAGATAATAACCGTCAATTTGAAATTCACATTTTGCATATTTTCAACGTCCAAAGCTCAAGAAATTAGCAGTAATTACTGATTTGATTTGCAACAAATTGTCATCAAGAGTTTTTTTTGGTTTTTTATTTTAACTTTAATTTTTATCATGAAAATAATGTTGAAGGAACTCTTATCTCATTGGAATGTAACGATTAGGTAAAATGGTAATTTCATTGTAATTCTAGTTTTCATTCGATAATTTCAATCTATCACTAATTAACCCAATCAACAATAAAAATGTGAGCAGTAGCTGTTCTTTAGGGAAACCGCTGATGGTCAATATCAGTAGATGTCGACAATAAAAATATGACCAGTGGCTGCTTTTTAACTATCAGTGGATAGCCAACAGTGATCGAAACACTGATGTTTGGTCAGTCAGTGGTCAACATGAAGAATGAAGAAACAGAGGTTGTCTTTCAGCAGTTGATAAATTTTAACAATCAGGTGTTTGAACCAACACAGTGGTTGTAACAGACTTTTAAGGATTAATGAAAACTATCAATTTTAACTATTTTGAAGAGTGTTAAAATATGAGAAGACAGTGCATCTTGTTAAACATCTATTTAGACTTAAACAAATGTTGGGGCTTAAACAGATGTTTGGCTTTATATATCAGTTGTTTGGACTTAAACAGAAGTTTGACCATAAAGAGATGTTTGGCCTTAAACAAATATTTGACCTTAAATAGATGTTTGCCCATTAACATCTGTTTGCAAAAAAAAGACCAATTTCAAGAATATTATACCCAAACAATCAAAATGAGGAGCTTAATAATCATCCAAGTGTACTACATTTTTATTTATTAGTATATAGATCAAACCACTAAGGTGATGTGATAAATACTGTTACATATAAACACTGATGTCATAAATACTGTTACATATAAACACTGAGGTGATGACATCTAACAACCTAACAGACTATAAAACACTGATTTGATAAATACTGTTACATATAAACATTGTTAACATAAACAAAGGTAGAATATCTGCTGTTAATGCTGAACCACTGTTCTTGTTGCGCAGTGGTTCACCTTTGGTTGATCTGGACTTTGGTTCATCAGTGCTTGTCTCCATTAGGGCTTTTGGTCTTCATTAGTGCCTTGGTCTTCAACAGTGGATGCTCTTCATCAGTCTTTATGTACAACAGTCTTTATATCCAACAGTTGTTAGGCAGATCAGTGCTTTGCCTTATTAACTTGTTATAACGACTGTCATTGGAGGAAACTTAGATGGGCAATGCTTATTGTGGACCAACGTGCCGCTTCAACAGGAAAATCAATATCATCTTTATCTCCTTCAGCAATATCCGCTATCTTTTCTTCCGTTCTTGGATCAATCGTCTAAAATGTTTTCCCGTTTCAACAAAACAAAACCAATATATATATAGCAACAATTAATCTGAAAAAAACACGTGGAACTAACAGCAAAAAGTATACCTGAAACAGAATCAATGATTAAGAATAAAAAAAACATGTGGAATTAAAAATTCATAGATTAGTGAAGGAAACTTACGGAGCTGATTAAGAAAACTCCATTTAATTGCTGAAAATGAAATGAAGGGTGACCTGCAAGGGATTACACATGAATCAAAAGCATCAGCAAACGGTAAATCAATTATTATTTGTTAATCAAAAAATAAATCAGAACAAATAAGATTACCTTGGTGTTGTGCGATGAAGAAGGAAAAGATGATGCCATAATTATATGGCAAAATAAAAGATATAAGCATCAGTATTGTTGAATCATTGGAGATGCATCGATGATATGCAAAAACAAAAAACGAAACTTCGTTAACAAAAATCCTAAAGAACAAAAAACCAAGTGTGTGGTTCCTGTAGTACCCTAAAAGAATAACAATGGATAGATCAGTGAAGGAAACTTACGGTGCTGATTAACAAAACTCCCTTTAATTGCTGAAATTCAGACGACGGGTGATCTGCAAGTGATTACAAATGAATCAATGCATCAACAAACGGTAAATCAAAATGTTACGAATACCAAAAAATAAATCAGACCAATTGAGGTTACCTTGGTGTTGTGCACTGAAGAAGGAAGAAAATGATGCGACAATTATATGGCAAAAGAAGAGATTTAACTATATTATTACTCAAAAAAAGTCACATATTAGTTTTTATGCAATTGCTCTACACCAAACATACAACTTGGAGGCATGTGAAATCACCTCGATGTCCATGACAACAACACCATCTTAAAAAACAAAGTAAAACTGATTGTAAGATTATAACATTCAATGACTTACAGTACATGGGTCCGCCTGATCTCAATCATGCACTAAAATTCCTATACTCATCTGAGATTGTCTTCCGCTCCACCATCTTAATTCGTCTCTCCCTAACTTCAATTGTAAAGAAAAGGGCAAAAATCAAATATATGACTAAAACAACCTCATTGAAACTGGGACTGTAAATGAGTACATGTAACGCCGCAAAAACCAAATGTTTAATTTACGAATATGTTTTCTTGTTTCAAGGCATGAAGTGGGTTAACTGGTTTTAAATAACCTAGTTAAAGTTTGAGTTAAATTTTAAGGAAAGAAGCTTGTGACAAGTATGGGAAGATGGTAAACTTGAGGGGTCAAACTTGGGCAACTTGAAAGATAAATTTATAAACTTAAAATACAAAACACACACATCAGACATATGTGTGTGTGTGTGCGATGTGATGAACAAAGAAGAAGAACAAACCCTAAACATCAAAAATCTGCCAAATTGAAAGAATTGAGGGTTAAATGGATGCATGAACTAAGATTTATGATCACTCAAGTGTTCTTGACACCAAGTAAGTTGAATTTTATGTTTTGGTGTTGTTTGATGAAGTGGGTTATGTGTAATCCGTGAATGTATTATGAAATTGAACATGAATGCTAGTTAATATCAATGTGTGGAAGTTGTAATATGCTTAATTTTGATTATATTGATGAGTTTGGATAAAACCCACTTAGAATTTATAGGAAGATGAAGTTTAGTGAAGATTCATGATGAATTATGTAATGTTGATGTTGATGTTAAAGTAGTGTTATAGAAAGTAGCTAGATGGATAATTTGATATAAAACATATGATGCTAGGTTATGATAACGATTTGTGAATGATTATGTTAATCCATGGATGAACTAGGAAGAATGTTCTTTAATTAGTTGTACAATGTGCACTAAATGGTGTACGCACACCAAGTGTATGATGAAATGTCTAAGTGAAGTTAAGATGTGAGATTGTATGAAATGGCTTGATATATATATGAATGATATGAGGTAATGGTGTATTTAGTAGTATACTAACTTGAAGAATGTGATTTAGATGGAACTCATACAAGAATTCGGGTTGAATGTATGTCTTGGTCAAGACTATGCATTAAAGACTTGTACGTTGTGTTTAATATCACTAGGTGATCATATGATTGTAATCATATTTGCATCGTGAGTAAGAAATGTGTATAGTGTCATTGATATAGCATAAATGATGTTCCGGATATATGTGGATAAGTCGGAAGTTCATATGATAAACCGTTGACTTCTGAAAGTCAACTACACACAGGAAGCATAAATTGACTTATTTTTGTAAAGATAGGATATTAGAAAGTCGTATGGTACATGTTACATCAATACGCGTTACATGGAATGACATGTTGAATTATATGAGTTAGAAAGTATGTGAAAGTGGGTATATGTCTTATGCTTGTTATAATTGACTAATGAAAGTCAAATGTGAAATATGCAGTTTATATGATCTTTAACATGTACAATTGTGTATGCTAACGAGAATGTGAATTGGTGGCATGAAAGTAGAGGAATCATATCAAGATGGACTCAAGTGTGAAAGGCTAACGGGTCAAGAGGAGGCAAGGAAGTGGATACGGACACGGATGCACAAGGTAATTGATTTCCGAATCACTTCTTAGTTTGTTAAGTAAGGTTATGTTCTAGTTAATTAGGAATGATAATTGAAGTCAAATAAGAAGGGTTGTATGAAGTTGATGATTTACGTTAAGTAGGCCGAATGGGTCAAAAAGGTGGTTTTATTACTATACCGGAAGGGATGTATAAGAAATTGATTACGGTACTATAACCGGGTATGGGTAGAATTGTACATAAGTACGCTAACCAAGAATCGAAGACGCGGATTAATAGTCTAAAGACTCGGTTGTGAGTCATTGTTAATGGACAAACAATTTCGCATTTGAAATTGTATTAACAAAGTTTGCTTTCGTATAAATGAATGTCATGAATACGTTTAATGCGTACCGGGTATCGGGTGCATAAATCCCAAGTACGAACCCCGGATAATGTAAAAGTATTATAGTTATAACGTTTATGTAAGTTTTGGGTTAAAACAAATGAGTAGTTTGACGAAAACATGAACAGGTCGAATAAGTGAAACCGTGTATATAAAGCCGAGAGCTTTAAGTGAATATTTTCCTTAAACCGGATGTTGGATTTCAAGTTCATATGATAGAATGTGAATTTACGAGCATGTAGGAAGAAACGGGAGGTTAAACGGGTAAACGGTTCAAAAGTTATGTGCGTTTTAGTGCGTACGGACGACGAAATGGAACTGCAGAAAAATGCAAAATCTAGAGGGCATCGCCGACGGCCTTAGGGGCGTCGCCGACGGGCTCTAGAAAGTCAGTTTTTGGCTGACGGGTTATTTGGCTGTCTACGGAAGTTTTGGGCTACGGGCAATTAAAAGGGCCGTCACCGACGGCCTCCCCATGTTCAAAAACCTGAAATTTGTTATCTAAGTTGATTTGGGTATAGTAGGCTTCGGTTTGTTATCCGTGGACCACGGCGGGCCTCCCAAACATGATTTTGCTCGTCCTTTTGACGTCTATGGGCAATAAATCTAAGTCTAAGTACCATGTAATTAATGTATGGATATACAAGAGGTATATAAGATCTTGAACGTGTACATAGTATGTATGTATGTATGTAGATGTGTATTTATGTATATGTGAAGATACGTATGAGTCTACGCATGTATGTAGAAATGTAGGGATGTATGTACGTATGTAGATGTGTATTTATGTATATACAAAGATATGTATGTGTATATGCATGTATGTAGAGATAATGGAAGGTATGTACATATGTAGATGTGTATGTATGCATGTAAGAATGTATGTATGCATGAATTAGATACGTTGAGTAATACGTTATTAATAGTGTGCCTTGAGAATGAAAAGTAATACAGGTACATTATTGAAGCCTCACCAGGATATGGATACGTAGAGGAAACGCTTAAAGTTAGAAAGATAACAAAATGGGGAGTGTACGAGAATGAATCTTGTTTATGTATTGTGCACTAATGTTATGAATGTATGTGGTGAGTGCAGGTTGTACGAATCACGGGCGATTATCACGAGGATTAGAGATCGAAGACCGAGTCATAGGATAGATTGTACGGGAATAATTGAGTATGTACTTTAGTAAACAGGACTTATACTTTATTTATGTAAAAGATTCATATTAAAACGAACTTTCAAGTAAGTCAAGACGTTTGTAATGAAAGAAATTTTTTGGCACGAATTTCCGCTGCGACTTTTTGTCAAATACGTATTAGGACCTAAAAAGTTGGTATCAGAGCCCTGGTTTGAGAGAATCAAGTATGAGAGGATAGGTACTTGAACTCAAACCTGCGTGCTCTTGTGATAAGGAACCCGTACAATCCATGACTCGATCAAGATTTAAAGGTAAGCATAATTGCTTGGAAATGATGATCTGTGGATGTGATCTAGGACCAGCACCAAGGCATGTAATAAGACATAATGACCCAGGTACGTAAATTTAGCATATGGGTGCATGTAATGCTAAAATTTATTGAGCGAAGGACAATTTTAATTAAATATAATAATAGAATGGAAACGAAGTTATGAAAATGATACACGTGCCGAAACCTAATTCTTCGGACATAAGGTGATGATTACACAAAGACACGAAACTAGTATGTGGAATGTGTACCTGGCCAGTACACAAGAAACATACGATGTTCGTGAGACTATGATGATTGTTACAGGTATGTCCGTTAGAATTAGGTGTTAGGTGTACGTGAGGGTGAAGGAAAATGTAGTACTTTCGGGGATTTGAAAGTACTAAATACACATGAGAAGATATGAATGATATGTTAGAATCCGCGAGATGGATTTGAAACATGAAAGGAATGAAAGATACGAATGATATGTTAGAATCCGCGAGACGGATTCGAAACATGAAAGGAATGAAAAATACGAATGATATGTTAGGATCCGCGAGACGGATTTGAAACGTGAAAGGAATGAAAGATATGTTATAATCCACGAGACGGATTCGAAACGTGAAAGGGATGAAAGACGTATATGATGTGTTTAAATCCGCAAGACGGGTTTAAAATATAAAGAGGATGAAAGTAACCTACATAAGAATGTATCGACAGTTTGACCGTGATTGAGTCAAATGGGTCACATGAGTAAATATAAAGTAAACGGTGATAGTATAATAAAAAGAGTGACCATAATTGGCACGCAAACCTAAGTGTTAGCGGAAATAAAGAAGTTTTGAATAAGATACGTGTTAAATATGTTAGTAGTTGACTCTTTGTAATCATAATGAATGGCGGGCTACGACCCGGACGATAACTTGGGTACAGATGGTAAGGGTAAGTTTGGTAAGGGATACTGAAATGATGTAATGAAGTTTTTGCAAGGAAGCATGAGTAGAAAGAAGTACGAATGTGTACTTCGATACGCCTATGATAAGTAAGAATTACCGGTTTGACCTTGAAAAGTCAAACTGCAAAAGTTGACGAATGAGTTAAAGGTCTGATAAAGAATGGTTATGTATTGACCCGTTATGAACGAGTCGCATAAAGGAATATATTATGTTAAAGAATGGTCGTGTATTGACCCGTTATAAGATGGGTCAAACGAACTAATGTTTTAGAAAAATCTGGAAATGGCTAGTATCATTATATAAATTCTAGTTGAAAGTTGTAGTATGAAACACGGAAAATTGATGAGTTGAGTTTTGAAGTAATGGTTAGAAATCAGAAAGTAAAGGATGTGTATTGACCCATTACTAACGGGTCAATTGTGTATGATATGACTCGTTGTCAACGGGTCAAGATGAATGAATTGGTAATAGGAATGAAATGGTCACTATGATTTGATAAATGCCATGCTTGAAGAAATATGAATGAAATATGCTAATCATTAATTTTTGCAAATAAGAATGGTAGAATGCTTGAGGAGATAAAAACGAATGGAGTTGATGAAAGGATGCTCACGAGCGGAAGCTCATCGCATGGATGGACGGAATTGATCCGATTGTGGTATGGACTTGTGAAGGAGCGGGCTAATACGGGCCGCGAATCATTGGTTTATGCAATGAAATCAAGGTTAGTAAAATGTTTGACTTTTAACGGTCGACATGAGAAGAAATTATGTTATTAAAAGGAACTCTCAAAAGCCTTGAGTGGAAATTTGTACTAATTGGTTAAACGCTCGTACGGTAAGCTTGCACGACATACTTGTTTGGTAGAATAAGTAATGCATGAAGAGAATTAATAATAAAGTGATAAATGAATTGCTTTGAGGAGAGATTTAAAGGTGTATGTAGTACAAGTAACGATGGTAAAAGTAGGAATGAGAAAGGTTTCGGGGACGAAACCTTCTTTAAGGGGGGTAGACTTGTAACGCCCCAAAAACCAAATGTTTAATTTACGAATATGTTTTCTTGTTTCAAGGCATGAAGTGGGTTAACCGGTTTTAAATAACCTAGTTAAAGTTTGAGTTAAATTTTAAGGAAACAAGCTTGTGACAAGTATGGGAAGATGGTAAACTTGAGGGGTCAAACTTGGGCAACTTGAAAGATAAATTTATAAACTTAAAATATAAAACACACACATCAGACATATGTGTGTGTGTGTGTGTGTGCGACGTGATGAACAAAGAAGAAGAACAAACCCTTAACATCAAAAATCTGCCAAATTGAAAAGGGAATTGAGGGTTAAATGGATGCATGAACTAATATTTATGATCAATCAAGGGTTCTTGACACCAAGTAAGTTGAATTTTATGTTTTGGTGTTGTTTGATGAAGTGGGTTATGTGTAATCCGTGAATGTATTATGAAATTGAACATGAATGTTAGTTAATATCAATGTGTGGAAGTTGTAATATGCTTAATTTTGATTATATTGATGAGTTGGGATAAAACCCACTTAGAATTTGTAGGAAGATGAAGTTTAGTGAAGATTCATGATGAATTATGTAATGTCGATGTTAAAGTAGTGTTATAGAAAGTAGCTAGATGGATAATTTGATATAAAACATATGATGCTTGGTTATGATAATGACTTGTGAATGATTATGTTAATCCATGGATGAACTAGGAAGAATGTGCTTTAATTAGTTGTACAATGTGCACTAAATGGTGTACGCACACCAAGTGTATGATGAAATGTCTAAGTGAAGTTAAGATGTGAGATTGTATGAAATGGCTTGATATATATGAATGAGATAAGGTAATGATGTATTTAGTAGTATACTAACTTGAAGAATGTGATTTAGATGGAACTCATACAAGAATTTGGGTTGAATGTATGTCTTGGTCAAGACTATGCATTAAGGACTTGTACATTGTGTTTAATATCACTAGGTGATCATATGATTGTAAGCATATTTGCATCGTGAGTAAGAAATGTGTATAGTGTCATTGATATAGCATTAATGATGTTACGGATACATGTGGATAAGTCGGAAGTTCATATGATAAACCGTTGACTTCTGAAAGTCAACTACACATAGGAAGCATAAATTGACTTGTTTTTGTAAAGATAGGATATTAGAAAGTCGTATGGTACATGTTACATCAATACGCGTTACATGGAATGACATGTTGAATTATATGAGTTTGAAAGTATGTGAAAGTGGGTATATGTCTTATGCTTGTTATAATTGACTAATGAAAGTCAAATGTGAAATATGCAATTGATATGATCTTTAACATGTACAATTGTGTATGCTAACGAGAATGTGAATTGGTGGCATGAAAGTAGAGGAATCATATGAAGATGGACTCAAGCATGAAAGGCTAACGGGTCAAGAGGAGGAAATGAAGTGGATACGGAAACGGATGCAAAAAGTAAGTGATTTTCGAATCACTTCTTAGTTTGTTAAATAAGGTTATGTTCTAGTTAATTAGGCTTGATAATTGAAGTCAAATAAGAAGGGTTGTATGAAGTTGATGATTTACGTTAAGTAGGCCGAGTGGGTCAAAAAGGTGGTTTTATTACTATACCGGAAGGGTTGTATAAGTAATTGATTACGGTACTATAACCGGGTATGGGTAGAATTGTACATAAGTACGCTAACCAAGAATCGAAGATGCGGATTAATAGTCTAAAGCTCGGTTGTGAGTCATTGTTAATGGACAAACAATTTCGCATTTGAAATTGTATTAACAAAGTTTGCTTTCTTATAAAAGAATGACATGAATAGGTTTAGGTTTAACGTGTACCGGGTATCGAGTGCATAAATCCTAAGTACGAACCCCGGATAATGTAAAAGTATTATAGTTATAACGTTTATGTAAGTTTTGGGTTAAAACAAATGAGTAGTTTGACGAAAACATGAACGAGTCGAATAAGTGAAAGCGGGTATATAAAGCCGAGAGCTTTAAGTGAATATTTTCCTTAGACCGTATGTTGGATTTCAAGTTCATATGATAGAATGTGAATTTATGAGCATGTAGGAAGAAACGGGAGGTTAAACGGGTAAACGGTTCAAAAGTTATGCGCGTTTTAGTGCGTACAGACGATGAAACGGAACTGCAGAAAAATGCAAAATCTAGAGGGCGTCTACGGAAGTTTTGGGCTACGGGCAATTGCGAGGGCCATCGCCGACGCCTATAGGTTCGTCGCCGACGGCCTCCCCATGTTCAAAAACCTGAAATTTGTTATCTAAGTTGATTTGGGTATAGTAGGCTTCGGATTGTTTCCGTGGACCACGGCGGGCCTCCCAAATATGATTTTGATCGTCCTTTTGACGTCTATTGGCTATAAATCTAAGTCTAAGTACCATGTAATTAATGTGTGGATATACAAGAGGTATATAAGATCTTGAACGTGTACGTAGTATGTATGTACGTATGTAGATGTGTATTTACATATTTATATATATGTGAAGATACGTATGAGTGTACACATGTATGTAGAAACGTAGGGATGTATGTACGTATGTAGATGTGTATTTATGTATATATGAAGATATGTATGTGTATATGCATGTATGTAGAGATAATGGAAGGTATGTACATATGTAGATGTGTATGTATGCATGTAAAAATATATGTATGCATGAATTAGATACGTTGAGTAATACGTTATTAATAGTGTGCCTTGAGAATGAAATGTAATACAGGTACATTATTGAAGCCTCACCAGGATATGGATACGTAGAGGAAACGCTTAAAGTTAGAATGATAACGAAATGGGGAGAGTACGAGAATGAATCCTATTTATGTATTGTGCACTAATGTTATGAATGTATGTGGTGAGTGCAGGTTGTACGAATCACGGGCGATTATCACGAGGATTAGAGATCGAAGACTGAGTCATAGGATAGATTGTACGGGAATAATTGAGTATGTACTTTAGTAAACAGGACTTATACTTTATTTTTGTAAAAGATTCATATTAAAACGAACTTTCAAGTAAGTCAAGACGTTTGTAATGAAAGAAATTTTATGGCACGAATTTCCGCTGCGACTTTTTGTCAAATACGTATTAGGACCTAACAGTACCATGCCGAATAACAAAAAGCGACGAAGCCTAAACTTTTAGGGCTGGTATCACCTATCAACAGACCTGAAAACAAAATCAGTTTCTAAACAATGACTTCATGAAACTAAAAATCATTAAAGTAAACACAAATTAAGTAACAACCAACATTAATTCATAAGCCTGCAAATATAAAGTTGCCACATGAACAAATGAAGTAAAAGTTGCTACTGTAGGTCCCCTAATCCGTATGGATCGTAACAAAATCGTCGATCTAACCTAGAGTGCGGAATCCCCTAGATCAGATTAAACAGAAAACGAGTAGAAACAGAAATCTCTATAAACCCGATCTTTATTGATTATCTTTAAACGATTACAATCAAGATCTCCAACTCGTCCAAGCCTTTGTCTTTCACGAATTCTCTCCAAAAGTGATTAAGGTGATTAAGTGATTAACCTAAACCCTAATGCTAAGCTTTGTTTATATATGACAAGCTTTGCATATGGGCTAGGTCATGGGCAAGGCCAATTTCGCCTACCATCCCCCATATGTGGGTTTGGTTTGGTTTGGCCCGATCACTCTTAATTAACTATTACAAAGCTAAACATGCTAACTGTTTATCATTTTACTAATTACAAGATATCCAAAGACCAAATCTAAGCTGTTGTCACAAATATGCACCAACAAACTACCCCTTGACAATAGCTCGCAAAGGTAACTTCAGTCTTCAGAATCTCACAGTCCTTTGGTCTTTGGATAGCTTCAGCTTTAACAGCTTCTGTCAGCAACAGACTCCCCCTAAGCTGATACATCCAATCAAACTCTCATCTTCACAGCAACTTCTCAGCAACATACTGCTTCAATCTGTATACGATAAAACAAACATCTCGAGAAACCATAAGAATTTTTCAACAAACGTTAAACAAATTATTATTATTCAAGAGATAGTTTAACTGTATCACTGTGACATCTGTGCCTCCACGGCCATCAAATAAATACCAAATCAATGAAATATTGTATTTCATACTTGGGATTTATATAAATATGTGTATCATTTGCACATATCAATTCTCGTTCGATTTCGAGCTCTAAATCGCTTTCTAGAAAGTTTAACTTCATTTTAGAGCCTTAAAATGAGGTTAACGGGGCTTAAACGTGCCAAAAAAGCATCAAAAACCAAGTTTGGAGTCACAGGGGCCTGTTCTGTCAATTTATGAAAGATGCTGATCTGCAGCACACATACGGTCCGTATGCAAAGGACCATACGGTCCGTAAGCCTTACTTGGAACAGCAGAATTGCAGAAACATTGAATTTGGTCTCTTGAGCTGGCTTTAATGGTTTTTACCCCTTGTATTTGCACTCTTTGGACTGGTTTTGAGTACCCCATGTATTGCAAAACCTTGTGCCTAAGTGTAAGGCCAAGATTCAAGCTTGGATTTCAAGAAACGATCCTAACGGTTCTAGGAAATCTATGAATACCCACAAGCTTTCATTGTTGCAACACACAAATCTGATTCTTATGCTCTAAGTTGGGGTTTAGTACCTCATACCTGAGCAATTTGGATCAAGATTTCCTTGCTTGGACCCTTTGTGAGTATTCTTTCATTCTTTTATGCTTTTCTAAGCGTTAAAGTCAAACCGTGTTTGACTTTCTGCTTTGACCAGTATTTGGTCAACACAAAGGTCGTTTGAACTTTGCAATGTGAGCGTAATCACGATGGTTATAGTCCCTAGTGACTATACCTACTGATTACCACGTTGATTAGGTGTAGTGACGAGTCATAGTTTCGGCCAAAATGCGTGTTCATGCGTATTATGTAAACAAACTACACTTGGGTATCAAAACACTTTGTTTTGATATCAAAACCTGCTTTCTAACTTCGTTAAACATGTTTTAACATGTTTAGCTTGTCACTTTTAGTTTAGTGCTTGTGTAGAGTCGTAAGTCAAGTGGTCTAAACCACCGCTTAGACTTTCGAACTAGACCCGTTTGGTCGATCATTAGGATCCGACCAAGCATGTTGGTGACCATAGTTGTATAGGGAATAACCTTCTGAGGTTATACCTTATGGTCACATAGTTTAAGTAGTTGTATGATAGGTAGTTTATATGCCTTAGGTAAAATGACCAAAATACCCTTTTCATGAATAATTGAATTTTAAGCATATGTAACATAAAAGTTTGTCACTTAATTGATTATGCAACATGTTTAGGCATATAGTACTTGTCATAGGACTAGTTAGACGTCTCGAACGCGCGTTTGCGCGAACGACGTGTTAAAGTAGCGTAAGCTACCTTAATGGGCCGTAACGGGTCGAAAGCACTTAGGTTAGGTTTCAATTTAGTATGTAGGCTTTGTTAAACCATATCATATGAGTTCCAATACTCATTTGGTTTACGAAACCTTATCCTATCCGATCTTCCGATTTAGGTCCGGTTTATTTACAAAGTTACTTATATAAGGTGTCGATTGATTTCCGTGATCACTCTAGCTTTGCTTGGTTGTTATTCAAGACTTCTAAGCATTCTCATGTGAGTACATAGTTCCCCTATTTTACTGTTTTCAAATGTTTTGGGGTTATTCATATGTGTTAAATGATTTCGATGTTTTTAACGATGGTTTCGAAAATGGTTAAAATGGTTTATATTAAATTAATAACGATTTCGATAAAGTGAACAAACTTGTTGGTTGTATTTACATAACGAATAACATTCATTAGTTTGGGCCGAACCGACCAGTATTAGGTTATGGTACCATAGGATCTGACAAATCCCGTTATCAGACTGCACCCATGGTTATGTGTGGGTTAGGTGGGTAACGACTGAATCTGTGATTGTTAATTTACCCTTTGGTGGTTTATTATTGCGAGAAGCGAGATAGTCGAGTCACGAAGGTTTGGATGTTATTAGCGAGGCGACCAAAAGTAGATTTCACAATTAAAACGAGAAGGATTTAAACGACTGAAACAATTTTAACGAATTAAACGATTTGGGTAAACGATTGGTTTTGGTTAGTGTTTAGATAACGGGACGGGTGTAATGTGATGAAAACATGGTAGATACGCCGCTGGTACTTCTTATATATAAGTGTTTTCATCATATTACATACCGTGGCGTTATTTAGTTCACTTGGGTAAACGATTCTGAAACGATGTCACACAATGATGTTTTCTGAATAATATAAACCATACGAGTTTTATTAACGAGTTTTTACGAGATGTTTTACAATTTGATTTAATTAAATAAATGTTTTGGGTTAAGAATCATGGGTACGAGATTTTATAAATTATAACCAACTTGATTTGAGTTGGTTAATTATGTCGCAATACTCTACTTTTCAAAACAATGTTTTTAATTAAGTATTGCAACATGTAAACTAGCCATGAATCTGACACTCTCATAAACCTATGTGCTCGCCAGCATTTCTTTGCTTACTTTGTTTTCATATATGTTTCAGGTGTTGTTGAATGATGTTGATTACTAGGATGCATGCTCACATAGGACTGGACGATGGCCTTAGTGACTTAATAACAATGATAGACTATGTTTAACTTGTTTGTTTAGATTTCCAGACAATGGAAATGTTTAATGTTTAATAAAATGAAACTTCAAATTTCCGTGTGTTTTGAGACAATGATTCTGTTACAACACTCCCCGACGATTCCGCCGCGATTTGTTGTTTTACATGGTCGGGGTGTGATAGAAAAGTTGGTATTAGAGCTCATGGTTATAGGGAATTAGGTTATTAGTAATGCTTTGACCTAGTAAGATTCTTGTGTTTAGATCTTAAAACAATACCGTCACTTATCCTTAGGTGACAACCACAATGTCACACCCCGACCATCTGAAACAACAAAACGTGGCGGAAACGTCGGGGAGTGTCGTAACGGAATCATTGTTTCACAACCATGGATTAAATAATTTTGTTTTATTGAATTATTGAACTCATTGTTATATTACAAATCAGATAGATACAAATATTATCTTTCAAGTTTTAAAGTCGCTAAGGCATGCGTCCATCCTATGGTAGCATGTATCAATAATCATCACATAACAACACCTGAAACATGTGTAAAAATAGGTACGTCAGCATAAAAATGCCTGTGAGATACATAGGTTTTTATTGTAATAGGATTCATGACTTATAAGTTTAAGAAAAATATTTAATCAAAAATAGTCACGAACCATAAAATATTTTCTTTTATAAATCATACTAAAATTTATAAGAAATCAGATGATATAATAGAATAATGCATAAATAAATAATTAAGAAAAATGAGTTTGTATAAAATATATTGTTTGTAAAGCAATATTTTTGATAAAAAAAAAGGTTTGTAGTATATATATAAAAATATACTTTGGTTTTAAGAAAGTAGAATAAGTAATATATTAAAATCTATTTCAGTTCCAAAATAATTAATCAGATAGTATATTAAATATACTTTAGTCGTCAAAATAACAATTTTCAGTAGTATATCAAAAGTATACTTTGGTTTTATTAATAACATATTAAACTATGTTTTGGTTTTATAAATAACATATTAAACTATGTTTTGGTTTTATAAATAACATATTAAACTATGCTTTGGTTTTATAAATAACATATTAAACTATGCTTTGGTTTTATAAATAACATATTAAACTATGCTTTGGTTTTATAAATAACATATTAAACTATGCTTTGGTTTTATAAATAACATATTAAACTATGTTTTGGTTTTATAAATAACATATTAAAGTACGCTTTGGTTTTATAAATAACATATTAAACTATGTTTTGGTAATTAACAAAATATATCTTGGTTTTGTACAATATCACACTTGAGAACATAGCAAACTATACTTTTGGTAGTATAACAAAATATACAATAAAAATGTGATTTAAGAATTCAACCAAACCTAGTGCATCAAAATACACCTAGGAGACTATAGAAATATGTGACACCTATGTCACTTCAACCATCAAACAAATACCAAGCCAATGAAATATTGTATTTCATACTTGGGATCTGTATAAATATGTGTATCTTTTGCACATATCGACCCTTGTTCGATTTCAAGCTCTAAATCGCTTTCTAGAAGGTTATACGCGCACTGATGCGTAAATATAACCAGTTTAATGCAACGAACACTCTGGAATAGTCAAATATACTTAACATACCTTAAATAACCTTTACATAACTTAGAAATAAGTTTTGAAGGCTTTGGTATGGCAAAAACAAGTTAATTCGCTTACAGGGACTAAACTTGACAAACTGCGAAAGTATGCCAATTTGAACTGTAACGAACATTCCGGAACATGACCATAAGTTAAACATACCATAAATATCCTTTACATAGCTTAGAAATAGGCTTTGAGGGGTTCGGTATGCTAAAATAAACTTTTGGGGTCATTTAGGGACTAAAAGCGTCAAAAAGTGCACAAGTTTGCATTTTCGCGCATAACTTACTTTCTGAATACATCCGGACATCCAAAAATTTATGTAAGCACTAAAATATTTTATTTTAGTGTTTGGCATAAGAAAAATCCATTCGTCACGCCATTTGGATCATTTTTCGCACGTATGCGCATTCCGTCGTAATTAACCGAACAATGTAACCGTACGGCTAAACGAACCGACACCCGAGATATTTTTGAACACATTTTAAGTTCCCTATACTTTAAATTCATTTTAGAGCTTTGAAATGGGGTTAACGGGGCTTAAACGTGTCAAAAAACGCATCGAAAACCAAGTTTTGAGGTTGCAGGGACTAAAACTGTAAATCTGCCAAACTAGGTCCTTAAGTAGGGGCCAGATGCAGCAAAACGTTTTTTTCAGCTTTTAACAGCCCTTAACACTCTCCAAAGGCCAAGTGCCAAGTGTCAAACTCTTATGGTGGATGGCAAATGAGTTACCACAACTTTCCAACAAGTGTACGGCTTAGATCGTGCCCCCTTTTCCAAGAAATGATCCTAACGGTGAACCGAAAACTATAAATACCCACCTCCACCCTTCACTTTTCCTCACAAGAATCTGATCTTATGTGCTCTAAGTTGAAACCTTTGTTTCATACCTGAGCTATTTTGATATAGATTAGCATTCGGGGACCCTTTGTAAGTGTTCCTTCGTTCTTTTATTGCTTTTCGAGTCCGAAAGTCAAACTTTGTTTGACTTTCTGCGTTGACCAGTTTATGATCAATGCGAAGTTCGTTTGAACTTCGCAACGTGATTGTAATCACGATGGTTATAGTCCCTTGTGACTATGCCTAATGATTACCACGTTGTCTAGGGTCGTGAGGGTAAGCGATCTAATAAATCGCTTATACCTTCGAACCCGACCCATTTGGTCAATCATTAGCATCCGACCAAACACATTAGGTGACCATAGTATATAGGGAATAACCTTCCAAGGTTATACCTTATGGTCACGACGTTTAGTTAGTTGTATGATAGGTAGTTTATATGTCTTAGGTAAATTACCAAAATACCCCTTTGATGCCAAAATTCATTTTAAACATATGTAACATAACTTTTGACATATAAACTGATTTGAAAACAATATTAGACATGTTAAGGCATATATTACTTGTCATAGGACTAGTTAGGCGGTCCGAACGCGTTTCACGCGAACGACGCGTTAAAGTAGCATAAGCTACCTAAACGGGTCGTAAAGGGTCACAAACACTTAGGTTAAGTTTCGTTTTAGTATGTGGGCTTTGTTAAAGCATATTACACGAGTCTCCATACTCGTTTGGTTTAGGAACCCTCATTCTATCCGATCCTCCGATATTAGGTCCGGTTTATTAACATAGTTACCTATATTAGGTGCCGTTTGATTCCGTGATCTCTAGCATTGCTTGGTGGTTATCTTAGGACTTCTGAGCAATCTCAAGTGAGTACATAGACCCCTCTTTTACTGTTTTCCAAACATTTTTGGGTGAAACGCATGTGCCTACTTGTTACTTTCATGCTTTCCATGTTTTCACATCATATACCTGCTATGTTCGTTAGTACATTATAGTACATGTTTTACATTACATTTCATGCTATGTATGCCCATTGTGTGCGTACTTAGTACATTGTTTTACATTACATTTCATGCTATGTATGCCCATTGTGTGTGTACTTAGTACATTGTTTTACATTACATTTCATGCTATGTATGCCCATTGTGTGCGTACTTAGTACATTGTTTACATTACATTTCATGTTATGTATGTCCATTGTGTGCATACTTAGTACATTTGTTTCACGTCACATGCTATGTATGTCCATTTGTTACATACTTAGTACCGTTGTTTTCATCACATGTTTACATTTTGGTATGACATTTGGGTTGTTTACAATGGAACAATACATTCATTAACATTAGCTACGCCGTTCGTTAGTAGGTAGTGGTACCATAGGAATTGACAATTCCCGTTCCTGAAATCCTGGGTTTGTTTGGATTGGAAGGAATGACCGAATTTGATATACATAACTTAGATAAATCTTTAATTTGTTTAAGGGTTTATCGCCACAGTCTCAAGGCTTGGATGTATGCATTTTCACAATACCGCATAAATGTTTGTATCAGTAAAGCATGCATTTGTTCCACAAAACATAACTTTGATTTAAACCATGTTTTACTTCAATACCTTGTTTTTGTGCATTTTACATATGGTTTAGTTGATATATTTCACGTACCATACATGACATTTTTGGATACACATTACATGATTTACATTAGACATAAACATTTTGACATTGATATACACAATTCATGATTTACATTAAACACAGACTTTTGATATGGTTTACACAATAACAGTTTGACATTTGATTATACATAAACAATTTACATTGGTGGTTTGGTTTGAGTAAGTGATTTAAGTAACGAGGCGTGTGTAATATGATACAAGCATGGTGGATACGCCGCTGGTACTTCCTATATATAAGTGATTGTATGGTATTACATATCGTAGCGTTATTTGAATCATTTCAATTTGGACATATAACATTTTATACAAATAACATACTTTTCACAAGACATTAATTTACAAACAACTTATTTTATACAAACTCATTTTTACATGGTTATTCATTTAACCATACATTATTCTCTTATTCATACATATCATCTGATCTTATCGTTTTTCATATGATTTACAAGACAAAGCAAAATACAAGGTTCATGACTAAACATTTTCTCAAATATAAGTCATGAATTATGCTTTCACAAAACCTATGTATCTCACAGGCATTTTTATGCTGACGTACCTATTTTCACATGTGTTTCAGGAGATGATGCATAGGACTTATCAAGACATACTTAGGCGGACCTGTGCCTTAGTGACTTAAAACGAGACAAGAACTAGTTAATTTATGTTATGTACTCTTTGGTTCTTGTTTAAAACAATGTAAACTTTCATGTTTGATTAATAAAATGAAACTTCGATTTCCATGGTTGTGAAACATTAATTCTGTTACAACACTCCCTGACGTTTCCGCCACGTTTTGTATGTTCTACGTGGTCGGGGTGTGACAGAAAAGATGGTATCAGAGCCAATGGTTATAGGGAATTAGGTTATTAGTAATGCTTTGACCTAGTCTATAACCTTTCTAGGACCCTAACGCGAGTTTACTTGCGTTTAGTCATAAAACAATACCGTCACCTATCCTTAGGCGACGACCACAACAAGAACATAAATTTCAAAACCGCTTTGAAAACTAATCATCTGTTCTAGGATGATTGATTACTAGGTTTTGAACCCTCTATTGTAAGGTTTTGAACCCTCTGTTATATGGTTTTGAACCCCTTTGAGTTTTCAAAATCTTGTCAAGGTTTTGGGTTTTAAATAATGCGAACACGTGCAAACTGGAAGGGTGAATGCCTGTATTCTGGGTTTTCTGTCTCGGCAAGCACTTCGTATATATCTCATCAGACGCGAGACCAGTTGTGCTTACCTGGGAATTCTTGGGATGAGTGTCCACTTATAGGCGAGCATGTCTTCGCGATACATTATTTTTGACCTATTTACTTTGATTAATCACCGGGGTCGTTTGTTGCTTTGTAGTAACAAACAAATGACCACTATCCTTGCTTTCATCAGATTTGTTTCATCTCATTCTTTTCGTCTAATTCTCTCACTCGTTTCCTTTCATGTTTCCTCTTTTAGAATGCCTTCTCGACGCGAAAACCAGATAGCGACTGCCGAACTGGCAGAAATTATTGCACAGCAAATGGCTGCTCAATTCCCAAACCTCTTTGCTCAATGGAACCAAGCCAACAACAACAACAATGGTCCATGCAATTTCAAGAGTTTTAACTCAGCTAAACCACTCAAGTTTAGTGGTTCTGAGGGAGCGACTGGGCTTCTTCAATGGTTCGAGAGCATTGAGAATACTTTCCGCCACGTGCAGTGTCCTGACAATCGCAAGGTCGAGTTTTCTTCGAGTGTGTTCCAGAAGAGGGCCCTTACGTGGTGGAACAGGGTTATGAGAGATCGTGGGGCAGAAGTTGCTCTAGCACAGACATGGGCAGAACTTAGAGCTCTTATGATGAGGGAGTTTTGTCCTCGTCATGAATTGCGAGCATTGGAAAGAGAGTTTGATGGTTTGAAGCAAGATAGCGGTGAGCATCGAGCCTACACGGACCGTTATGAGGAGTTAAGTCTGTTATGCCCAAACATGGTCACGCCGTTGGATAAAGCAATCGAAAAGTACATTGATGGCCTCCCTGACTCAGTTCAGGACATTGTTACTGGTAGTAACCTCACTACGGTTAGGCAGGCCATTGAGCTATCTGCAACCTTGACTGAATCTCAGATCAGGAAACGTAAACTTTTTCGAAAGGGTGACAAGAAGCCAATTGAGGAATCAAAGACCATGGATGAACAGACTGGATCCCCTAAGCAGTCAAAGAAGCGAAAGGCTTCTCAGAACTTCGCCATGGTTACTCACAATGATCAAGCCGTCCCCAACCAACCAGCTCAACCCCCTGCTAGGAAGCCATATTGTCACACCCCCAAAATCCACACGCGGAATATCACCGCTTGGAGGCGTGACTGACCAGGATCAAGCCACCAATCATATTGAACATGTAAGTAATTAGTAAAAGTCATTCATCAATACGAAAGGTGTTTTCAAAACCAAACATCAATAAGTGTGTAGCGGAAGCATAAGTATGTAAACCCAAAGTAAATCATAAGTTCATTTGTTTAGATAGTTAACATGGCATCATCGATCCATGTCCCACAACGACCTGCTCCTCCCTGTGCAAGCTCCATAAGTACCTAAGGTCCTGTAAGGCATGTAACAGAGGATCAACAACTAGTTGAGCGAGTTCACAGAAAGTAAATGCGTAATAGTAAGTTCGTATGTAACATGTGGCTCTACTGGTGGGGGCTTCCCATGTTATATATCCCCTAGACTATTTGTAATCATAAGTATCCTTCCCAATCCGAGGATAGTAGTAAGTATAGGTTTACGCAGGTTTTATGTAAGTGCCCTTCCCAACCGAGGACAGTACGTAGCGAGTACGTAGGTTTAGCGCTGGCGTCCTTCCCAATCCGAGGACGGTAGTACGTAGGTTTAGCACTGGCGTCCTTCCCAATCCGAGGACGGTAGTACGTAGGTTTTACGTAGGTTTAGTGCTGGTGTCCTTCCCAATCCGAGGACAGTACGTAGGCTTTGCGTAGAATTTGGCACAGGCATCCTTCCCAATCCGAGGACCGTGGTAAATAGTCTAGTGTTAATGTAAGTACAGGTAATCATTCAATCCCATTCCCAACCCAACTAGGGAATCCCATGCCTTGGTAAGAGTGTGAACTCACCTTGGTTTGCTCGGCAGATACACAAAAGGGTTTCTTGAACTATGAGTGGTCAACCGCGTCCTAATAGGGTTACCATACAAGTCAGGTTTTGACTCAAGTAATGCACATAGGTTTACGCATAACTAATAGATTTCAAGCACGTATAGATCATGGCAGCATTTTAACAGTCAAACAATACATTCAACTTGTGCGATTTAAATCATAACAGCTCAATAAAAACATTCTCGGCCCAATTTAACAACACATAAGTGACTTGTGCGGTCCAGATTGGGTTGTGCGACTGACTTTGGGCTTGATCGGCCCAAATCAGCTTAACCACAACTAGCTTGTGCGACTCAGGTATCCTTGTGCGACTGTACATATCTTGTGCGATAGACAAGACTTGTGCGACTGAAACTTGTGCGTCCAGATCAGGTCTTGTGCGACCTGATCTTGTGTGACCCGAGAGCTTGTGTGATTAGCTCTTGTGCGACTCGGGTCATGTGCGATTGTTTGATTATTCCTAAACTTTTGCAAGTAGTTACAACCATTTACAGTTTCCAACTTTACAATAATCAATCAACAGTTTCTATCCTAACCTATGTTCGATCAAACCAATCAAATCATCAACAATTCATATGAACATTAATCATATTCCAATCATAACAACAACCTACCCTTTTAACTATTAAAATATAGAGATAAAAATCTCACAGCACATCATACTCGATTATGGCTCAAATCTGATTAACACCATCAACACACACATGAGCCGATTACAACTTTCTATCCTACTCATCATGCAAACCATCCGAGAACATACACCCACCTTTCGGATCTAAACTCATACATAGCCGATTGCATACATTCATACTAACATAACAACACATCATCCAATCTCATATTAATTATAGTCAACATACATGTGAGCCGATTAACAAGAACAATTATCATCCAATTATCATAATCTATCATGTTAATCGAAACCCTAGGTCATCATACAAACAATAATAGTACACACATCATCAAACATGTATTCGATAAATCCAATCACTAACCGAATAAGAGATAGGTGAGGATGATCCGAACAAGGAAAGATCTTGTGTGGAGAGGGTGTTCGGCTGCCTTCTTGTTCGTGAGGGAGAGAGAAAGGAGAACTAGGGTTTGTAGGTGTGTTATATTTTTGCAACAAATGAGAATAAACTCTCTAAGGGTGTGTGTGTAGGCGTATGAGGAAGTGGGCCGAACCCAAACCTTGGGCTGCCCTTGGATCCGACTACAAGAGATACGGCCCCAAGTGGGCTTGTGCGATTGTGTGTGTGTGTTGTGCGTTTGGGTTCGTATGCATACATACACATATCACACATAACAGCATAACATTCATTAAATAAAAGTCACATAATTACATAACGTTGCACAGAGATAAGTTCGAAATGTCACATATCGTACACATACGTTACATCGAAGTACAAAAATAGATTCGGAAATACGAGTTGTCACATTATCCCCAACTAAAAAGAAATTTCGTCCCGAAATTTGGTACGCACTCACTGAGGAAGCTAGGTAAGTTGTATCGTTCACTGGTTTTCCTGGGGTGTCACATCCTCCCCCCGTTGATCTGGAATTTCGTCCCGAAATTCCGCAGTAGTAGCTTCAGCCTCAGTAGTGGTTGCATTGGTTCCGAATAACTGGGGATATTTGAGTTCCATTTGATCTTCACGCTCCCAGGTGAACTCTGGGCCGCGGCGGGAGTTCCAACGAACTCGTACAAGAGGGATTCTCGTGTTCTTGAGGACCTTAACATCCCGGTCCGTGATTTCAACAGGTTCCTCGACGAAATGCAACCGCTCGTCGATAGTGAGTTCCTTCAAGGGAACTACGTGGGTCTCATCTGACGTACATTTCTTCAAATTCGACACGTGAAAGACGTTGTGAACTGCACTGAGTTCAGGTGGTAAGTTCAGTCTGTAGGCCACTTTGCCTACTTTCTCAATAACTTCGAAAGGTCCGACGTATCGTGGATTGAGTTTGCCGCGTTTGCCAAAACGAACCACACCCTTCCAGGGTGAAACTTTGAGTAGCGCTCGATCTCCAACCTGGAATTCGAGTAGTTTTCTATCTTTATCAGCGTACTCTTTCTGACGGTCACGAGCTGCCGCCATGCGTTGTCGTATCTGAGCAATCTTTTCTGTAGTATCAACTACCATTTCTGGACCTGTGATTTGACTATCTCCCACCTCTGCCCAACAGAGAGGTGACCGGCATGTACGCCCGTACAATGCCTCGAATGGAGCAGCTTTAATGCTGGTGTGGTAGCTGTTATTGTATGAAAATTCCACAAGTGGCAGATGTTTTTCCCAACCATTGCCAAAGTCAATTACACATGCCCTAAGCATGTCTTCGAGGGTCTGGATGGTACGTTCCGACTGTCCATCCGTTTGCGGGTGATAAGCTGTGCTCATGTCTAACCTTGAGCCAAAGGACTTGTGCATTGCTTGCCACAATTCTGATGTAAAACGTGCATCTCGATCCGAGATAATAGAGGTGGGCACCCCGTGCCTCGAGACAACTTCCTTCAGGTATACTTCTGCTAGAGTGGAGAACTTATCCGTTTCTTTGATAGCCAGGAAGTGAGCAGACTTTGTGAGTCGATCCACGATCACCCAAATAGTGTCGTTACCACGTTGTGATCTAGGCAGGCCAGTAACAAAATCCATGGAAATTTGCTCCCATTTCCATTGTGGTATCTCTGGTTGTTGGAGTGGTCCTGACGGTTTCTGATATTCTGCCTTGACTCTCGCACAAGTCAAGCATTTGCTAACGTATGTGGCTATGTGGGCCTTCATGCTAGGCCACCAATATGTGGTTTTGATATCGTGGTACATTTTATCCGAACCAGGGTGCACCGAGTAGCGAGACTTGTGTGCCTCATCCATCACAAGCTCTCGTAGGTTGCCATAAAATGGGACCCAAATGCGTCCCGTGACGTAGTAGGCACCGTCTTCCTTCTGTTCTAAGCGTTGCCTTGAGCCGCGTAGGGCTTCAGCCCTGACATTCTCTGGTTTCAATGCTTCTACCTGAGCGTTTCGTATTTGAGAAGGAAGGCTAGACTGTATAGTAAGTTGTAAAGCTCGTACACGCTTAGGCGCAGTGTCCTTTCGACTGAGGGCGTCAGCCACAACATTGGCTTTGCCCGGGTGATACCTGATCGAGCATTCGTAATCGTTCAGCAGTTCGACCCATCGTCGTTGTCTCATGTTAAGTTCCTTCTGTTTGAAGATGTGCTCGAGGCTTCTGTGATCAGTGTAGATAGCACACTTGGTGCCATACAAGTAGTGTCGCCATATCTTAAGTGCAAAAACAACCGCTCCCAGCTCTAGGTCGTGTGTAGTGTAGTTTTTCTCGTGAACCTTGAGTTGACGTGAAGCGTATGCTATAACTTTATCCCGCTGCATCAAAACACAACCAAGACCCTGAATAGATGCGTCGCAGTAAACCACGAAGTCATCTGTGCCCTCTGGCAATGAAAGGATAGGTGCACTACAAAGTCTATCCTTTAAGTGCTGAAACGCTATCTCCTGTGCGTTTCCCCAACGATAAACAACGCCCTTCTGCGTTAGTGAAGTAAGAGGCTGAGCGATCTTAGAAAAATCCTTAATAAATCTTCTGTAGTATCCTGCCAATCCCAAGAATTGGCGAATTTCCGTTGGTGTACGAGGTGCAGGCCAGCTCTTGATTGACTCTACCTTGGATGGATCAACGTGAATCCCATCCTTGTTCACCACATGACCTAAGAAATGGACTTCACGAAGCCAGAAGTCACATTTTGAAAACTTGGCGTACAGCTGTTCCTTTCGAAGGAGTTCTAAAATAAGTCGTAAGTGCTGCTCGTGTTCCTCCTGACTCTTCGAATAGATCAGGATGTCGTCGATGAAGACGATAACAAACTTGTCGAGATAGGGTTTGCACACCCTGTTCATAAGATCCATGAAAACCGCAGGCGCGTTCGTTAGCCCGAAAGGCATGACCAGAAACTCGTAGTGGCCGTAGCGAGTTCTAAATGCTGTTTTAGAGACGTCCTCATCCCGGACTCTCAGCTGATGGTACCCTGACCTTAAGTCTATCTTGGAGTAGTAGCTCGACCCTTGTAGCTGGTCGAGTAAATCATCTATGCGCGGAAGAGGGTAACGATTCTTGATCGTCACCTTGTTGAGTTCACGGTAGTCTATACACATCCTGCACGTACCGTCTTTCTTCTTTACGAATAACACTGGAGCTCCCCAAGGCGAAGAGCTAGGACGTATAAAACCCTTTTCCAAGAGTTCTTGTAGCTGCTTTGACAGTTCTTCCAATTCAGTTGGAGCTAAACGATAAGGTGCTCGAGCTATGGGTGCTGCTCCTGGAGCGAGCTCAATCTGAAATTCGACCTGGCGATGAGGCGGTAACCCAGGTAACTCTTCAGGAAACACTTGAGGAAAGTCGCGTACTACAGGAATATCCTCAATCTTTTTCTCTTTCTTCGATGTATCCGTAACGAGAGCTAAAACAGCGGTGTGGCCCTTTCGTAAATACTTCTGAGCCTTCAAGAAAGAAATGATGCCACTCACGACACCACTCTGGTCGCCTTGAACTTCGAGAGGTTCTTTACCAGAACGAGGAATACGAATGATCTTCTCCTTGCATAGGATCTCTGCTTGCTGTTGGGATAACCAATCCATACCGATGACAATGTCGAAACCATCACAACGTTGGGGTCATTCCTAGTATCACCCTGACCAATCACGAACACTCGACCCCTGGCACCATTGCCGTCGTTATTACCCCCGTTGTTGTCTTCCCTGGTTCCCGTTTCCTTGGTTGCGGTTCTGGTTCAACCGTGGGCAGTGTCTCTTGAAGAGACCTTCAGCACCACACTGATAACATCCCTTGTTACCCTGTTGTTGCTGCTGATTCTGTGGAGCTTGTGGCTGCTGTTGCCAGTTCTGGTTTGCAGGACGTGAGCTTCTACACTCTTTGGCTTCATGACCAAGCTTGTTGCATCTCTAACAACGATCTTTGTTGCACGGCCCGCTGTGGTGTAAATTACATCGATTGCACTTAGGGTGGTTTCCCCTGTATCCACCCTGTCCTTGACTACCAAAAGGTTGCTGACCAGAACTTTGGTTGTCATCGATTTTTCGTTGCTGTGCCTGGGACGGAACCGTAGTCGAACCCTTGCTAGGGGTTCCATCCCACTTTCGTTTGTTGCCACTGGGAATAGCAGAAGTAGTAGTAGTAGCACCAATACGTTTAGGCAGCTTGTTCTGTTCCACTGCCTGGTCTGTGAGACGATGAGCAAGATGAGTAACATCTTGAATAGTAGCAAGATTAGCAGTCATCACATGGCTTTGAATTTCTGGTACTAAGCCTTTGAGGTACAGCTAAATGCTCTTGATGGGAGGATCCACCATAGTTGGACATAACACTGCCAGTTTGTTGAATCGTTTCGTGTATGCTTCTGCCTCTGACCCCGTCATCTTCAGGTTAAAGAACTCCACTTTCAGTTTGTGGATGCCATCCCGACTACAGTATTCACGTTTGATCAGTTCCTTAAAAATCATTCCATGGGGTGGCATTAGCAGCCGTCAGCCCCAGCATCTGAACTTGCGCGTTCCACCAAGTTAGCGTAGTGCCTTCGAGAGTATCGGTGGCGTACTTCTCCCTGCGTGCCTCAGGGCATTCACACATTTCGAAGACCAATTCGAGCTTTTCAAACCAACGGAGGAGTCCAACTGCTCCTTCCGTGCCACTGAATGTAGTAGGACGACAGTCCGTGAAAGTTTTGAAACGTGCACACAGGTGGCTGAGCGTTCTGACCTGTCGTGTGCGTAAGAGTAAGCATACTTGAGCGCGAGTGTTGGTTTACGAGAGTAGGATCTAAAGATCCTAGAGTAAGTGGTGACGGCAGGTTACACCTCCTGCCTGGGCAGCTGCGAGTGCTGCAGTAACTTGTTCAGTGATCGAAGCCGCCAACTGGGCTTGAGTTAGGTTAACGCGTCCACACATGATCTTGACATCAAGGAGAACATGTGGGTGAGAGGTTCGCGAATAGTGCGAAGAGAGTGAGCACACAAGTATTCTCGAGCAATAACATATAGTAGGTTCTGTACTCTAGGCATACCACGAGCAAAGTTCTATGTAGTTCTAGCATGTAGGTAATGTAACATGAATAGTAATACCTATGGTGTTGAGCCTTGCACGTGGAGCGAAGCGTCGTTGTGGATCGTTGAGAGCACTGTTCTGGTTATAGTCTGGTTTTAACAAAATCGTTTTCCCTTTATTAAAACCGAGTTCTCTATAACCAATGGCTCTGATACCAATCTGTCACACCCCCAAAATCCACACGCGGAATATCACCGCTTGGAGGCGTGACTAACCAGGATCAAGCCACCAATCATATTGAACATGTAAGTAATTAGTAAAAGTCATTCATCAATACGAAAGGTGTTTTCAAAACCAAACATCAATAAGTGTGTAGCGGAAGCATAAGTATGTAAACCCAAAGTAAATCATAAGTTCATTTGTTTAGATAGTTAACATGGCATCATCGATCCATGTCCCACAACGACCTGCTCCTCCCTGTGCAAGCTCCATAAGTACCTAAGGTCCTGTAAGGCATGTAACAGAGGATCAACAACTAGTTGAGCGAGTTCACAGAAAGTAAATGCGTAATAGTAAGTTCGTATGTAACATGTGGCTCTACTGGTGGGGGCTTCCCATGTTATATATCCCCTAGACTATTTGTAATCATAAGTATCCTTCCCAATCCGAGGATAGTAGTAAGTATAGGTTTACGCAGGTTTTATGTAAGTGCCCTTCCCAACCGAGGACAGTACGTAGCGAGTACGTAGGTTTAGCGCTGGCGTCCTTCCCAATCCGAGGACGGTAGTACGTAGGTTTAGCACTGGCGTCCTTCCCAATCCGAGGACGGTAGTACGTAGGTTTTACGTAGGTTTAGTGCTGGTGTCCTTCCCAATCCGAGGACAGTACGTAGGCTTTGCGTAGAATTTGGCACAGGCATCCTTCCCAATCCGAGGACCGTGGTAAATAGTCTAGTGTTAATGTAAGTACAGGTAATCATTCAATCCCATTCCTAACCCAACTGGGGAATCCCATGCCTTGGTAAGAGTGTGAACTCACCTTGGTTTGCTCGGCAGATACACAAAAGGGTTTCTTGAACTATGAGTGGTCAACCGCGTCCTAATAGGGTTACCATACAAGTCAGGTTTTGACTCAAGTAATGCACATAGGTTTACGCATAACTAATAGATTTCAAGCACGTATAGATCATGGCAGCATTTTAACAGTCAAACAATACATTCAACTTGTGCGATTTAAATCATAACAGCTCAATAAAAACATTCTCGGCCCAATTTAACAACACATAAGTGACTTGTGCGGTCCAGATTGGGTTGTGCGACTGACTTTGGGCTTGATCGGCCCAAATCAGCTTAACCACAACTAGCTTGTGCGACTCAGGTATCCTTGTGCGACTGTACATATCTTGTGCGATAGACAAGACTTGTGCGACTGAAACTTGTGCGTCCAGATCAGGTCTTGTGCGACCTGATCTTGTGTGACCCGAGAGCTTGTGTGATTAGCTCTTGTGCGACTCGGGTCATGTGCGATTGTTTGATTATTCCTAAACTTTTGCAAGTAGTTACAACCATTTACAGTTTCCAACTTTACAATAATCAATCAACAGTTTCTATCCTAACCTATGTTCGATCAAACCAATCAAATCATCAACAATTCATATGAACATTAATCATATTCCAATCATAACAACAACCTACCCTTTTAACTATTAAAATATAGAGATAAAAATCTCACAGCACATCATACTCGATTATGGCTCAAATCTGATTAACACCATCAACACACACATGAGCCGATTACAACTTTCTATCCTACTCATCATGCAAACCATCCGAGAACATACACCCACCTTTCGGATCTAAACTCATACATAGCCGATTGCATACATTCATACTAACATAACAACACATCATCCAATCTCATATTAATTATAGTCAACATACATGTGAGCCGATTAACAAGAACAATTATCATCCAATTATCATAATCTATCATGTTAATCGAAACCCTAGGTCATCATACAAACAATAATAGTACACACATCATCAAACATGTATTCGATAAATCCAATCACTAACCGAATAAGAGATAGGTGAGGATGATCCGAACAAGGAAAGATCTTGTGTGGAGAGGGTGTTCGGCTGCCTTCTTGTTCGTGAGGGAGAGAGAAAGGAGAACTAGGGTTTGTAGGTGTGTTATATTTTTGCAACAAATGAGAATAAAGTCTCTAAGGGTGTGTGTGTAGGCGTATGAGGAAGTGGGCCGAACCCAAACCTTGGGCTGCCCTTGGATCCGACTACAAGGGATACGGCCCCAAGTGGGCTTGTGCGATTGTGTGTGTGTGTTGTGCGTTTGGGTTCGTATGCATACATACACATATCACACATAACAGCATAACATTCATTAAATAAAAGTCACATAATTACATAACGTTGCACAGAGATAAGTTCGAAATGTCACATATCGTACACATACGTTACATCGAAGTACAAAAATAGATTCGGAAATACGAGTTGTCACACATATAATGGAACTTCACCCTTGTGCAACCAATGTAAACTTCATCATCATGTTAATGTGAAGTGCCGCGAATGCCAAATTTGTGGACGTAAAGGCCATACAGCAAAAGTTTGCCGAGCTGAAGTTGCACCAAATCAAGCTGACAACAATCCTGCTCAAGCTCGCTTTCCACCAGGTTCTTGCTACAATTGTGGCGAGATGGGTCATTTCCGAAGAAATTGCCCAAAGCTTGCTAATGCTAATCCAGCGCAGGGATGAGCATCTGACCGACTAGAAGACAACACCCTTAGAAATAATCATGTCTTATGTATTATTTTCTTTTGTTGTCAAGGTCCATGAAACAGTTGTTATCATTGTTTATAAATAAATCTTTTATTTACATTTCAATGTATTTATGAGGTTGTATGTATAAACAACATATCCCTTACAATACCGACAATCAAGGAATCGTATTCCTTGAAAAGCAAACTACCCCCAAATAATTTTTTTTTCTATTTTATGATCTCTTGCGTTTTCCACGAAAATCCTAAGTACCCGTTTCTTCCAAGGAAACGAAGTACAAGGCGCAAGTTACAACATTGGACGAATACCCAAACTACCACTATAAATCCTTAATAGGGTACCTAAGGGTATTTCCCTAAATCCTAAAATAGTTATGTTCCTTAATTCGAATATTACGTTTCTTTGAGAACAAAAATCGAATATTTGGGAGATCTTCCTATCTTTTCAGATAGATCCCAGAGGACATTGTAGCCCATCGACTGGTTTCCATATCCATTCTCAATCGATAACAAATTAATAACCAAGATAAACAACTATGTGATTATGTGCTTATGTGTTCCTTTTTATGTTTTTGTGTGATCCAAGTTTTGCTATCCAAATCCTCGTAGAACCTTTCGTATCTTCATATGAGAGATTCGTTGTAGGATACCCAAATGTACTACATAAAATCCTTAATGGACTACTACGTTGTAGTAAGTCCCTTGGATTATAAAGTACTACTCCATAATTAGACCCCTTGAGTGGTCTAGTTAAACAGATTGATCCAAAAATCTTGTTAGGAACATCATGTGATGATATAGCTGAAAGGACTCCTTGGTGGCCTAATTAATAAGATCATCTGTCGATCTAATTAAAAGGACCCCATGGTAGTCCAGTCACACTCATCACAGGTTTGATTTTCCTCCCCTAAACATTACAAGACAAACTGTGCGGACTATGCAAGGAATTACGTAATTATGGATGCATACATAATTATGGAATTCAGTACACAGAAACCACAGCGAGTTTTGTCATGTGTCTAGAGTTGATTCGTTCATTTTTGTTTCTGAAGAAATTGTGGAAAATGATTCATTCCGTTCATTTTCGTTTCTGAAGAAATTGTGAAAAATGACTCATTCCGTTCATTTTCGTTCCTGAAGAAATCATGGAAAATGACTCATTCCGTTCATTTTCGTTCCTGAAGAAATCATGGAAAATGACTCATTCCGTTCATTTTCGTTTCTGAAGAAATTGTGGATAATGACTCATTCCGTTCATTTTCGATTCTGAAGAAATTGTGGAAAATGACTCATTCCGTTCATTTTCGTTCCTGAAGAAATCATGGAAAATGACTCATTCCGTTCATTTTCGTTTCTGAAGAAATTGTGGAAAATGACTCATTCCGTTCATTTTCATTCCTGAAGAAATCGTGGAAAATGACTCATTCCGTTCATTTTCATTCCTGAAGAAATCGTGGAAAATGACTCATTCCGTTCATTTTCATTCCTGAAGAAATTGTGGAAAATGACTCATTCCGTTCATTTTCGTTTCTGGAGGAATCGTGGAAAATGACTCATTCCGTTCATTTTCATTCCTGAAGAAATTGTGGAAAATGACTCATTCCGTTCATTTTCGTTTCTGGAGGAATTGTGGAAAATGACTCGTTCCGTTCATTTTGGTTTCTGAAGGATACCCATTAAGGAAAATAACTCATCCCGTGTATTTTTCGTTTCTGAAAATTTTCCATCGAAGGAAATGAATATCCCTGATTCTTCCTTCATTTCCATTTATGAAAATGTTCATTAAAGAGGAATATCAGGATATGCCTTATCCTTGATGGTTATTTAACACAAAGTCACAGACATGCTCCTACAAATAAATTTCGGGACGAAATTTCCTAAAGTAGGGGAAGACTGTGACACCTGTGTCACTTCAACCATCAAACAAATACCAAGCCAATGATATATTGTATTTCATACTTGGGATCTGTATAATATATGTTTATCTTTTGCACATATCGACCCTTGTTCGATTTCAAGCTCTAAATCGCTTTCTAGAAGGTTATACGCACACTGATGCGTAAATATAACCAGTTTAATGCAACGAACACTCCGGAATAGTCAAATATACTTAACATACCTTAAATAACCTTTACATAACTTAGAAATAAGTTTTGAAGGCTTTGGTATGGCAAAAACAAGTTAATTCGCTTACAGGGACTAAACTTGACAAACTGCGAAAGTATGCCAATTTGAACGGTAACGAACATTCCGGAACATGACCATAAGTTAAACATACCATAAATATCCTTTACATAGCTTAGAAATAGGCTTTGAGGGGTTCGGTATGCTAAAATAAACTTTTGGGCTCATTCAGGGACTAAAAGCGTCAAAAAGTGCACAAGTTTGCATTTTCGCGCATAACTTACTTTCTGAATACATCCGGACATCCAAAAATTTATGTAAGTACTAAAATATTTTATTTTAGTGTTTGGCATAAGAAAAATCCATTCGTCACGCCATTTGGATCATTTTTCGCACTTATGCGCATTCCGTCATAATTAACCGAACAACGTAACCGTACGGCTAAACGAACCGACACCCGAGATATTTTTGAACACATTTTAAGTTCCCTATACTTTAACTTCATTTTAGAGCTTTGAAATGGGGTTAACGGGGCTTAAACGTGTCAAAAAAACGCATCGAAAACCAAGTTTTGAGGTTGCAGGGACTGAAACTGTAAATCTGCCAAACTAGGTCCTTAAGTAGGGGCCAGATGCAGCAAAACGTTTTTTTTCAGCTTTTAACAGCCCTTAACACTCTCCAAAGGCCAAGTTCCAAGTGTCAAACTCTTATGGTGGATGGCAAATGAGTTACCACAACTTTCCAACAAGTGTGCGGCTTAGATCGTGCCCCCTTTTCCAAGAAATAATCCTAACGGTGAACCGAAAAATATAAATACCCACCTCCACCCTTCACTTTTCCTCACAAGAATCTGATCTTATGTGCTCTAAGTTGAAACCTTTGTTTCATACCTGAGCTATTTTGATCTAGATTAGCATTCGGGGACCCTTTGTAAGTGTTCCTTCGTTCTTTTATTGCTTTTCGAGTCCGAAAGTCAAACTTTGTTTGACTTTCTGCGTTGACCAGTTGATGGTCAATGCGAAGTTTGTTTGAACTTCGCAACGTGATTGTAATCACGATGGTTATAGTCCCTTGTGACTATGCCTAATGATTACCACGTTGTCTAGGGTCGTAAGGGTAAGCGATCTAATAAATCGCTTATACCTTCGAACCCGACCCATTTGGTCGATCATTAGGATCCGACCAAACACATTAGGTGACCATAGTATATAGGGAATAACCTTCCAAGGTTATACCTTATGGTCACGACGTTTAGTTAGTTGTATGATAGGTAGTTTATATGCCTTAGGTAAATTACCAAAATACCCCTTTGATGCCAAAATTCATTTTAAACATATGTAACATTACTTTTGACATCTAAACTGATTTGACAACAATATTAGACATGTTAAGGCATATATTACTTGTCATAGGACTAGTTAGGCGGTCCGAACGCGTTTCACGCGAACGACGCGTTAAAGTAGCATAAGCTACCTAAACGGGTCGTAAAGGGTCACAAACACTTAGGTTAAGTTTCGTTTTATTATGTGGGATTTGTTAAACCATATTACACGAGTCTCCATACTCGTTTGGTTTACGAACCCTCATTCTATCCGATCCTCCGATATTAGGTCCGGTTTATTAACATAGTTACCTATATTAGGTGCCGTTTGATTCCGTGATCTCTAGCATTGCTTGGTGGTTATCTTAGGACTTCTGAGCAATCTCAAGTGAGTACATAGACCCCTCTTTTACTGTTTTCCAAACATTTTTGGGTGAAACGCATGTGCCTACTTGTCACTTTCATGCTTTCCATGTTTTCACATCATATACCTGCTATGTTCGTTAGTACATTATAGTACATGTTTTACATTACATTTCATGCTATGTATGCCCATTGTGTGCGTACTTAGTACATTGTTTTACATTACATTTCATGCTATGTATGCCCATTGTGTGCATACTTAGTACATTGTTTTACATTACATTTCATGCTATGTATGCCCATTGTGTGCGTACTTAGTACATTGTTTACATTACATTTCATGCTATGTATGTCCATTGTGTGCATACTTAGTACATTTCTTTCACGTCACATGCTATGTATGTCCATTTGTTACATACTTAGTACCGTTTTTTTCATCACATGTTTACATTTTGGTATGACATTTGGGTTGTTTACAATGGAACAATACATTCATTAACATTAGCTACGCCGTTCTTCAGGAGCTCACTATCGACGACCAGCTGTGATTCATCGAGGAACCAGTAGAGATTATTGATCGAGATGTTAAGATTCTCAAGCGTACGAGAATACCTCTTGTTCGAGTTCATTGGAATTCCCGTCGTGGCCTAGAGTATACCTGGGAACGAGAAGACCAAATGAAACTCAAGTATCCCCAGTTGTTTAGAAGAAGTGCAACCACTACTGAGGCTGAAGCTACTGCAGAATTTTGAGACGAAATTCCAAATCAACGGGGGGATGATGTGACACCCCAGGAAAACCAGGAAACCAACTCAACTTAACTAGCTTCCTGAGTAACCACGCGCTAAATTTCGGGACGAAATTCTCTTAACAGGGGGAGAATGTGACAACCCTCATAATTTCATGTATCCGTATGATTTATTAATGTTAATTAAAATGCTTGATGACTGTGCTGAATCACTTAACTGCTTTCTGATTTCTGTGTTATACTTACATGTGCTTGTTAACATACTAGTAGTGTACAGAAAAGTTACTAAATAGTCATGTATGCTTTCCTGAGTATGGGGAATAAAAAATGTTACAAAAATATATATAGGACACTTTACGGATTAATTATGCACTTTAACGGAATAGTATCAAACCGAACAACCGGACATTACTCGGAACACTAAAATATTGCAAAAAGTATGGTTTATATTTTTCTGAGCTAGTCTTGGTCCCCGAGCACTATAACACACTACATAAAGCATGTAACACACTAAACACTAGACATAACACGTAACCACCTACTAATTATCACCATGTGCCAACAACTTACATTTTAACCCCTCCCCCATGCTAATTTTCGGCCCCACCACAAGATTACCCAAAAATCTTCCTAAAATCTCCATATCTTGCATTGGGATTTGATGTTGATGTTGTTTGTACTAAGGAAGACAAGGGATCCAATGGATAATAGGAATTAAGATTTATAAGAAGGACTTTAACCATCAACACACTCACCACCACAACTCCTTCTTCCTCCTCCCTACTTCTCGGCCGAACTACCCCCTCACCACCACCATTATTTTATTTCTAAGTTCAAGCAATCCAAGTGTACTTCTAGGTGCTACAAGGCGTTCAACGAAGCTCGGTGCTCACGGATTTTGAAGGACCTCTTTCGTTTGCTTTTATCCACTCAATCTTCATCATAGTTCTTCCCTAGCTTTAAGCTAGTAGTAATCTCCTTGTTAATCCTTAGATACTTCATGTTTTTTTTTGTGGTTAATAGACGTATTATGAAGAAAACATATGAACACCATAAGGTCTTACACTTAAAACTTGAACATAAGCTTAAACAAGATGATACATGAAGAAATGATGTTAGAATGATGTTGTTTGGTGTATGACGATTATGTGCTGATATGAAGGACTTATAATCTGCTGTAAGTATCTTTGTTTATCGCTAAACATGTTAACGGAATCAATCGAACACAAGTTAGAAAGCTAAAAGCCGAAAACAGCTTCTGTCCAAGCTTTTACAGCCAACTTCAGTTGGCTGTAAACAGATCATAACTTAACGAAAAACTGATTTTCTTAAGTCTATAACGTGTTATTATGAAATACGGTTCTAATGGCACTGGAATCATAATTTTTGGACTTCCTTTACTATTTTTAAAGGGTCGTTTTGTAACAACAGCAAAAGCTGCATTTTTGCTGCTGAAAATATGTGTTATATTCTTCATCATAACTTGAAACCTGAGTAGAACTAGGTCATGAAATTTGTACTGTAAATGACCACTGATGTATTTGTAATCCTCCTACTAGAATTTCGTAAATCGGACTTACGATGAATTTTAAATAAATTATTCCGTGGACTGCAGTCAGAAAAAGATAAATCTGAGTGCAGTCCGGAAAATGATTTTTTTATAAAATATTGCTGATGAATTGAATCCCGAGATTTTTACACAATAATACTTGGATCGTTTAAGACCTTCTGTAAAAAGTTGGGAATTTTTGCAACAAGTTAACTATTTTATTAAAATCTCCGAAAAAAGCCCAGTTTTGAATATAAAAGCTGAAACGACATAAGTAGTAGTTTGCGTGTCTAAATATCTGGTAGGTTATCTGAGAATAATCTAACATGTTATATGTCAATGGAAGTATTATTGTGCAATATCATATGCTTGTTCTTGAGTAGCTATGGGTGGAATGTTTATATAAGCGTGAACTATTGAAGTGAATGCATGTTATGTAGTAGATACGTGTAGGAACTTTGTGCTCTATTTGAAACCACTAAATGACTAACTGGTAATCATATTAGGACGTGATTGACCGACCTTGACTGTTAGCTATATTTGAGAGTCAAACCGAGCAACCAAAGGTGAGTTCACACACTTTCTAAGGCATGGGATTCCCGGTGGTTTGGGAATGGGTTAAAGAATTAAAACGGAATCTACATATCCTACTTAGGTAGGATATGTACAGCCATCCTCCTTGGGTAGGATGCCAATATTAATCCTGCGTATTATCTTTTGGGAGAATACGTACGCTCGTCCTCCTTGGGTAGGACAACACCCTTAAAACTTACTAGACAAAACTCTATCATTAAGTCCCTCAATTTATATCGACTTAATCGCCGAGGCCGATGGTGAGCGGTCATTAGTTAATAGCGCTATTAGGTTTAACAAACCTCACACCGTGTCGTCCGAACGGGCGTGTACTAATTGACTATGGCAAACTATCAGTGATGATAGACACTGATGTAGGGCACAACTATTGTTCGTCAGTTGTCGATATCTTAACGGTCTAGTAGTTTACATGGGGAAGCCCCCACTGATTATGAATATGGTTTGGGTAATAAAAGGAACTGGTTATACATACTTTCAACTATGGGGTAACCCCCACGGCAAATAAGCCAACGAAAGTCAAACCACGTTTTTCAGAAACAACTTAAAACTAAACAACCAAACGTGAACTCACTCAACTTTGTTGTTGACTCGTTGTTACATGCCTTATAGGTCGTTAGATGCTTATGGAGCTTGCACGAGGAGGAGGTCGTTGTGGGATATGGATTGTTATGTCCTGTGCTTAATATTTAATCCATATGAACCTATTAAACTTACATTTTGAACTTTGAACTTTAAACTTATGAACTATGGAACTTATGTTTTAGCTTTACGTATTATGCTTCCGCTGTTAACCTAAAGTCGGTTTACTTCCTTTTGGTCACCAATCGTATTGTGGTTGGTTTTATTTACTTAATAGTGTTGTTCAATATGTTTGGTGGCTCGATCCTGGTCACATCACGCCTCCAAGCGGTGATACTCCGCGTGGTAGATTTTGGGGGTGTGACAGATTGGTATCAGAGCCATTGGTTATAGTGAACTTGGTTTTAAAAAGGGGAAAAGCTTTTTGACAAAACTAGACTATAACCTGTACAATGCTCAACGATCCACAATGAGGCTTCGCTCCACGTGCAAGACTCGACACAATAGGTGGTATGATTTATGTTGTATTATCGGTTAGATAGTTCACACTGTGCATTAATTAACGTGATAATTGCAATTTGAACCTTGTGTGCTTACTCTCTACTATCGTCCCACACTTATGCACTTTCGCGACACTTTTTCTCACTTACGTTGCTTCGTTATGAAGATCATGAACGGACGCGGAGGAAGTATCAACCTAACTCAGGCCCAGTTGACGGCTTTGATCAATGAACGAGTTGCTGAGGCACTCGCAGCTATCCCTGCAGGAGGTATAACCTGCCATACCAACCCACCTTAGGACGTTTAGATCCTACCTTCGCAAACCAACCCTCATGATTAACCTTGTCTTTATGCTCGCGCCATAGGTCAACATGCTCAGCCTCCCGTATGCACGTTCAAAACCTTCATGGATTGCTGACCCAGTACCTTTAGCGGCACAGAAGGAGCGGTAAGCCTTCTTCACTGGTTCGAGAAGCTCGAGTCTGTCTTCGAGATGTGTGAATGCCCTGAAGATCGTAGGGTGAAATATGCTACTGGAATACTCGAAGGTGCTGCGTTAACCTGGTGGAAAGCACAGGTTCAACTGCTGGGGCTGGCGGTTGCTAATGCCACCCCATGGAATGGTTTCAAAGAACTGATCAAAGAAGAGTACTGTAGTCGGGACGACATCCACAAGCTAGAGGTGGAATTTTTCAATCTGAAGATGACGGGGTCTGAAATTGAGGCGTATACGAAGAAGTCAAACGAACTGGCCATCTTGTGTCCTACTATGGTAGACCCTCCCATCAAACGTATTAAGCTTTACCTCAAGGGTCTTGTACTAGAGATTCAGAGTCACGTGACTTCAGCTAACCTGGGTACCATTCAGGAAATCATTAAGTTGGCCCATCGTCTCACCGATCAAGCAGTTGAACAAAACAAACTACCCAAGCGTGTTAGTGCTACTACTACTGACGCTCCTAATGATAACAAGAGAAAATGGGATGGGAATTCCGGTAAGGGTTCTACTTCAGTTCAGTCTCAGCAGCGAAAGACTGATGACTACCAGAGTCCTGGTCAGCAATCTTCCAGTAGTCAAGGACAGGGTGGATACCGAGGGAACCACCCCAAGTGCAACCGGTGGCACAAGCATCATAGCGGGCAGTGCAACAAGGGTCGTTGTCTGAGGTGTAACAAGTTTGGTCATGAAGCAAAGGATTGCAGGGGCGCACGACCAGCAAATCAGAATCGCCAACAACAACAACAAGCTCCACAGAACCACCAGCAGCAGCAACAGCAGGGCAATAAAGGATGCTTTCAGTGTGGCGCTGAAGGCCACTTTAAGAGGAACTGTCCTCAGCTGAACCAGAACCAGAACCAGAACAACAACAACCAAGGAAACGGGAACAGCAATGGAGGCAACAATGGAGGCAATAACGGGGGTAACAATAATGGCAATGGTGCCAGAGGACGTGTTTTCGTGCTAGGTCAGGGTGATGCAAGGAACGACCCCAACGTTGTGATGGGTAAGTTTCTTCTGGATGACTTCTTTGTTACTGTTTTATTCGATTCGGGTGCCAATACTAGTTATGTGTCCTTAAAAGTTAGTCAAATGCTTAAGCGCACTCCAACACTTTTGAACACCAAACACATGGTAGAACTAGCAAACGGTAGAAGTCTTGAAGCCACACACGTAGTTAAAGGTTGTAACCTCGTCTTAGTTGGTCAGACTTTCTCTATCGATCTTATTCCTATCACACTTGGTAGTTTCGACGTCGTTATTGGGGTGGATTGGCTATCCCATCATCAAGCGGAGATTGTTTGCAAGGAGAAAACCGTCCGCATTCCTCGTTCTGGTGAAGAACCTCTCATGATTCATGGCGACAAGAGTGGTGCTGTCGTAGGCATTATCTCTTTCCTTAAGGCCCATAAGTGTTTGCAAAGGGGCCACACTGCCATTCTAGCACTCGTTACTGACACATCAATGGAAGAATAGAGAATTGAAGACATTCCTATTGTACGTGACTTTCCCGAGGTATTCCCTGAGGAATTGCCTGGTCTTCCGCCTCATCGTCAAGTTGAGTTCCAAATCGAGCTAGCTCCTGGAGTAGCACCAATAGCTCGTGCCTTATCGACTTGCTCCGTCAGAACTTGAAGAACTGTCCACGCAATTACAAGAACTCTTGGAAAAAGGTTTTATACGTCCTAGCTCTTCGTCATGGGGAGCTCCAGTCTTGTTTGTGAAGAAGAAAGACGGTACTTTCAGAATGTGTATTGCTATCGAGAACTTAACAAGGTGACCGTGAAGAATCATTATCCTCTTCCACGTATTGACGACTTGTTCGACCAGTTGCAAGGGTCGAGCTATTACTTTAAGATTGATTTGAGATCGGGATACCATCAGCTGAGAGTCTGAGAGGAGGACATCTCCAAAACAGCATTCAGAACTCGTTACGGCCATTACGAGTTTCTAGTTATGCCTTTCGGATTGACGAATGCACCTGCGGTCTTCATGGGTCTCATGAACCGAGTGTGCAAGCCTTACCTGGATAAGTTTGTCATAGTCTTCATCGACGACATCCTGATCTATTCTAAGAGTCAGGAGGAACACGAGCAACACCTAAGGCTTATGCTGGAACTTCTTCGAGCAGAGCAACTATATGCCAAGCTTTCGAAATGCGACTTCTGGCTTCGCGAAGTCCACTTTCTAGGCCATGTGGTAAACAAGGATGGGATTCATGTTGATCCATCCAAGGTTGACTCAATCAAGAACTGGCCTGCACCCCGTACACCAACAGAAGTCCGCATATTCTTGGGCTTAGCAGGATATTACAGAAGATTTATAAAGGATTTCTCAAATATTGCGCAACCCCTCACTTCACTGACTCAGAAGGGTGTCACCTATCGTTGGGGTAATGCACAAGAATCAGCATTTCAGCACTTAAAAGATAGACTTTGTAGCGCCCCTATTCTCTCATAGCCTGAAGGCACAGATGATTTTGTGGTTTATTGCGACGCTTCCATCCAAGGACTTGGTTGCGTGTTGATGAAATGTGACAAGGTCATTGCCTACGCATCGCACCAACTTAAAGTTCACGAAAGGAACTACACTACGCACGACCTAGAACTGGGAGCAGTTGTTTTCGCGCTTAAGATATGGAGACATTACATGTACAGTACCAAGTGCACCATTTACACCGATCACAGGAGTCTCAAGCATATCTTCAAGCAAAAGGAGTTAAACATGCGTCAACGCCGATGGGCTGAGCTCTTGAACGATTACGAATGCGCGATCAAATACCATCCGGGCCAGGCCAATGTTGTGGCCGACGCCCTCAGTCGAAAGGATACGATACCTAAGCGTGTACGTGCTTTACAGCTTACCATCCAATCCAACCTTCCCGCTCAGATTCGCAATGCTCAGGTTGAAGCATTGAAAGCAGAGAACATCAGGGCTGAGTCTTTACGAGGATCGAGGCAGCGGCTAGAACAAAAGGAAGATGGTGCCTACTATGTAACAGGGCGCATCTGGGTTCCACTTTATGGAAACTTAGGCGAGCTTGTGATGAATGAAGCACATAAGTATCGTTACTCAGTACATCCTGGTTCGGATAACATGTACCATGATCTCAAGACTACATACTGGTGGCCTAGCATGAAAGCCCACATAGCAAACTACGTTAGCAAATGTCTGACTTGTGCGAGAGTCAAGACCGAATATCAGAAACCATCAGGCCTACTTCAACAGCCAGAGATCCCGAAATGGAAGTGGGAGCAAATTTCCATGGATTTCGTTACTGGCCTGGCTAGATCTCAACGCGGAAATGATACCATTTAGGTGATCGTGGATCGACTGACCAAGTTTGCACATTTTCTGGCTATCAAGAAAACGGATAAGTTCTCTACTCTAGCAGACATTATTTCTGATTGTGACTCACTTTTTACATCTGAATTGTGGCAAGCTATGCACAAGTCCTTTGGCTCTCGACTAGACATGAGCACGGCATATCATCCACAGACGGATAGGCAATCTGAGCGTACCATCCAAACCCTTGAAGACATGCTTAGGGCATGTGTAATCGACTTTGGTAATGGCTGGGAAAAACACCTCCCGTTAGTGGAGTTTTCGTATAACAACAGTTACCACACCAGCCTAGAGAGGCATTGTACGGACGGAAGTGCCGATCACCTCTTTGTTGGGCAGAAGTTGGCGACAGTCAAATCACTGGCCTAGAACTTGTAGTAGACACAATGGAGAGGATTGCTCAGATACGACAGCGAATGGCGGCAGATCGTGACCGTCAGAAAAGCTATGCTGATAAGCGTAGGAAACCACTCGAGTTCCAAGTTGGGGATCGAATGCTACTCAAAGTCTCACCTTGGAAAGGTGTAGTTCGTTTTGGCAAACGAGGCAAACTAAATCCGCGTTATGTCGGACCGTTCAAAATCATCAAGAAAATTGGCAAGGTGGCCTACAAGCTGAATCTACCGACAGAACTCAGCGGAGTTCACAACGTATTCCACGTGTCGAATCGGAAGAAGTGTCTGTCAGATGAGACCCTTGTAGTTCCTCTTCAGGAGCTCACTATCGACGACCAGCTGTGATTCATCGAGGAACCAGTAGAGATTGTTGATCGAGATGTTAAGATTCTCAAGCGTAGGAGAATACCTCTTGTTCGAGTTCATTGGAATTCCCGTCGTGGCCTAGAGTATACCTGGGAACGAGAAGACCAAATGAAACTCAAGTATCCCCAGTTGTTTAGAAGAAGTGCAACCACTACTGAGGCTGAAGCTACTGCAGAATTTTGAGACGAAATTCCAAATCAACGGGGGGATGATGTGACACCCCAGGAAAACCAGGAAACCAACGCAACTTAACTAGCTTCCTCAGTAACCACGCGCTAAATTTCGGGACGAAATTCTCTTAACAGGGGGAGAATGTGACAACCCTCATAATTTCATGTATCCGTACGATTTATTAATGCTAATTAAAATGCTTGATGACTGTGCTGAATCACTTAACTGCTTTCTGATTTCTGTGTTATACTTACATGTGCTTGTTGACATACTAGTAGTGTACAGAAAAGTTACTAAATAGTCCTGTATGCTTTCCTGAGTATGGGGAATTAAAAATGTTACAAAAATATATATAGGACACTTTACGGATTAATTATGCACTTTAACAGAATAGTATAAAACCGAACAACCGGACATTACCCGGAACACTAAAATATTGCAAAAAGTATTGTTTATATTTTTCTGAGCTAGTCTTGGTCCCCGAGCACTATATCACACTACATAAAGCATGTAAAACACTAAACACTAGACATAACACGTAACACCCTACTAATTATCACCATGTGCCAACAACTTACATTTTAACCCCTCCCCCATGCTAATTTTCAGCCCCACCACAAGATTACCCAAAAATCTTCCTAAAATCTCCATATCTTGCATTGGGATTTGATGTTGATGTTGTTTGTACTAAGGAAGACAATGGATCCAATGGATAATAGGAATTAGGATTTATAAGAAGGACTTTAACCATCAACACACTCACCACCACAACTCCTTCTTCCTCCTCCCTACAACTCGGCCAAACTACCCCCTCACCACCACCATTATTTTAGTTCTAAGTTCAAGCAATCCAAGTGTACTTCTAGGTACTACAAGGCGTTCAACGAAGCTCGGTGCTCACGAATTTTGAAGGACCTCTACCGTTTGCTTTTATCCACTCAATCTTCATCATAGTTCTTCCCTAGCTTTAAGCTAGTAGTAAGCTCCTTGTTAATCCTTAGATACTTCTTGTTTTTTTTGTGGTTAATAGATGTATTATGAAGAAAACATATGAACACCATAAGGTCTTACACTTAAAACTTGAACATAAGCTTAAACAAGATGATACATGAAGATATGATGTTTGAATGATGTTGTTTGGTGTATGATGATTATGTGCTGATATGAAGGACTTATAATATGTTGTAAGTATCGTTGTTTATCTCTAAACATGTTAACGGAATCAATCGAACACAAGTTAGAAAGCTAAAAGCCGAAAACAGCTTTTGTCCAAGCTTTTACAGCCAACTTCAGTTGGCTATAAACAGATCATAACTTAACGAAAAACTGATTTTATTAATTCTATAACGTGTTATTATGAAATACGGTTCTAATGGCACTAGAATCATAATTTTTGGACTTCGTTTACTATTTTTAAAGGGTCGTTTTGTAACAGCAGCAAAAGCTGCATTTTTGCTGCTGAAAATATGTGTTATATTCTTCATCATAACTTGAAACCTGAGTAAAACTAGGTCATGAAATTTGTACTGTAAATGACCACTGATGTATTTGTAATCCTCCCACTGGAATTTCATAAATCGGACTTACGATGAATTTTAAATAAATTATTCCGTGGACTACAGTTAGAAAAAGATTGAGTGCAGTCCGGAAAACGATTTTTTATAAAATATTGGTGATGAATTGGATTCCGAGATTTTTACACAATAATATTTGGATCGTTTAAGACCTTCTTTAAAAAGTTGGGAATTTTTGGAACAAGTTAACTATTTTATTAAAATCACCGAAAACAGCCCAGTTTTGAATATAAAAGCTGAAACGACATAAGTAGTAATTTGTGTGTCTAAATATCGGGTAGGTTATCTGAGAATAATCTAACATGTTATATGTCAATGAAAGTATTATTGTGCAATATCGTATTCTTGTTCTTGAGTAGCTATAGGTGGAATGTTTATATGAGCGTGAACTATTGAAGTGAATGCATGTTATGTAGTAGATACGTGTAGGAACTTTGTGCTCTATTTGAAACCACTAAATGACTAACTGGTAATCATATTAGGACGTGATTGACCGACCTTGACTGTTAGCTATATTTGAGAGTCAAACCGAGCAACCAAAGGTGAGTTCACACACTTTCTAAGGCATGGGATTCCCGGTGGTTTGGGAATGGGTTAAAGAATTAAAACGAAATCTACATATCCTACTTAGGTAGGATATGTACGGCCATCCTCCTTAGGTAGGATGCCAATATTAATCCTGCGTATTCTCTTTGGGGTGAATACGTACGTTCGTCCTCCTTGGGTAGGACAACACCCTTAAAACTTACTAGACAAAACTCTATCATTAAGTCCCTCAATTTATATCGACTTAATTGGCGAGGCCGATGGCGAGCGGGTCATTAGTTAATAGCGCTATTAGGTTTAACAAACCTCACACCGTGTCGATCCTGGTCACGTCACGCCTCCAAGCGGTGATACTCTGCGTGGTGGATTTTGGGGGTGTGACATATAACCCCGGAAGGTTATTCCCTATGCAACTATAGTCACACAACATGCTTGGTCGGATCCTAATGATCGACCAAATGGGTCGGGTTTGAAAGTATAAGCGGTTGTTTAGACCGCTTATCTTACAACCCTATATAAGCACTAATCTAAGAGTGACGCGTTAAACATGCTAAAACATGTTTAACAAGGTTTAAAAACAAGTTTGATATCAAGACAAAGGGTCTTGATACCCAAAAGTAGTTTGGTTGCAAAATACGCAAGAATACGCATTTTGACCGAAACTACGACTCGTCACTATGCCTAAATAACGTGGTAATCTGTAGGTATAGTCAATAGGGACCATAACCATCATGATTACGCTCACGTTGCGAAGTTCAAACGAACTTCATGTTGACCATAAACTGGTCAAAGCAGAAAGTCAAACAAAGTTTGACTTTCACGCTAAAAACGCGTAAAAGCACCAAAGAATACTTACAAAGGGTCCAAGCTAGGAGATTTGATCCAAAAATACTCAATTATGAGGTTTTAAACCCCAACCTAGAGTGAATTCAGATCAAATTGTGCAGAAAATGGAAGTGGGGGTTGGGTATTTATAGTTTTCGGAGAACCGTTAGGATCATTCCTCGCAAAACGTGCTTCGATCTTGGCCCTCCACTTGGGCCAATGGTATTTCTAAACAATGGGCACCTTAAAAACCATCAAATATAGCCCAAGGTATGCCAAAACAATGTTCAAAACCATCAAAAACCAGCTGGATAGCCATATTCAATGTTTATGTCTGATGGGACTATGCCCCCCGCATAAGAATAGGCTTGGGCTTACGCCCCAGGCCTAAGAACTTTGATAGATTTGTAGTTTTAGCCCCTACATGCCCAAAACTTGGTTTTCGATGCATTTTTAAGCCCCGTTAACCTCATTTCAAGGCTCTAAAATGAAGTTAAAGTATAGGGAACATAAAACATGCTCAAAAATATCTCAGATGTTGGTTCGTTTGGTCGTACGGTTGCGTTGTTCGGGTAATTACGATGGAAGTCGTAACGAACGCAAAAACGATCCAAATTGAGCGACGAATGGAATTTTATCATGCCAATCACTAAAATATAATATTTTAATGATTACATAAATTTTTGGATGTCCGGATATTTTCAGAACGTAAGATATGCGCGAAAATGCAAACTTATGCACTTTTTGACGGTTTTAGTCCCTATTGATCAATAAAGTTTATTTTAGCATACCGAACCCCTCAAAGCCTATCTCTAAGCTATGTAAAGGATATTTAGGGTATGTTTAACTTATTATCATGTTACGGAATGTTCCTTACAGTACGAATCGGCATACTTTCGCAGTTTGTCGAAATTAGTCCCTGTAAGCGAATAAACTTGATTTCGACACACCAAACCATCCAAAACTTATTTCTAAGTTATGTAAAGGTTATTTAAGGTATGTTAAGACTATGTCACTGTTTTGGAGTGTTTGTTGCATTAAACTGGTTATATTTATGCATGAGTTCGCATATAACCTTCCAGAAAGCGATTTAAGGCTTGAAATCGAACAAGAATTGATATATGCAAATGATACACATATTTTTACAAATCCCAAGTATGAAATACAATATTTCATTGGTTTGGTATTTGTTTGATGGTTGAAGTGACACAGGTGTCATAGTCTCCCCTACTTTAGGAAATTTCGTCCCGAAATTTAATTTTAGAGGAAATTTGTGAAGACAACTGTGATGGTTTCGCTTTCGAATGAATCCCTCGAACCCTAAGTAAAACTCTGGGCCATGTTTGGATTCCTAGCGAAATTGTCAACTATGAAAGTGAAGTCCTTGTAGTAACAAAACATGGAGTTTCGAACTACGGACAGAAGAACGTTTCTTATGATGACTTATCATAGGAAACTTGTGTGTGCTTGAAATCAGAAGTGGGGAGTGTAAGACAAAATGACATTGGTCAAGGTCCAGCACTTCTAGTAACTTAAATAACGCTATGTTCGCAATGTAATAAGGAACACTTATATATAGGAAGTACCAGCGGCGTATCCACCATGCCCCTTTTTACATTGTTCCCGTATCGTTATTCTTGTCACTATAGGTCTTAACACATGACAAAACTTGATGTGGTTTCTGTGCACTGAATTCCATAATTATGTATGCATCCAGAATTACTTAATTCCTTGCACAGTCCGCACAGTTCATCTCATAATGCGTAGGGTAAAAATCAATTGAATAAACATGAAGCGACTTGACTAGACCACCAAAGGATCTTTTTAACTAGATCAACGAACGATCTTTTTAACTAGATCAACACATGATCTTCTTAACTAGACCGTCATACAATCTTCTTAAATAGACCACTTAAGGGATCTTTTCAATTATATCATCACATGATATTCCTAACCAGATTTTCAAATCAATCTGTTTAACTAGACCACTCAAGGGGTCCAATTATAGAATAGTACTTTATAACCCAAGGGACTTAACTACAACGTAGGAGTCCATTAAGGATTTAAGATAGTACCTTTAGATATCCTACTATGAATCCCTCATATGGAAATATGGAAGATTCTATGAGGATTTGGATAACGAAAATTCAGATTACACAAAAATACAAGACATAAAAGGAATCACATAAGCACATATAATCACATAATTGTTTAACTTGATCATTAATTTGTCATCTTTGGACACGGGTATTTAAAGCATGCCAGGAATCCAATCCGTGGATTTCATTTGGCACTTTAAACATCATCAAGAATCTAACTATGGAGATAGAAAGATCTTAATAGGAATTCGGCTTTGTCCTTATTGAATCGTAATATACTTATCAAGGCATACGGATAATTCAATTAAGGGCTCCGATTTGACAGATATTTATCCACAAGGAACTAATTATGAGGATAGAAAGATCCTATTTTGGATTTTGGAATTTGTGTAACGAGAGGTGTTTCAAAACCTGGCACTAAACGTGCTTAAGTCGATACACAAGGTAGAAAGTTCATGAGGTTGAGGTACTAGATATGCCAAGGTGACATATGAAGCAGAATTTGGAGGTTGAGCAGCGGCAGGATTTGCAACTGCTTCGCTTTGGGCAGCAAAGCGACACATGTTAATCAAATGTCCCCATCGTCCACCGTGGGTACATTTGAAATATGGTATTTGATTCGGATGATGACGATTACATTGATTGTACCAAAAAGTAGTTCCCTTGTACGGCTTCCTCCCTGAGGCGAGTCATGGTGATAGCTAAATCAACGATCCTCTGGAGTACGACGCCTATTTGTTAGGTAACTGGAGCACCTGGTTCGGACACTTGACTGTTGTTGAGATGAAGAGGCATCATGAAGATGATGAAAGATATGGGAGGAAACAAGTGAAATGATATCGGATAATCAAAAACAGAATGACAATTCATAGAAATTGCGATCATTTGTTTGTTACATAAGGCAAACAAATGAGACGGTGACTAATCAAAGTAAGCGGGTCATATTAATGTATCACGAAGACATGCTTTAGCCTATAAGTGGACACTCACCCCAAGAGTTCCCATTTAAGAGTGACTGGTCCGATTATGTGGATTTGTACGAACACTCTAACCTTAGACAAAAAGCTCAGAGTACAGGCATCCACCCTTCCAGATTGCACGTGTTCACATTATAAGACCCAACTTTGACGGGATTTTGAAAACTTAGAGGGTTCAAAACCTTATAATAAATCATCCTAGAACAGATGATTAGTTTTCAAAGCGAATTCGAAATTTATGTTCTTATTGTGGTTGTCACCTAAGGATAAGTGACGGTATTGTTTTAAAGACTAAACACAAGATAACTTGTGTTAGGGTCCTAGGATGGTTATACTCTAGGTCAAAGCATTACAAATAACCTAATTCCCTATAACCATTGTCTCGGATACCAACTTTTCTGTCACACCCCGACCACGTAAAACAACAAAACGTGGCGGAAACGTCGGGGAGTGTCGTAATAGAATCATAGTTTCACAATCATGGATTAAATAATTTCTTTTTATTGAATTATTGAACTCATTGTTTTATTACAAATCAGATAGATACAAATATTATCTTTCAAGTTTTAAACTTGTTAAGGCATGAGTCCATCCTATGTGTAGCATGTATCAACAATCATCAGATAACAGCACCTGAAACATGTGTAAAAATAGGTACGTCAGCATAAAAATGCTTGTGAGATACATAGGTTTTTATTGTAATAGGATTCATGACTTATAAGTTTAAGAAAAATATTTAATCAAAAATAGTCATGAACCATAAAATATTTTCTTTTATAAATCATACTTAAATTTATAAGAAATCAGATGATATAATAGAATAATGCATAAATAAATAATTAAGAAAAATGAGTTTGTATAAAATATATTGTTTGTAAAACAATATTTTTGATAAAAAAAGGTTTGTAGTATATATATAAAAATATACTTTGGTTTTAAGAAAGTCAAATAAGTAATATATTAAAATATATTTCAGTTCCAAAATAATTAATCAGATAGTATATTAAATATACTTTAGTCATCAAAATAATAATTTTCAGTAGTATATCAAAAGTATACTTTGGTTTTATTAATAACATATTAAACTATGCTTTGGTTTTATAAATAACATATTAAACTATGATTTGGTTTTATAAATAGCATATTAAACTATGCTTTGGTTTTATAAATAACATATTAAACTATGTTTTGGTTTTATAAATAACATATTAAACTATGTTTTGGTTTTATAAATAACATATTAAACTATGCTTTGGTTTTATAAATAACATATTAAACTATGTTTTGGTTTTATAAATAACATATTAAACTATGCCTTGGTTTTATAAATAACATATTAAACTATGTTTTGGTAATTAACAAAATATATGTTGGTTTTGTACAATATCACACTTGAGAGCATATCAAACTATACTTTTGGGAGTATAACAAAATATACAATAAAAATGTGATTTAAGAATTCAACCAAACCTAGTGCATCAAAATACACCTAGGAGACTATAGAAATACCACGAAGGCAATCCCTATTTGGATAAAATACCGGTTTCTGATATTCCATGACAACAGGAATGGGGTGTCAAATCCTATAGCGCTATATCATATTACCAACCGGTCTGGTGAACATAAAATAAGTTCTATCCAATGATTAATTTTATAATATTTGAAAAATTAGAGTTTAAACCATAAATAATCATGGGGAATTGGCCTATGATAATCCCACCTAGACCTTATTGGTCATTAATAATCCTACCTCAGAATATTCCCCACACCAGTCCCACCTCTCACCTATTTTTCCTACAATGGTCCCCCGTTAAAAAAACTTAATGGAGTTAAGCTTTTTTCCAAATTACAAACAGATTTTTTAGGGCCTTTGATCAGAACGATGATACGAGTCCATTGATGTAAAAGTTACTTCGAAATAGTGCTCCAAGTGACTTGATTTTGGTTAATTGGAAATTTAAACACCCGAATTGAAACTCCGTTTTCATCGTTTGGAGCACCGTTTCGAGGCAAGTTTTATATCAATGGACTCGTATCGTCGTTCTAATCAAAAGCCCTAAAAAATCCGTTTGTAATTTGGAAAAAAGCTTAACTCCGTTAAGTTTTTTTAACGGGGGACCATTGTAGGAAAAATATGTGAAAGGTGGGACTGGTGGGGGGAATATTCTGAGGTGGGATTATTAATGGCCAATAAGGTCTAGGTGGGATTATTACAGGCCAATTTCCCAATAATCATTCAGTTTGTCAAAAGATAAGTACTAATATGTATAATCAATTATACTTTTGAAATCATGAACATAACAAATAGGTACACATGCTTCACCCCAAAACATTTGAAAACAATAAAAGAGGGGACTATGTACTCACTTGAGAGTGCTTAGAAGTCTTGAACAACTACCAAGCAAGCTAGAGGGATCACGGAAATCAAACGGCACCTAATATAGGTAATTCATAAATCGGACCTAAATCGGGAGATCGGATAGGATAAGGTTTCGTAAACCAAATGAGTATTGGAACTCATATGATATGGTTTGACAAAGCCTACATACTAAAATGAAACCTAACCTAAGTGCTTACGACCCAATACGACCCGTTTAGGTAGCTTATGCTACTTTAACGCGTCGTTCACGTAAAATGCGTTCGGACCGCCTAACTAGTCCTATGACAAGTAATATATGCCTTAACATGTCTAATAATGTTGCCTAATTAGTTTAGATGTCAAAATTTATGTTACATATGCTTAAAATGAATTTATGCGTAAAATGGGCATTTTGGTCATTTACCTAAGGCATATAAACTACCTATCATACAACTACTTAAATGAAGTGACCATAAGGTATAACCTCGGAAGCTTATTCCCTATGCAACTATGGTCACATAACATGCTTGGTCGGATCCTAATGATCGACCAAACGGGTCGGGTTCGAAAGTCTAAGCGGTTGTTTAGACCGCTTATCTTACGCCCTATATAAGCACTAATCTAAGAGTGACGAGTTAAACATGCTAAAACATGTTTAACAAGGTTTAAAAACAAGTTTGATATCAAGACAAAGGGTCTTGAGACCCAAGAGTAGTTTGGTTGCAAAATACGCAAGAATACGCATTTTGACCGAAACTATGACTCGTCACTATCCCTAAATAACGTGGTAATCAGTAGGTATAGTCACTAGGGACCATAACCATCGTGATTATGCTCACGTTGCGAAGTTCATACGAACTTCGTGTTGACCATAAACTGGTCAAAGTAGAAAATCAAACAAAGTTTGACTTTCACGCTAAAAACGCGTAAAAGCACGAAAGAATACTTACAAAGGGTCCAAGCTAGGAGATTTGATCCAAAAATACTCAGGTATGAGGTTTTAAACCCCCCACTTAGAGTGAATTCAGATCAAATTGTGCAGAAAATGGAAGTGGGGGTTGGGTATTTATAGTTTTCGGAGAACCATTAGGATCGTTCCTCGCAAAACGTGCTTCGATCTTGGCCCTCCACTTGGGCAGAACAATGAGCACCTTAAAAACCATCAAATATAGCCCAAGGTATGCCAAAACAATGTTCAATACCATCAAAAACCAGCTGGATAGCCAGATTCAATGTTTCTGTCTGATGAGACTACGCCCCCCGCGTAAGAATAGGATTGGGCTTACGCCCCAGGTGTAACATCTGTTCTTGTAATCATTGTGAACAGTTATATTATCAATAAAACAATGTTATTTGATCCCAATGTTTGTTTGGTTGTGTTTTACATTTTTCATGTTTTGACTTTTGTGTAATTTCAAACTCTGTATCGCTTTCTGGAGAGTTATACGCAAACTGATACGTAAACGTAATCAGTTTAATGCGAAAAATACTCCGGAACATCAACATATACCTAACATACCTTAAATAACCTTTACATAACTTAGAAATAAGTTTTGAAGGCTTTGGTATGCCAAAAACAAGTTAATTCGCTTACAGGGACTAAACTTGACAAACTACGAAAGTATGCCAACTTGAACTGTAACGAACATTCCGGAACATGACCATAATTTAAACACACCTTAAATATCCTTTACATAGCTTAGAAATAGGCTTTAAGGGGTTCGGTGTGCTAAAATAAACTTTTGGGTCGTTAAGGGACTAAAAGTGTCAAAAAGTGCACAAGTTTGCACTTTCGCGCATAACTTACGTTCTGAATACATCTGGACATCCAAAAATTTATGTAAGCACTAAAATATTTTATTTTAGTGTTTGGCATGAGAAAAATCCATTCGTCACGCAATTTAGATCGTTTTTCGCGCTTATGCGCATTCCGTCGTAATTAAGCGAACATCGCGATCGTACGGCCAAACGAACCGACATCTGAGATATTTTTGAGCACATTTTAAGTTCCCTATACTTTAACTTCATTTTAGAGCTTTGAAATGGGGTTAACGGGGCTTAAACGTGTCAAAAAAACGCATCGAAAACCAAGTTTTGAGGTTGCAGGGACTGAAACTGTAAATCTGCCAAACTAGGTCCATAAACAGGGGCCAGATGCAACAAAACGTTTTTTTCAGCTTTTAATAGCCCTTAACACTCTCCAAATGCCAAGTGCCAAGTGTCAAACTCTTATGGTGGATGGCAAATGAGTTACCACAACTTTCCAACAAGTGTACGGCTTAGATCGTGCCCCCTTTTCCAAGAAATGATCCTAACGGTGAACCAAAAACTATAAATACCCACCTCCACCCTTCACTGTTCCTCACAAGAATCTGATCTAATGTGCTCTAAGTTGAAACCTTTGTTTCATACCTGAGCTATTTTGATCTAGATTAGCATTCGGGGACCCTTCGTAAGTGTTCCTTCGTTCTTTTATTGTTTTTCGAGTCCGAAAGTCAAACTTTGTTTGACTTTCTGCATTGACCAATTTATGGTCAATGCGAAGTTCGTTTGAACTTCGCGACGTGATTGTAATCACGATGGTTATAGTCCCTTGTGACTATACCTACTGATTACCACGTTGTCTAGGGTCGTAGGGTAAGCGATCTAATAAATCGCTTATACCTTCGAACCCGACCCATTTGGTCGATCATTAGGATCCGACCAAACACATTAGGTGACCATAGTATATAGGGAATAACCTTCCGAGGTTATACCTTATGGTCGCTTCGTTTAAGTAGTTGTATGATAGGTAGTTTATATATGCCTTAGGTAAAATACCAAAATACCCCTTTGATGCCAAAATTCATTTTAAACATATGTAACATAACTTTTGACATCTAAACTGATTTGACAACAATATTAGACATGTTAAGGCATATGTTACTTGTCAAAGGACTAGTTAAGCGGTCCGAACGCGTTTCACGCGAGCGACGCGTTAAAGTAGCATAAGCTACCTAAACGGGTCGTAATGGGTCGTAAGCACTTAAGTTAGGTTTCAATTAGTATGTAGGCTTTGTTAAACCATATGACACGAGTTTCCATACTCGTTTGGTTTACGAACCCTCATTCTATCTAAATCTTCTGATATAGGTCCGGTTTATTAACATAGTTACCTATATTAGGTGCCGTTTGATTCCGTGATCTCTAGCATTGCTTGGTGGTTATCTTAGGACTTCTGAGCAATCTCAAGTGAGTACATAGACCCCTCTTTTACTGTTTTCCAAACATTTTGGGGTGAAACACATGTGTCTACTTGTTACTTTCATGCTTTCCATGTTTTCACATCATATACCTGCTATGTTCGTTAGTACATTATAGTACATGATTTCATTACATTTCATGCTATGTATGCCCATTTTGTACGTACTTAGTACATTGTTTTACATTACATTTCATGCTATATATGCCCATTGTGTGCATACTTAGTACATTGTTTTACATTACATTTCATGCTATGTATGCCCATTGTGTGCGTACTTAGTACATTGCTTTACATTACATTTCATGCTATGTATGTCCATTGTGTGCATACTTAGTACATTGTTTTACATTACATTTCATGCTATGTATGCTCATTTTGTGCGTACTTAGTACAGTTGATTTCATCACATGCTTACATTGTGTTATGACATTTGGGTTGTTTACAATGGAACAATACATTCATTAACATTAGCTACGCCGTTCGTTAGTAGGTAGTGGTACCATAGGAATTGACAACTCCCGTTCCTGAAATCCTAGGTTTGTTTGGATTGGAAGGAATGACCGAATTCGATGTACATAACTTAGATAAACCTTTAATTTGTTTAAGGGTTTATCGCCACAGTCTCAAGGCTTGAATGTATGAATTTTCACAATACCGTCTGGTGGTCTCAAGCTCATGTCTTGTTTTAAAGCTCGGAAGTATATGCGGAAGAACTATGTGGCTTTTTTAGCACATGTTATAGCAGATAAAGGCAAGGGTAAGTCTATTTCAGATATTCCTGTCGTTCGGGATTTTTCCGAAGTATTCCTTGAAGACTTACCTGGTCTACCCCCAGCACGCCAAGTCGAGTTCCGCATTGATCTCGTACCTGGTGCAAATCCCATTGACAGAGCTCCATATCTTCTTGCACCATCTGAGATGCAAGAGTTGTCTAAACAGCTTCAGGAGCTCTCTGACAAAGGTTTTATCCGTCCTAGCTTTTCACCTTGGGGTGCTCCCGTTCTTTTGTCAAGAAGAAGGATGGATCCTTTAGGATGTGTATCGATTATCGTGAGCTTAACAAGCTTACCATCAAGAATCGATATCCCCTACCTCGCATAGACGATCTCTTTTATCAGTTACAGGGCGCTTCTTATTTTTCGAAGATCGATCTGCGATCTGGATATCATCAACTTCGTGTGCATGAGGAAGATATTCCCAAGACAGCGTTCCGCACTCGTTATGGGCATTATGAGTTCACAGTCATGTCATTTGGTTTGACTAATGCTCCTGCTATTTTCATGGACTTAATGAATAGGGTCTGCAAGCCTTATTTGGATCAGTTCGTCATTGTTTTTATTGACGACATCTTGATTTACTCTAAGACGCGAGCTGATCACGAGCAACATCTTCGTCTTACTCTGGAACTCCTAAAGAAAGAGAAACTTTTCACCAAATTCTCCAAGTGTGAATTCTGGCTTAAAGAAGTTCAATTCTTAGGACATATCATCAACAAACATGGTATTCATGTAGATCCCTCCAAGATCAGTGCGATTAAGGATTGGGATACGCCTACTACTCCCACTAAGGTTCATTCTTTTCTTGGTCTAGCGGGTTATTACCGCCGCTTCATTGAGAACTTCTCAAAGATTGCAGTTCCTCTAACTGCTCTAACTCAGAAGAACAAGCCCTTTGATTGGGGATTCAAGCAAGAGGAAGCTTTTCAACACTTGAAGCGGAAGCTTTGTGACGCGCCTGTTCTGACTTTGCCTGAGGGCAATGATGATTTCCTCGTTTATTGTGATGCATCTAAATTGGGTCTTGGCTGTGTCCTGATGCAAAGGAACAAAGGCATAGCATATGCATCGAGGCAGTTGAAGATACATGAGAAGAACTACACCACTCATGATCTTGAGTTGGGTGCAGTTCTTTTCGCTCTAAAGATCTGGAGACACTATTTGTACGGTACAAAATGTGTGGTTTTCACGGACCACAAAAGTCTTCAGCATATCTTCAATCAGAAAGAACTCAACATGAGGCAACGACGTTGGGTCGAGCTTCTAAACGACTATGACTGCGAAATTCGCTACCATCCTGGTAAGGCGAATGTCGTAGCCGATGCATTGAGTCGTAAGGAACGTACTAAGCTTCATTGTGTACGTGTTCAATCTGTTATTGAAGCTCGATCTGATATCCAAGCACGCATTTCTCAGGCTCAACAATCTTGTGTTTCACAAGGTTTAATGGATAAGGAATTTCCCTATCACATAACACCTGCTCTAGAACTGAAGGACCATGGATCGTACTACTTCATGGACCGTTTGTGGGTCCCAAGCCAGGATGATCTTCGTACCTTGCTTATGAATGAAGCCCATAAGTCTCGTTATTTTATTCATCCGGGCTCAGATAAGATGTATAAGGATCTTCGTATTCACTATTGGTGGCCGGGTATGAAGAAAGACATTGCCTTATACGTATCAAAATGCCTTACTTGTCTTAAGGTTAAGGCTGAACATCAACGTCCTTCGGGTTTATTGGTACAACCAGAGATCCCAGTTTGGAAATGGGAAAACATTACTATGGATCTCATTACCAAACTTCCACGCACAAAGAAAGGTCATGATGCCATCTGGGTAGTTGTTGATCGTCTTACTAAGTCAGCGCATTTCTTGCCAATCCGTGAGGATTTTCTTGCTGACAGACTTGCTAAAATCTATGTGGATGAAATTGTGGCTCGACATGGTGTTCCTTTGAACATCAATTCTGACAGAGATGCTCGTTTCACTTCTCATTTTTTGGAGAACCACGCAATCTGCTATGGGGACCCAACTTAACCTGAGCACAGCTTATCATCCACAAATGGATGGTCAATCTGAAAGAACAATCCAGACTCTGGAGGATATGCTTAGAGCTTGTGTGATCGACTTTGGTGGTAGTTGGGATTCACATCTTCCGTTAATTGAATTCTCCTACAACAACAGTTATCACACCAGCATCAAAATGGCTCCTTTCGAGGCTCTCTATGGTCGAAAGTGTCGTTCACCAGTCTGCTGGAATGAGATCGGCGAGGCTCAGCTAACTGGACCTGCTCTCATTTTAGAGACAACTGACAAGATAAAGAAAGTTCGTGATAACCTTCAGACAGCTAGAAGCCGTCAGAAGAGTTACGCGGACCCAAAACGCAAGCCCTTGGAATTTCAAGTCGGTGATCGATTATTACTGAAGGTCTCACCTTGGAAAGGTGTGATCAGATTTGGAAAGAAAGGAAAACTTGCACCTAGATACGTTGGACCATTCAAGATCATCGAAAGAATCGGTAAGGTAGCCTACAGACTTGAGTTACCTCCTGAACTTGGAAATGTTCATCCAACTTTTCACGTGTCCAATCTCAAGAGGTGTTTAGCTGATGAGAAGCTCCACATACCGCTTGACGAAATTCGTGTTGGCAAAACACTGAAATTTGTTGAGAAGCTAGTGGAAATCATGGAACGTGAAGTCAAGTGGCTTAAACGCAAGCGCATTCCTTTGGTCAAAGTTAGCTAGGAAGCTAAACGTGGACCCGAGTTTACTTGGGAATGCGAAGATCAAATGAAGGCGAAATATCCGCATCTTTTCCCACGAGTTTCCTCTAAATAAATTTCGGGACGAAATTTCCACAAGTAGGGGAGACTGTAACATCTGTGCTTGTAATCATTGTGAACAGTTCTATTATCAATAAAACAATGTTATTTGATCCCAATGTTTGTTTGGTTGTGTTTTACATTTTTCATGTTTTGACTTTTGTGTAATTTCAAACTCTATATCGCTTTCTGGAGAGTTATACGCAAACTGGTGTGTAAACGTAATCAGTTTAATGTGAAAAATACTCCGGAAGATCAACATATACCTAACATACCTTAAATAACCTTTACATAACTTAGAAATAAGTTTGGAAGGCTTTGGTATGGCAAAAACAAGTTAATTCGCTTACAGGGACTAAACTTGACAAACTATGAAAGTATGCCAATTTGAACTGTAACGAACATTCCAGAACATGACCATAAGTTAAACACTCCTTAAATATCCTTTACATAGCTTATAAATAGGCTTTAAGGGGTTCGGTGTGCTAAAATAAACTTTTGGGTCGTTCAGGGACTAAAAGTGTCAAAAAGTGCACAAGTTTGCACTTTCGCGCATAACTTGCGCATAACTTACGTTCTGAATACATCTGGACATCAAAAAATTTATGTAAGCACTAAAATATTTTATTTTAGTGTTTATCATGAGAAAAATCCATTCGTCACGCAATTTAGATCGTTTTTCGCGCTTATGCGCATTCCGTCGTAATTAAGCGAACATCGCGATCGTACGGCCAAACGAACCGACATCTGAGATATTTTTTAGCACATTTTAAGTTCCCTATACTTTAACTTCATTTTAGAGCTTTGAAATGGGGTTAACGGGGCTTAAACGTGTCAAAAAAACGCATCGAAAACCAAGTTTTGAGGTTGCAGGGACTGAAACTGTAAATCTGCCAAACTAGGTCCATAAACAGGGGCCAGATGCAGCAAAACGTTTTTTTCAGCTTTTAAAAGCCCTTAACACTCTCCAAAGGCCAAGTGCCAAGTGTCAAACTCTTATGGTGGATGGCAAATGAGTTACCACAACTTTCCAACAAGTGTACGGCTTAGATCGTGCCCCCTTTTCCAAGAAATGATCCTAACGGTGAACCAAAATGTCACACCCCGACCACGTAGAACATACGAAACGTGGCGGAAACATCGGGGAGTGTTGTAACAGAATTAATTGTTTCAAATCCATGGCAATTGAAGTTTCGTTTTATTGATTAAAAGTGTTACAATGTCTAATCAAACAAGGAAAAACAACATAATTAACTAGTCTTGCATCTTTTATTGTCACTAAAGCCCAAGTCTGCCTATATGTATCTTGATCATCTTATGCAACAGCTCCTGAAAAACACATGTGAAAATAGGTACGTCAGCATAAAAATGCCTGTGAGATACATAGGTTTTGTGAAAATAGGTTCCATGACTTATGTTTGAGAAAATGTTTAGTCATGAACCTTGTAATTTGCTTTGTTTTGTAAATCATTTGAAAAACAATGAGTTCAGATGATATGTATAAATAAGTAAATAATGTATGGTTAAATAAATAACCATGTAAGATGAGTTTGTATAAGATAAGTTGTTTGTAAAACAATGTCTTGTGAAAAGTATGTTATTTGTATAAAATGTTCTATGTCTCAAACTGAAATGATTCAAATAACGCTACAATATGTAATACCATACAAACACTTATATATAGGAAGTACCAGCGGCGTATCCACCATGCTTGTATCATATTACACACGCATCGTTACTTAATCACTTAATCAAACCAAACCAATGTCAAAATGTCTATGTCAAATATCCATGTCAAATGTCTATGTCAAAATATCATGTATGGCAAGTGAAATGTCTCAACTAAACCATATACACAAAAACAAAGTATTGAAGTAAAACTTGGTTTAAATCAAAGTTATGTTTTGTGGGAAATGCATGATCAATGTCAATCATGTTAAAATGTCTATGCCGAAATATGTATGTCAAATACGGTTCACACGGTTCACAGATACAAACGGTTCACAGATATCAACGGATCACAGTCAAATGATTACAACGGTTCAATATGTAGTATAATGTGTTCATATGCTGGATAAGCATATGCAACAGAAAAAGCAATGTAACACAATGTACTAAGTACGCACACAATGGCATACATAGCATGAGATGTAATGTAAAACAATGTACTAAGTACGCACACAATGGGCATACATAGCATGAAATGTAAAGAAACCATGTACTATAATGTACTAATGAACATAGCAAGTATATGATGTCAAAACAGGAAAGCATGAAAGTAACAAGTAGGCACATGTGTTCCACCCCAAAACAGTTTGGAAAACAGTAAAAGAGGGGTCTATGTACTCACCTGGGATTGCTCAGTAGTCCTTGAGTGACAACTAAACAATGCTAGAGATCGCGGATATCAAACGGCACCTAGTATAGGTAGCTACATTAATAAACCGGACCTAAATCGGAGGATCGGGTAGCATTAGGGTTTGTAAACCAAACGAGTGTAGAGACTCGTGTCTTTTGGTTTAACAAAGCCTACATACTAAATGAAACTTAACCTAAGTGTCTACGACCCATTACGACCCGTTTAGGTAGCTTATGCTACTTTAACGCGTCGTTCGCGTGAAACGCGTTCGGACCGCCTAACTAGCCCTATGACAAGTGTTATATGCCTAAACATATTACATAATCAGTTATGTGACAAAGGTTTAGGTTACATATGCTTAATTACCAATTATACATGAAAAGGGTATTCTGGTAATTTACCTAAGGCATATAAACTACCTATCATACAACTACTTAAACGATGTGACCATAGGGTATAACCTCGGAAGGTTATTCCCTACCTACTATGGTCACCTAATGTATTTGGTCGGATCCTAATGATCGACCAAACTGGGTCGGGTTCGAGGTATAAGCGATTTATCAGATCGCTTACCCTACGACCCTAAACAACGTGGTAATCAGTAGGCATAATCCCAAGGGACTATGACCATCGTGATTACAATCACGTTGCGAAGTTCAAACGAACTTCGCATTGACCATTACTGGTCAATGCTGAAAGTCAAACAAAGTTTGACTTTCTGACTCGAAAAGCAGTAAAAATAAGGAAAAGAACGAAAGAATACTTACGAAGGGTCCCCGAATGCTAACCCAGATCAAAATAGCTCAGGTATGAAACGAAGGTTCCAACTTAGAGTCTTTTCAATCAGATTTGTGGGTTTTTAAGCCAAAGGGGGGTGGGTATTTATAGAAAAAGTAGAGCCGCTAGGATCGTTTCTTGAATATCGTGCCACGATCCGAGCCGTACACTTGTCACAAGGGTTATGGAGCCACTTATGCTCCTTATCTTAGTGACACATCAACTTAAAACGAGTGGACACGAATCAACCAGCTGCAACTTGTGTTTAAAACATTGAATCTGGTCTGGTTAGGCAGTCGCGTAGCGCTAGTGCAAAGGCACTATGCAGTCGCGCTACGCTAGCACCTCCCTGTTTCAGAAATGTTTCAAAAGTGGCAGAAATGGTCCCTGCACGTGTTTAAGGCCTTTTTCGATGCGTTTGAACCCCGTTAACCTCATTTCAAGGCTCTAAAATGAAGTTAAAGTATAGGGAACTCAAAACATGCTCAAAAATATGTCGGATGTCGGTTCGTTTGGTCGTACGATCGCGATGTTCGCTTAATTACGACGGAATGCGCATAAGCGCGAAAAACGATCCAAATGACGCGACGAATGGATTTTCTTATGGCGAACACTAAAATATAATATAGTCATGCTTACATAAATTTTTGGATGTCCGGATGTATTCAGAACGTAAGTTATGCGCGAAAATGCAAACTTGTGCACTTTTTGACACTTTTAGTCCCTGAATGACCCAAAAGTTTATTTTAGCACACCGAACCCCTCAAAGCCTATTTCTAAGCTATGTAAAGGATATATATGGTATGTTTAACTTATGGTCATGTTCCGGAATTTCTGTTACAGTTCAAATTGGCATACTTTCGCAGTTTGTCAACTTTAGTCCCTGTAAGCGAATTAACTTGTTTTTGTCATACCAAAGCCTTCAAAACTTATTTCTAAGTTATGTAAAGGTTATTTAAGGTATGTTAAGCCTATTTCACTATTCCGGAGTGTTCGTTGCATTAAACTGGTTATATTTACGCATTAGTGCGCGTATAACCTTCCAGAAAAGCGATTTAGAGCTTGAAATCGAACAAGAATTGATATGTGTAAACGATACACATATTTTTACAAATCCCAAGTATGAAATACAATATTTCACTGGTTGGGCATTTGTTTGATGGTTGAAATGACACAGGTGTTACAGTCTCCCCTACTTTAGGAAATTTCGTCCCGAAATTAATTCGTAGGAGTCTGTCTATGACTTTGTTTCAAATAGTCATCAAAGATATGTAAAGCATAATCTGATTATTTTCCTCAACGGATATTTTCAGAAGCGAAAATGAACGAACAGAGTCATTTTCTTCAACGGGTTCTTCGGAAATGGAAAATAAAGGAATTAACTAAACGGATATACATTTCCCTCAACGGATATTCTTCAGAAGTGAAAATGAATGGATGATTCATTCTTTCTCAATGGATTCTTTGTCAGAAATGGGAATGAAGGAATAATCCACGGATATTCATTTCTCTCAACGGATATTCTTCAGAACGAAAATGAACAAACGGGGTCATTTTCCTCAACGGTTTGTTCTTCAGAATTGAAATGAAAGAAAAATCAATGGATATTCATTTCTCTCAACGGATATTCTTCAGAACGAAAATGAACAAACGGGGTCATTTTCCTCAACGGTTTGTTCTTCAGAATTTGAAATGAAAGAAAAATTAACGGATATTCATTTCTCTCAACGGATATTCTTCAGAACGAAAATGAACAAACGGGGTCATTTTCCTCAACGGTTTGTTCTTCAGAATTTGAAATGAAAGAAAAATCAACGGATATTCATTTCTCTCAACGGATATTCTTCAGAACGAAAATGAACAAACGGGGTCATTTTCCTCAACGGTTTGTTCTTCAGAATTTGAAATGAAAGAAAAATCAACGGATATTCATTTCCTCAACGGATAAATCTTCAGAAACGAAAATGAACTAACGGAGTCATTTTCAACGGTTGCTTCCTCAGAGTTGGAAATGAAGGATTACACAACGGATATTCATTTCCTCAACGAATATTCTTCAGAACGAAAATGAACAAACGGGGTCATTTTCCTCAACGGTTTGTTCTTCAGAATTTGAAGTGAAAGAAAAATCAACGGATATTCATTTCCTCAACGGATAAATCTTCAGAAACGAAAATGAACTAACGGAGTCATTTTCAACGGTTGCTTCCTCAGAGTTGGAAATGAAGGATTACACAACGGATATTCATTTCCTCAACGGATATTCTTCAGAACGAAAATGAACAAACGGGGTCATTTTCCTCAACGGTTTGTTCTTCAGAATTTGAAATGAAAGAAAAATCAACGGATATTCATTTCCTCAACGGATAAATCTTCAGAAACGAAAATGAACTAACGGAGTCATTTTCAACGGTTGCTTCCTCAGAGTTGGAAATGAAGGATTACACAACGGATATTCATTTCCTCAACGGATATTCTTCAGAACGGAAATGAAAAGATAAACAACGGATATTCATTTCCTCAACGGATATTCTTTAGAACGAAAATGAATGGATAATTCATTTTCCTCAACGGTTATTCTTCAGAATGGAAATGAAAAGATAAACAACGGATATTCATTTCCTCAACGGATATTCTTTAGAACGAAAATGAATGGATAATTCATTTTCCTCAACGGTTATTCTTCAGAATGGAAATGAAAAGATAAACAACGGATATTCATTTCCTCAACGGATATTCTTTAGAACGAAAATGAATGGAAAATTCATTTTCCTCAACGGTTATTCTTCAGAATGGAAATGAAAAGATAAACAACGGATATTCATTTCCCCAACGGATATTCTTCAGAAGTGAAAAATGAATAGCTAGTTCATTTTTCCTCAACGGATGCTTCATCAGAATTGGAAATGAATAGGGTTAACTCTTGATACATGATAGAACTTGCTGTGATTTCTGTGCACTAAATTCCATAATTATGTATGCATCCATAATTACGTAATTCCTTGCACAGTCCGCACAGTTTGTTTTGAAATGTTGTGGGGAAAGATATCAAACCTGAGATGAGAGTGACTAGACTACCATAGGGTCCTTTTAATTAGATCAACAAAGGATCTTCTTAATTAGGCCACTAAGGAGTCCTTTCAGCTATATCATCACATGATATCCCTAATCAGATTTTTGGATCAATCTGTTTAACTAGACCACTAAAGGGGTCTAATTATGAAGTAGTACATTATAATCCAAGGGACTTTAACTACAACGTAGAAGTCCATTAAGGATTTAAGTAGTACCTTTGGGTATCCTACTATGAATCTCTTGCACATAGATATGTAAGATTTTACGAGGATTTGAATAACATAAATTGGATCACATGACATATAAAGGATAACACATAAGCACATAACCACATAATTGTTTAATTGGTATTTTCTTGTTATTGATTGCTATTAACTTGGCGCCTCGTACATCGTTTCTCTTGGAAGAAACGAGTACTTAGGATTTTCGTGGAAACGCAAGAGATTATACAAGGGAAGAAATTTGGAAGTAGTCTGTTCTTCAAGGAATGCGGTTCCTTGATTGTCGGTATTGTATGGGATATGTTTATACATGCAACCACATAAACATATTGAAATGTAAATGAAAGATTTATTTATAAACAACGATAACAACTGTTTCTTGGATCTTGACAACAAAAGAAAATAATACATAAGACGTGATTATTTCTAAACGATGTTGTCTTCTGGTTGATCAAATGCTCATCCCTGCGCTGGATTTGCATTAGCAAGCCTTGGGCAATTCCTACGAAAATGGCCCATCTCGCCACAGTTGTAGCAAGATCCCGGTGGAAAATGAGCTTGGGCAGGATTGTTGTTAATCTGATTTGGTGCTGCTGCTGTTGGGCAAACCCTCGCTGTATGACCTATAAGTCCGCAAACTTGGCATGTGCGGCACTTCACACCAGCATGATGATGTAGGCCACATTGGTTGCACATGGGTGCAGTTCCTTTGTAGGGTTTCCTGGCAGGGGGTTGAGCTGGTTGGTTGGGGACGGCTTGATCATTGTGAGCGACCACGGCGAAGTTCTGAGAAGCCTTTCGCTTCTTTGACTTCTTAGAGGATCCAGTCTGTTCATCCATGGTCTTTGATTCCTCGATTGGTTTCGATTCCTCGACCAGTTTCTTGTCACCCTTTCGGAAAAGCTTACGTTTCCTGATCTGCGATTCAGTCAAGGTTGCAGATAACTCAATGGCCTGCCTAACAGTAGTAGGGTTGCTACCAGTCAAAATGTCTTGTATTGAGTCGGGAAGGCCATCAATGTACTTTTCGATCGCCTTATCCAAAGGCGTGACCATGTTTGGGCATAACAGACTTAACTCCTCATAACGGTCCGTGTAGGCTCGATGCTCACCGCTGTCTTGCTTAAGATCATCAAATTCCCTTTCCAAAGCCCTGATCTCGTGACGAGGACAAAACTCCTTCATCATGAGAGCCCTAAGTTCGGCCCATGTCTGTGCTAGAGCAACTTCTGCACCACGATCTCTCATAACCCCATTCCACCACGTAAGGGCTCTCTTCTGGAACACACTCGAAGCAAACTCGACCTTGCGATTGTCAGGACACTGCACATGGCGGAAAGTATTCTCAATGCTCTCGAACCATTGAAGAAGCCCAGTCGCTCCCTCAGAACCACTAAACTTGAGTGGTTTCGCCGAGTTAAAACTCTTGAAATTGCATGGACCATTGTTGTTGTTGTTGGCTTGATTCCATTGAGCAAAGAGGTTTGGGAATTGAGCAGCCATTTGCTGCGTAATGATTTCTGCCAATTCGGCAGTCGCTATCTGGCTTTCGCGTCGAGGAGGCATTCTAAAAGAGGAAACATGAAATGAAACGAGTGAGAGGATTAGACGAAAAGAATGAGATGAAACAAATCTAATGAAAGCAAGGATAGTGGTCATTTGTTTGTTACTACAAAGCAACAAACGACCCGGTGAAAAGTAAATAGGTCAAAAATAATGTATTGCGAAGATATGCTCGCCTATAAGTGAACACTCATCCCAAGAATTCCCAGGTAAGCACAACTGGTCTCGCGTCTGATGAGATGTATACGAAGTTCTTGCCTAGACAGAAAACCCAGAATACAGGCATTCACCCTTCCAGTTTGCACGTGTTCACATTATTTAAAACCCAAAACCTTGACGAGATTTTGAAAACTCAAAGGGGTTCAAAACCATATAACAGAGGGTTCAATACCTAGTAATCAATCATCCTAGAACAGATGATTAGTTTTCAAAGCGGTTTTGAAATTTATGTTCTTGTTGTGGTCGTCGCCTAAGGATAGGTGACAGTATTGTTTTATGACTAAACGCAAGTAAACTCGCGTTAGGGTCCTAAGAAGGTTATAGACTAGGTCAAAGCATTACTAATTACTAATAACCTAATTCCCTATAACCATTGGCTCTGATACCATCTTTTCTGTCACACCCCGACCACGTAGAACATACGAAACGTGGCGGAAACATCGGGGAGTGTTGTAACAGAATTAATTGTTTCAAATCCATGGCAATTGAAGTTTCGTTTTATTGATTAAAAGTGTTACAATGTCTAATCAAACAAGGAAAAACAACATAATTAACTAGTCTTGCATCTTTTATTGTCACTAAAGCCCAAGTCTGCCTATATGTATCTTGATCATCTTATGCAACAGCTCCTGAAAAACACATGTGAAAATAGGTACGTCAGCATAAAAATGCCTGTGAGATACTTAGGTTTTGTGAAAATAGGTTCCATGACTTATGTTTGAGAAAATGTTTAGTCATGAACCTTGTAATTTGCTTTGTTTTGTAAATCATTTGAAAAACAATGAGTTCAGATGATATGTATAAATAAGTAAATAATGTATGGTTAAATAAATAACCATGTAAGATGAGTTTGTATAAGATAAGTTGTTTGTAAAACAATGTCTTGTGAAAAGTATGTTATTTGTATAAAATGTTCTATGTCTCAAACTGAAATGATTCAAATAACGCTACAATATGTAATACCATACAAACACTTATATATAGGAAGTACCAGCGGCGTATCCACCATGCTTGTATCATATTACACACGCATCGTTACTTAATCACTTAATCAAACCAAACCAATGTCAAAATGTCTATGTCAAATATCCATGTCAAATGTCTATGTCAAAATATCATGTATGGCAAGTGAAATGTCTCAACTAAACCATATACACAAAAACAAAGTATTGAAGTAAAACTTGGTTTAAATCAAAGTTATGTTTTGTGGGAAATGCATGATCAATGTCAATCATGTTAAAATGTCTATGCCGAAATATGTATGTCAAATACGGTTCACACGGTTCACAGATACAAACGGTTCACAGATATCAACGGATCACAGTCAAATGATTACAACGGTTCAATATGTAGTATAATGTGTTCATATGCTGGATAAGCATATGCAACAGAAAAAGCAATGTAACACAATGTACTAAGTACGCACACAATGGCATACATAGCATGAGATGTAATGTAAAACAATGTACTAAGTACGCACACAATGGGCATACATAGCATGAAATGTAAAGAAACCATGTACTATAATGTACTAATGAACATAGCAAGTATATGATGTCAAAACAGGAAAGCATGAAAGTAACAAGTAGGCACATGTGTTCCACCCCAAAACAGTTTGGAAAACAGTAAAAGAGGGGTCTATGTACTCACCTGGGATTGCTCAGTAGTCCTTGAGTGACAACTAAACAATGCTAGAGATCGCGGATATCAAACGGCACCTAGTATAGGTAGCTACATTAATAAACCGGACCTAAATCGGAGGATCGGGTAGCATTAGGGTTTGTAAACCAAACGAGTGTAGAGACTCGTGTCTTTTGGTTTAACAAAGCCTACATACTAAATGAAACTTAACCTAAGTGTCTACGACCCATTACGACCCGTTTAGGTAGCTTATGCTACTTTAACGCGTCGTTCGCGTGAAACGCGTTCGGACCGCCTAACTAGCCCTATGACAAGTGTTATATGCCTAAACATATTACATAATCAGTTATGTGACAAAGGTTTAGGTTACATATGCTTAATTACCAATTATACATGAAAAGGGTATTCTGGTAATTTACCTAAGGCATATAAACTACCTATCATACAACTACTTAAACGATGTGACCATAGGGTATAACCTCGGAAGGTTATTCCCTACCTACTATGGTCACCTAATGTATTTGGTCGGATCCTAATGATCGACCAAACTGGGTCGGGTTCGAGGTATAAGCGATTTATCAGATCGCTTACCCTACGACCCTAAACAACGTGGTAATCAGTAGGCATAATCCCAAGGGACTATGACCATCGTGATTACAATCACGTTGCGAAGTTCAAACGAACTTCGCATTGACCATTACTGGTCAATGCTGAAAGTCAAACAAAGTTTGACTTTCTGACTCGAAAAGCAGTAAAAATAAGGAAAAGAACGAAAGAATACTTACGAAGGGTCCCCGAATGCTAACCCAGATCAAAATAGCTCAGGTATGAAACGAAGGTTCCAACTTAGAGTCTTTTCAATCAGATTTGTGGGTTTTTAAGCCAAAGGGGGGTGGGTATTTATAGAAAAAGTAGAGCCGCTAGGATCGTTTCTTGAATATCGTGCCACGATCCGAGCCGTACACTTGTCACAAGGGTTATGGAGCCACTTATGCTCCTTATCTTAGTGACACATCAACTTAAAACGAGTGGACACGAATCAACCAGCTGCAACTTGTGTTTAAAACATTGAATCTGGTCTGGTTAGGCAGTCGCGTAGCGCTAGTGCAAAGGCACTATGCAGTCGCGCTACGCTAGCACCTCCCTGTTTCAGAAATGTTTCAAAAGTGGCAGAAATGGTCCCTGCACGTGTTTAAGGCCTTTTTCGATGCGTTTGAACCCCGTTAACCTCATTTCAAGGCTCTAAAATGAAGTTAAAGTATAGGGAACTCAAAACATGCTCAAAAATATGTCGGATGTCGGTTCGTTTGGTCGTACGATCGCGATGTTCGCTTAATTACGACGGAATGCGCATAAGCGCGAAAAACGATCCAAATGACGCGACGAATGGATTTTCTTATGGCGAACACTAAAATATAATATAGTCATGCTTACATAAATTTTTGGATGTCCGGATGTATTCAGAACGTAAGTTATGCGCGAAAATGCAAACTTGTGCACTTTTTGACACTTTTAGTCCCTGAATGACCCAAAAGTTTATTTTAGCACACCGAACCCCTCAAAGCCTATTTCTAAGCTATGTAAAGGATATATATGGTATGTTTAACTTATGGTCATGTTCCGGAATGTCTGTTACAGTTCAAATTGGCATACTTTCGCAGTTTGTCAACTTTAGTCCCTGTAAGCGAATTAACTTGTTTTTGTCATACCAAAGCCTTCAAAACTTATTTCTAAGTTATGTAAAGGTTATTTAAGGTATGTTAAGCCTATTTCACTATTCCGGAGTGTTCGTTGCATTAAACTGGTTATATTTACGCATTAGTGCGCGTATAACCTTCCAGAAAAGCGATTTAGAGCTTGAAATCGAACAAGAATTGATATGTGTAAACGATACACATATTTTTACAAATCCCAAGTATGAAATACAATATTTCACTGGTTGGGCATTTGTTTGATGGTTGAAATGACACAGGTGTTACACAAAAACTATAAATACCCACCTCCACCCTTCACTTTTCATCACAAGAATCTGATCTAATGTGCTCTAAGTTGAAACCTTTGTTTCATACCTGAGCTATTTTGATCTAGATTAGCATTCGGGGACCCTTCGTAAGTGTTCCTTCGTTCTTTTATTGTTTTTCGAGTCCGAAAGTCAAACTTTGTTTCACTTTCTGCATTGACCAGTTTATGGTCAATGCGGAGTTCGTTTGAACTTCGCAACGTGATTGTAATCACGATGGTTATAGTCCCTTGTGACTATACCTACTGATTACCACGTTGTCTAGGGTCGTAAGGGTAAGCGATCTAATAAATCGCTTATACCTTCGAACCCGACCCATTTGGTCGATCATTAGGATCCGACCAAACACATTAGGTGACCATAGTATATAGGGAATAACCTTCCGAGGTTATACCTTATGGTCGCTTCGTTTAAGTAGTTGTATCATAGGTAGTTTATATGCCTTAGGTAAATTACCAAAATACCCCTTTGATGCCAAAATTCATTTTAAACATATGTAACATAACTTTTGACATCTAAACTGATTTGAAAACAATATTAGACATGTTAAGGCATATGTTACTTGTCATAGGACTAGTTAAGCGGTCCGAACGCGTTTCACGCGAGCGACGCGTTAAAGTAGCATAAGCTACCTAAACGGGTCGTAATGGGTCGTAAGCACTTAAGTTAGGTTTCAATTAGTATGTAGGCTTTGTTAAACCATATGACACGAGTCTCCATACTCGTTTGGTTTACAAACCCTCATTTTATCTAAATCTTCCGATATAGGTCCGGTTTATTAACATAGTTACCTATATTAGGTGCCGTTTGATTCCGTGATCTCTAGCATTGCTTGGTGGTTATCTTAGGACTTCTGAGCAATCTCAAGTGAGTACATAGACCCCTCTTTTACTGTTTTCCAAACATTTTGGGGTGAAACACATGTGCCTACTTGTTACTTTCATGCTTTCCATGTTTTCACATCATATACCTGCTATGTTCGTTAGTACATTATAGTACATGATTTCATTACATTTCATGCTATGTATGCCCATTGTGTGCGTACTTAGTACATTTTTTTACATTACATTTCATGCTATATATGCCCATTGTGTGCATACTTAGTACATTGTTTTACATTACATTTCATGCTATGTATGCCCATTGTGTGCGTACTTAGTACATTGCTTTACATTACATTTCATGCTATGTATGTCCATTGTGTGCATACTTAGTACATTGTTTTACATTACATTTCATGCTATGTATGCTCATTGTGTGCGTACTTAGTACAGTTGATTTCATCATATGCTTACATTTTGTTATGACATTTGGGTTGTTTACAATGGAACAATACATTCATTAACATTAGCTACGCCGTTCGTTAGTAGGTAGTGGTACCATAGGAATTGACAACTCTCGTTCCTGAAATCCTAGGTTTGTTTGGATTGGAAGGAATGACCGAATTCGATGTACATAACTTAGATAAACCTTTAATTTGTTTAAGGGTTTATCGCCACAGTCTCAAGGCTTGAATGTATGCATTTTCATAATACCGCATAAATGTTTGTATCAGTATAGCATGCATTTGTTCCACAAAACATAACTTTGATTTAAACCATGTTTTACTTCAATACCTTGTTTTTGTGCATTTTACATATGGTTTAGTTGATATATTTCACTTACCATACATGATATTTTTGGGTAAACATTACATGATCCACATTAACATAAACATTTTGACATTGATATACACATTTAGTGGATTACATTGGACATAGACATTTCAATATGGTTTACACATTAACACATGACAATTCATTTATACATGAACAAATTACATTGATGGTTGGTTTGGGTAAATGATTCGAGTAACGAGGCGTATGTAATATAATACAAGCATGGTGGATACGCCGCTGGTACTTCCTATAAATAAGTGTTTGTATGATATTTCATGTCATAACGTTACTTAAATCATTTCAATATTTGACATATTACATTTTACATAAACAACTTATTTTCATAAGACGTTGATTTACAAAACAACTTATCTTATACAAACTCATTTTTACTTGGTTATTCATTTAACCTTACATTATTCTCTTACTTGTACATATCATTGCTTTTTAATGATTTACAAAACAAAACAACTTACAAGGTTCATGACTGACTGTTATTAAACAATTTTTCCTAAACTTATAAGTCATGAATCATATTTTCACAAAACGTATGTATCTCACAGGCATTTTTATGCTGACGTACCTATTTTCATATGTGTTTTCAGGAGCTTTTCCGTAGGATGATGATCGTGACACTAGGGCGGACCTGTGCCTTAGAGACATAAAATGAAGATAGACTTAGTTTAATTATGTTCTAAACTCTTTATTTCCTATTTAAGACAATGTAACTCTTATGTTTATAAATAAAACACAACTTTGAATGCCATGGTTATGAAACAATTAATTCTGTTACAACACTCCCCGACGTTTCCGCCGCGTTTGCATGTTATACGCGGTCGGGGTGTGACAGAAGAGTTGGTATCAGAGCCAATGGTTATAGGGAATTAGGTTATTAGTAATACTTTGACCTAGACTATAACTTTCTAGGACCCTAACACAAGTTATACGCGATGGGGACATTTGATTAAAACGTGCCGCTTTGCTATCCAAAACAAAGCTGTTGTGAATCCTGCTGCTGCTGCTCAACCTCCTGCAAGGGAACCTTATACCGGTACTGCGTCGATGTGCAACAAATATAATGCACCTCACCTAGCTTACCTACGGTGTCCTCTGTATGCATCATGTGGGCAAATCGGTCATCTGGCAAATGCTTGTCGGTTCAACCTAAGCCAAGGTGGTCCAAACCAACCCCAAGGCAACCTTGCTCAAACTCGTTTCCCTCCTGGTATTTGCTACAACTATGGCGAGACGGGTTATTTCAGTAACCAATGATCAAAGCTTGTCAATGCCAATCCGACCCATGAATGAGCATCTGGCTGATTAGAAGACGTTGCTGCGTTGAATTAGTTTAAATCTTATGCTTTTGTTTCTTTTATTTTTCTTGAACCCTGAAACAATCGGTTTTGTTTATTAACAAATCGTTGTTCTCAATTCTGATGTACAAATATAGTTGCATATGTGTGTATGGCATACCCCTACGATACCTACACCAAAGAACCATATTTGTAGTTCTCTTGTTCATGTGATCGCTCATGATTTCCTCGAAAATTCTAAGTGCTCGTTTCATTCTAAGAAACGAAGTACAGAAAATAAGTGATATCTTGAGTAATCACTTTAAATCCTTGGTTAGATAACTAAGGATACCTTTCTTCAATCTCATATCATTTCATTCTGGTTTTCATAACAACATACATAGTATAGGTTTTCAAAACAACCTTCATGATTTCAAAATATCCCATATAGTTTGAAAACGATTTTTAACACAGTATATGTAACACCTCGAAAATTCACGTCCGATGATGTGTTGACACGTGTCATATGTTTAAAACGTGTATTATAGAAGGACTAAAGTTGACAAACATGGAAAGTATGTGAATATACGTATTCTAAGTGTCAACTGTGAATAAATATAATGTACATTAACCCTACATGATGCTCATACCTTCAAACGAATAAATCATGGATCATACGAAGCTAAAAGTGAGAGATTTCAAACTACAAGGACCAAATGTGTCAACATGTTTAAATTATACCTCTGAGTGACCTTTTGACAAACCCGAAGCTTTGTAATGATTAATTATACTCACTAGAATGCACTATAAAAATTTCATAAAGTTTTGTTGTCGTATGAGAAAGTTATGATCAAATTCGTGTGCGAAGAGTTAAAGCGAAAACGTTGAAAGTTAGGACTTTTCGGGTGACAACAAAGTTCACCGGGGACTAACAAAGTGGGTATATGTTTTAAAGCCTCTATAGATCGATTATGAGGGTTTACAATGCAAGAAAACAAGTGCCTAATCGAGTTTTGAAGAGCCAAGGATCAAATAGCAAAGAAATCAAAATGCTGATTGCTGCATGCCGTCGCGCCACGCGAGGGTCCCTCGCGCCACGCGAGGGACTCCCAGTTACGGAAAACGTGGCTATTGCCTGCCATTGCATTTGTGCGCGCCTCTAACCGATTTTCCACATTCCTCTTGACCCCTAGGCACCCCCTAAGCATCTAGGACACATGTGGGAGGGTTGTGGTGTGTGCTAGACCTTGTTGTCAACACTTTGTGGTGATTGAATTCACTATAAAAGGCCACAAGTGTTCAAATCATTCCTCACACCTTCAATTGCATACCTGATCAATTCTGGAGCTCCCAAGCAGCCTCAACTGATCACATTTCGTGCATAGGACTATTGTAAGTCTGCTAATCCTTCTTTAATTGATTTTAGCTTAGTTATTTAGCTAAAAGTCAAACCGTCGTAATTACGGTTTGACTTCGAGATTAGTCAACAATGGCTCAGTCATATCTCGAATTAAAAGTAGTTATAAGTTGGTATTTATGTGGGTAATAAACCCTTAAAAGGGTTCCCCCTGATCACCACTCTAACTAGGTCAAAAGTCGGGTCAAACTTATATTTAAAAAGTCAACAGGAAGCTTAAAATGCCATTTATGCATAATTAACATTATAGATCATATACAACCTGTTGGATCATTGTTATAACTTGGTAATAAGTGTAAGAACATGTCTAAACATGTTCAACCCGACAATTTCCTGTTTAGACCCGGTTCGGAACCGAAAGTCACATAGTTTGACTTTCACTTTGACTTTCAGTTCTGACCCGTTTAGGCATGTTTTAGAAATTACTCAGAGCTTTAATTGGACTAGGTTACATGTTAGTACAACCCTCTGTGATGTTACACCATGGTTCATTAGTTATCCAATTAATATGCATGTTTCCGTTAATTGCTCATATGTTGACCGTTATGCCCTTATTACCTTAAAACGTGATTTTTGGAAATGTAAAAGAGTAGAAAATTTAATTACTGATATATAAACTTGTATGCAAAGTTTGAAATCAGTTTGAATTGTAGATTTAGAGTTATGCTCAATATCGCAAAATTAAAGCTTTATGTTAATAAAACGGCGTAATTAGCGTATAGCCTAGTTAAGCCTACTTTTTTATATCAAATCTTTCACCCACTGATGCAATATATTATTTTGGGATTTTTAAAGATTTTTAATAAATTTTAGGATGAGCATAACTAGTAGTCGTAGGCTTAATCCGGTAATTGTCGGTTTTGCCCTTTCGGGCCATAAAATGAGTTTTACATATCTAAACGACTCCAAACCTTTTGCTAGTGATTAAATATGATAAATAAAGTATTTTAAGCCTTCTGGAAATATAAAAATATCAGATTTAAGTATCGAACCCAGAAATGGCCTTTAATCGCCTTATTAAGCGTTTTTAACGCATAGTATGTATTAAAATTATATTAAACATACCCGGGTTGATACCTACTGATATATGATGCAAATTATAATATTTTAACAGTAAGCAAAGGTTGATAAACTCATACTTCAGTTTTGAGCTTTTCGGCTTATGTGAAATTACCAAAATACCCCTACGGGACATAGTTTGGTTAAAAATGATAAGTTTCACATATATGCTTTACCCTACTGATATAACTTAGCAAATTATGTATTTTTTCTGATTACATCAGACCTGTAACTCAGATTGTTACTTAAACTCTTTTATAAACTTTTGAATGACCAAACTACCCCTACGGGGCCTAGTTTGTGTTTAAACACGTTTCGGGCATAATGAAAGACATCTTACTGATGTCGCAACATATTTGAGGCATAATTAACTTAGGAAACCTGTATATAGCTCTCATGAATACCCGTCACGCTTATTACGCGTACGGTTCGGTTTATGTAACAAGTTTACATAAATTAGCCGAAACGGGTCAAACCTTAACGGTTTTATCTCAAAATCCAGAATGTGAATAATAAACCCATATTAAACAAGTCTTCAAACTTGTCGGGTCTAAATCACATTCTATCCGGTCTTCGCTTAATCGTGCGTACGAACCGTATCTTTGAAACTAGCCGGTCTAAGCTTAAGCTTAATTAAAGACCCGTTAGGATTCTAATAGGTTATTATAAAACCTTCGTTCCAGATTAGGAGGACCAGTAAAAGCTACGTGCATTTTGCTAATTGTGAATTATACTTGGTCAGGTAAATACTTTTAACTTATTTTCCCTATATGGGCTTGGGTTACGGTATATAGAATACCGCTTGATCGGGCATCAAATCCTCCACCGTTGGGTGGGTAATTGAATAAATTTGATCGGCTCGTTTAAACAGTCTTGTTACTTAAAGCCTTTGGGGGGTTAATGACCATGTCCCGGATATCCTTGGCATCATTTTACGAAATGGCCACGACTTAAGCGCGGGGTGTAGGCGTACACCCGTCAGTGCACAAAAGTATATTGTGGTGTGTCTATTAATCTTTAACCCGGACAAGATCCGGGCTACTGAACGCACAAGGAACATGTAATTCGTTCACAAGATTATAATATTAAATAATTGTCCCAAGTTAAATAAAATGTTTATGCCATGTGCACCCAAACCAATTTTCAATCATTTTCCAAAATGAGTCAGTTGAATGTATTTATCAGTGTAAACTGACGTATTTTCTCAAAAAGATTAAATGCAGGTACTAAGCGAAATTGGCTGGGATTTCTCCTTAGCATCACTAGAAGTCTCGCAAGCTTAAGATGCCTGAAGTCTGTTGAACCATTAATACTATTTTATTTCGATCCATCTGTGGATAAACTTCCGAATATTGTGACATTTGATATTACAATATTAAATTCGGTTGTATCATATTTTTAAATTTGCTTCCGCTGTGCATATTGATTATTGTGTTGTTTGACTATTATGTTGCCAACCACGTCACGATACTCCTCCACCGGGCCCACCGGTGACACATGGAAATCGGGGTGTGACAGGTTGGTATCAGAGCCAACACTGAGTGAATTAAACACTAGCCTTTCTGTGTTTAATCTCAGCTACACAATTGCACAATTCTAAACTTTCAAGTCTAGACATATAACATAGGACAAATCCCACTTTGATGTGTTGTCCTTTATTTTGCATATATTTTTGTTTTGTTATCTCATGCTATATTGACAGGATTTACAAAATGCCGCCAAGATTCTTCAGGAGAAGAGGAAGAGGCAAGGGGCCAATCACCGCCCCTAATGATAATGAAGCTGGACCATCACATGCGCGAGCTCCGTCTACTACCGAGAGTGACGACCCTCGGCAGAATAGGAGGAACTTGTTTGAACCAGCCAGACGATCGGTATCACACAGCTCTATACCTCCGGTTCAAAACCCTTATGGGCCACAGCCGGAGTACGAGCCCAACAACCCTCAACCCTCATACATACCGTTGCAGCGATCCTTATCGCATCATTCTTTTGGTGACCCTACACCAGTTTTTAGGGGCCGGTTTAACCCAGCAAACTTTTTACAAGAACCGGTGGGTTTTAACCCATTGGGTCCAGAAGTTCATTTCTCTGGAGATCATGCGGACGACATGGACGAGGATACGGACCCTGTCGAACCTGCAACTTGTACACCAAACCACCCGATAGAGATCTCTGATGGATCTTCTTTCCACGGATCACCCTATGTTGGTCCAGATAGCTTTCAAGTTATGTTCACCAGGCACGAATGGTACTATACACCTCCTCACCATTCGTCGCCTCAGCAGCAGCAGCCGCAACAACAACAGGATCCCTCTGTGGATTCCAGATTCATGGCAATCACGCCACCGCCTCCACCGCCGCCAGTGCAACCGGCACCTCCGCAACCGCCGAGGCGAATGAGAACCGGTGCGCGCATGTCGTCACGAGCAGGGGATTTCCATTTCAGTTCCCCACGTCAATCCAGTGGCAGCCACTATCCGCCACATCAGGAGGACCCACAAATGGGTGGACCCTCTAACCCAGCTGTACCACAGCCACCGCCGATGGGTTTTGACAACCCAATTCCAGCATATACGGGTTCCATGGCGTATAACCCGTTTGAGCCGCCGACTCACCATAACTATGGGTACGCAGAGGCCGACCCCTACATGGTAGCGGCGAATTACAACGCCCTTAACCCAGAAGGACCCTATGGCGCTCCTTGGGAAGTAGGGTACCCAACTCGTGGGTACCAGATACCTGCCAGACCGATTATACGGACGCAATCACAGCCACCACGATTTTCTCCCCTAGAACGGGAGGAAATTCTTCAAAGACTGGATCAGGATGAGCGGGACTTTCGCCGCGACCGCCAGGAGAGACAAAGCTTCTTCCAAGGATTAACAAGCTTGATCAAAGGAAAGAGCAAGAAGGACCGCTGAATCCTTCCAATTGTTGTGAGCCCCTGCGTGGGTATTCTTGCTTGTTTTGAGCCCTGCGTGGGTCTATTTTTCTGTAAACCCCTACGTGGGTATGTTATTTGCTTAAGCCCTGCGTAGGTATGTATGTTATCAAGCCCCAGCGTGGGTAATTGTGTTATTAAGCCCCTGCGTGGGTAAGTACTTGTTTAAACCCCTGCGAGGGTAAGTTTGTTATTTGAAAAGACCCGTTTAGGGCAGCGTGTAATATTTTAATAAATTAATGGAATGTTTGTTTTATAAATTTCATGATTGCCATATTGTGCATAAATAAATTATAAATGAAATAAATAAATTAAAATCATTCCTTTTGAAATAATCTGCCTATGTAATTGTTAATTAAGAATCTTAAAGAGTGAAACCTAGCCTTAGGGTCATTTTAAGACCGGGCCAAGATGGTAAGACCTGTTTAAAAGATTCGTATCCATGTTAACATCTGAAAATATGTTAACACTCCTGGCAGAGGTGATTCATTAAAAATCACACACGTCATTATTATTAAAGGATTCTTCAAAAGATTCCTAACCCAACTATATGATCTCTGAATCATGGGTTTAGGTCATCAATTAAGATGATCATAATTTAACCATACGTGATAATATGGTGCCTACGGGCCCTGCTCATTTCCATATGAGCCAAAAGATAGTGGTAGCGATGACTCCCTATCAAATAAAGGTAATGAACTAGGTTCAAACCTTCATGCGTTGATTCTCTGAAATCATAGCTGATAATTTATAAACGTCCTTGTGACTAGGCCTATTGTGCCAGTATACCTTAATGTTTTTATTCTCTGAAATCATAGATTAAATTAAAAGTGTCCATGTGACTAGGCCTTTTGTGCCACAAATAAAACTGTTAATGTTTTATAATTAGGATAAATTATAATAGAAATCCTAAATAAATATGATTTATAAATTAACCAAATATGGTCCCTGTTTACCATGGTTAATGAACTTCCCTAAGGGGAAATTCCATAATAAACTCCCAAATAAACTACTGTCCTTGTTTTCTGCAACAGTTCAATTAAAATGGCTAACTCGGACGAGGGTAATAGTCATCCAGTGGAGAATAACAAGAATGCCCGAATTAATTTAACGGGTGCTGAATTGAAATTGATAATAGACGGTGCAGTTACACAGGCCTTGGAAAGGCAGTACGAAGAGTATAGTGGGACTCGTAGTAGGACCCTATCTACACAGCCTTCAAAGCCACTTTCCAAGAAGGACGAACCGAAGAAAGATGATGATCGGCACTCCTCGAACCACCACAGCGCTCCATCTCAGCAGATTGTACTAAACCAAGGACCCCGTGACAAGGGTTGTTCGTATAAATATTTTGTTTCCTGCAAACCCTGGGATTTCACTGGGGAGAAAGGAGCCATCGACTGTATGACGTGGCTGGACGAGATGGACACCGTTGTGGATATCAGCGGATGCGATGAAAAGGATGTAGTCAAGTTTGTGTCGCAGTCTTTTAAGGGTGAAGCTTTAGCATGGTGGAGATCTCTGATTCAAGCCACCGGGAAAATCCCATTGTACAATATGTCATGGGATCAATTTGTTGCCCTTATCAGGGAAAATTACTGCCCTCAGCATGAGGTGGAGAAGATAGAGTCTGATTTTCTATCATTGGTGATGACAAACCTTGACTGTCAAGCTAACCTAACGAGCTTCAACACGATGTCCCGGTTGGTTCCTTATCTGGTAACACCGGAACCAAAGAGAATAGCTCGATTTATTGGTGGTTTAGCCCCGGAAATAAAGGAAAGCGTGAAGGCTTCTCAGCCAGCTACTTTTAGATCTGTAGCTGACATATCCTTGTCCCTCACTTTGGATGCGGTCAGGCAGAGATCGCTGAGGAATAAGGAGGCTGAGGAGAGAAAACGTGAAGATGATAGTTCACGTAGATCGAATAAGAAACACCGTGGGAACGGTGACAACAAGAAAGGATCGGAGTCAAGGAAAGACGGGCATAATTCTAGTGAGAAGCCCAAATGCAAAATTTGCAAGAAGCAGCACTTTTGAAAGTGCAGACTTGAGTCGAACTCACAGACTCAGTCAAAAACCTATGCTTGTGGTATATGCAAGTCCACGGATCACAAAACCTTGGATTGCAAGAAGATGAAAGACGCAACGTGCTACCGTTGCAATGAAAAGGGGCACATTAAAACCAACTGCCCTAAATATACCAAGAAGCCTGAGGAGGCCAAGAAGACTAATGCCAGAGTCTTCCGAATGGACGCAAAAGAAGCGGTTCTATACGACAACGTTATTACAGGTACTTTCCTTGTAAATGATGTCTTTGCAAGAGTACTATTTGATTCAGGCACTGATAAGTCGTTTGTAGATCATAAATTTTGCAAGTTGCTGAAATTACCTGTCAAAACCTTAAATGTGAATTATGAGGTGGAGTTAGCGGATGGCACCCTAGAAACCGTCTCAACTGTGTTAGATGGATGTGTTATATCCATTAAGAACCATTCTTTTCCTCTTTCTCTACTTCCATTTAAATTAGCCGGTTTTGACATAGTCTTGGGCATGGACTGGCTATCTCATAACCAGGCCCAAATTGTCTGCAACAGAAAGCAAGTGGTGATAAAGACTCCATCTGGTGAATCACTTACCATTCAGGGAGATACCCAGTATGGATTGCCTGAGCAAGTGTCTATGCTCAAGGCTTCCAAGTGTTTAAAGAAGGGTTGTGTCATCTACATGGCACAAGTGATTATTGATGAGCCTAAACCGAAGATAGAAGACATTCCTGTCATCTCTGAATTCCCAGAAGTTTTTCCGGAAGAACTACCTGGTTTGCCACCAGATAGACAAGTGGAATTCAGGATTGATATCATCCCCGGAGCAGCACCAGTTGCTAGAGCACCTTATAGGTTGGCGCCCACAGAAATGAAGGAATTGAGGACACAACTGGACGAACTGCTAGCTAAAGGTTTCATTAAGCCTAGTTCGTCTCCATGGGGAGCGCCAGTCCTATTTGTGAAAAAGAAGGATGGATCGATGCGTCTGTGCATCGATTATCGTGATCTTAATAAAGTCACGATAAAGAATAGGTATCCTCTGCCTAGAATCGACGATTTGTTTGATCAATTGCAAGGGGCAAGTTACTTCTCGAAGATTGATTTGAGGTCAGGCTACCATCAGCTAAAGGTCAGAGATGAAGACGTACACAAAACTGCATTTAGGACTCGTTATGGTCATTACGAGTTCCTAGTGATGCCTTTTGGGCTCACTAATGCACCGGCCGCGTTCATGGATCTCATGAATCGCGTTTGCAAGCCGTACTTAGATAAATTCGTCATTGTTTTCATCGATGACATTCTTATTTATTCTAAGAACCAAGCTAACCATGAGAAACACCTTCGATGTATTCTCAAACTTCTACATCTGGAGAAACTTTATGCCAAATTCTCCAAGTGTGAATTTTGGCTTAGAGAAGTCCAATTCCTTGGACACGTGGTTAGTGAGCGTGGTATCCAAGTGGATCCCGCTAAGGTTGAAGCAGTTATGAACTGGCAAGAGCCAAAGACGCCTACAGAGATTCGTAGCTTCCTGGGATTGGCAGGATATTACAGGCGTTTCATTGAAAATTTTTCAAGGATCGCTGCACCCCTAACTTCCTTGACCAAGAAGAAAGTAAAGTTCATTTGGGGCCCTAAGCAGCAAGAGTCCTTTGATATTCTGAAGCAAAAGTTGAGCAACGCCCCAGTACTGACATTTCCTGAAGGTGTCGAAGAGTTTGTAGTTTATTATGATGCATCGCACACTGGCATGGGGTGTGTGCTTATGCAGAAAGGCAAGGTTATTGCCTATGCTTCACGACAGTTAAAGGTGCATGAAAAGAATTACACCACCCACGACTTGGAATTGGGTGCCGTTGTATTCGCACTAAAACTGTGGAGGCATTATTTATATGGGATCAAGTGTGTGATCTATTCTGATCACAAGAGCCTTCAGCATCTGTTTAATCAGAAGGAATTAAACATGAGGCAACGCCGTTGGATGGAAACTTTAAATGATTATGATTGTGAAATCAGATACCATCCCGGCAAGGCGAATGTAGTCGCCGATGCCTTGAGTAGAAAGGAGAGGGTGAAACCCATCCGAATTAATGCCAAGCGCATGGAAATAAAGAATAATTTGATTGAAAGGTTGTTAGCTGCACAGAAGGAAGCTGTGTTGGAAGCTAACTATCCTAATGAAAAGTTAGGAGTAACTGAGGAGCAGTTAACTCTTATCAAGGATGGAATTCTAAGATTAAATGGACGAATATGGGTTCCAATTTATGGAGGACTTCGAGATGTCATCCTCCAGGAAGCCCATAGTTCCAAATACTCTGTTCATCCTGGAGCTGATAAGATGTACCAGGATCTAAAGGCAAATTATTGGTGGATAGGCTTGAAAAAGTCTGTAGCCACCCATGTAGCTAAATGCTTGACATATGCGCAAGTCAAAGCCGAGTATCAAAAGCCGTCAGGCTTGCTACAACATCCTGAACTTCCTACGTGGAAGTGGGAAATGGTGATGATGGATTTTATCACTAAGTTGCCAAAGACAAGGAAAGGAAATGATACAATATGGGTTATAGTTGATAGACTGACTAAGTCAGCACATTTCTTACCCATCAAGGAGATTTATAGCTCCGACATGTTAGCCCAGGTATACGTGGATAAGATTGTAGCCTTACATGGCATACCTGTGGCTATTATCTCTGATAGAGATACTAGGTACACGTCGCATTTTTGGAAGAGTTTCTGTGACAACTCGTATTTCCGACATTCTTTATTCGCATTTAATACACGTTGACTTTGACTATATAGTTGTGTTATGATAAAACCTAGTGTGTTTGCATGGTTATGTGTGATTGTATAACATGTGTACTGTTTGTAAAACTTAAACTGTTAAACCATATAAGAACCCAACGAAACACAAGTGAGTTTCGCCAACAACCTCTCGACGAAACAGGCTGTTTCGCCGGCCCATGATTCGCCAAAGCCCATTACGGGCCCAGAACGTTATTCTGAGTATATTCACGTAAAACAACATCACTTTTACACTTTCTATCAAAACAACCGAAACCCTAGAGCTCTCTCACTGTGACGGCAAACTAGAACCCACTGGAAAACCTTGTGCGATCAAACCATCATCTCGGTTAGTAAATTTATGTGTCTTGTCTGATCGTTCATCCATGTATGTGTTTATGTGTCATGTGATTCTGCTTTGATGATGTGTATTGTAATCGATACATGTTAAATATTAGGGTTCTTGTTATGATGATGATGATATAGATTTCGTTATGAATGTTGCAGTCGGATATAAATGGTTTCATGTGAAACTAGATACGATTGAATACTTGGTTCTGGATGGTGTTAATCTGATCTGGTTAGCATCTTGTTAGGGTTCGGTGATATGATGTTGTATGTTAATCGATATGTTGTATACGTAAGCTAGGGTTCATGCTAGACGTTAAAGAAACCCGAGGATTATGCTATGATGATGTTACGATGATTCTGTGTTGAATGATTTCTGCATGATTGATAATATTGATGTCGGCTGTTAGTGATGATTAGGGTTTCTGCATGTAACTGTACTGACGTAACTGAACTGTCCGACGAAACAGAACTCTCGGCGAAACAGAATGTGTTTCGCCAAGGGTAGTCGACGAATCAGAAGTTATGTTTCGCCAAGGGACACCTCGACGAAACAAATGTGTTTCGCCAATAATTGTGTTTCGCCAATATTGTGTTTCGCCAAATGTGTGTTTCGCCAAATAGCTGATCTGTGCAGTAACCTGAGTTATTTCTGTTAAGTGTTAACTGGAATTTGTAACTGCTGTTAAATGTTAAACATGACTGGTAGGATTATGTGTTACCTGCTTATACGGGAACAACTTAAACACAAACTGATTATGTATACGTGCATACTTTAGGACGTGATTGATTTACTTTGAGCACATACTTAGCATACCGAACAAACCAAGGTGAGTTCACGCAGCCAAGGCATGGGGTTCCCGGGTGGGAATGGGATTTGATGAATTATTGTGTATACTCATAAGGTAGAACCTAATGATAAGATACGACTAGACTAGTAACACTTATTGAACTTATCTTCGCACACCTGCCAAGGGTTGGCCGCGATATTATGACTGACTTCGCACACCTGACATAGGAAGGTCGCGAACTAAATTTACAAATCTTCGCACACCTGCCTGGGAGGCCGCGATACAAATAAACCTAGTCTAGAATACTTGGGAAAAACATCCCCTAATATCTTCGCATACCTGCCTGGGAGGCCGCGATGGAAACTAATACGATACATGACGTAACGAACGAACATACTACTACTCACACTATACTATTACTGAACTATTAACTGTGAACTCGCTCAACTAGTTGTTGACTCTCTGCTGCATGCCTTGCAGGACCTTAGGTACATTCGGAGCTTGCACAGGGAGGAGCAGGTCGTTGTGGGACATGGATCGATGATGCCATGTTAACTATCTAAACATTTGAATTTATGATTGGGTTTACTTTTATGCTTCCGCTAAACATTGAATTATACTTATGTTTTGAACACCTTTCATATTGGTTTGGTTGAATTACACTACTATTTACATTGTTCAATATGATTGGTGGCTTGATCCTGGTCAGTCACTCCTCCAAGCGGTGATACTCCGCGTGTGGATTTTGGGGGTGTGACAGATTGGTATCAGAGCCATTGGTTATAGAGAACTCGGTTTTAATAAGGGAAAACGTTTTTATTAAAACCAGACTATAACCTGTACAGTGCTCAACGATCCACAACGACGCCTCGCTCCACATGCAAGACTCAACATTCTAGGTAATAAGGTTTATGTTTATTGCCTACATGCTAGAATTACATAGAACTTTGCTCGCGGTATGCTTAGATAACATTGCCTACTATTCGTTACTGTTAGAGAACACTTGTGTGCTCACTTTCTTCTGTCATCACACTATTCGCGAACCTCTCTCACTCATGTTCGCCTTGATGTCAAGATCATGAGTGGACGCGTTAACCTAACTCAAGCCCAGTTGGCGGCTTCGATCAGTGAACAAGTTACTGCAGCACTCGCAGCTGCCCAGGCAGGAGGTGTAACCTGCCATCACAACTTACCCTAGGATCTTTAGATCCTACCCTCGTAACCCAACACTTGTGCTTAATTTTGTTCACTCTTACGCACACGACAGGTCAACACGCTCAGCCACCTGTGTGCACGTTCAAAACTTTCATGGACTGTCGTCCTAGTACTTTTAGTGGCACTGAAGGGGCCGTTGGACTCCTCCACTAGTTCGAGAAGCTCGAATCGGTCTTCGAAATGTGTGAATGCCCTGAGGCTCGTAGGGTGAAGTACGCCACTGGTACTCTCGAAGGCACTGCGCTAACTTGGTGGAACGCGCAAGTTCGGATGCTGGGGCTGGCGGCTGCTAATGCCACTCCATGGAATGATTTTAAGGAACTGATCAAACGTGAATACTGTAATCGTGATGACATCCACAAGCTGGAAGTGGAGTTCTTTAACCTGAAGATGACGGGGTCAGAGATAGAAGCGTACACGAAACGATCCAACGAACTGGCAGTGTTATGTCCAACTAAGGTGGATCCTCCCATCAAGCGCATTGAGCTATACCTCAAATGCTTAGTACCAGAGATTCAAAGTCATGTGACATCAGCCAACCTTGCTACTATCCAGGATGTTACTCATCTTGCTCATCGCCTCATAGATCAGACAGTGGAACAGAACAAGCTGCCTAGACGCATTGGTGTTACTACTACTACTACTACTACTACTTCTGCTACTCCCAGTGACAACAAACTAAAATGGGATGGAACCTCTAGCAAGGGTTCAACTCCGGTTCAGTCTTAGGCACAGCAGTGAAAGACAGATAACTACCAGAGCCCCAGTCAGCAGTCTTCTGGTAGTCAAAGGCAGGGGGGATACCGAGGAAATCACCCAAAGTGCAATAGATGCAACAGACACCACAGTGGTCACATAGTCAAGGGTTGTAACCTCGTCTTAGCTGGTTGGACATTCTCCCTCAACCCCATCCCTATAGTTTTGGGTAGTTTCGACTTAGTCATTGGGATGGATTGGTTATCCCAACAGCAAGTGGAGATCTTATGCAAGGAGAAGATCATTCGTATTCCCCGTACTGGCAAAGAACCTCTCGAAGTACAAGGCGACAAGAGTGGTGTCGTGAGTGGCATCATCTCCTTCATGATGGCTCAGAAGTGTTTGCGAAAGGGCCACACTGCAATATTAGCACTCGTTACTGATACATCGAAGAAAGAGAAAAAGATTGAGGATATTCCAGTAGTACGTGATTTTCCTCAAGTGTTCCTGAAGAGTTACTTGGGTTACCGCCTCATCGCCAAGTCGAATTTCAGATCGCGCTAGCACCAAGAGAAGCACCTATAGCTCGAGCACCTTATCGCTTAGATCCAGCCGAACTAGAAGAACTATCTAAGCAACTGCAAGAACTCTTGGAAAAGGGTTCCATACGTCCTAGCTCTTCGCCCTGGGGAGCTCCAGTATTATTTGTAAAGAAGAAAGACGGTACCTTCCGCATGTGCATAGATTACCGCGAGCTGAACAAGGTGACCGTGAAGAATCGCTATCCTCTTCCACGCATCGACGACTTATTCGACCAGTTGCAAGGGTCGAGCTATTACTCGAAGATTGATCTGAGGTCAGGCTATCATCAACTGAGAGTCCGGGATGAGGACGTCTCCAAAACAGCATTCAGAACTCGCTACGGCCATTACGAGTTTTTGGTCATGCCATTTGGGCTAACAAACGCGCCTACGGTTTTCATGGATCTTATGAACAGGGTGTGCAAACCTTATCTTGACAAGTTTGTTATTGTTTTCATCGATGACATCCTGATCTACTCGAAGAGTCAGGAGGAACACGAGCATCATTTACGACTTATTTTGGAACTCCTTCGAACGGAACAGCTATACGGCAAGTTTTCAAAAAAAAAATACGACTTCTGGCTTCGTGAAGTCCACTTTCTAGGCCACGTGGTAAACAAGGATGAGATTCATGTTGATCCATCCAAGGTAGATTCGATCAAGAACTGGCATGCACCTCGTACACCAACCGAAATTCGCCAATTCTTGGGTTTGGCAGGATACTATAGAAGGTTCATCAAAGACTTCTCAAAGATTGCACAGCCGCTTACACTACTGACACAGAAAGGTGTTGCTTATCGTTGGGGTAATACACAGGAAACAGCGTTTCAGCAATTAAAGGATAGACTTTGTAGTGCACCTATCCTCTCGTTGCCTGAAGGCACGGATGATTTTGTAGTCTACTGCGACGCATCTATCCAAGGTCTTGGATGTGTGTTGATGCAACGAGATAAAGTCATTGCTTATGCTTCGCGCCAACTTAAGATTCACGAACGGAATTACACCACACACGATTTAGAGCTGGGAGCTGTTGTTTTTGCGCTCAAGATATGGCGACATTACCTGTATGGCACTAAATGCACCATCTGCACCGATCACAGGAGTCTTGAGCATATCTTCAAGCAGAAAGAGTTGAACATATGACAACGACGATGGGTCGAATTACTGAACGATTACAAATGTCCTATAAAGTACCATCCGGGCAAAGCCAATGTGGTGGCCGACGCCCTTAGTCGAAAGGATACTACACCTAGGCGTGTACGAGCGTTGCAACTCACTATTCAGTCTAGTCTTCCTTCTCAGATACGAGATGCTCAGGTAGAAGCATTGAAACCAGAAAAACGTCAGGGTTGAAGCCCTACGCGGTTCAAGGCAACGGTTAGAACAAAAGGCAGACGGCGCCTACTATGTAACAGGATGCATTTGGGTCCCACTCTACGGCAACTTACGCGAGCTTGTAATGGATGAAGCTCATAAATCTCGCTACTCAGTACATTCTGGTTCGGATAAGATGTACCACAACCTCAGAACTACATACTGGTAGCCTAGCATGAAAGCTCACATAGCAACTTACGTTAGCAAGTGTTTGACTTGTGCGAGAGTCAAAGCGGAATATCAGAAACCATCAGGCCCACTCCAACAACCTGAGATACCACATTGGAAATGGGAACAAATTTCCATGGAATTTGTTACTGGCCTACCTAGATCTCAGCGCGGAAATGATACTATTTGGGTGATCGTGGATCGACTCACAAAGTCTGCTCACTTCTTGGCTATCAAGGAAACGGACAAGTTCTCCACACTAGCAGACGTATACTTGAAGGAAGTGGTCTCAAGGCACGGGTTGCCCACCTCTATTATCTCTGATCGTGATGCACGTTTTACTTCAGAACTGTGGCAAGCAATGCACAAATCTTTTGGCTCTCGTTTAGACATGAGCACAGCTTATCATCCTCAGACAGATGGGCAGTCTGAGCGCACTATTCAAACTCTAGAAGACATGCTTCGGGCATGCGTAATTGACTTTGGCAATGGCTGGGAAAAACATCTGCCACTTGTGGAGTTCTCGTACAACAACAGTTACCACACCAGCATTAAAGCCGCTCCATTCGAGGCATTGTACGGGCGTAAATGCCGATCACCTCTTTGTTGGGGCAGAGGTGGGTGATAGTCAAATCACAGGTCCAGGACTCGTAGTTGATACTACAGAAAATATTGCTCAGATACGACAACGCGTGGCGGCAGCTCGTGACCGTCAGAAAGCATACGCCGATAAAGACAGGAAACTACTCGAATTCCAGGTTGGGGATCGAGTGCTACTCAAAGTTTCACCCTGGAAGGGTGTTGTTCGTTTTGACAAACGAGGCAAGCTCAATCCACGATACGTTGGACCATTCGAAGTCATAGAGAAAATAGGCAAAGTGGCCTACAGACTGAACTTACCAGCTGAACTCAGTGCAGTTCACAACGTCTTTCACGTGTCGAATCTGAAGAAGTGTCTGTCAGATGAGACCCTCATAGTTCCTTTGAAGGAGCTCACTATCGACGAACGGTTACATTTCGTCGAAGAACCTGTTGAAATCACGGACCGGGATGTTAAGGTCCTCAAGAACACTAGAATACCCCTTGTTCGAGTTCGTTGGAACTCCCGTCGTGGCCCAGAGTTCACCTGGGAGCGTGAAGATTAAATGGAACTCAAATATCCCCAGTTATTCGGAACCAATGCAACTACTACTGAGGCTGAAGCTACCAATACAGAATTTCTGGACGAAATTCCAAATCAACGGGGGGATGATGTGACACCCCAAGGAAACCAGTAATCTTCGCAAACCTGCTCGGGGAGCCGCGATACGATACAGGTAAACAACGTCACACCATTAGCTTTCCTCAGTAACTGCATGCTAAATTTCGGGACGAAATTTCTTTTAAGTTGGGGATAATGTAACAACTCGTATTTCCGACATTCTTTATTCGCATTTAATACACGTTGACTTTGACTATATAGTTGTGTTATGATAAAACCTAGTGTGTTTGCATGGTTATGTGTGATTGTATAACATGTGTACTGTTTGTAAAACTTAAACTGTTAAACCATATAAGAACCCAACGAAACACAAGTGAGTTTCGCCAACAACCTCTCGACGAAACAGGCTGTTTCGCCGGCCCATGATTCGCCAAAGCCCATTACGGGCCCAGAACGTTATTCTGAGTATATTCACATAAAACAACATCACTTTTACACTTTCTATCAAAACAACCGAAACCCTAGAGCTCTCTCACTGTGACGGCAAACTAGAACCCACCGGAAAACCTTGTGCGATCAAACCATCATCTCGGTTAGTAAATTTGTGTGTCTTGTCTGATCGTTCATCCATGTATGTGTTTATGTGTCATGTGATTCTGCTTTGATGATGTGTATTGTAATCGATACATGTTAAATATTAGGGTTCTTGTTATGATGATGATGATATAGATTTCGTTATGAATGTTGCAGTCGGATATAAATGGTTTCATGTGAAACTAGATACGATTGAATACTTGGTTCTGGATGGTGTTAATCTGATCTGGTTAGCATCTTGTTAGGGTTCGGTGATATGATGTTGTATGTTAATCGATATGTTGTATACGTAAGCTAGGGTTCATGCTAGACGTTAAAGAAACCCGAGGATTATGCTATGATGATGTTACGATGATTCTGTGTTGAATGATTTCTGCATGATTGATAATATTGATGTCGGCTGTTAGTGATGATTAGGGTTTCTGCATGTAACTGTACTGACGTAACTGAACTGTCCGACGAAACAGAACTCTCGGCGAAACAGAATGTGTTTCGCCAAGGATAGTCGACGAATCAGAAGTTCTGTTTCGCCAAGGGACACCTCGACGAAACAAATGTGTTTCGCCAATAATTGTGTTTCGCCAATATTGTGTTTCGCCAAATGTGTGTTTCGCCAAATAGCTGATCTGTGTAGTAACCTGAGTTATTTCTGTTAAGTGTTAACTGGAATATGTAACTGCTGTTAAATGTTAAACATGACTGGTAGGATTATGTGTTACCTGCTTATACGGGAACAACTTAAACACAAACTGATTATGTATACGTGCATACTTTAGGACGTGATTGATTTACTTTGAGCACATACTTAGCATACCGAGCAAACCAAGGTGAGTTCACACAGCCAAGGCATGGGGTTCCCGGGTGGGAATGGGATTTGATGAATTATTGTGTATACTCATAAGGTAGAACCTAATGATAAGATACGACTAGACTAGTAACACTTATTGAACTGATCTTCGCACACCTGCCAAGGGTTGGCCGCGATATTATGACTGACTTCGCACACCTGCCATAGGAAGGCCGCGAACTAAATTTACAAATCTTCGCACACCTGCCTGGGAGGCCGCGATACAAATAAACCTAGTCTAGAATACTTGGGAAAAACATCCCCTAATATCTTCGCATACCTGCCTGGGAGGCCGCGATGGAAACTAATACGATACATGACGTAACGAACGAACATACTACTACTCACACTATACTATTACTGAACTATTAACTGTGAACTCGCTCAACTAGTTGTTGACTCTCTGCTGCATGCCTTGCAGGACCTTAGGTACATTCGGAGCTTGCACAGGGAGGAGCAGGTCGTTGTGGGACATGGATCGATGATGCCATGTTAACTATCTAACCATTTGAATTTATGATTGGGTTTACTTTTATGCTTCCGCTAAACATTGAATTATACTTATGTTTTGAACACCTTTCATATTGGTTTGGTTGAATTACACTACTATTTACATTGTTCAATATGATTAGTGGCTTGATCATGGTCAGTCACTCCTCCAAGCGGTGATACTCCGCGTGTGGATTTTGGGGGTGTGACAGTTTCCAACAATCTTTGGGCACACGTTTGAATTTTAGTACGGCTTATCATCCTCAGAGTGACGGTCAGAGTGAGCGTACTATTCAAACGTTAGAAGAAATGTTGCGTGCATGTGCGATCGATTTGGGTGGTAGTTGGGATAAGAACCTACCATTAATCGAATTCTCCTACAACAATAGCTACCATACCAGCATTAAGGTTGCGCCTTTCGAGGCATTATACGGTAGAAAGTGTAGATCGCCTATTTGTTGGGCGGAAGTTGGAGACGTCCAATTATCAGGACCAGAGATCGTGTTCGAAACGACGGACAAGATTGTCCAGATTCGTGACCGTCTCAAAGCTGCCCGGGATAGGCAGAAGAGTTACGCTGACCCAAAGTGTAAGGATTTTCACTTCGAAGTAGGTGACAAAGTCCTACTTAAAGTGTCACCCTGGAAAGGAGTGATGCGGTTTGGTAAGAAAGGCAAGCTAAGCCCGAGATACATAGGACCTTTCTAGGTTATTGAACGTGTCGGGTCAGTTGCCTATAAGTTAAACTTACCAGAAGAGCTCAGTGGAATTCACAATGTGTTCCACATCTGCAATCTGAAGAAGTGCTTCGCTGATGAATCACTGGTTATACCACATAAAGATGTGCATATAGACGAGAGCTTGAAATTTGTGGAAAAACCTTTGTCGATTGAAGATCGACAGGTGAAAAAGCTTCGAAGGAAGCATGTACCTATTGTAAAGGTCAAATGGGATGCCCGTAGAGGTCCCGAATTCACGTGGGAGGTTGAATCCACGATGAAAGAAAAGTACCCTTTTTATTTCAGTAAATCTCGGGTCGAGATTTATTTTAAGGGGGTGAGGATGTAACACCTCGAAAATTCACGTCCTATGATGTGTTGACACGTGTCATATGTTTAAAACGTGTATTATAGAAGGACTAAAGTTGACAAACATGGAAAGTATGTGAATATACGTAATCTAAGTTTCAACTGTGAATAAATATAATGTACATTAACCCTACATGATGCTTATACCTTCAAACGAATAAATCATGGATCATACGAAGCTAAAAGTGAGAGATTTCAAACTACAGGGACCAAATGTGTCAACATGTTTAAATTATACCTCTGAGTGACCTTTTGACAAACCCGAAGCTTTGTAATGATTAATTATACTCACTAGAATGCACTATAAAAATTTCATAAAGTTTTGTTGTCGTATGAGAAAGTTATGATCAAATTCGTGTGCGAAGAGTTAAAGCGAAAACGTTGAAAGTTAGGACTTTTCGGGTGACAACAAAGTTAACCGGGGACCTAACAAAGTGGGTATATGTTTTAAAGCCTTTATAGATCGATTATGAGGGTTTACAATGCAAGAAAACAAGTGCCTGATCGAGTTTTGAAGAGCCAAGGATCAAATAGCAAAGAAATCAAAAGGCTGATTGCTGCATGCCGTCGCGCCACGCGAGGGTCCCTCGCGCCACGCGAGGGACTCCCAGTTCTGGAAAACGTGGTTGTTTCCTGTCATTGCGTTTGTGCGCGCCTCTAACCGATTTTCCACATTCCTCTTGACCCCTAGGCACCCCCTAAGCATCTAGGACACATGTGGGAAGGTTGTGGTGTGTGCTAGACCTTGTTGTCAACACTTTGTGGTGATTGAATTCACTATAAAAGGCCACAAGTGTTCAACTCATTCCTCACACCTTCAATTGCATACCTGATCAATTCTGGAGCTCCCAAGCAGCCTCAACTGATCACATTTCGTGCATAGGACTATTGTAAGTATGCTAATCCTTCTTTAATTGATTTTAGCTTAGTTATTTAGCTAAAAGTCAAACCGTCGTAATTACGGTTTGACTTCGAGATTAGTCAACAATGGCTCAGTCATATCTCGAATTGAAAGTAGTTATAAGTTGGTATTTATGTGGGTAATAAACCCTTAAAAGGGTTCCCCCTGATCACCACTCTAACTAGGTCAAAAGTCGGGTCAAACTTATATTTAAAAAGTCAACGGAAGCTTAAAATGCCATTTATGCATAATTAACATTATAGATCATATACAACCTGTTGGATCATTGTTATAACTTGGTAATAAGTGTAAGAACTTGTCTAAACATGTTCAACCCGGCAATTTCCTGTTTAGACCCGGTTCGGAACCGAAAGTCACATACTTTGACTTTTAGTTCTGACCCGTTTAGGCATGTTTTAGAAATGCCTCAGAGCTTTAATTGGACTAGGTTACATGTTAGTACAACCCTCTGTGATGTTACACCTTGGTTCATTAGTTATCCTATTAATATGCATGTTTCCGTTAATTGCTCATATGTTGACCGTTATGCCCTTATTACCTTAAAACGTGATTTTTGGAAATTTAAAAGAGTAGAAACTTTAATTACTGATATATAAACTTGTATGCAAAGTTTGACATCAGTTTGAATTGTAGATTTAGAGTTATGCTCAATATCGCAAAATTAAAGCTTTATGTTAATAAAACGGCGTAATTAGCGTATAGCCTAGTTAAGCCTACTTTTTGATATCAAATCTTTCACCCACTGATGCAATATATTATTTTGGGATTTTTAAAGATTTTTAATGAATTTTAGGATGAGCATAACTAGTAGTCGTAGGCTTAATCCGGTAATTGTCGGTTTTGCCCTTTCGGGCCATAAAATGAGTTTTACATATCTAAACGACTCCAAAACTTTTGCTAGTGATTAAATATGATAAATAAAGTATTTTAAGCCTTCTGGAAATATAAAAATATCAGATTTAAGTATCGAACCCGGAAATGGCCTTTAATCGCCTTATTAAGCGTTTTTAACGCATAGTATGTATTAAAATTATATTAAACATACCCGGGTTGATACCTACTGATATATGAGGTAAATTATGATATTTTAACAGTAAGAAAAGGTTGATAAACTCAGACTTCAGTTTTGAGCTTTTCGGCTTATGTGAAATTACCAAAATACCCCTACGGGACATAGTTTGGTTAAAAATGATAAGTTTCACATATATGCTTTACCCTACTGATATAACTTAGCAAATTATGTATTTTTGCTGATTACATCAGACCTGTAACTCAGATTGTTACTTAAACTCTTTTATTAACTTTTTAATGACCAAACTACCCCTACGGGGCCTAGTTTGTGTTTAAACACGTTTCGGGCATAATGAAAGACATCTTACTGATGTCGCAACATATTTGAGGCATAATTAACTTAGGAAACCTGTATATAGCTCTCATGAATACCCGTCACGCTTATTACGCGTACGGTTCGGTTTATGTAACAAGTTTACATAAATTAGCCGAAACGGGTCAAACCTTAACGGTTTTATCTCAAAATACAGAATGTGAATAATAAACCCATATTAAACAAGTCTTCAAACTTGTCGGGTCTAAATCACATTCTATCCGGTCTTCGCTTAATCGTGCGTACGAACCGTATCTTTGAAACTAGCCGGTCTAAGCTTAAGCTTAATTAAAGACCCGTTAGGATTCTAATAGGTTATTATAAAACCTTCGTTCCAGATTAGGAGGACCAGTAAAAGCTACGTGCATTTTGCTAATTGTCAATTATACTTGCTCAGGTAAATACTTTTAACTTATTTTCCCTATACGGGCTTGGGTTATGGTATATAGAATATCGCTTGATCGGGCATCAAATCCTCCACCGTTGAGTGGGTAATTGAATAAATTTGATTGGCTCGTTTAAACAGTCTTGTTACTTAAAGCCTTTGGGGGGTTAATAACCATGTCCCGGATATCCTTGGCATCATTTTACGAAATGGCCACGACTTAAGCGCGGGGTGTAGGCGTACACCCGTCAGTGCACAAAAGTATATTGTGGTGTGTCTATTGATCTTTAACCCGAACAAGATCCGGGCTACTGTACGCACAAGGAACATGTAATTCGTTCACAAGATTATAATATTAAATAATTCTCCCAAGTTAAATAAAATGTTTATGCCATGTGCACCCAAACCAATTTTCAATCATTTTCCAAAATGAGTCAGTTGAATGTATTTACCAGTGTAAACTGACGTATTTTCTCAAAAAGATTAAATGCAGGTACTAAGCGAAATTGGCTGGGATTTCTCCTTAGCATCACTAGAAGTCTCGCAAGCTTAAGATGCATGAAGTCTGTTGAACCATTAATACTATTTTATTTCGATCCATCTGTGGATAAACTTCCGAATATTGTGACATTTGATATTACAATATTAAATTCGGTTGTATCATATTTTTAAATTTGCTTCCGCTGTGCATATTGATTATTGTGTTGTTTGACTATTATGTTGCCAACCACGTCACGATACTCCCCCACCGGGCCCACCGGTGACACGTGGAAATCGGGGTGTGACAGTATATTTACTTAATATATCAAGTGCATGATTTCAAAGGCTTTATCCATATTTTCAAAATCCTTATGCATAATTTCAAAATTTATCTCGCGTGATTTTAAAACATTTTATAAATATACTTACCTAATTCGCCTACTTTATGATTTCAAAAAGTATTATGTAGGATTTCAAAAACATTAAACATATTTCTAAAGAACCCCATGCATAGTTTTCGAAAAGCATTCTGCTCGTATTACCCAACCTTCAAATTCTGCTTCATATGTCGCCTTGGCATATCTAGCACCTCAACTTCATGAGGATTCTACCTCGTGTATCGACTTAAGCACGTCTAGTGCAAGGTTTCGAAGCATCTCCCATTTTTCAAATTCCAAAATCCATATATATGATCTTCTTATCTTCACAGTTAGATCCTTGAGGATGATTATCGCTCAAATCGGAGCCCTTGATTGGATTCCTTGTACGCCTTAATACGTACATTGCGATTCAATAAGGACAAGACGAATTCCTATTAAGATCTTCCTATCTTCATAGTTAGATTCTTGAAAATGTTTAAAGTGCCAAATGAAATCCACAGATTGGATTCCTGGTGTGCTTTAAATACCCGTGTCCAAAGATAACAAATTAAAGGTCAAGTTAAACGATTTTGAGATTATGTGATTATGTGTTTTCTTTTATGTTTTTGTGTGATCTGATTTTTCGTTATCCAAATCCTCGTAGAATCTTCCATATCTTCATATGAGGGATTCATAGTAGGATATCCAAAGGTACTACCCTAAATCCTTAATGGGCTTCTACGTGATAGTTAAGACCCTTGGGTTATATAGTACCATTCCATAATTCGAAGGAGACTCCTTGAGTGGTCTAGTTAAAAGATTGATTCAGAATCTGGTTAAGAATGGCATGTGCTGATATAGCTGAAAGGACCCTATATTGGTCCAGTCACACTCATCACCGGTTCATTCATTTGGTTTTCCCCTACACATTTTAAAAATGCGTTGTGCGGACTATGCAAGGAATTACGTAATTATGGACGTGACATTATTATGAAATTCAGTGCACAGGAACCACAGTAAGATTTATCGTGTGTAAGAACCTATAGTTGCAACAATAACAAAACATGAACAATGTAATGGAGGTACGGTGGACGCACCAATGGCGCCAATGGCGCTTCATATACTTGTATATAAGTGTCCCTCTTACATTGCGAACATGATGTTATTTAAAGTTACTAGAAGTTCAGAACCCTAACCAGTATTGTTTTATCTTTTCGACTTCATGTTTCGAGCTCTCACAAGTTTTCTCTAAATAAATTTCAGGATGAAATTTCCTGAAGTAGGGGAGACTGTGACATCTGTGCCTCCAAGGCCATCAAACAAATACCAAATCAATGAAATATTGTATTTCATACTTGGGATTTGTATAAATATGTGTATCATTTGCACATATTAATTCTCGTTTGATTTCGAGCTCTAAATCGCTTTCTAGAAAGTTATACGCGAACTGATGCGTAAACGTAATTAGTTTAATGCAAAAAACACTCCGGGATAGTGAAATAGGCTTAACATACCTTAAATAACCTTTACATAACTTAGAAATAAGTTTTGGAGGGTTTGGTGTGTCGAAATCAAGTTTATTCGCTTACAGGGACTAATTTCGACAAACTGCGAAAGCATCTCAAAATTTCCTTGCCAAGCTACATGAAAGAGATTTTGTACTGTAATGAACATTCCAGAATATGATCATAAGTTAAACATGCCCTAAATATCCTTTACATAGCTTATAAATAGGCTTTGAGGTGTTTGGTGCGCAAAAATAAACTTTATTGATCAATAGGGACTAAAAACGTCAAAAAGTGCATAAGTTTGCATTTTCGCGCATATCTTACGTTCTGAATATATCCGTACATCCAAAAATTTATGTAATCATTAAAATATTTTATTTTAGTGATTCTCATGATAAAATTTCATTCGTCGCGCAATTTGGATCGTTTTTCGCGTCCGTTCGAGTTTCGTCGTAATTAACCAAACAACGTAACCGTATGACCAAACGAACTGACATCCGAGATGGTTTTGAGTATATTTTAAGTTCCCTATACTTTAACTTCATTTTAGAGCCTTAAAATGAGGTTAACGGGGCTTAAACGTGCCAAAAAAAATCAAAAACCAAGTTTGGAGTCACAGGGGCCTGTTCTGTCAATTTATGAAAGATGCTGATCTGCAGAACACATACGGTCCGTATGCAAAGGAGCATACGGTTCATAAGCCTTACCTAGAACAGCAGAATTGCAGAAATATTGAATCTGGTCTCTTGAGCTGGCTTTAATGGTTTTTACCCCTTGTATTTGCACTCTATGGACTGGTTTTGAGTACCCCATGTATTGCAAAACCTTGTGCCCAAGTGTAAGGCCATGATTCAAGCTCGGATTTCAAGAAATGATCCTAACGGTTCTAGGAAATATATAAATACCCACAAGCTTTCATTGTTGCAACACACAAATCTGATCCTTTTGCTCTAAGTTGGGGTTTAGTACCTCATACCTGAGCAATTTGGATCAAGATTTCCTTGCTTGGACCCTTTGTGAGTATTCTTTCGTTCTTTTATGCTTTTCTAAGCGTGAAAGTCAAACTATATCTGCTTTGACCAGTCTTTGGTCAACACAAAGTTCGTTTGAACTTTGCAACATGAGCGTAATCACGATGGTTATAGTCTCTAGTGACTATACCTACTGATTACCACGTTGATTAGGTGTAGTGACGAGTCGCAGTTTCGGCCAAAATGCGTGTTCATGCATATTTTGTAACCAAACTAATCTTGGGTATCAAAACACTTTGTTTTGATATCAAAACCTATTTTCTAACTTCGTTAAACATGTTTTAACATGTTTAGCTTGTCACTTTTAGTTTAGTGCTTGTGTAGAGTCGTAAGTCAAGCGGTCTAAACCACCGCTTAGACTTTCGAACTAGACCCGTTTGGTCGATCATTAGGATCCGACCAAGCATGTTAGTGACCATAGTTGTATAGGGAATAACCTTCCGAGGTTATACCTTATGGTCACATAGTTTAAGTAGTTGTATGATAGGTAGTTTATATGCCTTAGGTAAAATGACCAAAATACCCTTTTCAAGCATAATTGAATTTTAAGCATATGTAACATAAACTTTTGTCACTTAATTTATTATGCAACATGTTTAGGCATATAGTACTTGTCATAGGACTAGTTAGACATCTCGAACGCGCGTTTACGCGAATGACGCGTTAAAGTAGCGTAAGCTACCTTAATGGGCCGTAACTGGTCGAAAGCACTTAGGTTAGGTTTCAATTTAGTATGTAGGCTTTGTTAAACCATATCATATGAGTTCCAATACTCATTTGGTTTACGAAACCTCATCCTATCCGATCTTCTGATTTAGGTCTGGTTTATTTACATAGTTACTTATATTAGGAGCCGATTGATTTCCGTGATCACTCTAGCTTTGCTTGGTTGTTATTCAAGACTTCTAAGCATTCTCATGTGAGTACATAGTTCCCCTATTTTGCTGTTTTCAAATGTTTTAGGGTGATTCATATGTGTTAAATGATTTCGATGTTTTTAACGATGGTTTCAAAACTGGTTAAAATGGTTTATATTAAATTAATAACGATTTCGATAAAGTGAACAAACTTGTTGGTTGTATTTACATAACGAATAACATTCATTAGTTTTGGCCGAACCGACCAGTATTAGGTTATCGTACCATAGGATCTGACAAATCCCGTTATCAGACTGCACCCATGGTTATGTGTGGGTTTGGTGGGTAACGACTGAATCTGTGATTGTTAATTTACCCTTTGGTGGTTTATTAATGCGAGAAGTGAGATAGTTGAGTCACGAAGGTTTGGATGTTATTAGCGAGGCGACCAAAAGTAGATTTCACAATTAAAACGAGAAGGGTTTAAACGACTGAAACGATTTTAACGAATTAAACGATTTGGGTAAACGATTGGTTTTGGTTAGTGTTTAGATAACGGGATGGGTGTAATGTGATGAAAACATTGTAGATACGCTGCTGGTCCTTCTTATATATAAGTGTTTTAATCGTATTACATACCGTGGCGTTATTTAGTTCAGTTGGGTAAACGATTCTGAAACGTTGTCACACAATGATGTTTTCTGAATAATATAAACCATACGAGTTTTATTAACGAGTTTTTACGAGATGTTTTACAATTTGATTTAATTAAATAAATGTTTTGGGTTAAGAATCATGGCTACGAGATTTTATAAATTATAACCAACTTGATTTGAGTTGGTTAATTATGTCGCAATACTATACTTTTTAAAACAAGGTTTTTAATTAAGTATTGCAACATGTAAACTAGCCATGAATCCGACACTCTCATAAACCTATGTGCTCGCCAGCATTTCTTTGTTGACTTTGTTTTCACATATGTTTCAGGTGTTGTTGAATGATGTTGATTGCTAGGATTCATGCTCACATAGGACTGGACGATGGCCTTAGTGACTTAATAAAAATGATAGACTATGTTTAACTTGTTTGTTTAGATTTCCAGACAATGCAAATGTTTAATGTTTAATAAAACGAAACTTCAAATTTCCGTGTGTTTTGAGACAATGATTCTGTTACAACACTCCCCGACGATTCCGCCGCGATTTGTTGTTTTACGCGGTCGGGGTGTGACAATCACAGATTAAGCACTTTTCAATTCAGCACCAACACGCACAAATTTTAAACAAACACCCTATAACCTGCTTGATTTGAAAATTTTGAACCCACTTTATAACACCGTCTCCCCATATTGGTAACAACTCCTCCAAGAATAACAGTTTTCCGTACATTAAGAATTTTAACAGAAAAAGACACTATTTTTGTATTTTTGTATTTCTGAAAACAAAAAATAACAAAAACAATAAACACTCTATTTTTGTGACAATCACCGGTAAGAAGATCATATCAGCACAATTAAACTGTTTCACACCATTAGATAATACTTTTATGTAATTTTTGTGAAAAGCAGTTCAAGACGATTACCAGTATGTTTGTCCACCTAAACAAAATGCATGAACATTTCAAGTACCATTACCATATGATACGTTAAGGTAATATTATTTCTGATATACTAGTGTGTCCCACTTCAGGATATACCCCCGCGATCAAGGTATGCACAAAGATTCATCGTAGTAGGTGAGTGTATTGAATTCATCCGTTTCGTTTTTCAACATTTAGATAATTGGTGATCAGGTCAGTACTTCCGTACAACAAAGAGACCAAAATATCAAACGAGGGCTAAGACAAATACCATTTTTGGTACGATTTATGCATTTTGCACATTTGAATGACTCTCTAGGAGAGCTTCTTCATTAATGGGTTTTGGCATTTTTAGCTCTTTTAAGATATCATGGTTGTGCCTAGGTCAGCATGTATCTGGATGCAGCAGAAGGACAACCCTGATATCCCGGATGAAATAACAGTATAAAGACCCAAAACCTCAGATTTGGCAATCTATCAACGCAAGATTTAAGGTCATTAAACCATACACCACTGATGTGTTCCCCACTCATACTCAGTGCATTTAGGTTTATATCACATTGGTAAGTTGATTATTTCATGCTTTTTGCCTACCGGTACATCATATGATGAAGCTTCTATCACACTTAAGCAATTTTAAATTCAGTTTGAGTGTGACAGTCTAACCTGCTGATGTACTATCAATTCTTCTTTTTCACACAGTGATAACTCATTTCTTATTTTCTATTTTTTATGCTTTTGATTTTCCAATGTTTTATATTTTTTATTTTTAAGAAAGTAGTAAACTATTTACAAAATTCTTATGAAAAAACAGTTATTCAGGATTCCTCATCCCATTGAGTTCGACTAAATGTTCAAAGTGAGCTCTATCAAAAGCTTTAGTGTAAAGATCAGCAAGGTTATCTAGTGTGTCGACTCGGTGCAGTTCAATTAGTCTCTTTTCAGCACAATCCCGTATAAAGTGATGACGTATGTCAATATGTTTAGTTCTACTATGCTTTACGGGATTGTTTGTGATTGATATAGTGGCATTATTATCTATCATAATAGGAGTACGAGTGAAATCCAAACCGTAATCGCGCATCTGCTGTTGAATCCAGAGAAGCTGAGAGCTGTAACTACCCGTAGCAATATATTCAGCTTCACACGTAGAGGTAGACACACAAGATTGCTTCTTGCATTGCCAAGACACAATCCTGCCTCCTAAGAACTGACAACCACCTGTTGTAGACTTTCTGTTCGACTTGCATCCTCCAATGTCTGAATCAGTGTAAGCAACGAACCTCAAATCACTATCAGCTGGATACCACAACCGAAGTTTAGGTTTCCCCTTCAAGTAACGAAGAATACGCTTCACTGATTTCATGTGTGACTCTTTCGGATTAGCCTGATATCTGGCACACAAGCATACGCCAAACATGATATCGGGTCTTGAAGCAGTCAAGTACATTATAGAACCAATCATCGCCCTGTATTGAGTTGGATCAACATCATCAGTACTGTCATGATCTGGGCCAAGATTGTGATTCTCGCATATAGGTGTGTTGAAAGTAGCACAATCCTCCATTTTGAATCGAGCCAAAATGTCATACACATACTTTGTTTGATGAATAAACATCCCATCCTCCTTCTGATCAACTTGTAATCCCAGAAAGTAAGACAGCTCACCCATAGCGCTCATTTCAAACTTGCTCTTCATCACCTGCTCAAACTCTTTACACATGTTCTCATCAAATGACCCAAAGTTGATATCATCCACGTATACCTGTACTAGCAGAAAATTTTCCTTCTTTCTCTTTATGAACAGTGTACTGTCAATCTGACCTCTTTCAAAACCATTCTTGATCAGATGTGTAGACAGTGTCTCAATCCACGCCCTGGGAGCTTGATATAATCTATACAAAGCCTTATCAATTTTGTAAACTCGATCTGGATAGTCTGGGTCAACGAACCCATCTTGTTGTGAGACAGACACCAATTCTTGGACTTTCCCGTAAAGAAACGCACTCTTCACATCTAGTTGGTAAACTTTGAAGCCCTTGAAAGAAGCGAAATCCAGAAACAAACGAATTGCCTCCAACCTTGCCACTGGTGCAAACACCTCATTGTAATCAATCCCTTCTTGCTGATTGAAACCTTTGACAACCAGTCAAGCCTTCTTGCGCGTGAAAATACCTATTTCATCTTTCTTGCACCTAAATACCCATTTAGTTCCAATCTCTCTTTCACCTTTAGGAAGGTCCACTAACTCCCAAACCTTCAACTTCGCAAACTGGGCCAATTCCTCTTGCATAGCTTCAACCCATGAATTGTCTTTTAGAGCCATATGAATGTTCTTCGGCTCCTCTTGGGAAATAAAGCAACTCTACAAGCACTCGTTCACTATCCCAGTCTTCTCAATCGAAACAAATAACCCAGAATTTGCGGCTATGCTTCTTCGTGTCTGAACACCTGCAGTAGGATCTCCAAGTATCATGTCAACTAGATGATCTCTATTTGCTCGTATAGTAGCAACGGCATCAACTTCTAGATTATCACCCAGGTTTGATCCAACCTCCCCCTGAATATTCTGATTCGCAAACGAATTAATGAAATCCTCCCCCTGAATGGGTTCAGAGTCACTATCGCTTGAATCAGGATCAGCAGCACCTTGGGAAGTTTCTGGAGCATCTGTCATATCAACATTCAATCTAGGCATGAAGTCGCCTTCATCGTCTTCACTTATCACTGTTTGAATCAGCTGAGAATCATCTGCATCAGAAAACTCAGGAATATTAAATGATTTAAAAATACTTTCATACTCATATAATATAGCTGGTCCATTTGTTGATTGTTGAGGTTTGTAGGTAGTAATTTCTACATTAAAAACAACCTCAATTTTACCAGTTTTTAGATTGAAAACCCTTTTATTCGGTGTGCCAGGCACGTAACTTAGAAAGTAGCCTTCGTCAGCCACCTCACCGAATTTTTGTTTATCTTTGTTTCGCACAATGGTGCAGGGTAAACCAAATGGTTCAAAGCCTGTTAAGTTTGGTTTCTCGTTAAACATAAGTTCATGACAATTTTTGTTAAAACGTTTAACAGTTAAAACTTTGTTTAGGACCTAGCAAGATTTATTCACAGCTTCTCCCCAGAAAAGAACTGGTAGCTTTGAATCTGAAAGCATAGTCCTAGCAGCTTCAATCAACGTCCTGTTTTTCCTCTCAGCGACTCCATTTTGTTGAGGCGTATAAGGAGCAGAATATTGATGTTCTATTACATTTCGAAGACAGTAGAGATCCAGAATCCGAATCTTGAACTCCATGCCATTATCATATAATATAGCTGGTCCTTATCCTCTTGATCCTTGCATCATGGACGTTTTCCAATTTTGTAAAAAGATCTATCAGCATCTCTGTTGTCTCATCTTTTGTACCTAAAAAGAAAACCCATGAATAACATGAGTAATCATCAGTGACAACAAGACAGTAGTACTTTCCACCTATGCTCCTCACATTCACTGGACCGAATAAATCCATGTGAGGTAATTCATAAGGGGCATTAATGGAATTTACTGTTTTAGACTTATGAGGTTTCTTGTGTTGTTTTCCCTTTTGACATGGAAGACATTTATCTTCCACGTGAAACCTCTGCATTGGAACCCCTTTCACTAGCTCATTTTTAATGATATAATTCATTTTGCGGTAGTGAATATGAGCCATGCGTCTGTGCCACAACATAGATTCAGCTTCAGATGCTTTTAATAGCAAACACGCCACCGCAGCAGTCGGATCCTTGGCACCCATGTCCATGACACAAGTATCATTTTTCCTTGATGCACGCATTACTATCCAGTCGTCCGGAATAACCAAACCCGGTTTCAACACCAATGCCTCAGACTTTGTAAAATGGACCGAGTGACCCTTGTCGCAGACTTGTGACACGCTCATCAGATTGTGTTTAAGCTGCTCAACATAGTTCACTTTGTGCAAAGTGATCTTCCCATTCGTCACTTTTCCTCGTCCAGTAATCCTATCACCTTTAGCACCAGCAAAATTGACATGTCCACCATCATATTCTTCAAATTCAGAGAACAACCTCGCATCCCCCTTCATGTGCCTAGAGCAGCCACTGTCAACATACCATAAGTTGAAAATCTTCCTTAGCAGCTCCTACACACACCAGCCAAAAGATTAGTTAGATTGGGGGACCCAAGCCTTGATGGCCTTGGGTCGTCCAGATTCACCAACTACAGGAACATCCATCCAATATCCATCACTCCTAACTGGAGTCTTGGATCTCAGACCTGTTGATGGAAATGGGGTATGATTTCCATAAGGTTTTTGGTCCTGAGGGTTCCAATATGTGTTTGGACTATGTGATCTTTAAAACCTTGAGTTTTGATTCCAAGAAGCTTGATTGTTGTAATTTCTAAAGCCATTGTTATAAAAAGTTCGACCACCATTACTATGGTATCGATTTTGATATTGACCTTGACTTCTGAAATTATTTGAATTTTGATTGTTCATTCTTGGTGAACTACTTCTAGGTCTCTCATATCTGCCTGATGTAGATTCAGGCTGAAATCTTGGTTGATTTTTTTGAAAATGAGGAACTTGTGAAGTTCCTTTTCCAGCTTTATCTATACCACCAGCAACACTCTCTTGTTGCTTAGGAGCAGATTTCTTTGGAGAATTTGAGACTTTCTCCTCATTATCACCTTTCTTCTCTGGTGATTTCCCTCTCTGTTTCTCACTAATTTGTGCTTCAATCTTTTGGTTCAGACAGTAGCTAGCTACATGTCCCTTTGTATGACACTTGAAGCAAGATCTCTTTTTTGAAGACTTCTCAACTGAAGTCTTTGAACTAGATCCTTGTTTTGATGATGATGCCTTGGAAGGATTTTGTTCAGTTTGCTTAGGTTCAAATTTTTCTTTGTTTTTGTTCTTAGCAAACTCTACATTTGATTCATTTTCTATAACAACTATTTCATTTTTCATGTCACTTCCCTGAACAAAAGTAACATTTTTAACAAAAGTTTGATTTTTGTTTTTAGGAGGTGTATTTTTCTTCTTTAAAACATGTTTGCTGTTATTTTTCTTCTTAGCATCATCACTCTCAGACACATCACCTTGACTTGATGTGGAACTACTAGGTGATCTTGACATAAAGTCTGTTAACTCGTCTTCATCAGGTAGGAATGAATAGTCATGACTAAGAGGAGGTGGAACTTCATTAAAGCCCTTGAATCCCACACTGGTCTTGTAATTACTCTTCTGTAACCCACCCATCATGTGTTTCATAACAAAAGTAGAGTCCCTGAATTGACCTAATTTCTTTTCAAGTTCAACAATTTTGAGTTGTGCATCGGACAACTCTTTGCATTTTTCAGAAATCACTTTTGTTTTCTCACCCATCATTTCATGAGCTAAGTCCATGACTTGAAATTTTTTGTTTAATTTGTAGGTTAAAACTTCAATTTCAGTTTCATAGCCTTTTATCTTATTCAAATACAACGACTCATTTCTTTTAGCAAAAAAAAATGATTCTTTTATGTTAGACATCTTGTTTACCAGACTTCGGTTTTGTGTTGACACCCTGTCAACCTCACCCTGTAATTCCCGACATTTTAGACAAACAGAAGTAGCAGAGTTACTTACCTCTCCTATTGATTTGTCTGAGTTGGCCATGAGAGCAGCAATTTAAGCTTCCATTCTTTTTTATTTTGCATCTTTCTCTTCAGCTTCCCTTTCATGGTCAGACTTTGGGTTTTTCTCTTCAGCTTCAGTTGTCTAATTAGCCTTATCTACCTTAGCTTCACTTTCTTTCTCAACTTCAACATTCATGTTAGCTTCAGCATCATCAACTGGTACTAACTCTGCCATGAATGCTTGAGTGACATTATCATTATCTTCTAAATGAACACTCCAGTCATATGAGCCTTCTCGTGCAGTAGAGATCACCGCCCTTGAGTTAGAGTCGTTGATGCATTCCTATTATTTGAACTCTGACTCGAAGTCTCTTGCTTTTGCTTTTGACATTCCCTAGCGAAATGCCTATAACTTTGACAGTTAAAGCACCTCACTTTGGTCTTGTCAAAACTAACACTCTTCTCTACAAACTTCCTTCCAGTCTTGTTCATAAACCTCTTGACTCTTCTGGAAATCATGGCCATTTGCCATTGCAAATCCATTTCTTCTAGATCATCAGGGTCAATCTGATCATAATCTTCATCTAAAGTAGCAGGATCAGATATCTTCCCCTGAATGTAGTTCTCATAAGAAGCAACAAATGAAGCAAGTAGAGCAAGATGTTCTTCGGCAGATTTAATACTCATAGGCATCGACCTTGTAATACTACTCTGCTTAGAAGCTGATGTTCTCTTGGCTCCTGTTGATCCTCTTGAAGCAGCTACAAAACACACATCATCATCCTCATTCATTGTGACCTGCTCATTTTCACACGAAAGAAATGCAGTAGTAGAGTAGCTAGAAGCGTTCTGAGATGAAGAAGATGTAAGCCCATTGTAAATCCCTGGATCTTGAACCTGATCATATCCAGTGTATTTCTTATTCATATTGAGCTCATAAGCTCTTAGCTTTCTAACTACTTCTTCTAGTTCCTTTGTCTCATAATCTGCTTCTCCCTTGATCATGAGAGTGTAGATATCCCATTTAGCAGGTAGAACATCAAGTAGCTTGTCATTTTTCTCTATGTCAGAATAGCAATCTATATCGTAATTGTCCAATTCTGACATCAGATGGTAGTATCGAGTGATGATGTCCTCAAGTGACTCATTTTTCATATACTTAAATACAACAAACTGCTTCTTCAATAGATCAACTTTGTTCTTCTTGACATCAGGATTTCCCTCATATCTCTTCTCTAGTGCATCCCACATTTCCTTTGAAGTAGTGTACTTCTTAAAGGTATGTTTGATGCTATCAGGTAAGGACATCTTGATAGCAGCTAAGGCTCTCTTTTTAGCCTCATACATTTTCTTATTAGCCTCCTGCATGTTCACGTAGGCTGTGACACGTGGTCTGCCCTCAAAATCATGTGTTGGGTTTGTGTACCCATCTACAATACAGATCCACATGTGTGTGTCCTGATATTCAATGAAGGATTGAAACCTGGCCTTCCATGTTAAATAGTTTTCCACCTTCATCATCTTAGGTGGTTTGTTGGTTGTGCCAACCTCGTGTTCCATCCTCAAAAGTTCGTTCAATTTTGACATGTTTGACATTTTAACTTAAGCAGACTGGTAAAACCATACAAATTTTGTCCGAAACCTGTTTTTACCAAATTATACCGTTAGATACGTCTTGAGATTAGGATTCCAATGATATATAATTCGAAGACCTTTTTCGGGATTTTCCTGAGATGAGCTATGGAAAATTTTCTAAACCCGAAACAGTAAAATTTTTCCTATGCAAGCCAAGTAAAATTCCACCCCTTGTCCGAAATAGTCCGAAATGATCCTAAATCCGAAATGGTTATCTGGAAAGGTCAGAAATGGTCCGAAATGAACACCTTCTTGTACGAAAGGAATTAACCTGATTCGAAATGACCACTTTCTGATCCGAAATGAAACCTTCTGATCCGAAATGGTCCAAAATCCTTCAGTATGATCCGAGATGCAAGATATTCTGGTCCGAAATGCAACTATTTTTATCCGAAATGATCCGAAATGCAAGTTTCTTGATCCGTGATGATCCGAGAAACAGGATTTCTATCCGAAATGGTCCGAAAAGCAAGATTTCTATCTGAAATGGATCCGAAATGCCTCCTGTTAATCCGAAATCAGTAGCAGAACCCTAAACAGCCGTAAAAAACGTCCAAAACTTTGATTTTTCTGCAGAAAACGATTTCGAACCAAGCCAATCAAGAGCCTAATGCTCTGATACCAATTGTAGCTCCCCTAATCCGTATGGATCGTAACAGAATCGTCGATCTAACCTAGAGTGCGGAATCCCCTAGATCAGATTAAACAGAAAACGAGTAGAAACAGAAATCTCTATAAACCTGATCTTTATTGATTATCTTCAAACGATTACAATCAATCAAGATCTCCAACTCGTCCAAGCCTTTGTCTTTCACGAATTCCCGCCAAGAGAGATTAAGGTGATTAAGTGATTAACCTAAACCCTAATGCTAAGCTTTGTTTATATAGGAAAAGCTTTGCATATGGGCTAGGTCATGGGCAAGGCCCATTTCGCCTACCATTCCCCATCTGTGGGTTTGGTTTGGCCCAATCACTCTTAATTAACTATTACAAAGCTAAACCTGCTAACTGTTTATCGTTTTACTAATTACAGGATATCCAAAGACCAAATCTAATCTGTTGTCACAAATATGCACCAACAGCTGCAAAAATAATAAAGTGTAAAAACAATCTTAAAAACTTCTCTGTAATGAAATAGTTAAGCATCTCAATTTAGTTAACTACATAAACAATCCAACAATGAACTTACCGTCCTTCACCTTCTCTTTCACATTTCCATCTCCCCAACAACGGTCCGGCAGAGGTTACTTCTAAAAACAAAGGATCAAGAAACATATGAGCATCCAACATTACTAACATGGGTGAATAAATCAACAAAACAGATTGTGAAACACAGAAACTACAAACATATCAAAATCAATCTACTCCTAATCACATGATACAACAAACAAAGCATCTAAATAAACAATAACAAATGAAAGACAAAATCAAAAGCTACAAACAGAGTTATTCATATATATATACACACACACACAATAATAAAAACATTCTTACAACATACAAGTGTCACCGATTAACAGGAGCTTGTACAAAAGGGTTAATCGTGTACTATAAGAAACCCTAGGAGAGCTGCTTCTTCTTCTGAGGGTACAAAAGGGTTCATCCTATTTAGTATGAGAAAATAGATAAAACCAAATAAAATTTCTGAATGAAAAAATAGATCTTACATGAATATTCTGTTCTTCAACTACACGACCGTACATGATTTAGGGTTTCAAACGCAGATGTATCCAATAGAAGTAACCTCTGCCGGACGTTACTGAGGAGATGGAAATGTGAAGAAGGAGAAGGATGAACATCAGAAAGAAAGGGGATCTTGTATGGAAAGGTGAAGGAGAAAACGAAGTAGGGTTTGTGAAAATGTGAGAATAAAGGGCATTGGTACTGTTGGGTGGGAAAAGGTAAAAAAAACGATGCCCTCATCTACTGACACGTGGCCCAAATAACTTTCAATTATTATATATAATAGATAAGGTATATTCTAAAGAAGGTTCTCAACAACCATCTTATCTTTACTACTTTTGTCTATTGCCTTCTTCTTCATTTTCTACTCAAAACCTCCATTAAAACTTGAAATCTCCATGATTTCAAGCTTTATTGTGATATTTGTTAGGTTTTTATTCAAGGAGTCTTATCAAAAATAAGTTCTACAACACTGTTTTAAGTTATTTTTACTTAGAAATGCTTCAAAAGTCAGAAAAATAATTTAAGGCTCTAAGATTCCTTGTTTCAAAAATCTGTAGAGAGGTGGCCACGGGGCCGTGCTCAGCGAGCACGGGGCCGTGGCCGGAGTACTGTTTCATTAATTTGAATTTTTTCGGCTTGTTTTCTTAGAATGTCGAGCAGGAATAGAGGAACATCTTCAGCCCACTCAAGAAAAGACCGACGAGGAAGAAGATCATCAGTGGAAGACTCTCTAGTCAACTATGTGTATGCCTTGAGGGAGGCCATCAATGAAATGACAGGAGTAGAGGAAGCCTTGGTTGACCGTGTAAATCACTTGACGGTGTGATTAGAGGGGTGCCTTCAAGAAGTCAACCTTTTGCACCAAATGTTGAATATTCTTGCTTCTCCTCCTATGGTGCCAATCATTGCACAAAGGGAGTTGGATGTTGTACCGGAAGTCATTATTCCGGCCGAGTGGTATGTCATACCCCCGGAACCCCATCTAGACATATTACACGGGGTCCCAGTTGCCGTCGCACCTCCTCCACAAGACATTGTGGAGAATGAGCGCGCCTTCTTCCTCCCTAGGGAGATAGAGGAATGGCTCAACGACAGTTAAAGTGACATCCCTCGGTTCTGAGTTCTACAACACCCTTACGTACCGGAAAGCTATTTCCGGGTTTTTGACATTCCTACAATAAGGGTGGAACTCCTTAAAAGGATTTCCTGCGTTACTTGACCTATCTATCCTAGGAACTTTTAGTTTTTCATTTTTAACTTTATTTTCATTTTCTAAGACCCTTTGTAATTGTTATTTTTAATGAATGATGGTTTTTAAGTATTAAATGGTGTTTGGATGATGTTGTAATGGTTAAGACACACTCGAAATGGTGGAGGTTACTAAGGGAAACTTGAACCCACACCCCATGCACAAAAACAGAGCCTCCCAACAATTTTTCTTCATTACAGCAAGTTCAGCACGGGGCCGTGCTCAGCCCAACACGCCCCCGTGCCCGAGGTTCTGCAGAAAACACCCAGTTCAGGTAACTGGACACGGGGCCGTGTTCACTGAACACGCCCCCGTGCCCAGCCTTCTTTTAATTATGATACTGGCGATCTGAGCACGGGGCGTGCCCGGACCAACACGGGCCCGTGCCCAGACGCCCAGTAACATAACATTTTGTTTTTAAACACCTTTTTACACATTCAATCAACCTAAAAACTTATTTTTGGGACACATTGTGGACAATGTGTAATTTAAGTGTGGGGAGGATGCTAAATCTTGAATTTTTGCAAGTCCTAATAACAAGCCTTACACAAAATTCTATTGGAACCGCTAATCACCCCAAAGTTTAAAAACTTTTTGTTTTTTTACTTTTCTTGGTTTAATTTGGGAATAACAAGTTCTGAAAAGGTTATATTTTTACAAATTTACAAACGATAGCGTCGTGATAAAAAGAACCAACATAAGAAAATTATGAAACGGCATGACAAATCTAGTTTAAATTTGATTATATATACTTGATCACATTATAAACCCATTCCCACAAAAAGTGAGTTTTGATCCATTATTGAGCATACAAGCATACACCTTTAAACTAAATGCTCATTTTTCGTTTCTTGTGTGAATAGCCGCTTGGTTTCTTATGACTCTACAACTTGCCATGACGATACATTCCCGGTCCTTACTAACTTAAACCCAAGTAAGTAAATGATAGAGGCATTAGGACTAACCCATTTTTCTTTCAACACACCATTATTTTTCATTTTTTTACCTACCCAAAATCCCACTAGTTAACCCCTTTGAGCCTAAACCTTTTCGTTTCTAAACCCACAAAACAAACACGCTTTACCCACCAAAACCCTTTTTCATTTTAACCTTTTATTTTAGTAAAAAGCTCGGTTGTCATGTGACGTTCCTTATAAAAAAATAAAAAAAATGAAGTCTGGCAATAAACAAGCAAGTTCCTCAAAGAAACTTTGTTTGAAAATGCTTAGTTTGAATAAAAGTCACAAAAACAAAAAGTTTTACGACGACCGACGCTTTTTACGCTTTTAGCCATTTTACTAACCACTAACCCAAAACCACCTACCTTTAACCCAAGCCTAACCCTTCCCCAAGTCCTCTTGATATTTACAAATGTTTATAGTTAAAAAGGAGGAGGATTGGTTGCTTGGCAAGCATATGGTAAAAGTAAGTTTCATGCCACTTTCGAGTGTTTCACAAAAATACATCTTCGACCGAGTGTTGAGTGATCTCCCGTGAGGTATGTGAACTTGTATATAAATGGAATTTTAAAGAGGCATGTTATGCCCAAAAAAAATTTTCTCTTATGAAACGTTCTAAATAAATCATAACGAATAGGATTTAAATAGTATAAAAATAAAACCCAATAAAAATCTTGGATTCCTGACACTCAAGACAAGCCCAAAACTTCTCTTCTACCCATTCCATTTGGGTGTGTAAGCCACATAACAAAGAGTTTTGCTTGAGGACAAGCAAAGATTCAAGCGCGGGGGTATTTGATGTGTGTAAAATGCAACATATAAATTACATCAAATGAGGCAAAAAACTAACCCTTTTTAGTACTAATTTTGGAAAAAAGTGTGCTTTTGTCTTCCTTTTGTATTTTCAGGACCAAATGAGCGCTTAAATGAACAAAAGGAACAAATATGCAACAAAAACTATAATAAATACAAAGAAAAGGAATAAACGTGGCATGACCGACCCCTCGACAGCATCTTCTCAAGCAAAAACAAGAAACAGAAGGCTGACCACGGCCCCGTGCCCAGCGAACACGAGGGCATGGCCAGGAGTCTGCAGAAAATGACAAAGTTGTAGAAGCTTCTATTCCCAGCATGGGGGCGTGCCCAACTCAACAAGGGCCGTGGTCAACGCTAAGATTCACAGAATCTTGCAAATCTTGATAGTACATATACGCTTCTGCACACGGGGCCGTGCCCAGCGAACACGGGGGCGTGTGGAGCCTAATACAGACAATTGTAATTAATGAAGAAAGAGAAGTGGATGGCCACGGGGTCGTGTCCAGCGGACACAGGGCCATGTCCGGGCTTCTGTACAGGCTATAAATAGGGGTGCTTGGTTCACTTCAAAGGAATTGCTTAGCAAACCACCTCTCTCCAACTTCACCACCACTCGACCACCACTACAACACCCACATCCACCACCATCATCCATCATCCACCTTAGAGTGTGTGTAGTAGTCTCGGGATCCAAGATTGATAGTAAGAGTTCTTGTCAATCAAATGCCATATTTGGCTAAGTCTCTTACATCACCCTTGGTGAAGACAAGCATTTAATGTAATACTTTTGATTTTTAATCTTGTAGCACTTTTTATTTGGTTTTGTATTAATGACGTTAATAACTAGTTTCTTGTGTTGAAGGTGAAACTTCCTTATCATTTGTACATGGTGTCTTGGCGTTATTTTATTGTCTATATAAAATAAAATATTTTCACCATTCATATCTCTACGGTCTATATAGAGATATATTGGCTACCTGGTCGGGGGTTAAAGGAATGGTTTGGTAAGGTTCTTGCCTTGTTCAGTGTATAGATCCTGCAAGGACCTAGGTCAAGCTTACTAGGACCTCCTTCAATACCCACTGGTATTAGATGGCGGGGGTACGAATAGCTTGATCCCCTCATATGTAAACTACTATGAATACATTAACCTGGCTACTTGGGATTGTATCCCTGCTGACTCAAACCACTTAGCCGAGGGTAACGTCGCCTTTAAATGAGGGGCCTACCACTTTACCCATTAATAAGTTAATTAATTATCTTTCCATATTCCGACCCTTTGGGATTGTATCCTTGCTGACTCAAACCACTGGGTTGAGGGTAACATCACCTTCAAAAGATGGGCCTACAACTATAACTAAGATAATCTCTTAAAAAGTGCAAAAGTGCGGAAATTATCAAAGGTTAAATTAAAGGCGAGTCGGATCCAAATGATTCATCTTGTCTATCTATTTTTATTTTATTTTTATTTTTCAGCATTTTAGTTTTTATTTTCATGTTTAAAACCTTTTCTAATTTTGATTTGGTTAGACGTTGACGATAAACTGGTACTAAAAGCTCTTGTGTCCTTGGACGACCTCACGATGGGTGCACTTGCCCATGTGTGTATTTAGTGTTAGTAGAATATCGTCTTTTATAAATTTAAAACTTGACTAATCTGTTAAAAAGGGCTTAAAATATCAATAAAAACATATCACACCCAACACACCAGTACCTCTTCCACGAAACCTTTGGGGTCGTCTCCAACTGTCTATTCACCACCACAACGCCGTCACCGGCGGCGGCCGTCGTTGACAGAGTTGGGTGAACATCACGCGCCACCGAGTAGGTTAAGAGAGTGTGAGGTGCAAATCAAATATAACTATTTCCATCACTTCGGAGAGTGGCCCGTTAAAATAAGCAATTCCTGATACCCACGTCCTTCCCTCAAAAACATGAGCTTCCAAGTTACAACTGCTGAAAAACTGCTGCTTCTAGAAGATTTACGCTAATTTACACGGCTGACATCTCTTCTCATCTTGATCAAACGGTCATTATTAAGTCAAAATTTGTTATTTTTTAAGGTTAACATAAGAATATATAATTGTCTACCAAATTACTATCTAAAGTCTAACCCAACTCACATATTTTAATCTCTAACCGCACTTAGGTCTTATTCTTTCTTCATCGCAGAAGAACGTGATGCCCAAGTTGTTTCAAAACCAGCATAATCAATCTCCTGATTGACCAAGATCTTGTACCCACTATCAAAATATTGTTTGCTATTTGACAAATCTCGAACCTGGACATCATAACGAGTTTTATGCACACATAATTTCTCACAAAATCGTTGATATTCTAAACCGGATCTTTCAAATCGGTAAGTATACAAACCCACTTAATTCGTGAATTCAAGCATGTTAATCCTCGAGTTGACTATAAAGATACATCCTAATTGTACCTCTAAAGCTATACACCCAAGCAAACCCACTCGAAACATTTTAAATCTCGTATGCGTTTTTCTTTAGCCCGCCGAAGTTCTTCAACGTTTCCGAAAAGCACCAGAACTCATTAATCCTCACATACCGTAAGTTATATAAGGTCCCATTAAATTAATTTTGATACGAGGAATAAAACCCCTATGAGTTTTAGTTGATCGATTCACTATGTTGAATGAATTTTAAGTTCAAAAGTTATATGGTTTCATTATCTTCTATTGAGATGGGAAGAAGGATAGTCGTAGAGTTTTTATACAATCAAAACATAACCCGTTTATTAAGAAAAATAAGCACTAGTCTAGTGGTTGTTCTGGCGCTGGTTAAGTCATGTACGCGGAGAGACTTGGGTTTGTTCCTAGGCTCCCCCGTTTTCGTTGTTCCTTTTTTTCTTTTGGGTAAATTACACTTTTCGTCCTTTATGTTTGTAGAGGGTTGCAATGAATGGCCTTTAACTTTAATAATTACAGTCACAATCCTTTATTTAGAAAACTTATTACACTCTATGTCCTTTGGCCCTAACCAAGTTTGTTTTACACGTTAAGTCATATCATGTGCACCTCATGTGAGGGCATTTATGTCCTTAAAAAAACTAAAAAATAAAACCCCGAATGGCATCAATAACATCATCATCACCAGCCATCCTCCCAATCTCATCCCCAATACTCTCTGTGGCCACTTCTACGACAACTAGAACATCGGAGGTAAACTGTGGCCACCACATGGCGAAGGGAATGGTGTTGATAGTTCTATTGTTGTTGTTGAGGCACACATATGCAGGCTACGACCACTGTCTTTGCCTCAGTTTTCTCTCCCGAAACCCTAGGTACAACATCCAGTGTAGTAACCACCGAAAAACACCTTGATAACGGAGATTTGTACATCAAAAGCTATTCCGGCAATGTATCGAACGGAGCTCCACCGGGACGGTGGCTGGAGAGTAAGCTGTCGTAAGCGTTTTTACCAGAAAAAAACATTAGCATTAAAGAGTTGTCGGACCTGTCGCTTTAAACAGATTTCACTCGTAATCTGATTTCCACCATAAGGAGAGAATGGAGGGTGCACAGAAGGTTGTTTGGGAGATGAAGGGGAGAAACGTTGAGCCGGATTTGGTTACCTATGTGACAATGATTAAAGCGTGAGCTGACTGAATTGGAAGAAAGAGGGATAGAGAGAAAGAGGGAGAGAGATGGCTGAGGTAGAGACATGTTTATGGTGTTTTAGGGTTTGGGAATTGAGGGAGATGATTGAATTGGGGAAGAAGATGTTATATATATGTCATTTTTTTTTGGTTTTATTAATGAATATTTTAAATAAAAACATGAAATGACCAAATTACCCTTAAGTGGATAGTCACAACTGAAAATTTTAACTTGGTTAGTGCTAATGGACGAAAGGTGTAATGCGTGTTCCAAATAAAGGATTGTGATTGTGATTATTGAAGTTAAAAGCTATCCATTGCAACCTACTACAAACATAAAGGACGAAAACTGTAATTTACACTTTTCTTTTTAATGTTGTCATTTGTTTTAATTCAATTATTTTAAATGCTTGTTTGTTTAAGTTTTTAAATCAAACTTGTTTTGTTAAATCAAATATCTAAAGTATAGTTTTAATAAGGGAAAATATATAAAACTTATTATGTAAATAACTATAAAAACTAAAACCATTATTATTGTTTTAAATAACTTTTATAGAGATAAATGGTATAAAGTCGTTTTCAAAAAACAAAATCAATAAGTAAATAAGTAACTTTAATAAAAATTAAATTAACAATTTTTTTATAAAGGTGACATTTTCTTTTATTTATTTATCAAATACAAAAAAGTTATCTATTCGCAATGGTATATGGTTGGGGAAGCTCTTAACCTTCCACGAGGTGATGTATCTCTAACATCACCCATATCTCTCAGGAGTTAGGAAACCAAGGTGACACAAGAGGTACCTTGCGAATAATAAAAATTAAGATAATAAATTATGAAATACAATTAGTTGTGGTTTTTGTCTATATTATATTTAGTGTTTTGTAATTTATATTTTTGGGTAATTTTCATCACTTGAGATTTCCTTTTTCATCGTGCACGTATTTCAAAGAATCACAAAATGCACCCCGTGATAGATATTCATAATTCCTCTTTTTACAATTAAATGTATTTATGTGCCATTAACACATTATTTCATTACTTCAAGCTCTCATTATTCAAGTACATGTAAAGTTCAATTTTTTAACTATGTGGTAGTTATCATTTGTTCATTATGTGTATTGCTAACCATTATCACTAATTAGTATCACTAATGATTATTCACATGGATCCATAGGCTTCCTAGGTTTCTCACGGTCGTGGGTTGTAATCTAGTATCGCCACCACATTTAGATTCACTCGTCCGTGGGATTGAGTCTCGCAGTTACCGCTTTATTATATTTAACATATTGTTTGCAGTTTCACATTAGTTATGTTGGATTTAATATGATGTGTCTTTATCATTTAATTACCGTTGAATCGCATGCTAACCATTTTAATCAAATAAACAAAATAGTTTTATTTAAACGTTAGATTTACTCACCAACTTATGTTGATCCCCCCCCCCCCCCCAAAAAAAAACATTTTTACATGATACATATGAACATGTTTGAAGAGGTTGATGACGACACATAGGTATTAGGCCTTAGAGAATAAAACAAATTATTTTATGTTATGGTTGGTTTAAAAGATTATTTGGATTATTTGTTTTATGACATTGTTTAATTTGATTATTAATAATATTTTAACTTTTAAATATCTTGTCATAAGCTGTGAACAATCAATCATGCCTCAGTCGCCTAATCAGTTGCGGGTCGGGTATATGACAAATTGATGTCAGAGCCAATGACTAAAGGGATTTAGGATAAGTTATTAGACCTAGAATATAGTCGACTAAGTGCTAATGTGCTAAATTATTTTGTTGTTCTAGCTTATGATTTAATATGTTTTAAAATATACAAATATCACACACAAATATATGTGAGCACTTTAAATGTTATATATCTAAGTGTTACGTGTTATGCTAATACGCAATTTAGTTATACATTTATATATAATAATGTAATATCACAGCACACACGTTGCAGAATAAAAATATTAAAACTTGTAATGTCCTTATTATAAGTTTCCAACTACTTAAATCGTTGAAAATATTTCGATTATCGTTAAAAATATTTTTTTATTTTATTCAATTTTGAGTTTGATGTTTCATTTTTCATATCTCATCAAAGCAAGTTCACGTGACGGACATGTAGGAACTGGAAGGGTCTAGCTACCGGTAATCTAAATGTCATGTCTAGCATGTCATTCGTATAAATCCAAATCATTTGAACAAACCAATTTGCCTACCTGGGGACTAACGATGAAAGTACGAAAGATCGATTAGGCCAAAGCCTATCACACCAAACATTATGTGAACTAACAATACTTTAACAAGTCAACGTATCCATCCATGGGTACCCTTCGACGCTATTTCATTTCATATTATTTCAAGTTTCTCAAAGTTTCACGATTTCTCTTTGGGTTTTAGTGTACGTTAATGGACTAACATATGTGAACCATAAAAAAGCTCGGTAATCACGGGGCTCCATGCGATTACGAAAGTGATGTATAGAAGGCATACCAAGCCCAATTATGAGCAAAGCCAATGAAATTTTCATTGTTTCATTTCCGGAACATCACATTATCATAAGTTATTATTTTCATTTTATGTCACATCCCAAGATTTTCATTATATCTTAAGTTTTATTTCCCTATTTCATTTATCAATTATATAAAAAAATCAGGATTCTGTTTACATTGATTCATGTATTTGTTTACTAAGCGCCACCCCTCTGGAAAGCATGTAGGAAACTCCAGCCGCCATATGGCTGCCTAAATAGCCAAAGAAATGGCCATTGTTATCCCCAACATAGTGGTCCAGGTTCAACAGGCTCTTCAAGGGCCTACACCTCAAGCAACTCTTGTGGGTCCAAATTCTTCCAGGTGCTCCTTTAAGCACTTCAAGTCATGTAACCCTCCCAAACATAAAGGTATAGAAGGTGTTACTGCACTCCTCCAATGGTTTGAAGAAATGGATAACAATTTCTTCACTTGTGATTATCATGAGGATCACAAGGTCCGTTATGCTATTGGCCGACTATTAGGTCAAGCCTTGACCTGGTGGAACAGTGAGAAAACCACCTACGAAGCCGAAGCGGTTGTATCCTTGAATTGGGAACAACTGAAGGAGATCATGACCCAACAATTTTGTCCGCGGCATGAAATAAAGAATTTAGAAGATGAGTTCTGGAGCTTGAAGCAAGGTAGTGGGGAGAGTGTGGCTTATAACAAGCGTTTCCACGAACTATGATAATTGGTTCCTTACTTTGCTACACCTCTTCCTCGACTTATCGAGTGGTACATTGGGGGTCTTCCGGTGATAATCCAAGACCCAAAGATGAGCAGAAAACCAACTACCCTTTGTTGATACACAATGTCTGTTGCCTACGTCATCGAGTGGGTCATATGTTATAGGGTTGAAATGTTAGATGTTATGTTTTGTATGTTTTGTAGTACATCCGTACGGATGAGGACATCCACATGGATGAGTGCTAGTCCGCAAGGATGTATTCCTTATCCGTATGGAGGTGTTGGTTCACAGAAGGTGTCTAGAAGTAGTATAAATAGCTCGTGTGATCCAAGTCATTTGTAAGTTTGGTAAACAAACGGCGAAGCCCTGTCGGTTTGATTTTGTGGATGTATGTTAGGACCGGTTTTGACTCCGTTTCGATTGCGAACCGACCGTGCGACGTGCGGAATCCGTACACGATCAAGACCGAACACACGAACAGTAATTATAACTGTGATTCTATTCAAAGATCTGATAAGTACAAAGTCACGTGAATCACCTAGAGCACTTTCTCTCTCTAGTTTCTCTCTCTAGAACTAGAGCTCTCCAAAGTGCAAATGGCAAAAAGTCAAAAGTGCCTAAACTAAGCCCTAACTCCTTTATTTATAGGCAAAGGATTATAAGGGATTTCCCCTTATTTACAATAATGCCACCTTGCATTTTCTATCTAATATTACAATGTAAGGCTAGAAATAAACTGTTTCAGCTATGATTTGAGATGACGGAGGCGATAGACATAAATGCACTAACAGACTCCCCCTTGGATATTGCCGCAGTCAATCTCAATCATTGAGTCAAACTCGTAGCCTCTTTTCTTTCTTTCTCTCTCTCTAAGTCTTCTTGAAGCTTTAACACGTTTTCATCAACGTAGACTCCCTCTTGCTCAAACATGATATTTTGTAAAACAATATCTTGTGAAAAGTATGTTATTTGTATAAAATGTTATATGTCTTAAATTGAAATGATTCGAATAACGCTACGATATGTAATACCATACAAGTACTTATATATAGGAAGTACCAGCGGCGTATCCACCATGCTTGTATCATATTACACACGCCTCATTACTTAAATCACTTACTCAAACCAAACCACCAAAGTAAAATGTTTATGTATAATCAAATGTCAAAATCTTTGTGTGAAAGCCATGTCTAATGTCTATGTCTAATGTAAATCATGAAATGTGTATCCAAAATATCATGTATGGTAAGTGAAATATATCAACTCATCCATATGTAAAAAAAATGCACAAGACAAGGTATTGAATGGTTTAAATCAAATTTATGTTTTGTGGAACAAATGCATGCTATACTGATATAAACATCTATGCGGTATTGTCAAAATTCATACATCCCAGCCTTACGACTGTAGAATAAACCCTAGCACAAAGTCTAAGGTCCACCTAGAAATGTATTCGGATTCGGTCATTCCTTCCAATCCAAACAAACCCTGGATTTCAGGAATGGGAGTTGTCAAGTCCTATGGTACCACTACCTACTACCGAGCGGCATGATCGGTGTTAATGAATGTACATTGTCTCATTTAAACAAACCAAATGTCATACCAAAATGTAAGCATGTGATGAATAATAAATGTACTAAGTATGCACACAATGGACATACATAGCATAGAATGTAATGTAAAATAATGTACTAAGTATGCGCACAATGGGCATACATAGCATGAAATGTAATGTAAAATGATGTACTAAGTATGCACACAATGGGAATACATAGCATGAAATGTAATGTAAAACGATGTACTAAGTATGCACACAATGGGCATACATAGCAAAACACAATGAAATCATGTACTATAAATGTACTAATGAACATAGCAAGTATATGATGTGAAAGCAGGAAAGCATGAAAGTAACAAGTAGGCACATGTGTTTCACCCCAATATGTTTGGAAAACAGTAAAAGAGGGGTCTATGTACTCACTTGAGATTGCTCAGAAGTCCTAAGATAACCACCAAGCAATGCTAGAGATCACGGAATCAAACGGCACCTAATATAGGTAACTATGTTAATAAACCGGACTTATATCGGAGGATCGGATAGAATGTGGGTTCGTAAACCAAACGAGTATGGAAACTCATGTGTTATGGTTCAAAAAAGCCTACATACTAAATGAAACCTAACCTAAGTGCTTACGACCCATTACGACCCGTCAAGGTAGCTTATGCTACTTTAACGCGTCGTTCGCGTAAAACGCGTTCGCCTAACTAGTCCTATGACAAGTATTATATGCCTAACATGTTTAATATTGTTGCCAAATCAGTTTAGATGTTAAAAGTTATGTTACATATGCTTAAAATGAATTTTGGCGTAAAAAGGGCATTTTGATAATTTACCTAAGGCATATAAACTACCTATCATACAACTACTTAAACGAAGCGACCGTAAGGTATAACCTCGGAAGGTTATTCCCTATATTCTATGGTCACCTAATTTGTTTGGTCGGATCCTAATGATCGACCAAACGGGTCGGGTTCAAAAGTATAAGCGATTGTTTAGATCGCTTACCTTACGACCCTATATAAGCACTAAACTAAAAGTGACGAGCTAACATGTTAAAACATGCTTAACTAAGTTTAGAAAACAGGTTTGGTATCAAAACAAACGATTTTGATACCTAAAAGTAGTTTGGTTACAAAATACACAATAACACGCATTTTGGCCGAAACTACGACTCGTCACTGAGCCTAGATAACGTGGTAATCAGTAGGTATAGTCACTAGGGACTATAACCATCGTGATCACGCTCACGTTATGAAGTTCAAACGAACTTTGCATTGACCATAAACTGGTCAATGGAGAAAGTCAAACAAAGTTTGACTTTAACGCTAAAACGAATGAAAGAACGAAAGAACACCTACAAAGGGTCCCCGCAAGCTAATCTCGATCCAAGTAGTTCAGGTATGAAGCAAATGGCTTCAACTTAGAGCTTCTTAGATCAGATTTGTGGGTTTTGCAAGGAATTGAGGTGGGTATTTATAGTAAATGGACCACCGTTAGGATCGTTTCTCGAATACCGAGCTTTGATCACACCCCTACACTTGTTGCAAACTTGTGGTAACTCAAAATGGCCCCCAACATCAGGGATTGACATGTGGCATTGGCCTTTGGAGTGCATAAGAGGTGATAACAGCAGTCAAAAACGAGTTTCTGCATCTGGCCCCTGCTTACGGACCGTAAGGACCTTGCATGTTTGATACTTTCAAAAATGGCAGAACAGGCCCCTGAAGCTCCAAACTTGCTATTTGATGCATTTTTGACACGTTTAAGCCCCGTTAACCCCATTTCAAAGCTCTAAAATGAAGTTAAAGTATAGGGAACTTAAAATGTGCTCAAAAATATCTCGGATGTCGGTTCGTTTGGCCGTACTATTACGTTGTTCGGTTAATTACGACGGAAGTTGTAACGGACGCAAAAACGGTCCAAAATGCGCGACGAATGGAATTTTGAAAAGCCAAACACTAAAGCATAATATTATAATGCTTACATAAATTTTTGGATGTCCGGATGTTTTCAGAACGTAAGTTATGCGTGAAAGTGCAAACTTGTGCACTTTTTGACGCTTTTAGTCCCTAAATGACCCAAAAGTTTATTTTAGTACACCGAACCCCTCAAAGCCTATTTCTAAGCTATGTAAAGGATATTTATGGTATGTTTAACTTATGGCCATGATCCGGAATGTCTGTTACAGTTCAAATTGGCATACTTTCGCAGTTTGTCAACTTTAGTCCCTGTAAGTGATTTAACTCGATTTTGCCATACCAAAGCCTTCAAAACTTATTTCTAAGTTATGTAAAGGTTATTTAAGGTATGTTAAGCCTATTTCACTATTCCGGAGTGTTCCTTGCATTAAACGGGTTATATTTACGCATCAGTGCGCGTATAACCTTCTAGAAAGTGATTTAAAGCTTGAAATCGAACAAGACTTGATATGTGCAAATGATACACATATTTATACAAATCCCAAGTATGAAATGAAATATTTCATTGGTTCAGTATTTGTTTGATGGCCATGAAGGCACAGGTGTCACACCTTGAATCATATGAAAGTTTGGTTGTAGGAAGGATTGGAAACTCGAACATGACCAAAGAGGATTATGATCAAATTGATCCTGGAGAAATGGAGTTGATCGATATCAAGTGGTGTATGGCGAGTGTGATTCGTAGATCTTAGTGATTCATGGAGATCACTGGAAGGAGTAGCATTGGTGGACCTGATTCCAAGTTAGGATTTGATAAATCTAAGGTCACATGCTTTAAATGTAAAGAAAAGGGTCACTTCAAGCGTGAATGCACAAACATAGAAGTCAATGACAATATCAATCCTTTTGGAGGTGACTATCACAAAAAGGCAATCAATCATAAAAACTCTCAACATCCGCCGCACATGCCAAGGCCAATTTAGATCGAGGATGGTTCATCAAAATCTAAATATAAGGCATTAGTTGTAACTCAAAAAGGTGAAGGGTTCAACTTGAATAATCTTATTCCCAAAACCAACAGCCTTGCATTAATGGCCAAGATAGTTGAATTGAGTGAACCTGAACAGAGTGTGGATAAGGAGAAGGTTGAAAAAGCTGTTGACGAATTGTGTTCTGAAGCTACATTTGATGAAAGTCCAGAAGATTATTATGATAATGAAACAACAGTGTTGGATACTGAAAAATTCCATATTCCAACAAAAGAAGTTATTAATAATGCATTCAAATCTATTATACCTCTTGATGTTTTTAAATCTTTTGAAGGTTTCATTGGCAAGGAGGGAAACTACAATGATCTACACTTTCATGAAGAAAAGAAAGAACATGTCGAAGAGATCATTGATGTGACCAAAGAAATGAATGCTGAGAATTTGACCAGGATTGCTGAAAAAGCCATGATGGCTCAGTTGAAAGAGGTAGTGAAAACCTTTGAAGAACAGACAGTTGAGTTCGAGTAAGTTGGTAAATAAGTTAAAAGTGATAAAATAAACAAATTTAAAACATCTTTTCGTCGATGATAAACGGTCCTCACACCCTTGAAGAGACTATTTGCCTAGCTGGTCAACTTACCGTTAATTGCGCCAAGTCGTTTGATCTTAAGCAGAAAAAGGAACAAGGATTCAATTGATATAGCTTCAGTCGAAGAGCCAAAGGAGACAAATAAAACCGAAACTAAATCTTCTTCTCGTGTTAGTAAGAAGAAGCAAAAGAACTATGCCATGACCGCCACTGATCCTCATATACCAGCCATTCTAATAACCCAAGTCTCACCCACTGCGTACCGAAACAAGAAACCCTACACTTGTCTTCACCCCTTGTCACACCCTGACTTTTACGGAAGCGTGATTATGGTGTGACTTTCTTAATATCATTTCATTCAATCATAACAACCACTATCTGATAAAATCAAAGACATTCATCCATTAATTAAGTTTTAAAAACATAATAGCAGCATTGTCTTAAAACGTAGAAATTCAAATTCGAGTACAAACATGTAACTTGTTTAAGAGTTCACAAAGACTCGACAAATGACATTAAACTAAACCAGGATTTGGGAGATGTGTCTCGTCCAGGAATAAGACACACTGTCCAAAACATAAGATCATGGATGACATCTTTTATTCTTAAACCACTTGAAACATCCAACGCCCACCAGATCCACTTTTAGTTCCCTGAAATACATGTATTTTGAAACATCAACAAATTTGAGCGAGTTCATGTGTTGTTTGTGTGTATGAATAAACCTTTGATAACATTGTATGTATGTATATTTTGTAAATATCGTTATGAAAGCAAAACAAGGAAACAAATCGATTAATGGTTTGCAAGGCCATTAACATGCGTGCAACGGCGTAGGAAGGCTCAAACCTAGCAGATTTGTACCGGGCCTCTGGCTGTAAGACATAGTCACCTCATGGGCCACCCTGGTCCACATGGGTGTGGGCTCGCTACACCCAAATAGATCTATCACTCATGCCCCTCGGTCCTAACACGAGGATTAATGGTCTTAGGAGTGCGCCTACCCATTCACATGATCCACTGTACTTTCCAAAGCTAACCATACCAATTGTAATTGTATGTAAACATTTTGTAACATGTACTTCACCCCCGAAGTTATAAAACAAAACAGTTTAAAGAAAAGGGGGACATTAACTCACAGTCTTGCGTCTTCAGTCACCGTAACTCAAGCTGCTTCGGGTAAACACGACTACCTACAACGTACTATGATCTATTAGGCGAGCGGGTCGTGCCTTGACTTAGTATTATTGTCTTTGAGTTACGATTCTTTTGTGTTTTTGATATTATTCCAAGTTATATAATTATTCGCTAAAATAATTAATATTTTAACTTAAATTATATTTATAAATTTTGGAATAATTGTTAAGCAATTATTTTAACTTAATACTTCCCAAGTATTTATCCTTGTATTTCCTTCCCAAGGATGGGGGTATCTTTCACTTATATATTTTTGCCTTGTATCGGGGTCGTATTCTGGTGTGTATTTATCCATATATGAGGATACGTATTATTACTGTATTCCTTAAGTATTCTTATACTTAATTTCGTATTAATTATTCCGGAATATTATCTTTAATAAAGATTCAATATACATTTCCAAAATATATATTTTAAGAAATATTCCTTAGAAAAATTATTTATAATTTTTCTTTGGCAAAAATACTTGTATTTTCTCATAAGTTCAAATATTAATATATTTTCATGTCTATCTTGGAAAATATGTATATAAACTCATTTTCCTCCAAAGATGATATATCTCATATTTATTTGAGAAAATATATCTTTCACCTCAAAAATATTGTATTTTGTGTTTGTGTAAGAAAATATATATTTCTTAAAAATAATATATCTTCTAAAAATTTCAATAAAATGTATATTTCATACTTGTCATAAATATATATTTTTCCTTGTCAAAAATATGATATATTTTTTGTAGTAATTGTAAAAATCATATCTTTACTTCCTTGGTGTCCAAAATATTATTTACCAAAAAATACTTTGTGAATAAATTCCGGAATATTTTTGTAAGTCTTATTCCATAGTTCGGTTTCTCCAATATTTTTGTGTAAATGTTTATATTCATTCTCTGGAATTTTGGTAATATTTTGGATTGTAATTCTTGGTATTTTGATGTGTTATATTATTTCATGTCCTAAAATAATATAACTAATACAAAAAATATACAAATAATCACACACATGGTGTCTTCTAAATATATATTTCCTAAATACATATTTAGTCACTTTTATTTATGAAAATCAACCTCCAATAATTATATTTTGTTTTTGTAACAAAAAGTATGGCAAAGTTTTTGTAGGAAACTCATGGTTTAAAATACACTTGTAAATATTTGTTTAAAAATATTTTTCTAAGTGTTTATATTTTTAGAAAATTTTGCCATAGTTTATCTTAAAAATGGAGGTTTCCATGCTTTCAAGCATATCATTTTCTTTTGTAAAAATCATCACAAGCAATCCACCAATAATAATAAAAAACATTTACTTACCAATTTTCCAAAAACAAGTAATAATATACCACTTCATGAACTTGAATAATTGTAAAAATTTATAGTAACTTACTAGTGTTCTTAGTAAGTCTTGTTACCCTTTAAAATGTGATTAGTTCTTTAAAAACTTCATTTTTAAAGAAGTTAGATTTTTACAACTTCTTGTCACATTTTCTAAAAATGTTTCTTTATGAAATTTTCTTGTTTCACAAGTGTTTCTACACTTGTTTAACCACTAAAAATAGAGTTTGTTTTTGTAAGAACCAAGATTTAATAAAACTTATATTTTTGACTTGGTTTCTTTGAAAGACCATTCATAAATCTTTAGATCTACAAGTGTTACTACTCACTTTGATCATTATTTTTTCAAGAAAACCAATTAGTCATTCAAGTTCATGATTCATATGTGGATGATCCATCATCCTTCATCATTTCTACTTTCTCATCTTGCTAGATTATGTTTTTAATCATGATCTAGCAAGATCTTTGATGATCAACATCATTTCTACAAATAATCAATGATCAACAAGCATAACAACTCATATTCATCAAGATTACTTCATTAAACATGCTTATGTTCAAGTTTACTTCTTGTGATCTTTAGTGTTCTTCAAGTTTTTGATTATGATTCTTCTTTAACCACTTAAAAGAGAAGTAATATAGCAAGATCAAGACTCTTACCACTAGCACAAGGCTAGGGATGATCAAGAGAAGTTATGAGATGGATAAAAGCAAACAAGAGAGGCCCTTCCACTTCCACAAGCTCCTAGGTTCTTTGTATGGTCTCTAACACCTTTGTGAGTATGTAGAATGAATGATGGTGGAGGTGGGTGTGGTGAGTTTCGACCGAGAACAAGGAGGAAGAAAGGAGAGTTGTGTGTGTTTAAGTGTGTGTGAGAAATGAGACTAGAACCTTATGTGCCTTCTTATAACCCACCTCATGTGTTTAACCCTTGTATCTTGTGTTTAGTAAAGTTTATGCATATCTAATATAATATTGAAATGAAATCAACAAGGTGGGACCCTTGTTGGGCTGTAAATAGGTGGGGGGGGTCTAGAGTAGGCTTTGTCACACCCCGACCGCGTAAAACAACAAACCGCGGCGGAAACATCGGGGCGTGTCGTAACAGAATAAATTGTTTCATAACCATGGCATATAAAGTTGTATTTTATTTATTAAACAAGGGTGTTACATTGTCTTGAACAGTAAACAAAAGAGTTTATAACATAATTAAACAAGTCTATCTCCATTTTTAGTCTCTAAGGCACAGGTCCGCCCTAGAATCATGATCAACATCCTACGGAAAAGCTCCTGAAAACACATGTGAAAATAGGTACGTCAGCATAAAAATGCCTGTGAGATACATAGGTTTGTGAAAATAGGATTCATGACTTGTATTTGAGAAAATGTTTAGTCATGAACCTTGTAATTTGCTTTGTCTTGTAAATCATTTGGAAAATCGATAAGATCAGTTGATAGGTATAAGTAATGTAAGGTTAAATGAATAACCATGTAAAATGAGTTTGTATAAGATAAGTTGGTTGTAAAACAATGTCTTATGAAAAGTATGTTATTTGTATAAAATGTTATATGTATCAAACTGAAATGATTTAAATAACGTTACACTATGTAATATTATACAAACACTTATATATAGGAAGTACCAGCGGCGTATCCACCATGTTTGTTTCATATTACACACGTATCGTTACTCAAATCACTTACCCAAACAACCACCAATGTAACTTGTTCATGTACAAACCAATTGTCAAGTGTTATTGTGTAAACCATATCAAAATGTCTATGTCCAATGTAAACCACCAAATGTGTATATCAATGTCAAAATGTTTATGTTCAATGTAGATCATGTACTGTGTAACTAAAATGTCATGTATGGTAAGTGAAATGTATCAACTAAACCATATGTAAAATGCACAACAACAAGGTATTGAAGTAAAACACAGTTTAAATCAAAGTCATGTTGTGTGTAACAAATGCATGCTATACTGATACAAACATTTATGCGGTATTGTTAAAATGCATACATCCAAGCCTTGAGAATGTGGCGATAAACCCTTAAACAAATTAAAGATTTATCTAAATTATGTATATCGAATTCGGTCATTCCTTTCATCCCCTTTCCCTGGGATGTCCGGAACGGGAGTTGTCAATTCCTATGGTACCACTACCTACTAACGAACGGCGTAATTAATGTTAATGAATGTATTGTTCCATGTTAAACAAACCAAATGTCATAACAAAAATGTAAGCATGTGAAAACGATGCACTAAGTATGTAATCAAATGAACATACATAGCGTGAAATGTCATGTAAAACGATGTACTAAGTAATGCACACAATGGGCACACCTAGCATGAAATGTAATGTAAAACAATGTACTAAGTAATGCACACAATGGGCACACCTAGCATGAAAAGTAATGTAAAACAATGTACTAAGTAATGCACACAATGGGCACACCTAGTATGAAATGTAATGTAAAACGATGTACTAAGTAATGCACACAATGGGCACACCTAGCATGAAATGTAATGTAAAACGATGTACTAAGTAATGCACACAATGGGCACACCTAGCATGAAATGAAATGAAATCATGTACTATAATGTACTAATAAACATAGCAGGTATATAATGCGAAAACATGAAAGCTTGAAAGTAACAAGTAGGCACATGTGTTCCACCACAAAACGTTTGGAAAACAGTAAAAGAGGGGTCTATGTACTCACTTGAGATTGCTCAGATGTCTAAAGATAACCACCAAGCAATGATATAGATCACGGAATCAAACGGCACCTAATATAGGTAACTATGTTAATAAACCGGACCTAAATCGGATGATTGGATAGAATGAGGGTTTGTAAACCAAACGAGTGTAGAGACTCGTGTCATTTGGTTTAACAAAGCCTACATACTAAATGAAACCTAACATAATTGTTTACGACCCATTACGACCCGTTTAGGAAGCTTATGCTACTTTAACGCATCGTTCGCGTGAAAAGCGTTCGGACCGCCTAACTAGTCCTATGACAAGTGTTATATGCCTAAACATGTTACATAATCAGTTATGTGACAAAAGTTTAGGTTACATATGCTTAATTACCAATTATACATGAAAAGGGTATTCTGGTAATTTACCTAAGGCATATAAACTACCTATCATACAACTACTTAAACGAAGCGACCATAAGGTATAACCTCGTAAGGTTATTCCCTATATACTATGGTCACCTAATGTGTTTGGTCGGATCCTAATGATCGACCAAATGGGTCGGGTTGGAAAGTATAAGCGATTGTTTAGATCGCTTACCTTACGACCCTATATAAGCACTAAACTAAAAGTGACGAGCTAAGCATGCTAAAACATGCTTAACTAAGTTTAGAAAACCGGTTTGGTATCAAAACAAACGGTTTTGATACCCATAAGTAGTTTGGTTACAAAATACGCAAGAATACGTATTCTGACCGAAACTACGGCTCGTCACGGAGCCTAGATAACGTGGTAATCAGTAGGTATAGTCACTAAGGACTATAACCATCGTGATCACGCTCACGTTATGAAGTTCAAACGAACTTCGCATCGACCATAAACTGGTCAATGCAGAAAGTCAAACAAAGTTTGACTTTCGGACTCGAAAAGCAATAAAAGAACGAAAGAATACTTACGAAGGGTCCCCGAATGCTAATCAAGATCAAAATAGCTCAGGTATGAAACAAAGGTTTCAACTTAGAGCACAAATGATCAGATTCTTGTGAGAAATGTGTGCAAATGTGATGGGTATTTATAGATTTCGGGTAACCGTTAAGATCGTTTCATGAAAACCGTGCTCGAATCTCATGCGTACATTTGTCAAAATGTTATGGTTACTGAAAATGGCCTATTAAGAGCTGAAAGGGCAAGTTTAGAACTTGTGGTTGTGGTTTAATCAGCTGATAATCTGCTGACTGTTTGTTATTATCTGATCTGCAGAACCCATACGCATCGTAGGGCAAAAAGTGCTACGCATCGTAGCCATACAAGTTTGGCAGATTTACACTTTTGGTCCCTATTATGCAATAAGGTCATTTTCGACACGTTTAAGGCCCGTTAACCCCATTTCAAAGCTCTAAAATGAAGTTAAAGTATAGGGAACTTAAAATGTGTTCAAAAATATCTTGGATGTCGGTTCGTTTAGCCGTACGAACGCGATGTTCGCTTAATTACGACGGAATGCGCACAAGCGCGAAAAACGATCCAAATGACGCGACGAATGGATTTTTCTTATGGCGAACACTAAAATATAATATAGTCATGCTCACATAAATTTTTGGATGTCCGGATGTATTCAGAACGTAAGTTATGCGCGAAAATGCAAACTTGTGCACTTTTTGACACTTTTAGTCCCTGAATGACCCAAAAGTTTATTTTAGCACACCGAACCCCTCAAAGCCTATTTCTAAGCTATGTAAAGGATATTTAAGGTGTGTTTAACTTATGGTCATGTTCCGGAATGTTCGTTACAGTTCAAATTGACATACTTTCGCAGTTTGTCATATTTAGTCCCTGTAAGCGAATTAACTTGTTTTTGCCATACCAAAGCCTTCAAAACTTATTTCTAAGTTATGTAAAGGTTATTTAAGGTATGTTGAGTATATGTTGATGTTCCGGAGTATTTCTCGCATTAAACTGAGTACGTTTACGCACTAGTTTGCGTATAACTCTCTAGAAAGCGATGTAGAGTTTGAAATTACATAAAAGTCAAAACATGAAAAATGTAAAACACAATCAAACAAACATTGGGATCAAATAACATTGTTTTATTGATAATAGAACTGTTCATAATGGTTACAAGCACAGTTGTTACAGGCTTGAACCAAGTTAGTTAGTTTATGGTTAGATTGTAAGTATCTAGTTAGTTATAATAGTTACTAGATATTTTAGGTGGTGTTATGATGTTCGGGGACCATAACTAGCTTGGTAATGTTAAAACAGTGCTTCTAGTGTAAATTTGGTGTTTTGGCTAGTGTCCGGTTGTTCGGTTGGTTACTGGTTTGTTAAAGTGCTAAACTTTGCAGTTTAGTGTGCTTTATGTATCTTTTTGTGACATTTTTGATTCCTAACACTTAGGAAAGCATTCAGGACCATTTAACCATGTTTCTGCATAATATTAGTGTGTTAACATGTTGATTTTTGCTGAATTTTGCTGAATTCAGCACTTTGGGTGAGTTTTAGGCACTCTCCGGCACTTAAACTATCACTAGAAAGGCAGTTTTGTGATCCTTACTTTCCTACACACTACACTAGTGTGGTACTTAGTTTCTGGCTCATTCTATGTCTCAATGCACTGTCTGTCTATGTGCTGAGTTCTGTCAGCATTTTCCTGATTTATCAGATAAGTATGCTAACTGTACTTAATGCATCATCTGAGGCAATAAAGCTTTCATGCAATTATTGGTATGATATTTAACAATGTATGATGCACATGTATGTATATGGCAGTAATCAGAAAGCAGTTAATTGTAATTCAGCACAGTCATTAGGCACTAATCATGGTTAATTAATTGTACGGATACCTGGATTTTTTATAGTTGTCACATTCTCCCCCTGTTAAGAAAATTTCATCCCAAAATTTTAAGCTTTACTACTAGCTGCAGGGGAGTTAGGGAACAAATGCGGATATTTTGCTTTCATGCGGTCCTCACGCTCCCAAGTAAACTCTGGGCCCTGACGCGCATTCCATCGAACCTTAACAAGCTTAACATTACTCCTCCGAGTTTTGTTAACCTTCCAGTCAGTAACCTCAACAGGTTCTTCGGTAAAGTGGAGTGTGTCGTCAATATGAACATCGTCAGCAGGTATGATCACTGTTTCTTGTATTGGACTCTTCTTCAGATTAGATATATGGAATGTATCATGAACTCCATTAAGTTTTGCAGGTAGTTCCAACTTATGTGCTATAGGACCAATCCTCTCCAGGATTTTGAACGGTCCAATGAATCGTGGGTTTAACTTTCCACGCTTTCCAAAGCGTGCCACACCTTTCTAAGGCAAGACTTTCAACAGAACCATATCTCCCACTTCAAATTCCAAAGGTTGCCTTCTTTGGTCTGAATAACTCTTTTGTCGATCGCAAGCCACCTTAATGCGCTCTCGGATCTGCATGATCTTATATGTCATCTCCTGGACCAATTTGGGACCAACTAGCTGTCTATCGCCTGCATCTGCCCAGCATAACGGCAAACAACACTTTCGTCCATAGAGAGCTTCAAACGGTGCAGCTTGAATGCTGTATGGAAGTTGTTGTTATAGGAGAACTCAACCAAAAGCAGGTGAGTGTCCCAACTGCCACCCAAGTCCATTATGAAAGCTCGTAACATCTCTTCAAGCGTCTGAATCATTCTCTCACTTTGGCCGTCCGTCTATGGGTGAAATGCGGTGCTCAAATTCAACTGAGAACCAAACGCTTCTTGGAAAGATTGCCAAATCCTGGACACAAATCTTCCATCTCTATCAGATATAATCGAGATAGGCACTCCATGACGTGCAACTATCTCCCTCAGGTACAGTTCAGCTAGCTTACCTGTGTTATCCTTTTCCCTGATTGGAAAAAAGTGCACAGACGTTGTCAAAAGGTCTACGATTACCCAAATCGTATCATGACCTCTGGGTGTCTTTGGTAACTTTGTTATGAAATCCATCGAGATCTGCTCCCACTTCCACATGGGTATCTCGGGTTGTTGTAGGAGACCTGAAGGCTTCTGATACTCGGCCTTCACCTTGGCGCAAGTCAAACATTTTCCAACATAAGTTGCAACATCACCTTTCAATCTTGGCCACCAGTAGAAATCTTTCAAATCTTGGTACATCTTATCCGATCCTGGGTGGATCGAGTACCTTGATTTATGAGCTTCATCAAAAATAACGTCTCTAAGGCCACCAAAAAGAGGAACCCAAATTCGCCCCATGAAACATAAGGTTTCTTCTTCATTGGGTACCAATTTCTTCTCCATTCCACGGAGATATTCTTCCTTAAGATTCTCTTTCTTAAGAGCTTCTCTCTACGCAGCACGAATGCGCAACGAGGGGTCTGTTTGAATGATCATCTCCAAATCCCTAACCCTTATGGGCTTAATCCTCTCTTTCTGACTCAAGGCGTCTGCCACTACATTCGCCTTTCCTGGGTGATATTTGATTTCACAATCATAATCGTTTAACGGCTCAACCCGTTGTCGCTGTCTCATATTAAGCTCTTTCTGATCGAATATGTGATGAAGGCTCTTGTGATCTGTAAAGATCATGCATCGGGTACCATAAAGGTAATACCGCCAAATCTTCAAAGCAAACACCACTACGCCTAATTCCAAATCATGCGTGGTGTAATTCTTCTCATGAACTTTCAACTGGCGCGAAGCATAAGCGATAACCTTCTGTCGTTGCATCAGCACACAACCTAATCCCTGACGCGAGGCATCACAGTATACCACAAAGTCATCGGTGCCTTCGGGTAGGGATAGAATAGGTGCATCGCAAAGCTTATTCTTGAGCAACTAGAAAGCTTCCTCTTGTTTATCTCCCCATTCATACTTTTTGTCCTTTTGAGTAAGGGAGGTCAGCGGCTGAGCGATTTTAGAAAAATCCTCTATGAATCGGCGATAATACCCCGCTAAACCTAGAAACTGTCGGATATCGGTTAGCGTCTTCGAAGTTTCCCAATTCTTAATCGCCTCGATCTTAGTGGGGTCCACATGAATCCCATCTTCATTCACTACATGAACAAGGAATTGTACCTCACGCAACCAGAACTCGCACTTCGAGAACTTAGCGTACAATTTATCCTTCTTGAGCAGCTCTAAAATGGCTCTAAGGTGTTGCTCGTGCTCTTCCTTCGTCCTTGAATAGATCAAAATATCATCGATAAACACAATCATGAATTTATCGAGATATGGCTTGCAGACTCGGTTCATCAGGTCCATGAATACTGCTGGTGCATTTGTCAGACCAAACGTCATCACTAGAAACTCGTAGTGTCCATAACGAGTCCTGAAGGCAGTCTTTGGTATACTCTCTTCTTGAATCCTCAGCTAGTGATAACCGGATCGAAGATCGATCTTTGAGTAATTACTCGAACCTTGAAGTTGATCGAAGAGATCATCAATCCTCGGCAAAGGATACCGATGCTTGATGGTCAACTTGTTCAGTTCTCGGTAGTTAATGCACATGCGAAAACTACCGTCCTTCTTCTTGACAAACAGTACTAGAGCTCCCCAAGGCGAGAAGCTTGGTCTAATAAATCCCTTGTCCAAAACCTCTTGAAGTTGCGTCGACAACTCTTGCATTTCGGAAAGCGCAAGTCGATAAGGTGCCTTAGCCACAGGCGCGGCGCCTGGAACCAAGTCAATATGGAACTCGACTTGTCGTTGCGGCGGTAATGCTGGCAAAGAACTTCAGGATATTCCCTTACCACAGGGATATCTTCCAACTTCGGCTTTACGACGTCCTTATCAATAACGTGAGCCAAGAAGGCAACACATCCCTTCTGCAAAAACCTTCGGGCCTTCAAACAACTAATAATCCTTAGAGGCATATCATGCTTCTCTCCATGCACTACAATCGTCTCTCCATTTGCCATCGGGATGCGAATGATCTTCTCGTGGCATACTATCTCAGCTCGGTTTCTCGACAACCAATCCATTCCAACTACCACGTCAAAGCTTCCCAACTCGACTGGTAGAAGATCAAGAATAAACTCATGCTCTCCAAGCTCTATTACACAACCTCTAATCACTTCGTTTGCCTCTACTAGCTTTCCATTAGCTAGTTCTATCGAGTATATAATTTCTAGCTTACTGGTCACTAACCCAAATATATTCTTAAATTCTAGGGATACAAAGCTATAGTCGGCACCAGTATCAAACAATACAGATGTAAAGTGTTGGTTGATAGGGAACGTACCCGTAACTACATTCAGATCCTGGCGAGCTTCCATAGCTCCTATGTTGAAAACGCTTCCTTGGGCTTGATTGTTCTTTGGGCAATCTCGCTTGAAATGCCCGACATCTCCGCAACTAAAGCATCCTTGCTTGTTTCCAGTACCACCCTGGTTGTTGTTTTGGTTGTGGTTTCCATTACCAGCTTGGTTTCCAGAACCACCACGATTCGTATTACCGCCATTTCCTTCTTGATTGCGGTTTCCATAATCGTTTCCACCACGGTTTCCACTGCCATTTCCATTACCACTATCTCTCTGACCACCATTATTCCCTTGACCGGCTCCATACCAGCATGTCTATTTGGCATGGCCAACTTTTCCGCACGTTTCACACTTTCCAGATCTGCATCGACCAGTGTGATAAAACTGACACGCATCACATTTGGGCAGGGTGCCCATATACCCTTTTCCTCTATTCTCAGCACTAGAAGTAGCACCAGTCTTAGCCTCGGCTGGTGGGTTTATGTCTCTCTTCTTGTTACACTGTTGTTTCCCTGAGTACCCTTCTTGAAATTGGAGAACTTTCTTTTGTTCTCTCCTGACGACTCAACATGAGTCTCCTTCTTCTTTCATTCAGAGACCGAAAACTTGTTCAGCCTAATCGCTTCTTTAGTCAATGCCATGCTCAAATCAAATGCCTCAGTGATCGTTGGAGACTTTGAAGTAGTCACCATGCTCATGATTTGGGGTGCCAATCCCCAAATGAAACATTTGACTCGCTTGAACTCTGGTTCTACCATGTAGGGGACAACGCGAGACAGGTCGTGGAATCTCTGCACATACTCAGCTATCTTAGGTCCATCCATCTTCAGATTCCAGAACTCGGTTTCCAGCTTCTGAATCTCTGCCCTCGAGCAGTACTTCTTGCGCATCAGTTCTTTCATCTCATCCCAAGTTATAGCATATGTAGCCTCTTCTCCTAGAGTCTGAACCTGAAGGTTCCAGCAGGATAGAGCTTCATCTAGGAAAAGTCCAGAAATGTAGGTGACCTAGTGCTCTGGCGCACACTTGCTCATTCGCAACACAGAATCGGTTTTCTCCGCCCATCGAACGAAGGCTACAGCACCTCAAGTGCCGTTAAAATTCAGAGGCTTACAGTCTAGGAACTGCTTGTAAGTACAGCATGTACAAGTAACATCATTCATAGGAAGCATTAGCATACGCACTTGGAATGTCCAAACGTATCGTAATGTATCCTCAATGACTTAAACATTACCATGAGGTGGGTTATTTCCTGAGGTACCTCCGCTGTGTTCAGAGCGTAAGGCCTCACGTTGTGCAATTGCTTATGAAATCCGTTCTTGCAGTTCAGCCTCTATTGTGGGCAACTGATTGTTCCTTCAAGAAGGCATCTTCTAAAAGAAGATTGTATAGGTCAGGTCTTATGTATATAATAAGTAGTACGTATATAATAGTGTTCGTCATAACAAGTAAGCATGCAATCATAGCATAAACAAGTAACTTCAACAGTGTTTTTAATGAGAACATTACGATTGATCTTTCATTAATCATCGACCACAAATACAGTTACATGTTTTACATAAATATCGTATCAAAAAGGGAACACAGGGTCACACTACCCTTGTCCAAAATGTCTACCAATCTACCATAAGACATACAGTCAAAAAGGTGGTCTCCAAAAGGCTTCACTAGCTAGGCTCAATAGCGGTGCTCTCATCAAAAGAAAGCTACCTTCATAAAACCAAAAACCGTCTATGCTGATGGTGGTGGAGGAACAAAAAGCAAGTTGCGCACATGCGCAAGCTCCTCCTCAAGCTGATATACATGACGCAACAGATAACTGATCTGCTGCTCAACAATAAGAAAGCGAGTGTTAAACTCAGGAAATGGAGTAAGTGGTGCAGGAGGATGCGAAAACGGGGACGGTGATGATCGAGGGGGAACAAATGCAGGCTGTCATGGACATGGCAAAGGTTGCGGTGTCATCTCAAGCTCTAAAATCCTGCGACTCCTGATCTCAAACTGAAGCTGCAATGATAGTAATAACTCATCCCGTGTATAACCAGTGAAATGTGAGGGATGGTAGGGATTAGAAATCGGCATGGTGTAACGTGGGAACCATCTAAGTGGCTCGTCAAGTGATGGAGAAGTAAAATGTGCAGTAGGTGCAAACTGAGGCATGTGAGGAAAAGTTGCTGACACATGCTGGTCATGGCTAGGCTGCTGGGTAGAAGTGCCTTCCCCTGGATGGGGTGCAGGTATATCCTGCAAGAAAACAATTGGCAGGTCGACACGGTGCACATCTGACTCTACTGGAAGAAAAGGAGCATCATAAATAGGTGCAGGTGCAAGTGGGGGAGTGACTGGCTCAATGACAGGAGGGTCAGCGGGTGTAGGAACTGGATCAGGTATAAGTGGTGCAATGTCAGGTATGCCAAATGGTATATGGTCATGATCAGGCAAAGGCTCAGGTGCCGGTATCGGCTCAGGATCAGCAGGCGCATTAACAGGTTGATCATCAGGTACAAAATCAGGCTCAAGTCCAGGCTCAATGTCATGTGGAGGTAACGGTGCAGCTGACATAGTTGTATCGTCATCAGAATCAGTAGCGTATCGTCGCAAACCAACTACCTGTAAGGCGGAAGAAGTCACAGACACAAAAGAGTCTGCGACAGTGTGTAAGCTAGAATCAGAAGAAATCTCAATAACAGGGATCTCAAGAAGTGGGGCAGCAACGTCCTCTTCCGCTATCTCTCCATCACCGTGGGCCTCATCGGGAGGACCATCAACAAACAGGTCAACATCATCATCAAAAAGATCGTCAAAAGGCCAATCCTCAGGAGGAATGACCATAAGAGGAACGGGAGCGAGGATCGGTGCCATGACATGCTCACCATCGGGGTGACCGATGATAAGATGATCGTGAACAGGAATATGAATAACAAAAGGATCCTCGTCTGGGATACCATCAGCAATCGGTAAATCATCTCCGAAATTGGGCAGCACAAAGGGCTGAAAGTCGTCGTCATCATCGGACATCATCTCTGGGTCACTCTCGGTGTCGGAAGTAAAGATCTCTAGCTCGGGTGCAATCTCATCATCTGAGACTACAGCCATGGGGTCATCGGTATCGGACAAACCACTCTCGGATGATGACATAGTGTCTGTAACAAAACAATCACAACAAATGCACATATATCAACTACTAATAATTAAACATGAAATTAATGACAATGTAATCACGTATCCTTCCTAGTCTCCCAGACTAACCATCTAGTCTCCCAGACTGAACTACCTAGTCTCTCAGACTAAACCTCCCAGTTTCTCAAACTGAACCACCCAGTCTCTCAGACTGAACCACCCAGTCTCTCAGACTGAACCATAAACATAAACCTTGAAATGTGTTTCGTGTCTTTTTGTTAGTAAAAATGTTTGTTTCCCTGGGATCTAGGCGGTTTTGTGTATGCAATGAAAACATGTTGTAAAAATATTTTCGTGAGAGCCCTAATGATTGTAGTCTAGACTCGAGAAGGAATCCTAGTTCGCTACAATCGAAGCTCTGATACCAAGCTGTTACACCTTGACTTTTGCGGAAGCGTGATTATCGTGTGACTTTCTTAATATCATTGCATTCAATCATAACAACCACTATATAATAAAATCAAAGACGTTCATCCATTAATTAAGTTTTAAAAACATAATAACAACATTATCTTAAAACATAGAAATTCAAATTCGAGTACAAACATGCAACTTGTTTAAGAGTTCATAAAGACTCGACAAATGACATTAAACTAAACCAGGATTTGGGAGACGTGTCTCGTCCAGGAATAAGACACACTGTCCAAAACCTAAGATCATGGATGACATCTTTTATTCTTAATCCACTTGAAACATCCAACGCCCGCCAGATCCACTTTTAGTTCCCTAAAATACATGTATTTTGAAAACATCAACAAAAGTTGAGCGAGTTCATGTGTTGTTTGTGTGTATGAATAAACCTTTGATAACATTGTATGTATGTATGTATGTTGTGTAAATCCCGGTATGAAAGAAAAACAAGGAAACAGATCGATTAATGGTTTGCAAGGCCATTAATATGCTTACAACGGCGTAGGAAGGCTCAAACCTAGCAGATTTGTACCAGGCCTCCAGCTATAAGACATAGTCACCTCATGGGCCACCCTGGTCCACATGGGTGTGGGCTCGCTACACCCAAATAGATCTATCACTCATGCCCTCAGTCCTAACACGAGGATTAATGGTCTTAGGAGTGCGCCTACCCATTCACATGATCTATTGTACTTTCCGAAGCTAACCATACCAATTGTATTTGTATGTAAACATTTTGTAACATGTACTTCACCCCCGAAGTTATAAAACAAAACAGTTTAAAGAAAAGGGGGACATGAACTCACAGTCTTACGTCTCCAGTCACCGTAACTCAAGCTCCTTCGGGTAAACACGACTACCTACAACGTACTATGATCTATTAGATGAGCGGGTCGTGCCTTGACTTAGTATTATTGTCTTTGAGTTACGATTCTTTTGTGTTTTTGATATTATTCCAAGTTATATAATTATTTGCTAAAATAATTAATATTTTAACTTAAATTATATTTATAAATTTTGGAATAATTGTTAAGAAATTATTTTAACTTAATACTTCCCAAGTATTTATACTTGTATTTCCTTCCCAAGGATGGGGGTATCTTTCACTTGTATATTTTTGCCTTGTATCAGGGTCGTATTCCGATGTGTATTTATATGTATGAGGATACGTATTTTTACTGTATTCCTTAAGTATTCTTATACTTAATTTCGTATTAATTATTCCGGAATATTATCTTCGATAAAGATTCAATATACATTTCCAAAATATATATTTTAAGAAGAGTAAACTGCCATTTTGGTCCCTGTGGTTTGGCCAGTTTTGCCACTTTAGTCCAAATCTCAAACTTATTACATCCAGGGCCCTGTGGTTTGCATTTTGTTGCCATTTTAGTCCAAAATCCAAAAAATCCCCTTTTTGACTGTTGAGAGCTGCCTATTTTGTCCTTTAGTGCAGGGGTATTTTGGTCATTTATGTTTTATTTAAAGCAATTCAACAACAAAATGGCAGTTTACTCTTATTAAAAATACCCAAAAAACCCCTGAGGATAAGGACAAAACAGGGGGGTCAAAAGTGGGAAATCTGGTCAAATTTGAGTTTTGGACTAAAATGGCAACAAAATGCAAACCACAGGGCCCTGGATGTAATAAGTTTGAGATTTGGACTAAAGTGGCAAAACTGGCCAAACCACAGGGACCAAAATGGCAGTTTACTCTTTTAAGAAATATTCCTTAGAAAATTTATTTATATATTTTCATGTCTATCTTGGAAAATATGTATATAAACTCATTTTCCTCCAAAGATGATATATCTCATATTTATTTAAGAAAATATGTCTTTCACCTCAAAAATATTGTATTTCATGTTTGTGTAAGAAAATATATTAATGAAACACTGGTTAACCAAGAGAGGTTAATTCACTGGTCTCGTCAAGTAGGGTTAATCCCTTCTTTCAGATGATCGGTGGCTGGATCGCCCGCTGGTCTGTCTCCTGCACAAGGAAAACACACCGTGACTCGTAACAAGGAGACAGGGGTGTAGGGTGCTCCTTGTTACCACTCTCTGGCGTGAGAATCAGTAATTTGCTTGAGAAACAAAGTGTGTGATAGTAGTAGTTGTTAGGGAGTTGTGAAGAGATACCTCAAACCTGGTTTGGGATGGGTATTTTTAGCCGAGGAGTGAAGGAGGGTAATTGAGTGGCTAGACTGACAACGCGCCGCCCGTTGCAGGTGTGGCAGGCTTGTCGGTCATGGAGGTGAAGCCGCGTCTTACTGCGATGTCGGTCTGTTGCTTACGTAAGGGCTGACAGGCGACTGTCATTGGTGCCACTTGCTATGTGGTGTTAGTCCCACTTGCCTCGTGGGCAGGATGCGGTGTCGCGCCACATCGCTGCCTGCGGTAACTGCTGTTGTTTCCGCGTTCTCACTCTGGCTAAGACTGCGGGATGCGGTGCCAGGCCGCATCGCCACTTGTGGTGACTGTTGCTGTTGTTCAGATCCCTTGTCGTGACGAAAATGTCGACAGGATGCGGTGCCAGGCCGCATCGCTATGTGTACACCCATTTTCATACACAAGGTAAGGAGATGTTCATAGGATGCGGTGCAAGGTCGCATCGCTATGAATACCTTCATTCTCTAATCACTTGACATATTAGATTTGACTGTTGTGTTTGCGCATGCCCGCACGGACACAGATAAGTTGTTGTCGGTGGGGTTCTTGATAAGGGTAATGGTCACTCGCAGCCATGTTGGTGCGAGATCTGGGACCATACCTATTCAAGTCCCCCCAGTCTAGTGTTGTTTCCTCATGCAAGTTGCATGTGGGAGGAATACTGGACTATGAGGTCTTGAAGGTACCTTAGAAGTTGGAGAAGATTCTAGGCCAGACTGGTGGCTCCTACTTCAAGTAAATCAAGCTGGGGATCTGGTAGAGTCGTGTGACGTCTCTTCCGTACCGGTGAGCAAGTTCCGTCTGATGCGGAATTCTCAGCCGAGGATTTTGATCCGGTAGTATGGTCTACCTTTTTCTGATGCCATCAGCCACCTGTTGGTGTGTCGAACCAACCTTTGAAATCGTGACTGGAGGTGTCAGCGGCCGCAACTCTAGGTGTAACCTCTGCGGTAGCGGATGCAATGCTGTAAGTGCCTTGCTCTCACTTTATGTTTATCAACTAGACATGTAACGATGATCCCTATCTTGTGGGGTGTTCGTGTTCTTCCAGTTTAGCTCTCAAGTAACCGCACGTCCTTTGCGGTTACCTCGTTCCGTTACATTGTTGGCCATGTTTGGTCGAATAATGTGAATCGTTCGCTGGAACCATGGGGAAATAAACATGGTTATAAGCATGGTAGTGCCCACAATTGTTTATTCTATGCGGTCCCTTGGTGGGTAAACAAAGTCATAAGCAGACTTGTTACCACTGTTGCTTGGCTTGTTACTCAAGGAGAGTACCCTAGATAGTTAGGAATCTGGGTGAAACTCGTCCGCATTCGTTCTGTAGCCACTTTCCTTTACGCTTAGTTGGAAAGCAGTTTTTCTGGAAGTAGTTTTGCTCACATGTGTGATGACTTAGTCGTGGCTCTTCCGTAGCTACCGTTCACGTAGTTACGTTTCGCTACAGCTACTCATGAGTGTCTGCGGTTTGTAGCAGAAGACTTGCTCTAAAAGAGTGTTACCCTTTGACTTAGCTCTTGAAGGATCAGGAGTGAGGGTTGCTAATGTGCGGTTGCTCATCATTCTTATCCCTTTCCCTAAGGAGAAGCTATTTGCATCCCCTCTGTGGTTGTGAACCGGACACGAGGGATTTGAAGCTTGAAGAACTTCAAGGTAATGCAGTTTTGCTGTTCCTGAGAAGCGGTTTTCGTAGTCCAAAGAACAACGCTGGTTCTGAGTATCTGACACACTTGTGCGGGCTCGTGTGTGTCATCGCCGCATATTCCACGTGTGCTCGTGGGTATATGCGGATATTGGTTATTCCCTTTATATAGTGTAAATATATATTTTCTATTTTTTGAGGGGATGTAAAAAACGACATGCGGTCTAGGTTATGGTTTGAGAAACCATAAAAAACCACATGCCGCGTACATGAGAGTTGTCTTCATTTGCAGCTTTTGTAAACGTTGTTGACCGCACGTGCGGGTTGGTGGAAGTTGGTGGGATTTGCCTGGCATGTGCTGAAACGAAAGGACTTTGCACTGCCCAAGGCAATCACTGCACTACAGCAGAAGGTGAAAAGTCAAGTAATGTCAGGCGCGTAGGCGGCCACGCGCGCGTGGTAACCGTCAGCAGAACTGTCGCTGTACACGTGTCGTTGCATGGTTCGCTCTTTTAGCGCATGACGTTTCGGTTACTGTTCAGCATTAATCGTGATGAGTATAAAAGGGGAAACCGGTTACTTCTTCAAAATTTCAAAAAATTTTCCGGTGAAGAGAGATTGAAAAACCTTCGTCTTCTCCGATAAATCATCTGTTTTTCCGGTGACGTGTCTCGTAGTTCCTCACTTTACCATACATTCTCTTTCTTCTTTCTTGTGATGGCTGAACCATCCAATCCTCATTCTACTATTGAGAATAATCCTGAACCTTCATCGCCGGTGGTGGCGGAGGAGGAGGAAGGTGGTGCACCCAACTGAGGGTTGCCGATGCTGAAATGGTCGAAAGCTTCGTTCTACAATCTGATGACTGATGTCCAGATGCCTCAAGAATATAGGGCTGTTTACCCACAAGAGGGTGACAGTGCCGCTGATGCTCCGGCGGGGTACGTCACCATGTGGACTGACTTCTTCGGCGATTCCAACCTCCGACTGCCGTTGACTGTGTTTGTTGCCGAGATTTTGGAGTGGTATAAGCTCCACATCTCTCAACTGAGCCCTTTCGGGATGATTCGGGTTCGAAACTTTGAGTACACTTTTTGTGCTCTTGGTATGGAACCCACCGTCGAAGATTTCCGGCGGTTTTATCAGATGACGGTTTCCATGGGTTTCTTCTCTTTCCGTCAACGAGATGGTAGCCCTAAGCTGATGGTCCCTCCCAAGGGTATTACGAAGTGGAAGACAAAGTTCTTCTACATTAAGGCTGGTGCGGTCACTGCCAAGTTGACCTTTCCCGAGGTGGATACGATGGACTGGTTCCCGAGGTTGCGGATCATCGGGTGGAAGAAACTAAACAACACGCAGTTGTGGGTGCTGCGGATGATGCTGACAAGGATGAGTAGGAAGGCAAGGCCGGTTGTGCGGGGGAAGAGTGGTGGTAAGTACCTTTCTTCTTTTGCGGTTTCTTACTTCCTTATGTTTGTTACTGATTTTTTGTAAATGTACTATCAGAGGATGGTGAAGAAGGGTTCAATTTCACCATTCGTGATAACTTCCGTATTCCTGATCGCAAAGCGATGGAGGCAGAACTGTCGCAAGGCAAAGGTATAGTAGACATATTTTCCTTACTTGTTTTGTAAATAAGTTAGCCTTGCTGATTGCTTGTTGATGAATGAAACGCAGGTGATCTTGGTGCTTTGGGATACCCTGATGCGACAGGTGTTCCCAAAAAGCATGTGGAGAAAGGCGTGCGGTTTCGTAAGAAGAAAACGCATGAGCCGGCTGTTGTTCCTTCTTTGGTGTCGCGGGTGGCAGGTATCTCTCGTACTCGTTTACACAGCTACAACGATTACGTGGTAGTGTCTGACACCCATGAGGGTTTGGGTGTTCTAGGTGGTGGTGCAGCTGCGAGTGGGTCCTCTGCATGTTCTAAACCTGCTGATGAGAAGAAGCGGAAGGTAGATGCCGCTCGTGCTGGTGAGCAGAAACGTCTGAAGTTGAGAAGGACTCGGACAACTGCTATCTGGCAGCCAAAGCCTGCAGTTGTGACTGGTATGTTGACCATATGTTTACAAGTGTTTGTCATTTTTAGCTTGTAACTTATGGTTGTTTTTTGCGTTGTTGTAGAACCGCTTGAGGAGGATTTTTCCTTTTTTGAGGCTCGTTCTTCTCCTCCGCGAGACGCGGCTACGGACGTGGGAGTCAACAAGGAGTTCAGGAGAAGCCCTTCTATCGAAGTAGTTCCTCCGCTGTCTGTGCGTGCGGAGGATACTGGGAAGAAGGCCGCGGGTCGGACCGTCTTTGATATAGTGGATTCATCTGACAATTTGATTGAGCCGCGTGATATTGATGTTGGGGGGGGGGGGGAATCTGAAGTCCCCTGATGCTGAGAAGGCAAAATCCCCTACTGCCGAGAAGGTTACTGGTTCTGCCTCCGCGGGTACGGGCTTTGAAGAACCGTGCATTCAGCCTGGTGAGTCTGAATTGGAGTTCTATTACCGTTCTTACACGGAAAACCGGAGTGTCAACTACCATCGTCCTCCTTGGACTGTTATGCAAGGGGATGATATTTTGAACGATCCCTCCGCTTGTACGGATATCTTGAGTGGTTTGGGCACCCCGTTTGAGGTTCTTCGTGCTCGTGGTCTATCTCGTGAGAATCGGATAAACCAGATCGCTTCCCTGCTTGTTTGAAGCTCTATAATCGTGAATGCGATTATAGAGGATTATAGGGTCCTTGGCCGCAAGGAAGACGAAACCGTAAGCCTACGGGATTAGGCTGAGGCAATGGCGAAGGCTGCTCGTGAAGGTGCGGAGCAGCTTGAAAGAGAGAAAGCTGCTTTTGAGAAACAAAAGCAGACTGATGCTTGGGCACGCGGTGTCAAGGCTCTTAAAGAGGCGGATGCTGACCGTAACAATTTAAACAAAGCTGTCGAAGGCCTCAAGGTATGAGTTGCGTTTACACTTGACTGTGTTTCTTTGTTTCACAAGTATAATTGATTATCCTTCTATACTTGTGTTTTCTTTGTTGTTGATAGGGTTGAAGTGTAGAGCCGGGTGACCATTCTTGAGGAGGTCACTACTCGCGCGGCTGAATCTGAAGTGCGGGCAAGGGAGGCTGCTGAGTCTAGAGATAGCCTGGTTTCCTCTTTGGATCAGCTCAAGGCAGATCGTGATTAGATGCGTGATCACGGTATCGGGCATGTAAGTATCTGGTGCCCTTGCTATCTTTGGGTTTGCTTTTGTTTAACCTTATTACTTGTGTTTTGTAGATTGTTGGAACCATTTGTGACGTGCCTGAAAATGCAAGTGATGTTAATGAGCTTAAGGAGCGTGCGCGGGAGGAAGGGTTCAAGGCTAGTTACAACGAATGCCTTAGTCATGTGAACCCTTTCTTTTAGAGCAAGTTTACTGATGAGAGATCTGGGTTCCATGGTGTAGATACTAAGGCTCAGTATGTTGCAGCCATTAATGCGTACAACAACTTATTCATTTCTGCCATTGAAGATATTGATAAATGTTTGGAGGTGGAAGATTATGTGGACCGCTTGCGGTTGTTGTATGATGATCCTGAGGAGGACGATGTCACACCCCCAAAATCCACCATGCGGAGTATCACCACTTGGAGGCGTGACATGACCAGGATTGAGCCACCAATCATATTGAATAATGTAATCAAGTAAATAAACCAACCACAATACAATTGGTGACCAAAAGGAAGTAACCGACTTTAAGTTAACAGCGGAAGCATAAAACATAAGTCCAAAACATAAATTTAATAAGTTCATAAGGATTAAATATTCAACACGGGACATAACAGTCCATATCCCACAACGATCTCCTCCTAGCACAAGCTCCATAAGTACCTAACGACCTTCAAGGCATGTAACAACAAATCAACAACAAAGTTGAGCGAGTTCACAGTAGGTGTTCGTTATAAAGTAGTTTTTCAAAAACTATGAGTTTGTTTGCAATTGCAGGTTAAATCAACTTTGCTTATTTTCCGAACCATAAACGGTGGGGGCTACCCCATGTTGTAAACCACTAGACTAGATGTATATATATATGTGTGTCCTTCCCAATCCGAGGACAGAGGTACATATTAAATATGTAGGTTTAGCGCTGGTGTCCTTCCCAATCCGAGGACAGTGGTACGTAGTGAATACATAGGTTTAGCGTTGGTGCCCTTCCCAATCCGAGGACATAGGTACGTATGAGAATACGTAGGTTTAGCGCTGGTGCCCTTCCCAATCCGAGGACAGTGGTACGTAGTGAGTACGTAGGTTTAGCGCTGGCGTCCTTCCCAATCCGAGAACGAAGGTAAGTAGTCTAGTAGTGGTGAAGGTACAAGTTCTGTCTCAGCTATTGAATCCCATTCCCAACCACCGGGAATCCCATGCCTTGGTAAGGGTGTGAACTCACCTTTGGTTGCTCGGTTTGACTCTCAAAAATAGCTAACAGTCAAGCTCGGTCAATCACGTCCTAATATGATTACCAGTTAGTCATTTAGTGGTTTCAAATAGAGCACAAAATATAACACCTTTGGTTGCTCGGTTTAAAATTCATCGTAAGTCTGATTTACGAAATTCCAGTGGGAGGATTACAAATACATCAGTGGTCAATTACAGTACAAGTTTCATGACCTAGTTCTACTCAGGTTTCAAGTTATGACTAAAAATATAACACCCATTTACTGCTGTAAAAACTCATCTTTAGCTGCTGTTACAAATCGGGTCTTTAAAAATAGTAAACGAAGTCCAAAAATTATGATTCTAGTGCCATTAGAACTGTATTTCGAAATACATAAATCTAGACTACAGAAAATGCATTTTTCGTTGTATATTGACCTATTTACAGCCAACTGAAGTTGGCTGTAAAAGCTTGGACAGAAGCTGTTTTTCAGCTTTTGGCTTTCTAACTCGGGTTCGATTGATTTCGTTAACATGTTTAGTGATCACAACAACATCAAACATCAATATTAACAAGCAAATCATCAGGTAATCAACAAGAATCAAAACAACTTCATATTAACATCACTTCATCATATTTCAACAACATTTCATCATTAGGTTAGCTCTATGTTCAAAGCTTTGTTTATGATCCTTTAGTGTTCATGGATTCTCATCATAAAATAACTATTAACCACTCTAATAACATGAAAAATGAATGGATCTAAGTTCTTACCACTAGTTCAAGACTAGGGAAGTTCGAGTGAAGAAATGTGGTGGTTAATAGCGAATAGAGAAGGTCCTTCAACTTCCGAACACACCGAGCTTCGTTGTTCACCTTCTTACACCTATGGATGCTCTTGAAAAGCTTGAAAGTGATCAAGTGGTGGTGGTGGTGGTGCTCTTGGGGTCAGCCGAAACCAAGAAAGAAAGAAGGAAAGAAAGTGTGGTGTGTTGAGTTGTGAATGATAAGGGTGATGATCTTATGGTTAATATAAGCAATCTTCCACACCTCCTTGTCCATTAGATCATATGCCCCCTAAGTACACGGTAACCAAATAAACTAATCAAGAAAATCAAGTGGGTGTGTCCCACTTCTAGAACCGGTTATAGGGGGGTTGGTTTAGTTGGGTGGTGATGGATGGTTAGGGAACTTAGTTAGTTTCCACGTGCTTAGTTAGGGATTTATGTGTGTTGAGTAATATATAGTGTGTTAGGGTGTTCGGGGACCTAACTTGCTCAGGAAAATAAAAACAATGTGTTTGACAATATTTTTGTGTTCCGGGTAAAGTCCGGTTGTTCGGTTCGGTGTTGTTCCGTTAAAGTGCTTAATTAATCCGTAAGGTGTCTTTTATATATATTTTTTGTAACATTTTTTTATTTTCGACACTCAGGAAAGCACACAGGACTATTTAGTAACTTTTATGTATACTACTAGTATGTTAACAAGCACATGTAAGTATAACACAGTGATCAGAAAGCAGTTAAGTGATTCAGCACAGTCATCAAGCAATTTAATTATCATTAATAAATTGTACGGATACATGGAATTATGAGGGTTGTCACAGACGAGGAAGCTGATGGTGGTGCCAAGGGTGATGCGGGCACCAGTGGTACGAAAGAAGACTAGGTTGGGCCTGCGTGCCCTTTTTTACTTCTTTTTGATGTAACAGTTTTAGAGGGAAACTGATGTAAACCTCTTATGCACCGCAATGGTGTAGAAGTATTTTGGTATATACAAAGTTTGAACCCCTTTGTTGAATTTGCACAAGTCTTTCTATCTCTTGCATCTTGAACATGTGCGAGTTAATGTCTTTATAAATAACACAAAGTCTAAATTTGCCATTTGCATATCTAGGTGATATGCAAGTATGTGCGGCTCAAAGTTCATAAGTAAAGAATATTTACTGTGTCTTTGTGTGAGCGCAATTGAAATAGTGTTCATTTAAGGCCAATGTTTCCGGCACATGTAAATAATACTAAGTCATTGTTTGCCATTTGCATGTCTAGGTGACATGCAAGTATATGAATAATTGTTGGCTGTAAAGCCCAGTTGAGTATACTCTACACCTTTGTCGTGTGATCATTAGTCAATTCCCGTTTTTATCCCGTTAAGGTTTAGGAATTGTTAAGTTTGTCAAAACTGTATGTGCGTATCCAGTCGGATAGACGCTGATGTTTTGCCTTTGCTGGCCTATTACAATATTTGTGTGTGGTCACCACTTTGTGTGGGTATCGCGAATAAGGATTTTGCCAATCTGTTTTTGCAGATACCGCAAAGTGGAACACGCATTTGTAATAGAAAAATAAACAATAATGCATTGAATTGTTCTTTTATTTATTGATAAATGGCCTGCGGGCCAGTAGGTTACTTGGAAAATGTAAACGTAACTTACATGTAACAACGTCGAAGTTGTTGTGCGATCCATGTTCTTGTGATGGGTTCACCTTCTAACGTTTGTAATCTATATGCGCCTTTACCCAAGACCTCTTGGATGAGGTAGGGTCCTTCCCACTTGCGGGCAAGTTTTCCAGGGCGCTCTGCGTTAGAGGCTTCATTTTCCTGAAGAACATAGTCTCCCGGGTTGAATGTGCAGATGCGGACGCGCGCGTTGTAGTACTTTTCCAGTTTGGTTTTGTACTTGGCTTTGTTGATTGTGGCATTTTCGCGCCTTTCTTCCAAGAGGTCCAAGTCAAGTCTGCGCTCGTCACTGTTGGTAGTTTTGTTGATAGCTAACATTCGTGGTGAAGGGAGACCTATCTCAGCAGGGATCACCGCCTCGGAGCCGTAGACTAGGCTGAAAGGTGTCTCCCCGTGACTTGTCTTTGGGCTAGTCCTATGGGCCCATAAGATGCTTGGGAGTTCATCGACCCAACCTTGTCTGGTTGTTCCTAACCGTGCCTTTACGCCTTCAACTAAACTTTTAATGATGCTCTCAACTTGGCCATTCACTTGCGGATGTGCCACTGAGGAGAAAACGTGTTCAATGTTTAGTTCTTTTAGCCAGTTTTGGAAATCTTCGGCTGCGAAGTTGGTGCCGTTATCGGTTATGATGCACATTGGTAGACTGAAACGACAGATGATGTGTTCCCAGACAAATTTCCTGGTTATCATAGCGGTGGTAGAGGCGAGCGGTTTTGCTTCTACCCATTTGGTGAAGTAGTCGACAGCCACTATGATAATTTTTACCGCACCTGGTGCGTCAGGAAATGGTCCCACGACATCGATGGCCCATTTCTGAAAAGGCCATGCGGTGGTAACCGGGGCGAGGTTGTTCTTTGGGCGCAATGTCTTTGGTGCGTGTCGTTGACAATTGAAACATTTGCGCAAGACTTTAACCGCGTCTTGGTGCATGTCGGGCCAGTAATACCCAACGTTCATGATTTTGGCTACAACCATGCGTGGGCCTCCGTGTTTGCCACATATTCCATCATGTATCTCCCTAATGAGGACGTGGCATCTTGAGGGTCGACGCATCATAGGAGTGGCCCCAGGTATGATTTACGGTATAGAATACCGTCCCCCATCTTGTAGTGGCACGCTTTGTATTGTAGTTTGTGTGCCTCTGCTTTGTTCTCAGGGGTAACACCTGATTGTAAATATGCTATGATTGGTTTCATCTAAGACGTTGTCCCGAATTGGATGGCGTTAACTTGGCGCAGGGGTACTGAGGGATTTTTCAAGATCTCAATACGTATTTTCTTTGCCAAGTGTTGGAAGCTGGTGGATGCGAGTTTTGAGAGTGCATCCGTGGGTTTGTTCTCGCTCCTATTGATATGGCGAATATTGAAGGAGATGAATCGTGATTTCAGTTTCATGGCTTGCTCAAGGTAGAGGATCATGATATCTCGTTTCGCGGCATAGTCACCGCGGACCTGCCCCGCAACTAATAATGAGTCGACGTGTGCTTCCAAATGCTGGACGCCAAGCTTGACTGCCAAGCGCAGCCCTGCTAGCAAAGCCTCGTATTCTGCCTCGTTATTTGTACTCATGAAATCGAGGTGGATGGATTAGGTGAGCTCTTGACCATCAGGGCTTACGAGTCGCAGACCTGCACCCGCACCGTCTTCGTTGGACACACCATCTATGTATAGTGCCCAGATGTCTGATGAGGACGGTGGAGGTGTAGGGGTTTGTTCAACTTCGCATTCTTGAATGCGATTTGCCGGTACTTCCACGATGAAGTCAGCTAAGACCTGGCCTTTGATTGTCGGGTGTGGCTTGTAAACCAATGTGTGCGCGCCCAGCTCAATGGCCCATTTTGCTAGTCTACTAGAGATTTCAGGCTTGGAGAGGATTTTCCCGATTCTGTAGTTGGTTAACACGGTAATAACGTGATTTGCAAAGTAACGGCGCAACCATCTAGATGCTTGTACCAGTGCGAGTACCAATTTCTCCATGACAGAGTATCTTGTCTCTGGATCATTTAGCATTTTGTTGACGTAATAGATTGGTGTTTGAACTCCTTCTCATTCCACGATGAGGACCGTGTCACACCCCCAAAATCCACACGCGGAGTATCACCGCTTGGAGGCGTGACTGACCAGGATCAAGCCACCAATCATATTGAACATAACAAATAATAAGTAAAATTCAACCACACAATATGAAAGGTGTTTCAAATCAAAAACGTAGTTAAGTTTTTAGCGGAAGCATAATTGTAAAACCCAATGTAAGTATTAAGTACGAAATAAAGAAATGTTTTTAGCATGGCACACACTGCCATGTCCCACAACGACCACGCCTCCCTGTGCAAGCTCCATGAGTACCTAACGACCTGCAAGACATGTAGCAACGAATCAACATCAAAGTTGAGCGAGTTCACAGTTGGTTGTTTAGTTATAGTGTTCGTTTTGTAAACCATATGTTCATTTTGTAAACCATGTATCGTATTTATTCGTATCGCGGTCTCCCAGACATGTTTGCGAAGATTGGTGGGGGCTTCCCATGTGTTACTAGACCACGCGTATCGACTGCTACGAAAATGTAAGAGGTGCCCTAAGTCAATGTCTATCAGCAATGACCCTTTGTCCATAGTCCATTAGTACACGCCCGTTCGGACGACACGGTGTGAGGTTTGTTAAACCTAATAGCGCTATCTACTAATGACCTGCTCGCCAAAGGCCTCGGCGATTAAGTCGATAAATGAGGGACTTCAAATGATAGAGTGATGGTCTTATGGTCGTACGTATCCTGTTGTATGGGGAATACGCAAGTTTGTAGTTACCGTTCAGTTCTTTAACCCATTCCCAACCCTTGGGAATCCCATGCCTTGGATAGAGTGTGAACTCACCTTGGTTTGCTCGGTATGCTAAACTATGTGTTCTCAAGTAATCAGTCAAGTCCTATAATATGCACGTATACTCAATCAGTTCAAGTTCGTAAAGTTTCACATGCAATCAATACCACAGGGTGTGTTTGGCAGTTATCATCATGCATCACATAAAAACTAATCACATTCATACCATTCATGCTTCACATAAGTGCTTTCTCAGTTTATTCTAATCTAACTATCCATTATCAGACTTAACAAAAGTAACACACTTAACGGAGTTAACATGCATGACAGAATCATACTTAACAGTAATTAACATACTTAATAGTGTTAGCAGGCTTAACAGAATTAATCATATTTAACTAGGTTATCAGACTAACGAAGTTAATAACTAACAGAGTTACATACTAAACAGAGTTAACAACTTAACAGGGTTTATCAACTAACAGCGTTAATAACTAACAGGGTTAATATTCATAACACCCGACAAAATCAACGTGGCGAAAACCCTTTGGGCGACGAAATCCCAAGGGTTTTCGTCGAACATAAAGTATGGCGAAAACACTCCTTGTGTTTTCGTCCGGCCCTTGTTTTCGTCGACTTCAACAGCAACAATAATATCAGTTACACAATGTCGTAACCCTAATCATCACTTACAGTTACATCATTTTTATCACCCAATCATTCCATCTAACAGACTCATGTAATCATATGATTTATTATATCACTATCATCATCATTCAATAATTATTCAATATTACTAATCACTATACAATCATGTCTACCATTCCATTCAATAAATCGGTAAAGTGTTATGATTATCAAGTATTAATCGGCCAACATCTAATTGAGATATCATCTAACTATTGTCAGACCACTACATAATTTCGGCCCATGTGATTGTTTGGAAAGGTCCAATAGTATTGAGAATTGGTGGGTTTGGATCAGGATGTCAATCTCGATTTCATCAAAGGCAATTTGTGATTTCACATGGCAATCTTTGTTTAATCAAGAGGTGGTCAAATTCATACATCATCAGTAACATGAACTAATCATTAACATTGACAAACTCATGGACTCCTATCATGTCCACTATTATACCAATCGGTTACCCACCAACATCATATGCAATCATAACAATTATCACACAACATGAAAAATCAATAAATGAGAGCCACTAACCGAAATCTTGATTAATCAGAGTGCAATCTCGAACAGGTGGGGGGGGGTCTGCTATGACGTCGCACACACACAAATGGGGAATAGGGTTTGTTTTGGTTTGCCTTGCTAATCATTTACGTACATGTAATTATATGGTTAAAGGACTTGGGCCGGTTACAAGGTTTATTCATAACAATAAATTGGGCCTGTTACAATGGCTAGTCAAATTGTGATTTTAGGGCCGAGACTAAACAACCATGCGGTTCAATATTTAGGCCAAGTCCAAAGGTTTAATTATTGGTGTTCAATGTCGTGTTTGGGCCGAGTTCGACTAATTATGCCAATGGGTTTCAAGATCAAATAAACACACACACATATATTACATACACACTTAATACACACCATATCTAACATATCAATCACAATACGATTTATCATATTACAAACGTGTACAGTTGCGAAACAAACAAGTCATGTAAATAAACAACTTAAATAATTAACGTGCAATTAATGCGAAGATGGAAATCTTGGAAACTAGAGTTGTCACATTATCCCCAACTTGAAAGAAATTTCGTCCCGAAATTTAGCACGTGGTTACTGAGGAAGCTAGTTGTGTTGTGTAGTTTACTAGTTTTCCTGGGGTGTCACATCATCCCCCCGTTGATTTGGAATTTCCTCCTGAAATTCTGTAGTAGCTTCAGCCTCAGTAGTGGTTGCACTGTTTCCGAATAACTGGGGATACTTGAGTTTCATTTGATCTTCTTGTTCCCAGCTAAACTCTAGGCCACGACGGGAGTTCCAACGAACTCGAACAAGAGGTATTCTGGTGTGCTTGAGGACCTTAAGGTCTCGATCCGTGAATTCAACTGGTTCCTCGACGAATCGCAACTGATCGGCCATAGTGAGCTCCTTCAAAGGAACTATGAGGGTCTCATCTGACAGACACTTCTTCAGATTCGACACGTGAAAAACGTTGTGAACTGCACTGAGTTTTGCGGGCAGGTTTAGTTTGTAGGCCACTTTGCCTATTTTCTCAATGATTTCGAACGGTCCGACATATCATGGATTGAGCTTGCCCCGTTTGCCAAAACGAACCACACCCTTCCAGGGTGAAACTTTGAGTAGCACTCGATCTCCAACTTGGAACTCGAGTGGTTTCTGGCGCTTGTTTGCGTAGGCTTTCTGACGGCCGTGAGCTGCCGCCATGCATTGTCATAACTGTGCAATCCTTTTCGTTGTGTCTACTACCAGTTCTGGTCCCGTGATCTGACTATCACCCACCTCTGCCCAACAAAGAGGTGATCGGCATTTACGCCCGTACAATGCCTCAAATGGAGCGGCTTGAATGCTGGTGTGGTAACTGTTGTTATACGAAAACTCCACTAACGGAAGATGTTTTTCCCAGCCGTTGCCGAAATCGATTACACATGCCCGCAGCATGTCTTCTAGGGTTTGGATGGTGCGTTCAGACTGCCCATCCGTTTGCGGATGGTAAGCTGTGCTCATGTCTAATCGTGAGCCAAAGGACTTGTACATTGCTTGCCACAGTTCAGAAGTAAAACGTGCATCACGATCAGAGATAATAGAGGTTGGCACCCCGTGCCTCAAGACAACTTCCTTAAGGTAGACGTCTGCTAGAGTGGAGAAGTTATCCGTTTCCTTGATAGCCAAGAAGTGTGCAGACTTTGTGAGTCGATCCACGATCACCCAAATAGTATCATTCCCAAATAGTTTCATTTCCATTGTGGAATCTCTGGTTGTTGGAGTAGGCCTGATGGTTTCTGGTATTCAGTCTTGACTCTCGCACAAGTCAAACATTTGCTTACGTAAGTTGCTATGTGAGCTTTCATGCTAGGCCACCAATACGTAGTTCTGAGATCGTGGTACATCTTATCCGAACCCGGATGTACCGAGTAACGAGACTTATGTGCTTCATCCATTACAAGTTGTCGTAGATTGCCATAGAGTGGGACCTAGATGCGTCCTGTTACATAGTAGGCGCCGTCTGCCTTTTGTTCTAACCGTTGCCTTGAGCCGCGTAGAGCTTCAGCCCTGACGTTTTCTGGTTTCAATGCTTCTACCTGAGCATCTCGTATCTGTGAAGGAAGACTAGATTGGATGGTGAGTTGTAGTTCTCGCACACGCCTAGGTGTGGTATCTTTTCGACTAAGGGCGTCAGCCACCACATTGGCTTTGCCCGGATGGCACTTGATGGCATATTCGTAATCATTCAATAGCTCGACCCATCGACGTTGTCGCATGTTCAACTCTTTCTGCTTGAAGATATGCTCGAGACTCCTGTGATCGGTGTAAATGGTGCACTTGGTACCGTACAGGTAATGTCTCCATATCTTGAGTGCGAAGACAACAGCTCCCAGCTCCAGATCGTGTGTAGTGTAGTTCCTTTCATGAACTTTAACTTGGTGTGAGGCGTAGGCTATGACCTTTTCAAGTTGCATCAACACACATCCAAGACCCTGAATGGATGCGTCGCAATAGACCACAAAATCGTCTGTGTCGTCTGGCAATGAGAGAAATTCTTTTTGGGATTGCAGGTTGACAAATGAGGATCTATGCCAAGATTTTGAACAATTTATGAAGCAGAAATTAGAAATGTCATCGATGGGTGAGATGAAATTCTTTTTGGGATTGCAGGTTGATCAACTACCCAAAGGAATTTTCATACATCAAACGAAGTACGTTCATGATATCTTGGAGAAATTCGGGGTGTCAGGTTCTACTCCAGCTTCCACCCCATTAGCAACGAATCATGGGATAAACCCTGATCTCACCGGAGAGAAGGTAGATGAAACGATGTATCGTTCCATGATCAGATCGCTGATGTATTTGACAGCTTCAAGACCCGATATCATGTACCCAACCTGCCTCGCAGCAAGATTTCAATCTAACCCGAGAGCTTCGCATATGATTATTGTGAAAAGGATATTACGCTACCTGAAAGGAACTCCATAGTTGGGGTTGTGGTATCTAAGAGAAGGCGATTTCATGCTCGAAGGTTATTCCGATTCAGATTTCGGATGCTGCAAAGTTAATGCTAAATCAACAACAGCAGGGTGCCAGTTTTTCGGATCACGATTGGTCACTTGGCAATGCAAAAAGAAAACCTCTGTGGCTTTATCCACATGTGAAGCGGAGTATGTATCTGCTAGCAGTTGCTGCTCACAGATCTTGTGGATCCAGCAACAGATGCGCGACTACTGTTTGCAATTTCTAAACACCCCTATCTTTGTTGATAATGAGGCAGCAATTAACATTACTAAAAATCCAGTTCATCACACTAAAACCAAACATATAGAGATTCGTCATCACTTCATTCAAGATTGTTTTGAGAAGAAGTTGATACGAATTGAGAAAATCCACACTGATGATCAAAAAGCTGATTTACATACCAAAGCATTTGATAAAGCACGTTTTCAATATTTGCTAAAACTGAATGGTATGAAGCTTTTATCGGTGTTGGAGGAGATCATTGGCGTTGATGAAGGAGACATTGTAGATGATGTTGAGAAGCAATCTGCAATGGTTTGTCGATTTTTTACCTGTTTTGGTATTTAGGGGGAGTATAGGGTAATTTTTCAGAAAATACAAAAAACAATAAAAAATGACAAAAATAAAAAAAAATAGAAAACTAGAAAAAGAGCTTGTGTAAAAATGGAAAATGATAGTACATCGGCTTGACAGTCATGGTATGCTAAAGAAATGGAATGTTTAAAAGATTAAACAGTCTTGCTGATGATATGCCGATAGGATTTTGCATATTTAGTAGGTTTGTTCGGGATATAAACTTAAATCTTTACTTACTTATTTCGTGGGGAACACTACTTGGATATATAGGTAACCCCTGAAATCTCGTTTGAAAGATTCCTTTTTCTGATATACTAGGTTTTTATACTCAGTGATGTCTGGGGTATTATTCCGGGACTTCTGCTGAATGGAAGTTCTGACCGAGTCCTCGAATAATACTTTTTCGTAATGCTTGAAACATAGCATCACCCTTAGCATATATGATAAGACAATAAAATTTCTTAGCAATGTTGTTGTAAAAAAGATCCTCTAAAGGGGACACACCCAAGTTGAGTCATGATCTCTCTGCTGAACGGTAGTTCTGACCTGGGCTCTCATGATTCTTCGTAATTTATTAACCCCTTCCAGATATCATTTGTGTTATAATTACCTGTAAGACTGAATATTAGGATCTGGATACGGGAGTATATTCAAGAGGTGGGACACACGTATAAGTTTAAGTCTCTAAAACACTAAATCCGTATCCTGGACAGATTGAAAATTGTGTGAAAATTTAAGTGGATCAATATATCGCCAATCTAAGCGAATTGTTTAATTATGAGTATGTAATTGAAGCTTAACGATACTTATGATTTGTCGAATAGCTGATATGATTCCCTAACACGCTCATCAAAAATATGTTTGTAAATAGTTTACTTTTATTGCATTTTAGTTCTGTATTTCATTCCTAATTTAGAAGCTTTATTAAAAATCCAAAAAGATTTTTCATTTCTGCTTTATTTTTGACAAACCAAAGTGGAGAGTTGATCTTCGGATTCGAAAGATTGAAAGCAGATGCAGGAGATTTCTAGACTCGAGGATGAGTCGTGAGTTGATCTTGATAAGTTTGAGAAGTTAAAAAGTTAAAGCAAGTTCATTAATTTGAAACTTGTAAATTTTCAGAAACAAATTGAATGGAAAGTCAGTGTGAATTGTCTCTGATCAACCAAGGTCATTAAGTTGGACTTGGTAGATTAATTGAGTAATCAGGGTCATTAACTTGAACCTGAATACTTAAGTGGATTTCTTACCACTGATTAGATTATCAATTGTGGTGAATGGTAAGTTTGGATTGTAACTGTTATTATCATATATCTTATATTTGGGTAGAGATTGTGCAGGTAACAGGAATCCCCATGGTAATTAAAAAGTCAAAGTTTGAACCAGAATTCAAGTCCTAGCATTCCGAGAGGGGAAGTCTGTGAAAGGGGGAGTCAGAATTCTGGATCAACAATCAAAGGAGAGAATTGAAGTTGGAGTTAGTTTGAGTTTCTGAACCTGTGAAGAAGGAGCTTTACAATGACAAAATTTGGAGAGAGACAAAGACTAAAGACTTGACGGCGAAGACTTCGTCAACATCCAAGGGGGAGTCTGTTGGTGCACTGAATGTCTGTTGACTACGTTTTAATCAAGTTTTAGGTCTAGATGGTTAGATTTAGGGTTTGATATGTTAATGTAAGGTAGTTCGCTTGAAATGACATCATGTCATGTTCAAGCGAAACCAACTGATTCTTGTTCGCTTGAAACTAGTTCTTACATGTTCGCTTGAAACACAATTATGTGTGTTCGCTTGAAGCAATCCGTGTCATTCAAGCGAACAGGCTACAACTATAAATAGGGGTTGTGGTGTTTCATTTGAAGCGGACAGTGGTCAAAATACTTGTGAGACGAGGTTCTGCCAAAATCTTGTTAGAAACACTTGTAAAGTCTTGCAATCAGTAATATAAAGGAAGTTGAAAGGAACAAGCTGTTTTTGACTTAGTTTACTTTGATTCCGCCTCTGTAAACTGAGATGAACTACTTTTACTGACGTTTAGGGTCACGCAATCGGTCCAACATTAACCCATTCCCAACCCTTGGGAATCCCATGCCTTGGATAGAGTGTGAACTCACCTTGGTTTGCTCGGTATGCTAAACTATGTGTTCGCAAGTAATCAGTCAAGTCCTATAATGTAACACCTGTGCCTCCACGGCCATCAAACAAATACCGAACCAATGAAATATTGTATTTCATACTTTGGACTTGTATAAATATGTGTATCTTTTGCACATATCATTTCTTGTTCGATTTCAAGCTTTAAATCGCTTTCTGGAGGGTTATACGCGCTCTGATGTGTAGATATAACCAGTTTAATGCAACAAACACTCCGGAATAGTGACATAGGCTTAACATACCTTAAATAACCTTTACATAACTTAGAAATAAGTTTTGAAGGCTTTGGTATGGCAAAATCAAGTTAAATCGCTTACAGGGACTAAAGTTGACAAACTGCGAAAGTATGCCAATTTGAACTGTAACAGACATTCCGGAACATGACCATAAGTTAAACATACCATAAATATCCTTTACATAGCTTAGAGATAGGCTTTGAGGTGTTTGGTATGCTAAAATAAACTTTGGTGTCATTCAGGGACTAAAAGTGTCAAAAAGTGCACAAGTTTGCATTTTCGCGCATAACTTACGTTCTGAATACATCCGGACATCCAAAAATTTATGTAAGCACTAAAATATTTTATTTTAGTGTTCTCCATAAGAAAAATCCATTCGTCGCGTCATTTGGTTCGTTTTTCGCGCTTATGCGCATTCCGTCGTAATTAAGCGAACATCGCGTTCGTACGGCCAAACGAACCGACATCCGACATATTTTTGAACACATTTTAAGTTCCCTATACTTTAACTTCATTTTAGAGCTTTGAAATGGGGTTAACGGGCCTTAAACGTGTCGAAAATGGGCTGAATACACAACAGGGACCAAAAGTGTAATTCTGTGAAAGTTGGGCCTAGCGGTGCGCTACACTTATAGCGTAGCGGTGCGCTAGGGGTCTGCTGACCAGATTCAGAGTTTCTAAACAGCAGGCTGCAGCTGTTTTAACCTCACCCACATGTTCCTAATTGTCTAGTCATGTGATAAGGATGGAATTTTAGTTACCACAAGGTCCCGACAAGTGTACGGGTTGGATTCATGGCACGTTTTCCATGAAACGATCCTAACGGTTACCCGAAAACTATATATACCCATCCACCCCATTGCTAAAATTACAAGAACTTTGATTTGAGAAACTCTAAGTTGAAACTATTGTTTCATACCTGAGATTTTCGAATCGAGGTTAGCATTCGGGGACCCTTCGTAAGTATTCTTTCGTTCTTTTCCTTATTTTTACTGCTTTTCGAGTCAGAAAGTCAAACTTTGTTTGACTTTCAGCGTTGACCAGTAATGGTCAATGCGAAGTTCGTTTGAACTTCGCAACGTGAGTGTAATCACGTTGGTCATAGTCCCTTGGGACTATGCCCACTGATTACCACGTTGTCTAGGGTCGTAGGGTAGGCGATCTAATAAATCGCCTATACCTTCGAACCCGACCCAGTTTGGTCGATCATTAGGATCCGACCAAATACATTAGGTGACCATAGTAGGTAGGGAATAACCTTCCGAGGTTATACCCTATGGTCACATCGTTTGAGTAGTTGTATGATAGGTAGTTTATATGCCTTAGGAAAATTACCAGAATACCCTTTTCATGTAGAATTGGTAATTAAGCATATGTAACCTAAACTTTTGTCACATAACTGATTATGTAACATATTTAGGCAGATAACACTTGTCATAGGACTAGTTGGGCGGTCCGAACGCTTTTCACGCGCACGACGCGTTAAAGTAGCATAAGCTACCTAAACGGGTCGTGATGGGTCGTAAGCAATTATGTTAGGTCTCATTTAGTATGTAGGCTTTGTTAAACCATATGACACGAGTCTCTACACTCGTTTGGTTTACAAACCCTCATTCTATCCGATCCTCCGATTTAGGTCCGGTTTATTAATGTAGTTACCTATATTAGGTGTCGTTTGATATTCCGAGATCTCTAGCATTACTTGGTGATTATCTTTAGACATCTGAGCAATCTCAGGCGAGTACATTATTCCCCTATTTTACTGTTTTCCAAACTGTTTTGGGGTGAAGCATGTGTACCTATCTGTTATTTTCATGATTTCAAAGCATAATTGATTATACATGTTATTACTTATCATTTGACAAATTACATAACTATCTATGATTTAAACATTGATTTTCTCAAAGAACATAAAATAAATTGTTGAATTGTACTTATTTTATGTTCACCAGACCGATTGTTAGTATGATATAGCGCTATAGGATTTGACACCCCATTCCTGTTGGCATGGAATGTCTGAAACCAATTTGTTGCTCCATCCAAATAGGAATTGCCTTTGTGGTATTTCTATAGTCTCAAAGGTGTATCTTGATGCACTAGGTCTGGTTGAATTCTTAAATCACACTATTAAAGTATATTTTGATATACTCTCATGTGTAGTATTGTACAAACCAACATATATTTTGTTAATCATCCAAAGCATATTTTGATATGTTATCTACTAAACAAAAACATAGTTTAATATGTTATTTATCACATCCAAAGCATATTTTGATATGTTATTTACTAAACAAAAACATAGTTTAATATGTTATTTATCACATCCAAAGCATATTTTGATATGTTATTTACTAAACAAAAACATAGTTTAATATGTTATTTAACACATCCAAAGCGTATTTTGATATGTTATCTATAAATCCGAAGTATACTTGTACTATACTATCTAAATCTATTCTTTTGAACAACGAAGGTATATTTAATGTACTATCTATCTATCGATTTGGTTTAGTTTGATTAAGTGATTAAGTAACGATGCGTGTGTAATATGATACAAGCATGGTGGATACGCCGCTGGTACTTCCTATATATAAGTGCTTGTATGGTATTACATACTGTAACGTTATTTGAATCATTTCAGTTTGAGATATATAACATTTATACAAATAACATACTTTTCACAAGACATTGTTTTACAAACAACATATATTATACAAACTCATTTACATGGTTATTCATTTAATCATGCATTATCCTCTTATTTATACATATCATCAGAACTTATCATTGATTTTTTTTAAATAATTTACTAAAACAAATGTTTTTGGGTTAAGAGTCATGGCTACGAGGTTTACAAATTATAACCCGCTTGATTTGAGTTGGTTAATTAAGTTGCAATATTGTACTCTTATCAAAACAAGGTTTTTAAATAAAGTATTGCAACGTCTAAACTAGCCATGATTTCGACACTCTTACAAAACCAATGTATTCGCCAGCATTTCTTTGCTGACCTCGTTTTTACACATGTTTCAGGTACTGCTTTGCAATGATTGTTGATACATGCTACATTTAGGATGGACTCGTGCCTTAGCGACTTAAAACGAGACAATAACTAGTTAACTTATGTTATGTACCCTTTGTTTCTTGTTTAAACAATGTAAACTCTCATAATTGTTTAATAAAACGAAACTTTAATTGCCATGGATTTGAAACGATTAATTCTGTTACAACACTCCCCGACATTTCCGCCACGTTTTGTATGTTCTACGTGGTCGGGGTGTGACAGAAAAGATGGTATCAGAGCCAATGGTTATAGGGAATTAGGTTACTAGTAATGCTTTGACCTAGTCTATAACTTTCTTAGGACCCTAACGCGAGTTTACTTGCGTTTAGTCATAAAACAATACTGTCGCCTATCTTTAGGCGACGACCACAACAAGAACATAAATTTTAAAACCGCTTTGAAAACTAATCATCTGTTCTAGGATGATTGATTAGTAGGTTTTGAACCCTCTGTTATATGGTTTTGAACCCCTTTGAGTTTTCAAATTCTCGTCAAGGTTTTGGGTTTTAAATAATGTGAACACGTGCAAACTGGAAGGGTGAATGCCTGTATTCTGGGTTTTCTGTCTAGGCAAGCACTTCGTATACATCTCAACCAGACGCGAGACCAGTTGTGCTTACCTGGGAATTCTTGGGATGAGTGTTCACTTATAGGCGAGCATGTCTTCGCGATACATTATTTTTGACCCATTTACTTTGATTAGTCACTGTGTGTAGTTTGTTTGCTTTGTAATGCGAACAAATGACCACTATCCTTGCTTTCATCAGATTTGTTTCATCTCATTCTTTTCGTCTAAATTCTCTCACTCGTTTCCTTTCATGTTTCCTCTTTTAACATGCCTCCTCGACGCGACAATCAGATGGACAATGCCGAACTGGCGGAAATCATCGCACAACAAATGGCTGTTGCCTTCCCAAATCTTTATGCTCAAATGATGCAAACCATCAACAACAACAATGCTCCATGCAATTTCAAGAGTTTCAACTCGGCAAAACCGCTCAAGTTTAGTGGTTCTGAGGGAGCAACTGGGCTTCTTCAGTGGTTCGAGAGCATTGAGAATACCTTCCGTCATGTTCTGTGTCCTGAAAATCGTAAGGTCGAGTTTTCTTCGAGTGTGTTTCAGAAGAGGGCTCTTACATGGTGGAACGGGGTGATGAGAGATCGCGGTGCTGAGGTTGCATTAGCACAGACTTGGGCTGAGCTTAGGGCTCTTATGATGAAGGATTTTTGCCCTCGTCATGAACTGCGAGCTTTGGAGAGGGAGTTTGATGATTTGAAGCAAGACAGTGGCGAGCATCGAGCCTATACTGACCGTTTTGAAGAATTGAGTCTGTTGTGTCCTACTATGGTTACTCCTGTGGATAAGGCGATCAAGAAATATACAGATGGTCTTCCTGATCTAGTTCAGGATATCGTTACTGGCAGTAACCCTACTACTGTCAGACAAGCCATTGAACTGTCTGCCACTCTGACTGAATCCCACATCAGAAAGAAAAAGCTGTTTCGGAAGGGCGACCCAAGACCATCTGACAAGACTGCTCATGTGGAACCAAAGGAAGAAAATGCTGAGGTGTCCAAGAAGAAGAAGCGCAAAGCCTCTCAGAACTGCGCTGTAACTGCTCAAGACAAACAGGTTGCACCAAACCAACCAGCACAACCTCGCAAAAGGCAAAACTATGTTGGTACTGCACCTTTGTGCAACAAGTGCAACCGTCATCATCTAGCGCAAGAGCAGTGTCACAAATGTACCCACTGTGGGCGGTTGGGACATTTGATCAATGTTTGTCGTTATGCAAATCAAGCTGCTGCAAACCCTGCTGCTGTTCAAGCACGGTTCCCTCCGGGGTCATGTTATAATTGTGGTGACCTTACCCACTACAGGAACAATTGCCCAAGACTTGTTAACGCACCTCCAGCGCATGGACGAGTGTTCAACATCAATGGGGCAAACATGAACAATGATGCGGCAGTGAACAACTAGTGTTTTGTTATTTTTTCCTTGGCTGTTATCTTATGATCTTTAAAGACAAGTCAGTTGTTATATAAATAAAAATTCGTCGTTTTTATTTTTGCAAAACTGATACGATTGTGTGAATGTTTGATACAACCTTATGATGTCAACCCAAAGACAAACTACTCGTATGGTTCTGTCATTTTATGATCACTTGTGATCTCCCCAAGAACCTTTAACACTTGTTTCTTTTAAGAAACAAAGCCAAACTCTTCTTGAGAATCCTTCTATCTTTTTAGATGGATCCTTGGAAATGATTAAAGTACCAAATGAAATTCATGGATTGGATTTCTAGTGTGCTTTAAATATCCATGCCCAAAGACAACAAATTAAAGAATCAAATTAACTAATTATGTGCTTATGTGTTTTCTTACATGTTTTGTGGTTGTATGTGATCCATCCAAATCCTCGTAGAGTCTTTTATATTTCATATGAGAGATTCATAATAGGATATCCAAAGTTACTATCTTAAATCCTTAATGGACTTCTACGTTGTAGTCAAGTCCCTTGGGTTTTAAAGTACTATTCTATAATTGGACCCTTGAGTGGTCTGGTTAAACAGATTGATTTTGAAAATCTGATTAGAAATATCATGTGATGATATAATTGAAAAGATCCCTTAAGTGGTCTATTTAAGGAGATCGTACGACGATCTAGTTAAGAAGATCATGCGTTGATCTAGTTAAAAGGATCGTTCGTTGATCTAACTAAAAGGACCTTTGGTGGTCTAGTCGAGTCGTTTCATGTTTATTCAAATGATTTTCCTTTCTACGCATTACGAAATGAACTGTGCGGACTGTGCAAGGAATTACGTAATTATGGAGGCCTACATAATTATGGAATTCAGTACACAGAAACCACAAGAAGTTTTGTCATGTGTTAAGACCCATAGTGACAAGAGTAATGATACGGGAGAAGTATTGGACTTCGACCAATGTCATTTATTCTCACACTCCTCAATTCTGATCTCAATCACACACGCAGTTTCCAATGATAAGTCTTCATAAGAAACGTTATTCTATCCATAGTTCAAAAATTCCATGTTTTACTGCTACAAGGAATTCACTTTGAGGGTTAACAAATTCGCTAAAAATCCTAACATGGCCCAGAGTTTTACTTAAGGGTTTAATGTATCTATTAGAAGGCGAAACCGTCACAGCTGTAATTACAAGTTTCCTCTAGAATTAAATTTCGGGACGAAATTTCCTAAAGTAGGGGAGACTGTAACACCTGTGCCTCCACGGCCATCAAACAAATACCGAACCAATGAAATATTGTATTTCATACTTTGGACTTGTATAAATATGTGTATCTTTTGCACATATCATTTCTTGTTCGATTTCAAGCTTTAAATCGCTTTCTGGAGGGTTATACGCGCTCTGATGTGTAGATATAACCAGTTTAATGCAACAAACACTCCGGAATAGTGACATAGGCTTAACATACCTTAAATAACCTTTACATAACTTAGAAATAAGTTTTGAAGGCTTTGGTATGGCAAAATCAAGTTAAATCGCTTACAGGGACTAAAGTTGACAAACTGCGAAAGTATGCCAATTTGAACTGTAACAGACATTCCGGAACATGACCATAAGTTAAACATACCATAAATATCCTTTACATAGCTTAGAGATAGGCTTTGAGGTGTTCGGTATGCTAAAATAAACTTTGGTGTCATTCAGGGACTAAAAGTGTCAAAAAGTGCACAAGTTTGCATTTTCACGCATAACTTACGTTCTGAATACATCCGGACATCCAAAAATTTATGTAAGCACTAAAATATTTTATTTTAGTGTTCGCCATAAGAAAAATCCATTCGTCGCGTCATTTGGTTCGTTTTTCGCGCTTATGCGCATTCCGTCGTAATTAAGCGAACATCGCGTTCGTACGGCCAAACGAACCGACATCCGACATATTTTTGAACACATTTTAAGTTCCCTATACTTTAACTTCATTTTAGAGCTTTGAAATGGGGTTAACGGGCCTTAAACGTGTCGAAAATGGGCTGAATACACAACAGGGACCAAAAGTGTAATTCTGTGAAAGTTGGGCCTAGCGGTGCGCTACACTTATAGCGTAGCGGTGCGCTAGGGGTCTGCTGACCAGATTCAGAGTTTCTAAACAGCAGGCTGCAGCTGTTTTAACCTCACCCACATGTTCCTAATTGTCTAGTCATGTGATAAGGATGGAATTTTAGTTACCACAAGGTCCCGACAAGTGTACGGGTTGGATTCATGGCACGTTTTCCATGAAACGATCCTAACGGTTACCCGAAAACTATATATACCCATCCACCCCATTGCTAAAATTACAAGAACTTTGATTTGAGAAACTCTAAGTTGAAACTATTGTTTCATACCTGAGATTTTCGAATCGAGGTTAGCATTCGGGGACCCTTCGTAAGTATTCTTTCGTTCTTTTCCTTATTTTTACTGTTTTTCGAGTCAGAAAGTCAAACTTTGTTTGAGTTTCAGCGTTGACCAGTAATGGTCAATGCGAAGTTCGTTTGAACTTCGCAACGTGAGTGTAATCACGTTGGTCATAGTCCCTTGGGACTATGCCCACTGATTACCACGTTGTCTAGGGTCGTAGGGTAGGCGATCTAATAAATCGCCTATACCTTCGAACCCGACCCAGTTTGATCGATCATTAGGATCCGACCAAATACATTTGGTGACCATAGTAGGTAGGGAATAACCTTCCGAGGTTATACCCTATGGTCACATCGTTTGAGTAGTAGTATGATAGGTAGTTTATATGCCTTAGGAAAATTACCAGAATACCCTTTTCATGTAGAATTGGTAATTAAGCATATGTAACCTAAACTTTTGTCACATAACTGATTATGTAAAATATTTAGGCATATAACACTTGTCATAGGACTAGTTGGGCGGTCCGAACGCTTTTCACGCGCACGACGCGTTAAAGTAGCATAAGCTACCTAAACGGGTCGTGATGGGTCGTAAGCAATTATGTTAGGTCTCATTTAGTATGTAGGCTTTGTTAAACCATATGACACGAGTCTCTACACTCGTTTGGTTTACAAACCCTCATTCTATCCGATCCTCCGATTTAGGTCCGATTTATTAATGTAGTTACCTATATTAGGTGCCGTTTGATATTCCGAGATCTCTAGCATTACTTGGTGATTATCTTTAGACATCTGAGCAATCTCAGGCGAGTACATTATTCCCCTATTTTACTGTTTTCCAAACTGTTTTGGGGTGAAGCATGTGTACCTATCTGTTATTTTCATGATTTCAAAGCATAATTGATTATACATGTTATTACTTATCATTTGACAAATTACATAACTATCTATGATTTAAACATTGATTTTCTCAAAGAACATAAAATAAATTGTTGAATTGTACTTATTTTATGTTCACCAGACCGATTGTTAGTATGATATAGCGCTATAGGATTTGACACCCCATTCCTGTTGGCATGGAATGTCTGAAACCAATTTGTTGCTCCATCCAAATAGGAATTGCCTTTGTGGTATTTCTATAGTCTCAAAGGTGTATCTTGATGCACTAGGTCTGGTTGAATTCTTAAATCACACTATTAAAGTATATTTTGATATACTCTCATGTGTAGTATTGTACAAACCAACATATATTTTGTTAATCATCCAAAGCATATTTTGATATGTTATCTACTAAACAAAAACATAGTTTAATATGTTATTTATCACATCCAAAGCATATTTTGATATGTTATTTACTAAACAAAAACATAGTTTAATATGTTATTTATCACATCCAAAGCATATTTTGATATGTTATTTACTAAACAAAAACATAGTTTAATATGTTATTTAACACATCCAAAGCGTATTTTGATATGTTATCTATAAATCCGAAGTATACTTGTACTATACTATCTAAATCTATTCTTTTGAACAACGAAGGTATATTTAATGTACTATTTATCTATCGATTTGGTTTAGTTTGATTAAGTGATTAAGTAACGATGCGTGTGTAATATGATACAAGCATGGTGGATACGCCGCTGGTACTTCCTATATATAAGTGCTTGTATGGTATTACATACTGTAACGTTATTTGAATCATTTCAGTTTGAGATATATAACATTTATACAAATAACATACTTTTCACAAGACATTGTTTTACAAACAACATATATTATACAAACTCATTTACATGGTTATTCATTTAATCATGCATTATCCTCTTATTTATACATATCATCAGAACTTATCATTGATTTTTTTTAAATAATTTACTAAAACAAATGTTTTTGGGTTAAGAGTCATGGCTACGAGGTTTACAAATTATAACCCGCTTGATTTGAGTTGGTTAATTAAGTTGCAATATTGTACTCTTATCAAAACAAGGTTTTTAAATAAAGTATTGCAACGTCTAAACTAGCCATGATTTCGACACTCTTACAAAACCAATGTATTCGCCAGCATTTCTTTGCTGACCTCGTTTTTACACATGTTTCAGGTACTGCTTTGCAATGATTGTTGATACATGCTACATTTAGGATGGACTCGTGCCTTAGCGACTTAAAACGAGACAATAACTAGTTAACTTATGTTATGTACCCTTTGTTTCTTGTTTAAACAATGTAAACTCTCATAATTGTTTAATAAAACGAAACTTTAATTGCCATGGATTTGAAACGATTAATTCTGTTACAACACTCCCCGACATTTCCGCCACGTTTTGTATGTTCTACGTGGTCGGGGTGTGACATATAATATGCACGTATACTCAATCAGTTCAAGTTCGTAAAGTTTCACATGTAATCAATACCACAGGGTGTGTTTGGCAGTTATCATCATGCATCACATAAAAACTAATCACATTCATACCATTCATGCTTCACATAAGTGCTTTCTCAGTTTATTCTAATCTAATTATCCATTATCAGACTTAACAAAAGTAACACACTTAACGGAGTTAACATGCATGACAGAATCATACTTAACAGTAATTAACATACATAATAGTGTTAGCAGGCTTAACAGAATTAATCATATTTAACTAGGTTATCAGACTAACGAAGTTAATAACTAACAGAGTTACATACCAAACAGAGTTAACAACTTAACAGGGTTTATCAACTAACATCGTTAATAACTAACATGGTTCATATTCATAACACCCGACAAAATCAATGTGGCGAAAACCCTTTGGGCGACGAAATCCCAAGAGTTTTCGTCGAACATAAAGTATGGCGAAAACACTCCTTGTGTTTTTGTCTGGCCCTTGTTTTCGTCGACTTCAACAGCAACAATAATATCAGTTACACAATGCCGTAACCCTAATCATCACTTACAATTACATCATCTTTATCACCCAATCATTCCATCTAACAGACTCATGTAATCATATGATTTATTATATCACTATCATCATCATTCAATCATTATTCAATATTACTAATCACTATACAATCATGTCTACCATTCCATTCAATAAATCGGTAAAGTGTTATGATTATCAAGTATTAATCGGCCAGCATCTAATTGAGATATCATCTAACTATTGTCAGACCACTACATAATTTCGGCCCATGTGATTGTTTGGAAAGGTCCAATGGTATTGAGAATTGGTGGGTTTGGATCAGGATGTCATTCTCGATTTCATCAAAGGCAATTTGTGATTTCACATGGCAATCTTTGTTTAATCAAGAGGTGGTCAAATTCATACGTCATCAGTAACATGAACTAATCATTAACATTGACAAACTCATGGACTCCTATCATGTCCACTCTTATACCAATCTGTTACCCACCAACATCATATGCAATCATAACAATTATCACACAACATGAAAAATCAATAAATGAGAGCCACTAACCGGAATCTTGATTAATCAGAATGCAATCTCGAACAGGTGGGGGGGTCTGCTATGCCGTCGCACACACACAAATGGGGAATAGGGTTTGTTTTGGTTTGCCTTGCTAATCATTTACTTACATGTAATTATATGGTTAAAGGAGTTGGGCCGGTTACAAGGTTTATTCATAACAATAAATTGGGCCGGTTACAATGGCAAGTCAAATTGTGATTTTGGGGCCGAGACTAAACAACCATGCGGTTCAATATGTAGGGCAAGTCCAAAGGTTTAATTATTGGTGTTCTATGTCATGTTTGGGCCGAGTTCGACTAATTATGCCGATGGGTTTCAAGATCATATAAACACACACACATATATTACATACACACTTAATACACACCATATCTAACATATCAATCACAATACGATTTAACATATTACAAACATGTACAGTTGCGAAACAAACAAGTCGTGTAAACAAACAACTTAAATAATTAACGTGCAATTAATGCAAAGATGGAAATCTTGGAAACTCGAGTTGTCACAGAGCGCACCTACCGCGTTGTCTGCGGCTGATAGGTATAGGATGAGCGGTTCTTTCTTGCGTGTTGCGGTGAGAGTTGGGAGTTGGATCAAACACTCTTTCATTTCTCAGAAGGCATTTTCTGCCTCTGCGATCCATTGGAACAGTTCTTTTTTAAGTAGTTCCGAAGAGTACTGATGAAGGGGTAAGATTTAGCTGTTTGGTTAGCTAAGAATCTGTTTAACGCGGCTAGCCGGCCGGCTAGTCGTTGCATTTCCTTCATCGTAGAAGGCGATGGCATGCGCTCGATCGCCTGGACTTTTTCTGGGTTTACCTTGAATCCATCTTTTGTGACGATGAATCCAAGGATTTTGCCTTCTTCCATTCCAAACGAGCATTTCCCTGGATTGAGCTTCATATTGACGCTTCGCAGAGTTTGGAAAGTTCTTTCGATATCTGTGAGCATGGTATCCTCCTCCATGCTCATGACGACTAGGTCGTCAATGAAGATTTCGACAATCTTGCTGATTTGATTTCCAAAAGTGTCGTTCATTAGTTTTTGATAGGTTGCGCCCACGTTACGCAATTTAAAAGGCATTTTTGTGTAACATTAATTCCCCGTAGGGGTGCGGAATGTCGTTTTGTCTTCGTCCTCGATTGCCATCTGCACTTGGTGGTAGCCTTTATAACAATCGAGGAATCACTTCCATCGGAATGGGGCAAGGTTATCAACCTTTTCATCGATCTCTGGAAGTGTGTAGCAGTCTTTGGGGCAGGCTTTGTTGAGGTCTTTTTAGTCGACGCACATGCGCCAGCCCCCAGTCGCTTTTTCTACCATGACCGGGTTGGATAACCAAGTCTGGTATTTAACTTCTTGCAGGATGCCTGCGAAGAGAAGTTCTTTGACTTGCTCATTCATCGCCTCGTTATTTGCGGATCCAAGGTGGCGTTAGCCTTGGATCACCGGCTTGATACCTGGCAGGGTATTCAAGAAATGTTGCGTGACAACGCGTGGCATACCTGTCATGTCTGCGGGTATCCATGCGAAGATATCTTGATTCCTGAAGAGGAGTTTCTTCAGGTGCGCCCTTGTGCTGTTAGACAAGGCGTGACCCAATGTCACCGTCTGTTCTTGTCACACCCTCAAAATACCACCTAGGGAAAGTCCCTGTTAGGCGTGTGACGTACCAGGATCCAAGCCACCAATCAAGTTGAACTCATAATAATTATTCCAAATAAAACTTTCATTTATTATTAATAGAAGTGTTACAAAACATTATTTAACGTTCAGCGGAAGCATAATACATGTCACACCCCGACCACGTAGAACATCAAATCGTGGTGGAAACGTCGGGGAGTGTTGTAACAGAATTATTGTTTCACAACCATGGCATACAAAGTTATATTTTATTTATCAAACAAGAGTGTTACATTGTCTCAAAACAGGAAATAAAGAGTTCAGAACATAATTAAACTAGTTCTATCTTTATTTTAAGTCTCTAAGGCATAGGTCCGCCCTAGTGTCACGATCATCATCCTAAGCGACAGCTCCTGAAAACACATGTAAAAATAGGTACGTCAGCATAAAAATGCCTGTGAGATACATAGTTTTTTTTGTGAAAATAGGATTCATGACTTGGGTTTTTAGAAGAAAGGTTTAATAAAAATTAGTCATGAATCTTGTTAAGTGTTTTCTTTTATAAATCATATGAAAACTCGATAAGAAATCCGATTATATAAAAGAAAAGTGCATGGTTAATGAAATAACCCAGTAAAATGAGTTGTATAAAACAATGTCTTGAAAAATATGTTATTTGTGTAAAATGTAATATGTCTATACTGAAATGATTTAAATAACGCTACGATATGAAATATTATACAAACACTTATATATAGGAAGTACCAGCGGCGTATCCACCATGTTTGTATCATATTACACACGCCTCGTTACTCAAATCATTTACCCAAACCAACCACCAATGTAAATTGTTCATGTATAAATCAATTGTCAAGTGTTATTGTGTAAACCATATCAAAATGTCCATGTCTAATGTAAATCACCAAATGTGTATGTCAATGTCAAAATGTTTATGTTTTTAATGTAAATCATATAATGTGTATCCAAAAATATCATGTATGGCATGTGAAATATATCAACTAAACCGTAAGTAAAATGCACAAAAACAGGGTATTGAATTAAACATAGTTTAAGTCAAAGTTATGTTTTGTGGAATAAATGCATGCTATACTAATACAAACATCTATGCGGTATCGTGAAAATGCATACATCCAAGCCTTGTGACTGTGATGATAGACCTTTAAACAAATTAAAGGTCTATCTGTGTTATGTTTATCGAATTCGGTCATTCCTTCCACCCAAACAAACCTAGGGTTCAGGAATGGGAGTTGTCAAGTCCTATGGTACCAATACCTACTAACGAACGGCGTGATCAATGTTAATGAATGTATATTGTACCATTTGAACAAACCAAATGTCATACCAAAAATGTAAGCATGTGAAAACAATGCACTACGACCCGTTTAGGTAGCTTATGCTACTTTAACGCGTCGTTCGCGTAAAACGTGTTCGGACTGCCTAACTAGTCCTATGACAAGTAAAATATGCCTTAACATGTCTAATATTGTTACCAAATCAGTTTAGATGTTAAAAGTTATGTTACATATGCTTAAAATGAATTTTGGCGTCAAAAGGGCATTTTGGTAATTTACCTAAGGCATATATACTACCTATCATACAACTACTCAAACGATGTGACCATAAGGTATAACCTCGGAAGGTTATTCCCTATATACTATGGTCACCTAATGTGTTTGGTCGGATCCTAATGATCGACCAAACGGGTCGGGTTCGAAAGTATAAGCGATTGTTTACATGCTTAACTAAGTTTAGAAAACAGGTTTTGGTATCAAAACAAACAGTTTTGATACCTAAGAGTAGTTTGGTTACAAAATACGCAAGAATACGCATTCTGGCCGAAACTATGACTCGTCACTGAGCCTTGATAATGTGGTAATCAGTAGGTATAGTCACTAGGAAATATAACCATCGTGATTACGCTCACGTTATGAAGTTCAAACGAACTTCGCATTGACCGTAAACTGGTCAACGCAGAGAGTCAAACAAAGTTTGACTTTTAACGCTAAAAGAATAAAAGAACGAATGAAAACTTACAAAGGGTCCCCGAAAGGTTTGATTTCCAAATATTTCTCAGGTATGAAGCGTTTTTACACCTCAACTTAGAGAAGTTTTCAGAAATTAAGTGGGTTTTGAGTTGTGATGGGTTGGGTATTTATAGGATTTGGACCACCGTTAGGATCGTTTCTTGAAAACCGTGATCGAATCTCATCCGTACACTTGTTGGAATGCTATGGAACCCAAATTGGCCCCCCACCATCAGAGATCAACATGTGGAATTGAGATTGGGAGTGGGTAACAGCTGTAAACAGCTGGCTGGAAGTTTTTGAGGTTCTGGATATCCCTTACGGACCGTAAGGGTGATGGCTTACGGTCCGTAAGCCATTAACTTTGGCAGAATTACAGTTTCAGTCCCTGCACCTTGTTTCGTTGCGTAACGGCACTTCTAACACCCGTCAATCCCAATTTGAAGCTCCACAATGATGTTAAGACATAGGGAACATGAAATATACTTGAAAACATCTCAGATGTCAGTTCGTTTGGCCGTACGGTTGCGATGTTCGCTTAATTACGACGGAATGCGCATAAGCGCGAAAAACGATCCAAATTGCGTGACGAATGGATTTTTCTTATGCCAAACACTAAAATAGAATATTTTAGTGCTTAAATAAATTTTTGGATCTCCGGATGTATTCGGAACGTAAGTTATGCGCGAAAGTGCAAACTTGTGCACTTTTTGACGCCTTTAGTCCCTGAATGACCCAAAAGTTTATTTTAGCACACCGAACCCCTCAAAGCCTATTTCTAAGCTATGTAAAGGATATTTATGGTATGTTTAACTTATGGTCATGTTCCGGAATGTCTGTTACAGTTCAAATTGGCATACTTTCGCAGTTTGTCAAATTTAGTCCATGTAGGCGAATTAACTTATTTTTGCCATACCAAAGCCTTCAAAACTTATTTCTAAGTTATGTAAAGGTTATTTAAGGTATGTTAAGTATATGTTGAAGTTCCGGAGTATTTGTCGCATTAAACTGATTGCGTTTACGCACCAGTTTGCGTGTAACTCTCCAGAAAGTGATATAGAGTTTGAAATTGAACAAAAGTCAAAACATGAAAAATGTAAAATATAACCAAACAAACATTGGGATCAAATAACTTTGTTTTATTGATAATTGAACTGTTCACAATGATTACAAGCACAGATGTTACAATACATTAATTAAGAAATTCATAAACCAAGTGTATGAAAGCCATTAAGTTCGTCTCCCGTTTCCATGTATCACGACCCATGACCACTCCCGCATCCCAGACAGCAAGTTCCAACAATATGCACCTAAAGGCCTGCAAGGCATGTAACAACGAATCAACAACAAAGTTGAGCGAGTTCACAGTTGGTTGTTTAGTTTTAACGTTTGTTTCAAAAACCATACGTTGTTTCATAAACCACGAGTTAACCAGTATCTTTTGTTTCCCAAACCATATCCATATTCAGTGGGGGCTTCCCCATGTGAACCACTAGACCGTTACCATATCGACTACTGACGAAAGTAAGTTGTGCCCTAAGTCAATGTCTATCATCATTGACTGTTTTCCATTATCCATTAGTACACGCCCGTCCGACCGGCACGGTGTGAGTTTTGTCAAACCTAATAGCGCTATTAACTAATGACCCGCTCGCCATCGGCCTTGGCGATTAAGTCGATATAAAATGAGGGACTTAATGATAGAGTTTTGTCTAGTAAGTTTAAGGTTGTTGTCCTACCCAAGGAGGACGAACGTACGTATTCTACCCAAGGAGAATACGCAGGATTAATATTGGCATCCTACCCAAGGAGGATGGCGGTACATATCCTACCGAAGGAGGATATGTAGGTTCCGTTTTAGTTCTTTAACCCCATTGCCAACCACCGGGAATCCCATGCCTTAGAAAGTGTGTGAACTCACCTCGGTTTGCTCGGTTTGTTAAGTTACTTGTTTACAGTCAATCGATCAAGCCTATGGTATTCATACATACGAGATCAGTTTGCATTCACAAGGTTCACGTATAATATACAATCACAGTGTGCATTCGAACATCTTAACAGTCATTCAAGTTCTTATGACTCCATAATTCTCATGCATGTTTCACAATAGTAATCAATAGTTAAGTGTGTTGTTCATCATAAGCAAGTATTTGATTCACATATACCTAATCACATAATTGGCACCTTGCATATGATATCATGATACACTCTAGCTGTTCGATATATATGTATTGGTTCATGGAACGCCTTCACCTTCCCTAGTATCCTCAGTCATCACTAACATCATTAACAGGGGGTAAAAATGTCTTTTAATATCATGCACAATATACATCACAGTCCAAAGAAACATCAAACCCTAATTTCTTATGTAACAGTAATATCTTTACCATTTATACGGATCCTTTATACATTACATCAACCAATCAAGCAAATATAGTATCACACTGGTCTTACCGTTACCTTACCTGTATACTATTCAGAAATAACCACCCATCTCAATATACAAACCATTACTGATCCTAGACTAACATCCCAAACGATTTTCCTTTATCACTTCTGTTTATCATCATAGATAAATGGTGTATGTCCATATTTAATTCAATGTACAAACAATTCCTATGATCATGCTTTTAGTCTAAACATAACTACACTTATTCATAATCCATACATAATCAATACAACCAATATATGAGAGGAACATACTAAACAGAGGATTACAGGTAGAGGAGAAAGTTACGAGAAGGAAAGGGGGTGCCTGCTGTCGTGAATGGGGAAACGACGGAAGTTGAGTCCGTCGATCACTTTCAACGGCCGGCAAAAACAAAAGTCAACAACATCAATCATCACAATCAACATCAATATATACATACATGCGCAGATTATCACGTGATTGAAGGAGTGGCGGCTGGTTGGTAAACAAAATTCAACTCACACATAATTCTCTTATCATTATGGCAGACAACTTTTGGGGATATTGGACTTGGTGAGAGGACATCATCATCACGCATAGGGAGGAGGTATTGGCAGCCATTCACGTGAATTTTTAGTTCAGCATTATTGACATGCATATACATTATATTTACAAACACTTGCTGCCATATCTATTATCAAACAAATCGAAGTCAAGCATCACACACAATACCTCACATAACCCTATTTATCATTAAACAATTAACATGATTACAAGTCAATTATCATACTCTTATTCTCATTTAATCCGCACTACAGGAACTTAACTTTAATGGAAATTAGTTCACATATTCCCATTCAGATTAAATTAAATAAGTCTTTCATATTCAACACCAAACAATCATGCAACCTTCCCGAGAACATTGTATCATGCAAAGCCATCGAACCCTAATATCATGCAGTACCAATTTTATATATTATTATTCCATTATCAATCAGATTTCGACCCATATATGCACAACCCTAGATTATTCTCACATCGCATTCATACCAAAACAAATGAACACATTAACTCATCATCGAGCATAACAAGGGACACAATTAAAAGTGGCATAAGACAACTAATAGAGAGGTTGTGAAGCGAGAAAGGATGCTCGGAACGGAGGAAGGGTTCTTGATGAAGGGGGCTTCCGCTGAGTTAGAGGAGGGGTAGAAGAGAGGTAGCTCGGGTTTGTTGTATGTGAATGCAAAGTTATGAAATTCACACGCAATTCATTGTGTGCGTGCGTGTAATACAACTCCAGCAAGGGCCGGCCCACTTCTAGGCTTCATTTGGGCCTTTACAAGGCCCATGCATAAGTGTGGTATAATTAAACGTATATGTGTGCTCGGGTTGGGCTCAAGTGAACTTGTGGCCCACAAGTGTCGAGAAATTCCGCGGCCCAATTTGGTTAGTTTCCTAAATTTACTAACTACACAATTAAAAGTATCATGGTTTCTTGTAAACATACACACATAAATATTTAATAGTGCACGAGATAGGAAATAAACACAGAGGCACACGCTAAAGGTTTGTTGAATTTCAGGTAGTGCTAACCTTAGTTATTCGGGTTGTCACATCATCCCCAACTTGAAAGAAATTTGGTCCCGAAATTTAGCACATAGTTACTGAGGAAGCTAGTTAGGTTGCATGGTTTCCTGGTTTTCCTGGGGTGTCACATCATCCCCCCGTTGGTTTGGAATTTCGTCCCGAAATTCCGTAGTAGCTTCAGCCTTAGTAGTGGTTTCATTGTTCTCGAACAATGGAGATATGTGTGTTTCATTTGGTCTACTCATTCCCAGGTAAACCCTGGGCCACGACGGGGGTTCCAACGAACTCGAACAATAGGTATCCTGATGCATTTGAGAATCTTGACCTCCCGGTCCAAGATTTTCACTAGTTCTTTGACAAATCGCCACTGATCGTCGATGGTGAGCTCCTTGAAAGGAACTATGAGGGTTTCATCTGACAGGCACTTCTTCAGATTCGACACATGGAAGATGTTGTGAACTCCACTGAGTTCTTTGGGTAGATTCAATCTGTATGCCACCTTGCCAGTTCTCTTAGTGATTTTCGAAAGGTCCATCATGTCGCGGGTTGAGTTTGCCTCGTTTACCAAAACGAACTACACCTTTCCAAGGTGAGACTTTGAGTAGTACTCGATCCCCAACCTGGAACTTGAGTGATTTCCTGCGCTTATCAGCGTAGCTTTTCTGACGGTCACAAGTTGTCGCCATTCATTGACGTATTTGAGTAATCTTCTCTATTGTTTCTACCACGAGTTATGGGCCAGTGATTTGGCTGTCGCCAACCTCTACCCAACAAAGAGGTAATCGGCACTTCCATCCGTACAATGCCTCGAACATAGCAGCTTGGATGCTAGTGAGGTAACTGTTGTTATGCGAAAACTCCACTAAAGGGAAGATGTCTTTCCCAATCGTTGTCAAAGTCGATTACACATGCCCGAAACATGTCTTCAAGAGTTTGGATGGTGCGTTCAGTCAGCCCATCCATCTGTGGATGATATGTTGTGCTCATGTCTAGACTTGAGCCAAAGGATTTGTGCTTCGCTTGCCACAGAGCAGATGCAAATCGTAAGTCGCGATAAGAGATAATGGAGGTTAGCACCCCGTGCCTAGCAACCACTTCTTTCAGGTAGATGACCGCAAGTGTAGAAAACTTATCCGTTTCCTTGATGGCTAGAAAGTGTGCTGGTTACGTGAGACAATCAACGATCATCCAGGTGATATTGTTTCTGTTTCGAGTTGTAAGTAGACTAGCGACCAAATCCATGGAAGTCTGTTTTCGCTTTCCATATAGGTGTTTCCGGTTGCTAACACTTCACCTTGACTTTTCCACAAGTCAAGCATCATTCCCATACCAAGCTAGGTGGGCCTTCATGCCCGATTACCAATACAAGGTTTATAGATCCTAGTATCTCTCATCAAAACCCAGATGTCTAGAATATCGAGGCTGATGTGCTTTGCCCAACACGAGTTCCCTACAGTAGTCGTATAGTGAGACCCACATTTGTTCCATGAGGTAGCGAACATCGTCCGACCTGTCAAAGGTTGCTTCTCCATGCCCTTCATGGGTTCAACTTGAAAATCCTCTTCCTTCAGTTCTCCAGTTTGAACAGAGCGAGTCCGATCAGGTAAGTTTGAGTCGATAGTGAGCTGCAAAGCTCGTGCACGTTCAAGTTTCATAGTTGTAATTATTCTAAAGTTCCTTCCAGCGATGCCATTAAGTGATTTAGCTCAGGCCTTTGTGATCGGTCTAAATAACGCATCTGGTACCGTCCAAGTAATGCCTCCATCTAAAATCCCAAGGCCACGATTTTCACCGTCAGTCGTGTGTCGTGCAGTTCCTCCTTGTAACTCAATCAAGTAATTCATCACTCTCTCGTGTTGCGTCTGCGTGTAAGCGAGACTCTGATTCGGGCCATCGTGGTATACCACTAAATCACTCGCACTCTACTGTGCTAAAGAGATTTAAGCTGTGTGACTTTCGAAAATCCTGTGGGTAAACTGCGATAGTATTTAGTGAAGCCAAGGAATTGCTGCATCTCCAAAGGAATCTTTGGTGCCGAGCAATATCTAATGAAATGGGTCTTTAGCGAGATCCACGTGTATTCCCACTTCGTTGATCATATGACCAAAAAGGTATCTCTCGAATCCAGAAGTTACCTTTAACAAGACTTCGCGCGGAGTGGCTCCTCCCTCAGGAGCTCTAAAATAAGATACAAATGCCGCCCATAATGTTCCTTCCTCTTGGAAATCATCCAGAACGTCATCCATAAATACGGTAGCTTCATGTGGTCCATAAAGCTGCTGGTGTGTTGATTAACTCAATGGTCATGGTGTACAAAGTCGCAATGGGCGTATTGCGTTCGATATGCCGTTTCAGGAACATTCTCCTCTTGGTCTTGGGTCAATACATGGTCGAGGCAAACAGTTCTTGATTGTCACCTTGCTGAGTTCTGGATAATCAGTACACATACGAAAAGGCTTTATCTTCCCGAATATAGCTGGGGGTCCCCAAACCCAAAGTGAACAAAAACAATGTCCAATAAAACTCCTGTCCAACAGTTCCTGTAGATAGTCCTTGCCACCCTCCTGGTGCAAGATGGTATGTAGCACGAGTAATCAGGGCTGCCCCTGTCGTGAGATCAAACTGAGATTCTGCCTAACAGTGGTGGAAGTAAATCTGAAATTTCCTCGGGTAGCACACTGAGAGGAATTACGAACAATTGGTGGATCCTCGATCCTCTTTTCCTTAGCCTCAACATCAGTAACGGTTGCTAACATAGTGGGGTGATCCCTCCGTAGACACTTCTGGGCCTTCATAGCTGATATGGCGCTAACCTTTGCACCACTCTGTTGCTTTAGAACAAATAACGATTCTCCAAACAAAATTTTCTCCTCACAAGGTATGTCTGCGTGATTTCTTAATAACCAATCCACCCTAACTACTGCATTGTAACCATCAGGGGTAGTAGAAGGAAGGTCAATGTCGAACACCTGTCCCCCAAGGTCGAGTTTGCATCCCAGCGAACATATAAGGCTTCAATTGACTTGCATCAGCCGCCTCCACAACAGGTTCGGTTTCAAGAAGCATCAGGGTTAAACAGAACAGAGACGAAGCAAATAGCTACCCATCCAAGCTATCGTGTTGCTAATACGCCTAGTATAGCCTATGCTAATACTAAATGTTCTTCCATGAGCTTCATTTCCAGTGTTGTTTTCGTCACGAGAATTTCCAGTACTGCCATCGTTCCCTTGGTTGTCGTCACCTTGACTTAACACAGTCAATCCTTGTCGAGGTCACCTACGTTTCCATACTGTAATCTACGATCACGAGTACCTTGATGTTGCCGTGACTGTTGCCTCTAATATTGTTGCATGTAACGGTGTCCTGCGTCCTTTCACCAACAAGGTCCATATTTTCACATTCTGTGCCACGTCCTAAGGCACTACTCATGGTGTTGGCGGTTACACAGTCCGCTCTACAGTCAATCATCATCGATTTTGTCCCAATTGGTTCTTAAGAGTCGACTCCCATGAGTCGCTGGCTGGGGTTAAGGATTCGATTGGAGTCAAATCGTTGTTGTTCGTTACAGGTAACTAGGGTCATTCAAATGCTGAAGTCGGTAAGGTACTACGTTTACCCTCTTGTCCATCGTTCTTGTAAGTTGACTGAGTAATACATGGTATGTTACGAGAATGTTGCAGAAGTGATCGCACTTCGGGATCTAAGGCGTCAATACGTTAAGCTCCAGCAAACGAAGAAAGGTGGAAAAGATATAGACTAATCATTGTCGTCGCAACCTCCAACTCGGGGATGTTCGTACAAGCACCAAACATTTTACACAGTTCTCTAGGCGTTTAGATGGGTGTTCAGGTAATACTCGATAGCATCGAGATTCGAAAGGATCCAGAAAGGAATGAAAATTTCATGTTCGAGTAGGGGACAATCACTGCTATGACCCCTATAGGTTTGTTATGTTTCACATCGATCAAATAACGGAACATAACCCCTTTTCCACTTGTTAAGCCTCATTGGGACTCGCATGCACCCCCCATTATTATCATGTGTGCACCCACAATAATATTGTGATTTGCATGCTCATCTCAGCTCCTCTTAACTCATGTCAAGTGGTTCCTCAAACTCGAGTAGCAAACAAGGAGCATCACGAAACATAAGTCATGAATGTTTAGGGAAATACCACCCTATCAGTTACATAACACATGCAAGTAATACATGAATTCATACTGTTGTGCTAAACGTGCAATCACATGCAATATCATATGTAGGTGTTCACTATGTATGCAGTACAATGAGTATATAAGAGACGAACCTTGCAATCTGGTGCTGGGTGTCATGGTCGTATTCACGTTTTCAGAACTGTTCAGTTATAGTCTGGTTTTACAAAAACGTTTTTCCCTTTTTTTTAAACCAAGTTCACTATAACCAATGGCTCTGATACCAATCAGTCACACCCTCAAAATACCACCTAGGGAAAGTCCCTGTTAGGTGTGTGACGTACCAGGATCCAAGCCACCAATCAAGTTGAACTCATAACAATTATTCCAAATAAAACTTTCATTTATTATTGATAGAAATGTTACAAAACATTATTTAACGTTCAGCGGAAGCATAATACATTAATTAAGAAATTCATAAACCAAGTGTGTGAAAGCCATTAAGTTCGTCTCCCATTTCCATGTATCACGACCCATGACCACTCCAGCATCCCAGACAGCAAGTTCCAACAATATGCACCTAAAGGCCTGCAAGGCATGTAACAACGAATCAACAACAAAGTTGAGCGAGTTCACAGTTGGTTGTTTAGTTTTAACGTTTGTTTCAAAAACTATAAGTTGTTTCGTAAACCACGAGTTAACCAGTATCTTTTGTTTCCCAAACCATATCCATATTCAGTGGGGGCTTCCCCATGTGAACCACTACACCGTTAGCATATCGACTACTGACGAAAGTAAGTTGTGCCCAAAGTCAATTTCTATCATCATTGACTGTTTTCCATGATCCATTAGTACACGCCCATCCGACCGGCACGGTGTGAGGTTTATCAAACCTAATAGCGCTATTAACTAATGACTCGCTCGCCATCGGCCTTGGCGATTAAGTCGATATAAAATGAGGGACTTAATGGTAGAGTTTTGTCTAGTAAGTTTAAGGTTGCTGTCCTACCCAAGGAGGATGAACGTACGTATTCTACCCAAGGAGAATACGCAGGATTAATATTGGCATCCTACCTAAGGAGGATGGCGGTACATATCCTACCCAAGGAGGATATGTAGGTTCCGTTTTAGTTCTTTAACCCCATTCCCAACCACCGGGAATCCCATGCCTTAGAAAGTGTGTGAACTCTCCTCGGTTTGCTCGGTTTGTTAAGTTACTTGTTTACAGTCAATCGATCAAGCCTATGGTATTCATACATATGAGATCAGTTTGCATTCACAAGGTTCACGTATAATATACAATCACTGTGTGCATTCGAACATGTTAACAATTATTCAAGTTCTTATAACTCCACAATTCTCATGCATGTTTCACAATAGTAATCAATAGTTAAGTGTGCTGTTCATCATAAGCAAGTATTCGATTCACATATACCTAATCACATAATTGGCACCTTGCATATGATATCATGATACACTCTAGCTATTCGATATATATGTATTGGTTCATGGAACGGCTTCACCTTCCCTAGTATCCTCAGTCATCACTAACATCATTAACAGGGGGTAATATTGTCTTTTATTATCATGCACAATATACATCACAGTCCAAAGAAACATCAAACCCTAATTTCTTATGTAACAATAATATCTTTACCATTTATACGGATCCTTTATACATTACACCAACCAATCAAGCAAATATAGTATCACACTTGTTTTACCGTTACCTTACCTGTATACTATTCAGAAATAACCACCCATCTCGATATACAAACCATTACAGATCCTAGACTAACATCCTAAACGATTTTCCTTTATCACTTCTGTTTATCATCATAGATAAATGGTGTATGTCCATATTTAATTCAATGTACAAACAATTCCTATGATCATGCTTTTAGTCTAAACACAACAACACTTATTCACAATCCATACATAATCAATACAACCAATATATGAGAGGAACATACTAAACAGAGGATTACAGGTAGAGGAGAAAGTTACGAGAAGGAAAGGGGGGTGCCGGCCGTCGTGAATGGGGAAACGACTGAAGTTGAGTCCGTCGATCACTTTCAATGGCCGGCAAAAACAAAAGTCAACAACATCAATCATCACCATCACCATCAACATCAATATATACATACATGCACAGATTATCACCTGATTGAAGGAGTGGCGGCTGGTTGGGAAACAAAATTAAACTCACACATAATTCTCATATCATTATGGCAGACAACTTTTGGGGATATTGGACTTGGTGAGAGGACATCATCATCACGCACAGGGAGGAGGTATTGGCAGCCATTCACGTGAATTTTTAGTTTAGCATTATTGACATGCATATACATTATATTTACAAACACTTGCTGCCATATCTGTTATCAAACAAATCGAAGTCAATCATCACACACAATACCTCACATAACCCTATTTATCATTAAACAATTAACATGATTACAAGTCAATTATCAAACTCTTATTCTCATTTAATCCGCACTACAGGAACTTAACTTTAATGGAAATTAGTTCACATATTCCCATTCAGATTAAATCAAATAAGTCTTGTATATTCAACACCAAACAATCATGCAACCTACCCGAGAACGTTGTATCATGCAAAGCCATCGAACCCTAATATCATGCAGTACCAATTTTATATATTATCATTCCATTATCAATCAGATTTCGACCCATATATGCACAACCCTAGATTATTCTCACATCGCATTCATACCAAAACAAATGAACACATTAACTCATCATCGAGCATAACAAGGGACACAATTAAAAGTGGCATAAGACAACTAATAGAGAGGTTGTGAAGCGAGGAAGGATGCTCGGAACGGAGGAAGGGTTCTTGATGAAGGGGGCTGCCGCTGAGTTAGAGGAGGGGTAGAAGAGAGGTAGCTCGGGTTTGTTGTATGTGAATGCAAAGTTATGAAATTCACACGCAATTCATTGTGTGCGTGCGTGTAAATACAACTCCAGCAAGGGTCGGCCCACTTCTAGGCTTCATTTGGGCCTTTACAAGGCCCATGCATAAGTGTGGTATAATTAAACGTATATGTGTGCTCGGGTTGGGCTCAAGTGAACTTGCGGCCCACAAGTGTCGAGAAATTCCGCGGCCCAATTTGGTTAGTTTCCTAAATTTACTAACTACACAATTAAAAGTATCACGGTTTCTTATAAACATACACACATAAATATTTAATAGTGCACGAGATAGGAAATAAACCCAGAGGCACACCCTAAAGGTTTGTGGAATTTCAAGTAGTGCTAACCTTAGTTATTCGGGTTGTCACAGTTCTGGGTGTCTTGCGCTAAGAACTTATTTCTCTGGTTGGGTGTTGGGGGTGAGCCTTGCTGTCTTGGTCGGGTGTAGTTCGTCCGTAGAAATGACTTCTCTACGGGAATAAATTATGGAGACACCTGTCTCGGTTGGGAAACCGATGGCAGAATGCGGGACAAATGTAATCATGTTAAAGTCTCCTTGGGACTCACGTCATATCGGGAGGTGTGGGGTAAAATCATGAAGTTTACCTCCTCGATCCTTGTGTGCTTACCGTTGGTAAGGCTCACGGGGAATGTAATTTGGTCTACAGGAATACTGTTTCCCCCACGAATCCGGCCAAAGGGTAGTCTACCGGCTGTAATCGATCTTTGTCTTCCTGATCGAATTGGTTGAAGCACTGCTCATAAATAATGTCAGCAGTACTGCCCGAGTCGTTAAACAACCGCTCCGTGCAGTAATGAGCTATGTAGCCGGTGATAACGACGGCGCGCCTGTTGCGCGGTCCGCCTCGGACTTTGGGGAAAACGACTTGTTCGGCTTTCCGCGGCCTTCCACGGACTCCATGGATCATATGGGTTGAGGCCACATGCATGGTTTTTTTGCCTGTGGAAGTGCCCTCGTCGTTGGGGGTGATGCGCTTGGTTTGCTTCTGCGCGGCTGTCAACAGATGTTGCAGCTTCCCCTCTTTTAGGGCTCGTTCAATCTCCAACCGAAGATTGATGCAGTTGTTGGTTGAGTGGCCCGAGTCCTTATGATACTCACAATAAAGGGTGAGATCTTGGTTCTTTTTGGACTTCATCGGTTGGGCCGGTCTCAAGAATTGTGCGTCCGTCTGGAGGACTTCTCTTGGCGACTTGTTGATCTCGGTCCAATTGTTGTCCCGGGATTCCTTCTTCGATGCTCGTTGTTCGCGTTGGGCATTGATCATTGCCCTTGCGTCGGGCTGGTAGCCGCGTGGGACATAAGGTTTGGAATCGTTGCCACGATTCCATGTGTCCCGGTTGCACTTGTTGTGGCGTTTGGCTTCTTGGCGGGAGGATTGACCTTCCACCTGGGGCTGTGCCTTGGTAGTGTGCGGTTTGAGAGACCACTGAGTTTGGCGTACGTCTTGACCGCGGCCATGACGTCGTCCCACTTTTCTACCAAGCCCTCCTTGCCTGAGATGGTCATCACAATTTCATCGTCTTTGACGGCTCGGATGAAATGGTTGCGGGCCATTTGTTCTGCGATTCCACCGATCTCGAGGCATTCTTTATTGTAGCGAATGACGAAAGATTCTAGGCTTTCGTTTTCCCCGTGCCAGATGTTCATGACGCCCATTAAATCACGTTTGTGACGTCGTTGCTGGCTGAAGTGTGCAAGAAATTTTGCTTGCAGTTGTTCAAATGAAGCCAGCTCTCCAACTGGCAAAGAATCGAACCAGGCTCTCGCTAATCCAGGGAGGGCCTGGGGGGAAAATGGCACCATGTGGCCTCGTCCCATTTGCCCATGCACCCAACGCCGGTAAAAACATTCATGTGGTCTTCCGGGTCAGACGAGCCACTGTATTTCCCAATCGTAAGTGGGAGTTTGGTTGTAGTTACTTCGGCGTGGGCGATCTCCGGTATGAATTTGGAGTTTTCGGCGGCGGACCTTGGCCTGTAGGGTTGGGTTGGCATGCGCTTTGCAGCGCGGACGTAGGTAGTGCGGGGTTGACTTGGAGGAATGTAGTTGTATCCTCCTGGTCGGCTATTGACCGAGTGGGATTCCCCACAATACGTGTGGTCATCTAGGTCGGTGCGATCATACCCTTCGTTGCGGGGCTGTGGTCCCAGACGGCTGTGGTTGCCGGAGCCACGGTGGACTGTTGATTGCCACCGAGTTTTGCCATGTGGGCCTAGGCGGCTTTGTATTGGACCCCTACAGCGGGATCCATATGTAGAGTCGTCCTCATCAATCGTGCGGACGCTACAGTAGGAGGATCCGCGCTCCTCCACCCTCTCCCGGGAGGCCGGCTTTGCGGGTGCCCTACTATCGTATTGCAAGATACGATGTGCAGGTGTGTGTGGTGCGGGGGTGGGTCCTCCAGGTACTTGCGCTTCTGCGCAAGCTTTGTTGTAGGCTGCCGCAAGGGTAACCTGTTGTTGGCAAAACCAGGAATGAAGGTCCATTCCTGGAGGTATCACAGAACCGTACTGTGAAAAATCTGGCATGAACACTGGGGGAGAGTCCCCCTGGGCGGATGTGCCTATGTGGCCGATTTGTTGTGTTGGGGTGGTGTTCCCCGTAGGTACCAAGTTTGTGGGATTGAGGTTATCCCCGGTAGGATTGTTTTGACGATCAGACATGATCTTCAAAAAGAAAAGGATGCGGAAAAAAGTGCTAAGAGTAGCGGTGGGCGCCAATGATGAAACAGTGGTTAACCAAGAGAGGTTAATTCACTGGTCTCATCAAGTAGGGTTAATCCCTTCTTTCCAAGGATCGGTGGCTGGATCGTCCGCTGGTCTGTCTCCTACACAAGGAAAACACACCATGACTCGTAACAAGGAGAAAGAGGTGTGGGGTGCTCCTTGTTACCACTATCCAGCGTGAGAATCAGTAATTTGCTTGAGAAGCAAATTGTGTGATAGTAGTAGTTGTCCGGGAGTTGAGAAGAGATACCTCAAACCTAGTTTGGGATGCATATTTATAGCCGAGGAGTGAAGGAGGGTAATTGAGCGGCTAGACTGACAACGCGCCACCCTTTGCAGGTGTGTAAGGCTTGTCAGTAACGGAGGTGAAGCCACGTCTTACTGCGATGTCAGTCTGTTGCTTACGTAAAGGCCGACAGGCGACTGTCATTGGTGCCACTTGCTCTGTGGTGTCAGTCCCACTTGCCTCGTGGGCAGGATGCGGTGCCGCGCCACATCGCTGCCTGCAGTAACTGCTGTTGTTTCCGGGTTCGTTCTCACTCTGGCTAAGACTGCGGGATGCGGTGCCAGGCCGCATCGCCACTTGTGGTGACTATTGTTGTTGTTCAGATCCCTTGTCGTGACGAAAATGTCCACAGGATGCGGTGCCAGGCCGCATCGCCATGTGTACACCCATTTTTATACACAAGGTAAGGAGATGTTCATAGGATGCAGTGCCAGGCCGCATCGCTATGCATACCATCATTCTCTAATCACTTGACATATTAGATTCGACTGCTGCGTTCGCGCGTGCCCGCACGGACACAGATAAGTTCTTGCCGGTGGGGGTTCTTGATAAGGGTAATGGTCACTCGCATCCATGTTGGTGCGAGATCTGGGACTATATCCTTTCATATATATTTCTTAAAAATAATATATCTTCTAAAAATTTCAAGAAAATGTATATTTCATACTTGTCAAAAATATATATTTTTCCTTGTAAAAAATATGATATATTTTTTATAGTAATTGTAAAAATCATATCTTTACTTCCTTGGTGTCCAAAATATTATTTACAAAAATATACTTTGTGAATAAATTCTGGAATATTTTTGTAAGTCTTATTCCATAGTTCGGTTTCTCCAATATTTTTGTGTAAATGTGTATATTCATTCTCTGGAATTTTGGTAATATTTTGGATTGTAATTCTTGGTATTTTGATGTGTTATATTATTTCATGTCCTAAAATATTATAACTAATACACAAAATATACAAATAATCACACACATGGTGTCTTCTAAATATATATTTCCTAAATACATATTTAGTCACTTTTATTTATGAAAATCAACCTCCAATAATTATATTTTGTTTTTGTAACAAAAAGTATGGCAAGGTTTTTGTAGGAAACTCATGGTGTAAAATACACTTGTAAATATTTGTTTAAAAATATTTTTCTAAGTGTTTATATTTTTAGAAAATTTTGCCATAGTTTCCCTTAAAAATGGAGGTTTCCATGCTTTCAAGCATATCATTTTCTTTTGTAAAAATCATCACAATCAATCCACCAACAATAATAAACAACCTTTACTTACCAATTTTCCAAAAACAAGTAATAATCTACCACTTCATGAACTTGAATATTTGTAAAAATTTGTAGTAACTTACTAGTGTTCTTAGTAAGTCTTGTTACCCTTTAAAATGTGATTAGTTCTTTAAAAACTTCATTTTTAAAGAAGTTAGATGTTTATAACTTCTTGTCACATTTTCTAAAAATGTTTATGAAATTTTCTTGTTTCACAGGTGTTTCTACACTTGTTTAACCACTAAAAATAGAGTTTGTTTTTGTAAGAACCAAGATTTAATAAAACTTATATTTTTTACTTGGTTTCTTTGAAAGACCATTTATAAATCTTTAGATCTACAAGTGTTACTACTCACTTTGAACATTATTTTTCAAGAAAACCATTTAGTCATTCAAGTTCATGATTCATATGTGGATGATCCATCATCCTTCATCATTTCTACTTTCTCATCTTGCTAGATTATGTTTTTAATCATGATCTAGCAAGATCTTTGATGATCAACATCATTTCTACAAACAATCAATGATCAACAAGCATAACAACTCATATTCATCAAGATTACTTCATTAAACATGCTTATGTTCAAGTTTACTTCTTGTGATCTTTAGTGTTCTTCAAGTTCTTCTTTAACCACTTAAAATAGAAGTAATATAGCATGATCAAGACTCTTACCACTAGCATAAGGCTAGGGATGATCAAGAGAAGTTATGAGATGGATAAAAGCAAACACGAGAGGTCCTTCCACTTCCACAAACTCCTAGCTTCTTTGTATGGTCTCTAACACCTTTGTGAGTATGTAGAATGAATGAAGAATATTGAATGATGGTGGAGGTGGGTGTGGTGAGTTTCAACCGAGAACAAGGAGGAAGAGAGGAGAGTTGTGTGTGTTTAAGTGTGTGTGAGAAATGAGACTAGAACCTTATGTGCCTTCCTATAACCCATCTCATGTGTTTAACCCTTGTATCTTGTGTTTAGTAAAGTTTATGCATATCTAATATAATATTGAAATGAAATCAACAAGGTGGGACCCTTGTTGGGCCGTAAATAGGTGGGGGGTCTAGAGTAGGCTTGAACCAAGTTAGTTACTTTATGGTTAGATTGTAAGTATCTAGTTAGTTATATTTGTTACTTGATATTTTAGGTGGTGTTATGATGTTCGGGGACCATAACTAGCTTGGTAATGTTAAAACAGTGTTTCTAGGGTAAATTTAGTGTTTCGGGTAGTGTCCGGTTGTTCGGTTGGTTACTGGTTTGTTAAAGTGCTAAACTTTGCAGTTTAGTGTGCTTAATGTATCTTTTTGTAACACTTTTGATTCCCGACACTTAGGAAAGCATTCAGGACCATTTAACCATGTTTCTGCATAATAGTAGTGTGTTAACATGCTGAATTTTGCTGAATTCAGCACTTTGGGTGAGTTTTAGGCACTTTCCGGCACTTAAACTATCACTAGCAAGGCAGTTTTGTGATCCTTACTTTCCTGCACACCACACTAGTGTGGTACTTAGTTTCTGGCGCATTATGTGTCTCAATGCACTGTCTGTCTACGTGCTGAGTTCTGTCAGCATTTTCCTGATTTATCAGATAACTATGCTAACTGTACTTAATGCATCATCTGAGGCAATAAAGCTTTCATGCAATTATTGGTATGATATTCCACAATGTATGATGCACATGTATGTATATGGCAGTAATCAGAAAGCAGTTTATTGGAATTCAGCACAGTCATTAGGCACTAATCATGGTTAATTAATTGTGCGGATACCTAGATTTTTGACAGTTGTCACACCCCCAATGCAACCACTGTCACTATCACCATCAACCCAACATCCCTTGCCGACAATGCACCGGGTGTGGGTGCTATGGCCACTTAATCTATACCTATCGTGTTACCTAAAACTAGGCTCCACCTCCTGCTCAGAACATGATCTAAACATATCATCAGCCAAACTACCCCATGGTGCCTTACGTTAGTGCTTGCTACAACTGTGGGGATCCCACCCATTTTGGAAACTCATGCCCCCGATTGGTTAACATCATCAATGCTCAAGCTTAAGCCAACCCATTTAACTAGGCAAATCAGGCAAACCCGCCAACAAGGAGTAGAGTTTTTAACGTCAATGCAAATACAACATGGGCTAACATCGATAACGTGAACGGATAGCTCAACCGACCTCTCTCACCGTGGAAGTTTCGACATTACAATTTTAAATAATTATCATTTTCATCCCATGCATTGACATTTTATGTTATCTCCACCTCATATCATTGTTATTTCGTGTTTTTGCCTTCTCATGTTAATGTTATTTGACATTATTGATATTTCATATTCTTGTTTCTCAATTACCAAGTGAAATTGTGTGTTCACTATTTAATACATGTACAATGGTTGCTCAGTTTGTAAGTGGCTCACTTAATCATAGGCTCACTTACACCCGATTCGCATTCCCTCATAATTTATGGCATGTGGATATCGCTTTACTTTTCATAGGTTGACCCTTTCCTCATGATATGACATGAGATGCAGGTATCGTCTGACTTGTTCATAGATTGACCCTTTCCTCATGACTTTGGGACGAAGACACCGCCATCATTTAGTCTCACCTTTTGGGCTCAAGAATCAACTATTGATTGTTTGTGGTTTAGTTATGTTTACTTAGTACATAGATTTTAGGTCGAGTCGTCATAGAGAACAATCATTACTCGATAACGAGGTTGATGAAAATTTGATAAGGACATGGTGGATACGCCGCTGGTACTTCCTATATATAAGTATTATTGTCAAATGATCAAAAGCATCGCAAACTTGGTCACGGGAATTCGGTGTAAGTATTGTTTGCGTCATCGATCATAACTCGAATAGTGGTGTTGGTGAAAGTTTGTTAGAGAATGGTGGATACGCCGCTGGTACTTTTATGTGTAAAATGTTTAATATATATTTAATACACCAAATTAGATGGTCAAACTAGCTTACTTACACACAATCAGCAAGTGCACCGGTCGTTATGTGGTCAAGTTGGTAAGACCGAGTATCAATCTGTGAACACAATGGTGCGACTCTAGATACTAAACTTTTGTCGAGTCATAGTCTAATAATGTTTAATGGGTGTTTGGATTTATATTAACCACTAAAATTAAATAATAGAGCAAATACGAAAGCAGGACAAAAAGATAACAAGTTTAGATGAATTCAGATGATGGAAAGGTAGCTACCTAGGCAAGATATATGTCAACTCACTCACGGTTCTCGGAATGGAATAACTAAGTTTTGGCTACGGGGATCTTAAGGTTCACTAAACAAGACCTAAACTGGCTGGCAGATCATTCTCCAAATAGGTCACAATCTAGGGTCAAGAAAAGTGTATAAACTCACTGATTAATGTCAGATCACCTCTCGGTCTCTCTAACTAGTTTATGGTACTCTAATTCTAGATTGCCTCTCGGTCTCACTAGAAACGGTACATACAAGTAGTGTAAGGGATGTACGGGGTGGTGACTCTAATCAGGTTCTAACACTTTTAACCATAACATAAAGACAAAACATAAGTTAACCAAACCGGGAACCGTAAAGTAAATTTAACAATTATCGATAGCCTAGGTGTCAACAAGAATTTTAGCCAAGCATGTTCAAGAATGAAACACAAATAAATTCAAAGAAAATGAATTCAGAAAACACTATCATGATATTCAAGTTCAAAACACAACTAAAAATATAAAACAACGTCTAACTGAAAAACGATGAATTTTAATATACTAGACTTTAATCTCCAAGCTTCCTTATTTTCAAACACCCTTCAGTTGTCCCTTATGGTTGCCTCTGTATGCGTCTCCAATCATTCCGTAGGGTCTTGTGTATGGAATATATATATAGGGGATTGATCATGAGAAAACTAGTTTAAATGAGAATATTGTCACACCCTGGCTTTGCGGAAGCGTGGTTATTTTGTTGTGACTTCTTAATACCATAGCTTAACCATAACAAGCTATATGAAATAAAAACAATGCAAGATCATCCATTAAAATAAGTTTGAAGAGTAAAGAACCACAACATTGTCTTAACGGATATCACATCCTAACAAACATAAACAGTGTTCAAAAGACACAACACCAACAAGAAATAAACACAGCTTAAGAACTGTGACTCGTCTAGGAAAAAGTCACATCCCTTAAACTTGGATGACCTCGAAACTAATGCAGCGGGAAAACGTGTCATGCCGCGCCAGATCCTTTAATTCCCTGAAATACATGTAAGTTGAAAAATCAACAATAATGTTGAGCGAGTTCATGTGTAAGTGAGTAAATAAACCTTTGTATGTATAAAAACCCTGGTATGTAGCAAATAAGGAAAAAGAGATCACCAATGGTTTGCAAGGCCATTGATATGTGTGAAATGCAAGTAGGAAGACTCAAACCTAGCGGATTTATGCGTTGGGCACAAAGTCACCCCGAGGTCTGTTCTGTTTGGGCCTGGGGCTGGGCTCGCTACACCCAGATAGATCTACCGCTCCTGTCCCTCGGTCCTACCTTGAGGATTAATGGCCTCAAGTTTCCACCTACCCACTCACATGATCTTAAGTAGTAAACCTCCTTACGCTAAACATACCATGTATAAAGTATTTGTAATCAAAGTAACATGTATTTCACCCCCGCAGTTTAGAAAACTGAAAACAGTTAAGAGAAAAGGGGGACATGAACTCACAGTGGTGCGTCTCTACCAAGTATATCTCCTGATCAAGCAGCTGTGTGACGACCTACACGTACTAAATCTATTAGACGGACGGCCGTGCCTTAGCTTAAGGTTTAAGTTTTTGGGAAATAGTTAGACAACTATTTCGTGTATATATTTTTGTAAATACTTGGTAATTATTCTCCTTCCCAAGGATGGGGGATTTAATACATGTGTGTTCGTAAAATTCGAAATACATTATTAAGTCTCACTTAATATATTTTATTTCTAACTCCAAAATATAAAAATTTTTCCCAAAAATATTATATTTTATTTCATACAATTTTCCGAAATAATATTCTTGACAAATACGCGTTCATTGGTATTTTCTGAATTGCGTAAGTTACGGATAAAGATCGGGTGGTAATAATTATACCGTTGTAACTTATTATTTATTATGAAGGTGTTTGTATTATTTTGGAATTGTTATCATTCGGTAATATTATTTTTACCCTAAAAATAATATTTGTATAGTTCACAAAATAATCATAGAAATTCACAAGTGATGTTATGAAAACATATATTCTAAATATATATATTTCAGGTTTTATTTTGTGAAAATCCCACCTCCGATATTTTGTAAATAAAGTCGTGGCGAAATCTTTAATTAGAAAATAAGTCTAAAATGTATTTCTAACACTTGTAGTGAAAATATTTCTAAGTGTTAGGTTTTTGGAAAAATTTCGCCAGAGTTTCCCATGTAACTGGAGGTGGCCACGCTTTCAAGCGTATCATTTTCTTTTAACATTCAAATCAACAATTTTCTCATTCAACCAAAACAATATCCAAAGCATCAACTAGTCAAAATATATATAAATCGCAAAAATTTCATGAACTTGTGGTTTACCCAAAAATATGTAGTAAATCCCATTACTTTTAGTGGATCTTTTGTATAAATCAATCCGGTTTCGTAAAAGTCTCGTTTTTAACGAAATTCCATCTTTACAACTTCTTGTAAAATTTGACAAAACTAGTTCTTTGTCGAAATTTAGTGTTACACAAGTGTCTACACACTTGTGTGTTTAAAAATCATTCTTGTTCGTGTAAGATCCGGTTTTAGAAAATATGATTTCTTTGACACTTGGTCCTTAGAAAATACCGTTTGTAGATCCGTAGATCTACTAGTTTAAAACACTATTTCGTAAGGAAAATCGATTTTACACAAGTTCATGTTTAGTGTGTGGTAGAGTTTCATCATTTAACCCTTTTTATACTTAAACAACTCTATGTCATGATCCATGGTCATGACCAATCCGGGTTAGACGATGATCCGAGCTACCACATCATAGATCGGCACTAAATAGTTACACAAAACAAGTCTTGCTAGATTTACACAACATCATAGCTTTTAACCATCATTTTTAACATTTTAGTAGACTTTTAACACTTCATCTTGCAAGTTCACGAGTTTTAACCGTCATATCTTATTTTAACCACTTTAAAATAGATCGAGAGTGTGTTTCAAGCAACTTACCACTAGCTCGAGGCTAGGGAAGAATCTAGTCGAAGAATGAGTGGATAAAAGCAATGAGAAGAGGTCCTTCACGTTCCGAATGCACCGAGCTCCCTTGTATGAGATCCTTAACACTTGTATGCACTTGGAATAGCAAGATCAAGATCGAAAGGTGGTGGTGGGGGTGCTTGTGTCTTCGGCCGAGAGTGAAAGAGAGGGAGAGAGAGTGTTTTGTGTTGGTTAAGTGTGAAATGAATATGATGTGCTAATGCTTATACTTATAGACAAAGTCATGCACAATTAACCAATGGTCCTCATGTCTTATTGATATTAGACAAAGATGATTTAAATAATCATCAAAGTACAAAGGGTGTCCCCCTTGGGGATGAGTTCGGTTAGGGGGGGGGGTCCTTGGTTGGTTTCCAACTAAGTAATTAAGTTATAGTTAGATGATTAGGAGGTGTAACCATTTACTAGTATGTTATGCATTGCAGCGGGTGTTAGGGTATTCGGGGACCCTAACTGGCTCAGAAAAAGAAAAACAGTGTTAATGGCAATATTTTTATGTTCCGGGTAAAGTCCGGTTGTTCGGTTGGATAGAGATCCGTTAAAGTGCTTAACAAAGCTTTAAAGTGTCGTTATTATTATTTTTAGTGACACAACTTATTCCCGACACTTTGGAAAGTGTCTAGTAATGTTTTTCTCATGTTTTGGCACTTTATTAGTTAGCTAGATGCTGAATTTTAATTAAAGTGCTGAGTTTTGTACTTAAAGTACGTTTTAGGCACATCCGGTCACTGTAATCTCATTCCTAGTGACGCAGTTCTACAACCCTTATATCCCTACACTCACCACTAGTGTAGCAAACTATCTCAGGCTCTTACAGGCCTTAGAGGCAGTACCTGCCTGGTGCTAGTTATGACATCGCATTTAATAGGTTATCCGTTCATTGTGCTACTGTGCTTTTGTGCATCACGGTTGTCACTACAGTTATGTATGTAAATAGTAGAGTGACAGCAAATAAGGTATGATGCAAGTAAGTACATGTATCAGTATTCAAGTAGCAGTTTATCCACAATTTCAAGTAAGCACAGAAATTAAGCAGTAATTATATATTAATTAAGTCGTACGGATACCTGGTTTGGTGAGGGTTGTCACATTCTCCCCCGTTAGAAAATTTTCGTCCCGAAATTTTAAGTTCTGCTTGTAGTTGCAAGGTTCTTAGGAAATAGGTGGGGGTATTTCTCTTTCATCTGGTCCTCACGCTCCCAGGTGTATTCAGGACCATGTCTGGCATTCCAACGAACCTTGACGAGCTTGACACTGCTCCGGCGGGTCTTGTTTACTTTCCAATCCGTAACCTCAACAGGTTCTTCAACGAAATGGAGCGTGTCGTCAACACGAATCTCGTCGGTGGGAATGACAACGGTATCTTGAGTTCGACTTTTCTTCATGTCGAATACATGAAATGTATCGTGAACTCCATTCAGTTCAGCAGGTAAGTCCAGCTTGTATGCTACTAGCCCTATTCTTTCCAAAATTCTGAAAGGGCCAATGTAACGCGGATTCTGTCACACCCCGACCGCGTAAAACAACAAATCGCGGCGGAAACATCGGGGCGTGTTGCAACAGAATTAATGTTTCATAACCATGGATATCAAAAGTATTTCGTTTTATTAAACATTGAGTAATTACATCGTCTGGAAATCTAAATACACTATTTAAACATAGTCTATCATTGTTATTGAGTCACTAAGGCCTTGTCCAGTCCTATGTGAGCATGCATCTTATCAATCGATATCATCCAACAATACCTGAAACATATGTGAAAACGAGGTCAGCAAAGAAATGCTGGCGAGTACATAGGTTTTGTGAAAATAAGATTCATGACTTCTGTTTAAGAAAATGTTTAGTCATGAACCTTGTAATTTGCTTTGTCTTTGTAAATCATTTGAAAAATAATAAGTTCAGATGATATGTATAAATAAGAGAATAATGCATGATTAAATGAATAACCATGTAAAATGAGTTTGTATAAGATAAGTTGTTTGTAAATAAATGTCTTGTGAAAAGTATGTTACTTGTATAAAATGTTCTATGTCTCAAACTGAAATGATTCAAATAACGCTACAATATGTAATACAATACAAACACTTATATATAGGAAGTACCAGCGGCGTATCCACCATGCTTGTATCATATTACACACACATCGTTACTTAATCACTTAATCAAACCAAACCAAACAATGTAAAATGTCCATGTTTAAATCAATTGTCAAATGTATTGAATAATATGCAAAAGTATTCATGCCAAGCTGTAAATCATGTCAAAATGTCTATGTCAAATATCCATGTCAAATGTCTATGTCAAATATCCATGTCAAATGTCTATGTCAAATATCCATGTATGGCAAGTGAAATGTCTCAACTAAACCATATGCACAAAAACAAAGTATTGAAGTAAAACTTGGTTTAAATCAAAGTTATGTTTTGTGGGAAATACATGATCAAATGTCAATCATGTTCCAATGTTTACCCAATCGTTAACCCATTTTGTAAAATCGTTCTAGTCGTTCTTGTTTTAATTGTGAAACTACTTTATGGTCGATTCTCTAATAACATTCAAACCTTCTTGACTCGTTCCTCGTTCCAACTCGCTCTCGTTCTCGTTCTTAACAAACCCTTACCAAAGGGTAAGTTAATAATTACAGATTCAGTCGCTACCCAAAATATCCACACATAACCATGGGTATAGAGAATAGCGGGATTTGTCAGATCCTATGGTACCATAACCTAATACTGGTCGGCTTGATCATTGCTAATGAATGTCATTGGTTATGTAACTACAACCAACAAGTTCGTTCACTTTATTGAAATCGTTCTTGAAACCATTGTAATTGTTTTTGAAACCATTGTTATCGTTCTTGAAACCACATTGTAATTGTTATTGTAATCGTTCTTGAAATCACATTGTAATTGTTATTGTAATCGTTCTTGAAATCACATTGTAATTGTTATTGTAATCGTTCTTGAAATCACATTGTAATTGTTATTGTAATCGTTCTTGAAATCACATTGTAATTGTTATTGTAATCGTTCTTGAATTCATTGTTAAAACATTTAGCACATATGAGTCACCCCAAAACAGTTGAAAACAGTAAAAGAGGGGAATAATGTACTCGCCTGAGAATGCTTGGAGGTCTTGAACAACAACCAAACAAAGCTAGAGGGAGCACGGAATCAGTCAGCAAATCCAATACTATATAAATAAACCGGACTTAAATCGAGAGATTGGATAGGATGAGGCTTGGTAAACCAAATGAGTATTGGAACTCATATGATATGGTTTAACAAGGCCTACATACTACAATGAAACCAAACCTAAGTGCTTTCGACCCATCGCGACCCATTAAGGTAGCTTATGCTACTTTAACGCGTCGTGTGCATGAAACGCGTTCGGACCGTCTAACTAGTCCTATGACAAGTGTTATATGCCTAAACATGTTACATAATCAGTTATGTGACAAAAGTTTAGGTTACATATGCTTAATTACCAATTATACATGAAAAGGGTATTCTGGTAATTTACCTAAGGCATATAAACTACCTATCATACAACTACTTAAACGATGTGACCATAGGGTATAACCTCGGAAGGTTATGCCCTATACTAGGGTCACCTAATGTATTTGGTCGGATCCTAATGATCGACCAAACTGGGTGGGGCTCGAAGGTATAGGCGATTTATTAGATCGCCTACCCTACGACCCTAGACAACGTGGTAATCAGTGGGCATAGTCCCAAGGGACTATGACCAACGTGATTACACTCACGTTGCGAAGTTCAAACGAACTTCGCATTGACCATTACTGGTCAACGCTGAAAGTCAAACAAAGTTTGACTTTCTGACTCGAAAAGCAATAAAATAAGGAAAAGAACGAAAGAATACTTACGAAGGGTCCCCGAATGCTAATCCCGATCCAAGAACTCAGGTATGAAACAATGGTTTCAACTTAGAGCTCTCAAATCAGAATTCTTGTGCCTTAAAACAATGAAAGGCATGGGGTATATATAGTTTTCGGTCCACCGTTAAGATCGTTTCAAGGAAAACGTGCCTTAATCTTGCCCGTACACTTGTCGGAACCTTATGGTGGCTGAAATTAGGTTCTTATCCGCTGACTAGACGATTGAGAATGTGTGGTTGAGAATCGAACAGCTGGGACCCGCTTGTTAAAACATTGAATCTGATCCAGATCATGCAGTCGCGTAGCGCGACAGGTAGGCCCTTAGGGCTCGCGCTACGCTACTGCCTCCCAGTTCCAGAATTGTTTCAAAATTGGCAGAAATGGTCCCTGCACGTGTTTAAGGCCTTTTTCGATGCGTTTGAACCCCGTTAACCTCATTTCAAGGCTCTAAAATGAAGTTAAAGTATAGGGAACTCAATACATGCTCAAAAATATGCCGGATGATGGTTCGTTTGGTCGTACGAACGCGATGTTCGCTTAATTACGACGGAATGCGTATAAGCGTGAAAAACGATCCAAATGACGCACGAAATGGATTTTTTTTCTTATGGCGAACACTAAAATATAATATAGTCATGCTTACATAAATTTTTGGATGTCCGGATGTATTCAGAACGTAAGTTATGCGCGAAAATGCAAACTTGTGCACTTTTTGACACTTTTAGTCCCTGAATGTCCCAAAAGTTTATTTTAGCACACCGAACCCCTCAAAGCCTATTTCTAAGCTATGTAAAGGATATTTATGGTATGTTTAACTTATGGCCATGTTACGGAATGTCTGTTACAGTTCAAATTGGCATACTTTCGCAGTTTGTCAAGTTTAGTCCCTGTAAGCGAATTAACTTTGATTTCACCACACCAAACCTTCCAAAACTTATATCTAAGTTATGTAAAGGTTATTTAAGGTATGTTAAGCCTATGTCACTATTTCGGAGTGTTCGTTGCATTAAACTGGTTATATTTACGCATCAGTGCGCGTATAACCTTCCAGAAAGCGATTTAAAGCTTGAAATTGAACAAGAGTTGATATGTGTAAACGATACACATATTTTTACAAATCCCAAGTATGAAATACAATATTTCATTGGTTTGGAATTTGTTTGACGGCCGTGGAGGCACAGGTGTTACAGTCTCCCCTACTTTAGGAAATTTCGTCCCGAAATTTATTTAGAGGAAACTTGTGAGAGCTTGGAAATATGAAGTTGAAAAGATCGAACAACATTGGTTAGGGTTCTTGAACTTCTAGTAACCTTAATAACATTATGTTTGCAATGTAAGAGGGACACTTATATACAAGTATATGAAGCGTCATTGGTGCGTCCACCGTACCTCCATTACATCGTTCTCATTTCGTTATTGTTGTCACTATCGGTTCTTACACATAATAAATCTTGCTGGGTTTCTATGCACTAAATTTCATAATTATGTACGCGTCCATAATCAGAAAATTCCTTGCACAGTTCACATAGTCTATTTTATAATGTGTAGGGTAAAACCAAATGAACAATCCTGTGATGAGTGTGACTAGACCGCCATAGAGTCCTTTTGACTAAATCAATAAATGATCTAAATAGACTATCAATGAGTCTGTCCAGCTACATCACTAGATGTCATTCTTCACCAAATTGTGAATCAATCTTTTTGACTAGACCACCAAAAGGGTCTCTTATGAATCATGGAGTGATATTATAAAATCCAAGGGTCTTATCTATTACATAGAAGCCCATTAAGGATTTAAGGTAGTACCTTTTGACTATCCTGCTACGAATCCCTCATATGAAGATATGAAAGATCCTGCGAGGATTTGGATAACGAATTATCCAAAGTATAAAAACACAAAAACATAGAGGAGAACACATAACTCATAAACACATAATTGCATAATTGCATACTCGTTCAATCGCATAATCGTTCAATTTGACCTTTAATTTGTTATCTTTGGACACGGGTATTTAAAGCATACCAGGAACCCAATCCGTGGATTTCCTTTGGCACCTTAAATATTTTCAAGAATCTAACTATGAAGATAGGAAGATCTTAAAAGGAATTCGGTTTGTCCTAATTGAGTTGTATTGTACATTTTAAGGTGTACAAGGAATTCAATCAGGGCTCCGATGTCAACGAAGGTGTTGATCGTGATCGGCTCAGGACATGAATAAATCAAGATGTCATCAATAATAACAATGACGATCTGATCCAAATAAGGCTTGCAGACTCTATTTATTAAGTCCTTGAAGATGGCTGGAGTATTTGTCAACCTAAAAAGGCCTGACTGTAAACTCGTAATGGCCATACTTCGTGCAGAAAGCCGTTTTGGGAATATCTTCTTCGAGCATACGAAGTTGATGATACCCAGAACGCAAATCGATCTTGGAAAAACATGAAGCGCCCTGCAGATGATCGGAGAGATCATCGATTTTAAGGTAGGGGATATCGATTCTTGATGGTAAGCTCACCAGGCTTACGTTAATCGATATACATTCGAAAAGATCCATCTTTCTTTTCACAAAGAGTATAGGAGTTTCTCCAAGGTGAAAAGTTCGGACTGATGAATCCTTTATCAGACAACTCTTGAAGTTGTTTTGATAATTCTTGCATCTCGAATGGTGCAAGACGATAAGATACTTTAGATTTAAAAGAAGTAAGTGTTTGAGGTTCTTAGGGAGATTACAAGTGATCATAAAAATGACAGAACCACACGAGTAGTTTTGTCTTTGTGTTAACATCATAAGGTTGAATCAAACATTCATACAATTGCATTAGTTAAAAATAAAACCACAAACTTTATTTATATAACATCCGCATTGTCTTTAAATGTTACAAGATAACAGCCAGAGGAAAAAAACAAACTGCTAATTGTTCACTCCTTCATCATTGAGTGCCTCATTGATGTTAAACACTCGACCGCGTGCTGGATTCACATTGACGTTGACGTTCGCATTCGGGTTTGTGTTAGCATTTGCATTCACCAGTCTTGGGCAGTTGTGGCGGAAGCGACCAATCTCTCCGCAGTTGAAACATGAACCCAGTGGAAATCTCACAGCATTCCCTTGAACCGGAGCTTGAACCTGAGCAACCTGATTTTGTCCCAAACGACAAACCTTGGCCAAATGCCCAAGTTTACCACACGTCGTGCATTGCCAGCAAGCTTGTTGTACTGCGTGATGACCGTTGCAGCGTGCACAATAAGGTGCGGTACCGGCATATGCTTTCTTTGCAGGTGGCTGAGCTGGTAAGTTTCGCGGGTTCTGAGCAGTCTGTGCTGTAACCGCAAAGTTTTGACCACCCTTTCGCTTCCTTGATTTCTTTGACGTCTCACCTTCCTTACCCTTCTTGTTTTGACCTTTCTTGCTATCCTCCTTGTCAGCTGACTGTTTCTTGCCCTTGTCACCCTTCCTGTGTTACTTGTTCTTCCGAATCTGCGACTCAGTCAATGTCGCTGATAACTCGATCGCCTGACGGAGTGTGGCAGGGTTACTACCAGTAAGGATGTCTTGTACCGAGTCAAGTAGGCCGTCGATGTACCTTTCGATAGCTATGTCAAGTGGGGTAACCATTGTCGGGCAAAGCAGACTCAGCTCCTCAAACCTATCAGTATACGCCCTGTTCTCACCACTATCTTGCTTTAACTCATCAAATTCCTTCTCCAAAGCTCGCTGTTCATGACGAGGACAGAATTCCCTCATCATAAGGGCTCTCAGTTCAGCCCATGTCTGTGCGAGAGCAACTTCCGCACCTCGGTCTCTCATTACCCCATTCCACCATGTAAGAGCCCTCTTCTGAAACACGCTCGAGGAGAACTCGACCTTGCGATTATCCGGGCACTGCACGTGGCGAAAAGTATTCTCTATGCTCTCAAACCACTGAAGAAGCCCAGTCGCTCCTTCAGAACCACTAAACTTGAGTGGTTTAGCCTGGTTGAAATCCTTGTATTTGCATAGCACATTGTTGTTGTTGTTGGCTTGGTTCCATTGAGCAAAGAGGTTTGGGAATTGAGCAGCCATTTGCTGCGCAATGATTTCTGCCAGCTCGGCAGTCTCTATCTGGTTTTCGCGTCGAGGAGGCATTGTCTAAAAGAGGAACATGAAAGGAAACGAGTGAAAGAATTTAGAGGAAAAGAATGAGATGAAACAAATCTGATGAAAGCAAGGATAGTGGTTATTTGTTTGTTACTACAAAGCAACAAACGACACACAGTGACTGATCAAAGTAAATGGGTCAAAAATAATGTATCGCGAAGACATGCTCGCCTATAAGTGAACACTCATCCCAAGAATTCCCAGGTAAGCACAACTGGTCTCGCGTCTGATGAGATATATACGAAGTGCTTGCCTAGACAGAAAACCCAGAATACAGGCATTCACCCTTCCAGTTTGCACGTGTTCACATTATTTAAGACTCAAACCTTGTCGAGATTTTGAAAATTCGAAGGGGTTCAAAACCATATAACAGAGGGTTCAAAACCTTACAATAGAGGGTTTGAAACCTTGTAATCAATCATCCTAGAACAGATGATTAGTTTTCAAAGCGGTTTTGAAATTTATGTTCTTGTTGTGGTCGTCGCCTAAGGATAGGTGACGGTATTGTTTTATGACTAAACGCAAGTAAACTCGCGTTAGGGTCCTAAGAAGGTTATAGACTAGGTCGAAGCATTACTAATAACCTAATTCCCTATAACCATTGGCTCTGATACCATCTTTTCTGTCACACCCCGACCGCGTAAAACAACAAATCGCGGCGGAAACATCGGGGCGTGTTGCAACAGAATTAATGTTTCATAACCATGGATATCAAAAGTATTTCGTTTTATTAAACATTGAGTAATTACATCGTCTGGAAATCTAAATACACTATTTAAACATAGTCTATCATTGTTATTGAGTCACTAAGGCCTTGTCCAGTCCTATGTGAGCATGCATCTTATCAATCGATATCATCCAACAATACCTGAAACATATGTGAAAACGAGGTCAGTAAAGAAATGCTGGCGAGTACATAGGTTTTGTGAAAATAAGATTCATGACTTCTGTTTAAGAAAATGTTTAGTCATGAACCTTGTAATTTGCTTTGTCTTTGTAAATCATTTGAAAAATAATAAGTTCAGATGATATGTATAAATAAGAGAATAATGCATGATTAAATGAATAACCATGTAAAATGAGTTTGTATAAGATAAGTTGTTTGTAAATAAATGTCTTGTGAAAAGTATGTTACTTGTATAAAATGTTCTATGTCTCAAACTGAAATGATTCAAATAACGCTACAATATGTAATACCATACAAACACTTATATATAGGAAGTACCAGCGGCGTATCCACCATGCTTGTATCATATTACACACACATCGTTACTTAATCACTTAATCAAACCAAACCAAACAATGTAAAATGTCCATGTTTAAATCAATTGTCAAATGTATTGAATAATATGCCAAAGTATTCATGCCAAGCTGTAAATCATGTCAAAATGTCTATGTCAAATATCCATGTCAAATGTCTATGTCAAATATCCATGTCAAATGTCTATGTCAAATATCCATGTATGGCAAGTGAAATGTCTCAACTAAACCATATGCACAAAAACAAAGTATTGAAGTAAAACTTGGTTTAAATCAAAGTTATGTTTTGTGGGAAATACATTATCAAATGTCAATCATGTTCCAATGTTTACCCAATCGTTAACCCATTTTGTAAAATCGTTCTAGTCGTTCTTGTTTTAATTGTGAAACTACTTTATGGTCGATTCTCTAATAACATTCAAACCTTCTTGACTCGTTCCTCGTTCCAACTCGCTCTCGTTCTCGTTCTTAACAAACCCTTACCAAAGGGTAAGTTAATAATTACAGATTCAGTCGCTACCCAAAATATCCACACATAACCATGGGTATAGAGAATAGCGGGATTTGTCAGATCCTATGGTACCATAACCTAATACTGGTCGGCTTGATCATTGCTAATGAATGTCATTGGTTATGTAACTACAACCAACAAGTTCGTTCACTTTATTGAAATCGTTCTTGAAACCATTGTAATTGTTTTTGAAACCATTGTTATCGTTCTTGAAACCACATTGTAATTGTTATTGTAATCGTTCTTGAAATCACATTGTAATTGTTATTGTAATCGTTCTTGAAATCACATTGTAATTGTTATTGTAATCGTTCTTGAAATCATTGTTAAAACATTTAGCACATATGAGTCACCCCAAAACAGTTGAAAACAGTAAAAGAGGGGAATAATGTACTCGCCTGAGAATGCTTGGAGGTCTTGAACAACAACCAAACAAAGCTAGAGGGAGCACGGAATCAGTCGGCAAATCCAATACTATATAAATAAACCGGACTTAAATCGAGAGATTGGATAGGATGAGGCTTGGTAAACCAAATGAGTATTGGAACTCATATGATATGGTTTAACAAGGCCTACATACTACAATGAAACCAAACCTAAGTGCTTTCGACCCATCGCGACCCATTAAGGTAGCTTATGCTACTTTAACGCGTCGTGTGCATGAAACGCGTTCGGACCGTCTAACTAGTCCTATGACAAGTGTTATATGCCTAAACATGTTACATAATCAGTTATGTGACAAAAGTTTAGGTTACATATGCTTAATTACCAATTATACATGAAAAGGGTATTCTGGTAATTTACCTAAAGCATATAAACTACCTATCATACAACTACTTAAACGATGTGACCATAGGGTATAACCTCGGAAGGTTATGCCCTATACTAGGGTCACCTAATGTATTTGGTCGGATCCTAATGATCGACCAAACTGGGTCGGGCTCGAAGGTATAGGCGATTTATTAGATCGCCTACCCTACGACCCTAGACAACGTGGTAATCAGTGGGCATAGTCCCAAGGGACTATGACCAACGTGATTACACTCACGTTGCGAAGTTCAAACGAACTTCGCATTGACCATTACTGGTCAACGCTGAAAGTCAAACAAAGTTTGACTTTCTGACTCGAAAAGCAATAAAATAAGGAAAAGAACGAAAGAATACTTACGAAGGGTCCCCGAATGCTAATCCCGATCCAAGAACTCAGGTATGAAACAATGGTTTCAACTTAGAGCTCTCAAATCAGAATTCTTGTGCCTTAAAACAATGAAAGGCATGGGGTATATATAGTTTTCGGTCCACCGTTAAGATCGTTTCAAGGAAAACGTGCCTTAATCTTGCCCGTACACTTGTCGGAACCTTATGGTGGCTGAAATTAGGTTCTTATCCGCTGACTAGACGATTGAGAATGTGTGGTTGAGAATCGAACAGCTGGGACCCGCTTGTTAAAACATTGAATCTGATCCAGATCATGCAGTCGCGTAGCGCGACAGGTAGGCCCTTAGGGCTCGCGCTACGCTACTGCCTCCCAGTTCCAGAATTGTTTCAAAATTGGCAGAAATGGTCCCTGCACGTGTTTAAGGCCTTTTTCGATGCGTTTGAACCCCGTTAACCTCATTTCAAGGCTCTAAAATGAAGTTAAAGTATAGGGAACTCAATACATGCTCAAAAATATGCCGGATGATGGTTCGTTTGGTCGTACGAACACGATGTTCGCTTAATTACGACGGAATGCGTATAAGCGTGAAAAACGATCCAAATGACGCACGAAATGGATTTTTTTCTTATGGCGAACACTAAAATATAATATAGTCATGCTTACATAAATTTTTGGATGTCCGGATGTATTCAGAACGTAAGTTATGCGCGAAAATGCAAACTTGTGCACTTTTAGTCCCTGAATGTCCCAAAAGTTTATTTTAGCACACCGAACCCCTCAAAGCCTATTTCTAAGCTATGTAAAGGATATTTATGGTATGTTTAACTTATGGCCATGTTCCGGAATGTCTGTTACAGTTCAAATTGGCATACTTTCGCAGTTTGTCAAGTTTAGTCCCTGTAAGCGAATTAACTTTGATTTCACCACACCAAACCTTCCAAAACTTATATCTAAGTTATGTAAAGGTTATTTAAGGTATGTTAAGCCTATGTCACTATTTCGGAGTGTTCGTTGCATTAAACTGGTTATATTTACGCATCAGTGCGCGTATAACCTTCCAGAAAGCGATTTAAAGCTTGAAATTGAACAAGAGTTGATATGTGTAAACGATACACATATTTTTACAAATCCCAAGTATGAAATACAATATTTCATTGGTTTGGCATTTGTTTGATGGCCGTGGAGGCACAGGTGTTACAGATTCAACTTCCCACGCTTTCCGAAGCGTGCCACACCCTTCCAGGGTGAAACTTTCAATAAAACCATATCTCCAACTTGGAATTCCAAATGTTTCCGGTTTGGATCTGCATAGGCTTTCTGTCTGTCGCGAGCTGCTTCGATGCGTTTTCGAATCTGCGCAATCTTGTCTGTCGTCTCTTGGACGATTTCGAGACCAACAAGCTGCCTATCACCTGCGTCAGCCCAGCATAGGGGTGATCAACACTTGCGTCCATAAAGAGCTTCAAATGGAGTGGCTCCAATACTGGTGTGGTAGCTGTTGTTGTATGAAAATTCGACCAATGGTAAATGTTTATCCCAGCTACCACCCAAATCCATAACACATGCTCTCAGCATATCTTCCAAGGTCTAAATAGTCCGCTTGCTTGGACCATCGGTCTGAGGGTGAAATGCAGTGCTCAGATTTAATTGTGATCCAAAAGCTTCTTGGAAGGATTGCCAAATCCTTGATATGAAACGTCCATCTCTATCAGAGATGATCGAGAGAGGCACTCCATGACGTGCGACGATCTCTCGCATGTATACTTCTGCCAGTTTGCTGGTGTTATCCTTCTCTTTGATTGGCAGAAAGTGTGCGGACTTTGTTAGGCGGTCAACTATCACCCAAATAGTGTCATGACCTCTTGGCGTTCTTGGCAACTTTGTAATAAAATCCATGGAGATTTGTTCCCATTTCCACTTGGGAATCTCAGGTTGTTGCAGAAGTCCTGAAGGCTTCTGGTATTCTGCTTTCACCTTAGCACACGTTAAACATTTGCTAACATAAACAGCAACATCACCCTTCATCCTAGGCCACCAATAGTAATCCTTGAGATCTTGGTACATCTTATCCGCTCCTGGATGGATAGGGTACCGCGATTTGTGAGCTTCATCAAAAACAACTTTCCTTAAACCACCAAACAGAGGAACCCAAATCCTTTTCTCAAAACATAACGTTCCTTCCTCGTTTGGCACCAATAGCTTCTCCATCCCACGGAGATATTCTTCTTCAAGATTTCTTTCCTTAAGAGCTTCTTTCTGCGCGGCACGAATGCGCAAGGAAAGATCGGTTTGGATAATCATTTCTAAAGCCCTAACCCTTATGGGCTTGATCCTCTCTTTTCAACTTAGGGCGTCGGCAACCACATTCGCCTTCCCTGGATGATACTTTATCTCGCAATCGTAATCATTCAACAACTCAACCCATCGTCTTTGTCTCATATTCAACTCCTTCTGGTTGAATATGTGTTGTAGGCTCTTATAATCTGTAAAAATTGTACATTTCGTACCATATAGGTAGTGTCTCCAGATCTTTAAAGCAAACATCACTGCGCCTAGCTCCAAATCGTGCGTGGTATAGTTCTTCTCATGTACCTTCAACTGACGTGATGCGTAAGCAATAACCTTCTGGCGTTGCATCAACACGCAACCCAATCCTTGACGCGAGGCGTCACAGTATACCACGAAATCGTCAGTACCTTCCGGTAGTGCTAGAATTGGCGCATTGCAGAGCTTATCCTTCAACAGCTGAAACGCTTCTTCCTGTTTGATTCCCCAATCAAACTTCTTATCTTTCTGGGTAAGGAGCGTCAATGGTTGAGCGATCTTCGAAAAGTCCTCAATGAACCTTCGATAGTAGCCAGCCAAACCCAAGAATTGTCGAATCTCGGTTGGCGTCTTTGGCGTTTCCCAACTCTTGATCGCTTCGATCTTGGTTGGATCCACATGGATTCCATCTCCATTTACCACATGTCCAAGAAATTGGACTTCACGTAGCCAAAATTCGCACTTAGAGAATTTGGCATACAACTGGTCTTTCTTCAGCAGCTCCAAAATAACTCTTAGATGTTGTTCGTGCTCAGCCTTTGTCCTTGAATAAATCAAGATGTCGTCGATAAACACAATCACGAACTTGTCCAAGTACGGCTTGCAAACTCTATTCATCAAGTCCATAAAGACTGCAGTTGCGTTTGTCAACCCAAACGGCATAACAAGGAACTCGTAGTGTCCATAACGAGTTCTGAAGGTTGTCTTCGGGATACTCTCCTCTTGTATCCTTAACTGATGGTATCCAGATCGCAAATCGATCTTTGAGTAAAAGCTTGAACCTTGCAGTTGATCAAACAGATCATCAATTCTTGGCAGAGGATATCTATTCTTGATCGTCAGCTTGTTCAGCTCCCGGTAGTCGATGCACATTTGAAAACTACCGTCCTTCTTCTTGACAAACAGGACCGGAGCTCCCCAAGGCGAGAAGCTTGGTCGGATAAATCCCTTGTCTAACAACTCTTGAAGTTGTGTCGACAATTCTTGCATCTCTGACGGGGAAAGTTTATAAGGTGCCTTAGCCACAGGCGCGGCGCCTGGGACTAAATCGATGTGAAACTCCACTTGCCTCTGAGGTGGCAGTCCAGGAAAGTCCTCCGGGAAGACTTCCGGATACTCCCTCACGACAGGGATGTCTTCGATCTTCGGTTCTGGAGCTTTCTTGTCTACAATGTGTGCCAGGAAGGCAGCACATCCCTTCTGCAAACACTTTCGCGCTTTGAGGCAGCTGATAATTCTTAACGGCGTATCGCGCTTTTCGCCATGTACCACAATTGTTTCGCCATCTTCGGCCGGGATACGAACGACCTTTTCGTGACAAACAATTTCTGCCTTGTTGCTTGATAACCAATCCATCCCTACTACCACGTCAAAGCTCCCCAGCTGGACTGGTAGTAGATCCAAAGCAAACTCACGTTCTCCCAACTCGATTGCACAGCCTCTGATCACTTCTTTGGCTTCTACTAACTTCCCATTAGCCAATTCGATTGAGTAGGGAATATCTAACTTACTAGCGGCTAAACCAAGCATATTCTTAAATTCTAACGATACGAAGCTATAGTCGGCACCAGTATCAAATAAAACGAATGCATAGCGTTGGTTTACAGGGAACGTACCACTAACGACATTGGGATCCTGGTGCGCTTCCCTCGCTTCGATATTGAACACTCTTCCACGGGCTTGGTTCAACTCTGGGCAGTTCCTCTTAAAGTGCCTGATATCACCACAGTTAAAGCATCCAGGTCTTTGCCCGTTTCCACCTCCATTTCCAGCTTGGTTATTCCTTTGGTTATGATTCACAGCGCCCGCTTGATTCACATTGTTGCCTCGATTCCCATTACCTCCATTGTTTCCTTGTGGGCGATTTCCAATTCCACCCCGGTTATTGTTTCTGTTTCCAAATCCTCCTTGGCCTCCCTGGCCAACAGTGGCCCAACAAGAATCCTTCAAGTGGCCAGGTTTCCCACACGCTTCACACACCTTCAAACCACATCGGCCAGAATGGTGACGCTGGCAGGTGTTGCACTTGGGCTGGGTGCCCATATATCCCTTTCCTTTCTTTCCACTACCAGCTGTAACCTGAGCTGGCACGTTTGGCTCCCCTTTCTTAACAACACCACCAGTGCCTTGTTTGAAGTTCGAGAACTTTCGTTTGTTACCTCCGGATGACTCGACGTGAGTCTCTTTCTTCTTTGTCTCGATCCCATCGAACTTGTTCAGGCAGATAGCCTCCTCAGTGAGAGCCACGCTCAAATCGATTGCCTCAGTAATTGTTGCAGGCTTGGAGGAGGTCACCATGCTTATGATTTGAGGAGCTAATCCCTAAATGAAGCGTTCAATCCGCTTGAATTCTGGAGTGACCATATAGGGTACCACATGCGACAGGTCGTGAAACCTCTGAACATATTCCGTGATCTTTGGACCTTCCATCTTCAAATGCCAGAACTCAGTTTCCAATCTTTGGATTTCAGCGCGAGAACAATACTTTTTGCGCATTAGTTCCTTCAGTTCGGTCCATGTTAGTGCGTAGGCAGCAGCTTCACCAAGTGTCTGCACTTGCAAATTCCACCAAGATAGGGCTCCATCCAAAAATAGCCCAAAAATGTAGGTGACTTGCTGGTTTGGTGCACATTTGCTCATGCGGAGAACAGATTTAGTCTTCTCGGCCCAACGAACAAAAGCGACAGCACCTCCGGTGCCATCAAAGTTGACCGGCTTGCAGTCTAGAAACTGCTTGTAGGTGCACCCTACACATACGTTACAACATATGAATGGCATTAGCATCCTTGCCAGAGATATCCAATTAGATCATGGTATGTCTTAATGACTTAGTATTACCATGAGGTGTATTGTTGTTGCCATTGTTGTTTGAGCTGCTTCCGCTGGGTCCTCCTTGCGAGGCGGCGTATTGCGCGATGGCAGCAGCGATGACTTGTTGGAGTTCTGCCTCATTGGTAGGCATCAGCGTTTGACGTCTCGGCGTCATCTTCTAAAAGATGGGTTCACGTCGGTCAGACCATAATAAAGGGTACGTATGTAATGATAGTAATAGTACATAACATCTCATGTTATAATCACATTAATCACACAACATCCCATGTTATAAAACATAAATAATCAATCAAAACATCACATATGATGAGAATACTGCGATTGCATTGCCAAAATCGGGACCACATGGTAAAGTGTACAAGTACATAATAGTGTCATACATCATCATCGACTAAGGGCTACATCACCCCAGTCCAAAAGAATATCAAATCAGTGTCAATACATCCCATATACATGATCAACAAAAGTCAGAATCAGAATGCAGTCTCCAAAAATGCTGTGTGGTCAGAGCAATCGCCGTCTTCTCACCAACGTCAACCCGTGCTGTACTAAAGATGCCCTAAACTGATGGTGGTGGAGGAGGGGGAAAATGGGTGTAGAATAAACGTCGCAAATGGAGCCAGTCCTCCTTCATGGCTCTCTGGGTATGCAACCAAGAAGCAACCTGTTGCTCAAGTGCCAAAAGGCGTGCAGCATAGTCAGGTAATAATGGCCGAGGGTGCTGCGAAGAAGCAGGGTGGGTCTGACCCTGACACTGGCACGGCGGTGGCTGAGCTCTCTCAAGCTCCTGAATGCGCCGTGTGAGTGCCTCCTGCTGGAAAACAAATGACATCAGAACGTCCTCAATAGAATACCCCATATGGAAAGGATGGTAGGGGTCGGTCGGTGGCATAACAGACGGTGACGTCCAGAGAAATGGCTCGCTGGCTGGATCAAAAGGTGGCACAAAGAATGGTGGTACAGGGGGAATAGCAGATGAAGACTGTGGCATAACTGGAATAGATGTCGGCACATGTCCAAAAGGATGAGCCGAGGAACCCTCTCCAGGTCGAGCTGGAGGTGTGTATTGTGCAAATGAAAAAGAGAAATCAACGTGACGTGCATCGGTGGTATGAGGAGGAATAGGTGGAAGCTCATCATCCGCAGGAATCCACCCATGCTGAGCGTGCTCATCTCGTGGGTCAATTTGTGCCTCAAAAAGTGCTCGATCAAACTGTACAGGCATAGGGCCAAGGTGGGGTGCAACAAGAGGGTCAGCAGGTATATCAGCGATAAGTGGGGGATCAACATGATCAGCAGCAATAACATGGTCACCCTCCAGTAGTGGTGCATCAGCAGGGTGATCATCAATGGGTAGGTCAGCAATCACAGGATCAATGGGCATGCCAGCATGAACAGGGTCATGCTCAAACACTGGGTCAGGAGCAGCTACTGGCTCAAGGGCCATAGCAGGCTCGGGGTCAACGAACTGCATATCAAAATCTGCATGATCAGCGATTGCAGGGTCAACTAGGTCTACTGGGTCAACCATAGGCTGATCCAAGTGGATGAACTCTATCTCCTGGTTCGGGTCAAATCCAGGGGGAAAAACAGGGTCTGAATCCTCATCGAGGTCGTGATCGAAAGCAAATCTAGGAGCAGAGACAGCAGATGATGCCCTGTCAGGATCTGAACCGTGTGAATAGTGCTTTGCGCTCCGAGTGTGTGACGGTGCGGAGGCCACAGACTCGAAGGAGTCTGGAGCGGGTGAGTGTGCAGGTGACTCCTCAGCTAGAGCATCTGCGAGTAACAAAAGACCACCGTCAGCTAGAAGGGCCTCGCCCTCAACATCGTCCTCCAGGGGCTCATCATCAAACAGATCGACGTCGTCGTCAACGTCGGCGTCGAGGAGCATATCGTAAGTAGGATAAACGGCCAAAGGTATGGGAGCAGGGATCTCTACGAGTGGTAGGTACCCAACAAAAGGGCTATCAGCGGGCTCATCGACAGCTTCGGGCAGCGCAAAGGGCTGAAGACTCTAAGTCGTCTGATACTATGGGTCTAGGGCCCGTGGTGTCCGAATCACCTGTGCCGGGCGAGTCCATGGTGTCTGTAACACAAACACAAATATGTACAAATAATCAATTATATAATCAGATAAGCACATTAGTCACCAAGTAAGCAATCAAATAATTCTCCTAGTCCCACTAGCCTCCCAGCCTCTCAGACTGCTCTTCCTAGTCCCACTAGCCAAATTCTCCCAGCCTCTCAGACTGCTCTTCCTAGTCCCACTAGCCTCCCAGCCTCCCAGACTGCTCTTCCTAGTCCCACTAGCCTCCCAGCCTCCCAGACTGACTCCCTAGTCCCACTAGACAACTCCCTCAGCCTCCCAGACCGAGCCTCAGCCTCCCAGACTGAGCCTATAACTAACAAATAAAATGTGCTCAACATTTGTTTGTAAAAAAACATTTTGGATCTGGACTTATGTGGTATGCAGTGTAAAAACGTTTTCGTGAGAGCCCTAGTGATCATAGTCTAGACTCGAGAAGGAATCCTAGTTCGCTATGATCAGAGCTCTGATACCAAGCTGTCACACCCTGGCTTTGCGGAAGCGTGGTTATTTTGGTGTGACTTCTTAATACCATAGCTTAACCATAACAAGTTATATGAAATAAAAAGGGTTATTGGATTTTATCACCCGCAACTATCGGCCTTTGGCCGTTGACACCCGCAACTAACACTTTGACACCCGGCACCCCCAACTTGACTTTTTGTTTGCACTGGCACCACTCAGTTAAATAATCTCTAACTTGGTTAGTTTTTTTGCTGACGTGGTCGTTTTTTAATGACGTGGCTTGTTTTTGATGAGGTGTCATGATGAGATGGCAAATTATACAAATTATACATAAGAATGTGTATGTATATGTACAGGGAATAAATATCCCAATTTCAATATAAAATCAAATCATCATATCATATCATCTTCATCTTCAACACTTATCAAAGCCTCATCTTCATCTTCATCACCGGTAATGATCTCTCCGGCGACCTCCGACGATGATCTTCCGACGACCTCCAAAGCCTCAACTCCTCCGCTTCAACTCCGACGATGATCTTCATCTCCGACGATGATCTCTCAGCTTCAACTCTTCCGCCACCACCACTTCCAACACCCCCGCTCCACAAGTGGGTTTTGGCCATTCAAGACCCGTGTTCGAGCATTAGTGACGTTGAACACCACGGCGGAAGTGACGTTGAACACCACGGCGGATGCGGCGGAGTCTACGGCGGTGACGGCGGTGAATGGTGGTAAGGGATGTGACGTTTCTTGGCCATTCAAGACCCGTGTTCGAGCATGTGGGTTTCAAGACAGAATTTCGAGACAGAAGTGGGTTTTGTTGAGGGCGGTGGTGGTGGGTTTTGAAGAGGAAAGAGGGTGGCGGTGGTGGTGGATTTTGAAGATCTTGATTTGAAGATGATATATCATTTGTATGTTGGGTTTTGCAGATGATTTGGGATGAAATATGATATAGAATTTGTATGTTGGATTTTGTTGAATGATATAGAAATTAGATTTAGGATAAGATTTAGGTTTTGTTTTTTTATTTGTTCTTGTTTGCAGTTGAATATGTTCTTGATTTTTCCTTGGTTTTAGATGTTCATTGATGAAACTGATATTGAACATAGGCCCAGATCTTTAAAATAATGAAATTAGAATTTAGGATTTGTTATTGGTTTTTTTTTTAAATATTGTAAAGAAGGAGATGAGGTTTAGATACACATCAGCGCCACGTAATCATCTCCAACTCAGCAAACCTGTGCCACGTCGGACAAAAGACTAACCAAGTTAGAGCAGATTTAACTGAGTGGTGCCAGTGCAAACAAAAAGTCAAGTTGGGGGTGCCGGGTGTCAAAGTGTTAGTTGCGGGTGTCAACGGCCAAAGGCCGATAGTTGCGGGTGATAAAATCCAATAACCCAAATAAAAACCATGCAAGATCATCCATTAAAATAAGTTTGAAGAGTAAAGAACCACAACATTGTCTTAACGGATATCACATCCTAACAAACATAAACAGTGTTCAAAAGACACAACACCAACAAGAAATAAACACAGCTTAAGAACTGTGACTCGTCCAGGAAAAAGTCACATCCCTTAAACTTGGATGACCTCGAAACTAATGCGGCGGGAAAACGTGTCTTGCCGCGCCAGATCCTTTAATTCCCTGAAAATACATGTAAGTTGAAAAATCAACAATAATGTTGAGCGAGTTCATGTGTAAGTGAGTAAATAAACCTTTGTATGTATAAAAACCCTGGTATGTAGCAAATAAGGAAAAAGAGATCACCAATGGTTTGCAAGGCCATTGATATGTGTGAAGTGCAAGTAGGAAGACTCAAACCTAGCGGATTTATGCGTTGGGCACAAAGTCACCCCGAGGTCCGTTCTGTTTGGACCTGTGGCTGGGCTCGCTACACCCAGATAGATCTACCGCTCCTGTCCCTCGGTCCTACCTTGAGGATTAATGGCCTCAAATTTCCGCCTACCCACTCACATGATCTTAAGTAGTAAACCTCCTTACGCTAACCATACCATGTATAAAGTATTTTTAATCAAAGTAACATGTATTTCACCCCCGCAGTTTAGAAAACTGAAAACAGTTAAGGGAAAAGGGGGACATGAACTCACAGTGGTGCGTCTCTACCAAGTATATCTTCTGATCAAGCAGCTGTGCGACGACCTACACGTACTAAATCTATTAGACGGACGGCCGTGCCTTAGCTTAAGGTTTAAGTTTTTGGGAAATAGTTAGACAACTATTTCGTGTTTATATTTTTATAAATACTTGGTAATTATTCTCCTTCCCAAAGATGGGAGATTTAATACATGCGTGTTCGTAAAATTCGAAATACATTATTAAGTCTCACTTAATATATTTTATTTCTAACTCCAAAAATATAATCATTTTTCCCAAAAATATTATATTTTATTTCATACAATTTTCCGAAATAATATTCTTGACAAATACGCGTTCATCGGTATTTTCTGAATTGCGTAAGTTACGGATAAAGATCGGGTGGTAATAATTATACCGTTGTAACTTATTATTTATTATGAAGGTGTTTGTATTATTTTGGAATTGTTATCATTCGGTAATATTATTTTTACCCTAAAAATAATATTTGTATAGTTCACAAAATAATCATAGAAATTCACAAGTGTTGTTATGAAAACATATATTCTAAATATATATATTTCAGGTTTTATTTTGTGAAAATCCCACCTCCGATATTTTGTAAATAAAGTCGTGGCGAAATCTTTAATTCGAAAATAAGTCTAAAATGTATTTCTAACACTTGTAGTGAAAATATTTCTAAGTGTTAGGTTTTTGGAAAAATTTCGCCAGAGTTTCCCATGTAACTGGAGGTGGCCACGCTTTCAAGCGTATCATTTTCTTTTAACATTCAAATCAACAATTTTCTCATTCAACCAAAACAATATCCAAAGCATCAACTAGTCAAAATATATATAAATCGCAAAAATTTCATGAACTTGTAGTTTACCCAAAAATATGTAGTAAATCCCATTACTTTTAGTGGATCTTTTGTATAAATCAATCCGGTTTCGTAAAAGTCTCGTTTTTAACGAAATTCCATCTTTACAACTTCTTGTAAAATTTGACAAAACTAGTTCTTTGTCGAAATTTAGTGTTACACAAGTGTCTATACACTTGTGTGTTTAAAAATCATTCTTGTTCGTGTAAGATCCGGTTTTAGAAAATATGATTTCTTTGACACTTGGTCCTTAGAAAATACCGTTTGTAGATCCGTAGATCTACTAGTTTAAAACACTATTTCGTAAGGAAAATCGATTTTACACAAGTTCATGTTTAGTGTGTGGTAGAGTTTCATCATTTAACCCTTTTTATACTTAAACAACTCTATGTCATGATCCATGGTCATGACCAATCCGGGTTAGACGATGATCCGAGCTACCACATCATAAATCGGCACTAAATAGTTACACAAAACAAGTCTTGCTAGATTTACACAACATCATAGCTTTTAACCATCATTTTTAACATTTTAGTAGACTTTTAACACTTAATCTTGCAAGTTCACGAGTTTTAACCGTCATATCTTATTTTAACCACTTTAAAATAGATCGAGAGTGTGTTTCAAGCAACTTACCACTAGCTCGAGGCTAGGGAAGAATCTAGTCGAAGAATGAGTGGATAAAAGCAATGAGAAGAGGTCCTTCACGTTCCGAATGCATCGAGCTCCCTTGTATGAGATCCTTAACACTTGTATGCACTTGGAATAGCAAGATCAAGATCGAAAGGTGGTGGTGGGGATGCTTGTGTCTTAGGCCGAGAGTGAAAGAGAGGGAGAGAGAGTGTTTTGTGTTGGTGAAGTGTGAAATGAATATGATGTGCTAATGCTTATACTTATAGACAAAGTCATGCACAATTAACCAATGGTCCTCATGTCTTATTGATATTAGACAAATATGATTTAAATAATCATCAAAGTACAAAGGGTGTCCCCCTTGGGGACGAGTTCGGTTAGGGGGGGGGGGGGTCCTTGGTTGGTTTCCAACTAAGTAATTAAGTTATAGTTAGATGATTAGGAGGTGTAACCATTTACTAGTATGTTATGCATTGCAGCGGGTGTTAGGGTATTCGGGGACCCTAACTGGCTCAGAAAAAGAAAACCAGTGTTAATGGCAATATTTTTATGTTTCGGGTAAAGTCCGGTTGTTCGGTTGGATAGAGATCCGTTAAAGTGCTTAACAAAGCTTTAAAGTGTCGTTATTATTATTTTTAGTGACACAACTTATTCCCGACACTTTGGAAAGTGTCTAGTAATGTTTTTCTCATGTTTTGGCACTTTATTAGTTAGCTAGATGCTGAATTTTAATTAAAGTGCTGAGTTTTGTACTTAAAGTACGTTTTAGGCACATCCAATCACTGTAATCTCAACGCAGTTCTACAACCCTTATATCCCTACACTCACCACTAGTGTAGCAAACTATCTCAGGCTCTTACAGGCCTTAGAGGCAGTACCTGCCTAGTGCTAGTTATGACAGCACGTTTAATAGGTTATCCATTCATTGTGCTACTGTGCTTTTGTGCATCACGGTTGTCACTACAGTTCTGTATGTAAATAGTAGAGTGACAGCAAATAAGGTATGATGCAAGTAAGTACATGTATCAGTATTCAAGTAGCAGTTTATCCACAATTTCAAGTAAGCACAGTAATTAAGCAGTAATTATATATTAATTAAGTCGTACGGATACCTGGTTTGGTGAGGGTTGTCACAAATATAGGGGATTGATCATGAGAAAACTAGTTTAAATGAGAAAACAAAAAAACTAACTAAAAAAGTCTGAAAAACATACCAAATTTTTTTTTACAATTTTATTATTTAATTTCGTAGGTTTTTTTATATACAAAAAAAAATTTCAATTTTTTTTTTGTATTGCACATGTGAAATAATACGGAAAGCGTAAACCACTTAACCCACCCCCCACCCCCACCCACCAAAAACCTAAACCCTCCACCCCCATAAACCTAAACCCCACCCCCTCCCAAAAACCTAAAACTAAACCCTAAACATAAACCCAAAAAAAACCTAAACCCCCCACCCCCTCCCCAAAAAAAAACCTAAACCATTTCCCCCTACACCAAAAACCTAATCCAAAACCTCTAAAAAACTAACCCTAAAAGCTAAACTAAACTCACAAACTAATTTTAAGCATATAATGCACATGTGTAGTACACATATAATGCACATGTGCAGTAAAAGTTTTTTTTTTTTTTTTTGAATTTTTTTATATATAAAAAATAGCGAATTTTTATTAAAAAAATTGTAAAAAAAATTGGTATGTTTTTTAGCGTTTTTTAGTTGGTTTTTTAGTTTTCTCATTTATATTTAGTTTTTTCATGATTATATATATATAGGGGGCCGCTAAAATGAAAACCACCCCCAGTTGTAAGAACCGCGAGAACCACTCTCCACTAATTAGATAATGACAACTAAAAGGGTAATATAGTCATTTAATTAAAGCTATCAAATCATCTCTCTCTCCTCATTAATTTATCCTTTTAAAGTATTTTCATTTTCTCTCTCTTCAGATTCTTTCTCTTCACATTTATCTCTTCTCTTTTTGTTACTTTATAAAAATAAAAATTGTAAAAAAGTTTTTGTAAAAAAAAATTAAAACCGTAAAAAAAGTTTTTGAAAAAATGTAAAAAACTAAAAAACACGTGTGTAAAAATAGATTTCTGTAAAAAAAGGTTAAAACCGTAAAAAAGTTTTCGTATAAATTTGTCTTTTGTAAAAAAAAGTTTATAACCGTAAAAAACGTTTTCGTAAAAAACGTTAAAAAGTTTAAATAACGTGTGTGTAGTTTTTTTTTGTGTAAAAAATAGGTTAGAACCGTAACAAAAAATTTCGTATAAATTATTGTTCTTTGTTAAAAAGTTTTTTTGTAAAAAAAAATTGTAAAAAAGTTTTTTTTTTTGTAAAAACAAAGTTTAAAACCGTAAAAATAAAAATAAAACGTGTGCGTAAAAAAACAGCGCATAAAAACGGGGCGTAAAAAAACGGCTCGTAAAAAAAACGGTACGTAAAAACGTTTTTTGTAAAAAAATCCTGACAAAAATTGTTTTTTGTAAAAAAAGTCAGCGCATAACAACGGAGCATAAAATGGCTTGTAAAAAAACCGAGTGATAAAACGACGCGTAAATAAGGGGCGTGAATACGGGGCATAAAAACGGCACGGAAAAACGGGACTTGAAAAACGATGCGGTAAAAATGGCGCGTAAAATCGGGCATAAAAAACGGCGTGTAAAGAACCGGTCGCAAAAACGGTGCGTAAAAACATGGCGTAAAAAAGGGCGCGTAAAAGTGGGGCGTAAAAAACGGCGCGTAAAAGCGGGGCGTAAAATGGCGCCTTAAAAAACGACACGTAAAATAAAACATGGCGTAAAAAAACGGCGTGCGAAAAAACCGGGATTAAAAACGGCGTGCAAAAAATTGTTTTTGTTTGAAAATCTGGATCTAAAATGATTTTTAATAAAAAATTATGTTTTAAGAAAAACAAGTAATATAATAATACAAAAAAGTAATAAAAAAACAATAAAGACAAAAAGACAAAAAAGAGTAAATTTACTAAACTACCGTTTTGTATTAAAATACTAAAAATATAATAAGGCAAAAAACTATTTAATATTACTTTTAATTACTTTTAATCTCGTCCATCAATCAATCTTGAAGATCTAATGGTTGGAAAGTGTTTCTCTCGGTTTTTACAACTGTGAGTGGTTTTCATTTTAGCGGTCCCCTCTAGTTATTGTGAAAACTCGAAAGCTAATTAAAAAAGCCAAAAAAACATACCAAATTTTTTTTTTTTGCATGATAATTTTCGTCACTTTTAGTATATAAAAAAAATTCAAAAAAAAAAATAATAATTCTTTTTTTAGTGCACATGTGTAATGTGTAGTACACATACACATGTGTAATACAATTTTTTTTTGAAATTTTTTTTATATACAAAAACCTGCGATTTTTTATAAAAAATTGAAAAAAATAATAATTTTTTGGTGTGTTTTTTAGGCTTTTTTTTAGTTAGTTTTCGAGTTTTCACAATAAAAGTGGTTTTCATTTAAACCATCCCCTAATATATATTGCCAAAAACAAAAATCTCTTCGTCAAACCCTTCACAATTATGAGATAGCATATATATTGGATATTATTAAAAATACCTGATGTACATAATCCTCTATTAATTCACAATTAGTTGATATGTTTTTTTTTTTTTTAAATGTGTAATTCACAACAAACGGTTAATACACACCCACAAGTCGCAGGCCCGCCCCATTTCTGTCCCATGGACTATGTTGTCTTAACGGGGCCCACGCCTCGTTAGAAATGGGACATAGCTTTCCCCGAGAAAATTTCCGACCCCCTGCCACTTTTGACAGGAGTTGCACCCTCCACACGAATCGACCGCCTGTTGTGACAGAGCGACCCGCTGGAGTAAATGCGTCGTAATAGAAAACTCGGGTTCACTCAGGCTTGAACCGGAGTCCTTGCCATCCTTGGGTTGGGAATAACCCCAACGCCTCACCTTTTGATAGAGGTGGGGATCGAACCAGACCAATTAATTCTTTTTCATGAGATATCCTCGTATGGCTTATTGATAATGATTGTAATATGCCATATAAGTTATAATATTAAATTATGGCCTGTGAATCCTTGGAATGTTGTTTGATATAATAATAACTAGCTTTTTATACCGCGCTTCGCGACGGGAGTGTGATCATTTTTCTCCACGCAAGCTGCTGAAATTTGGTTATTATCGGTTTCGCTTATTGGAAAACATGAAGGCGAACATCGATACCGTTTCCATTATGGCAAAATACTGGCAATTATGTTTGCTCATAAACGGTTGGGTTTGTTATGGTACCGCAACAATAACACCGCCTACGATGCTAAAAAAAATAATTGATTTTGAATACAATTATGTTTTAAAAAACTCTATACCGAAACGTTCATCTAAAAAACTAAAAAAAAAAACCTTGCATTCAGTTTTTGTAGTTAAATAGTAATGGAGTGTGAGGTTCATTGGGGAACACTAAAAAAGTGGGGAAGGGTGGGGAACCGACTCAAACGAACTCCGATTGTACTCATTCCAGCGGCGTTGGAACCGGCACGTCGAACCCTAACTAGGATCTCTTAACCCCAAACCCTAAATCATAACCCCTAAACCTTAAATATATTAGGGTTTGGCTATTAAGGTTTAGCTTTAGGGTTTAGACTTAGGGTTTAGCATTAGGGTTTAGCTTTAGGGTTTAGGGTTTAGCTATAGGGTTTAGCTTTAGGGTTTAGCTCTAGGTTTAGCCTTTAGAGTTTAGCTTTTAGGGTTTATAGTTTAGATTTTACGGTTTAGCTTAGTTTTAGCCTTATTTTTAGCTTTAATGTTTAGAGTTTAGGAGTTAGGATTTAGGGTTAAAAGATCTTAGTTAGGGTTCGACGAGCGGGTTCCAACGCCGCCAGAATGAGTCCAATCGGAGTTCGTTTGAGTCGATTCCCCGCTGTTCCCCACTTTTTTAGTGTTCCCCAATGAACCTTCCCCTAGCAATGGAAAACTAGATTACCTTTATTGAAGATCCAAACATATAACTCTTGTCAATTTTTTCTTAATATTATTTTATAAGTATTTTTAAGTTTCTCACCCACCATTGTTTCAAAGAAAATATAAAACGAATAGTATAATATGGCAAATGACAAAACTCAAAACCAAAGTAAGTTAGAAGTTTAATAAATCGATTAGAGTTTCTTGTTAACAAAATTATTGTAAATACATAATGTCTATAACATTTGTTAAGTTAATAAATTAATAAATATGAATACATATAAAACGATATCCATTTATCTCAAAGCCGGTAAAACGAAAAGGTTCTCTCGTAAATGGCATTCCTCATAAATAATTTGAAATTAAGATCACATATTATACAATATTAAACGTTATTTTATGGTAACTTTCATTGATATTTATAATTTAACATATTTCTCTCTTATTCCATTGGAGCACACAAATTTCAAAAACCATGTGCTGCTAATTTCTTTTTCAAAATCATTTCAGAAGAAGTTATATGTATTCTAAGACACAACATATATCACCACCACCGCCGTTATATCGGCTAACAACCCCCATCGACATCACCTCCATATAACCCACCCCTATCTTCAGCTACCTACGAACCACCGCCAACAACCGCTGCAGGAAAATGGTAGCTGCTCATCGATACCGTTTCCATTATGGCAAAATACTGGCAATTATCTTTGCTCATAAACGGTTGGGTTTGTTACGGTACCGCAACAATAACATCGCCTACGATGCTAAAAAAATAATTGTTTTGAATACAATTATGTTTTAAAAAACTCTATACCGAAACGTTCATCTAAAAAACTAAAAAAAAACCTTGCATTTAGTTTTTGTAATTAAATAGCAATGGAGTGTGAGGTTCATTAGGGAACACTAAAAAAGTGGGGAAGAGTGGGGAACCGACTTAAACGAACTCCGATTGTACTCATTCCAGCGGCGTTGGAACCGGCTCGTCGAACCCAAACTAGGATCTCTTAACCCCAAACCCTAAATCATAACCCCTAAACCCTAAATATATTAGGGTTTAGCTTTAGGGTTTAGACTTAGGGTTTAGCATTAGGGTTTAACTTTAGGGTTTAGGGTTTAGCTTTAGGGTTTAGCTATAGGGTTTAGCTTTAGGGTTTAGCTCTAGGTTTAGCCTTTAGGGTTTAGCTTTTAGGGTTTATAGTTTAGATTTTACGGTTTAGCTTAGTTTTAGCCTTATTTTTAGCTTTAATGTTTAGAGTTTAGGAGATAGGATTTAGGGTTTAGGGTTAAAAGATCTTAGTTAGGGTTCGACGACCCGGTTCCAACGCCGCTAGAATGAGTCCAATCGGAGTTCGTTTGAGTCGATTCCCCGCTATTCCCCACTTTTTTAATATTCCCCAATGAACCTTCCCCTAGCAATGGAAAACTAGATTCCCTTTATTGAGGATCCAAACATATAACTCTTGCCAAATTTTTCTTAATATTATTATATAAGTATTTTTAAGTTTCTCACCCACCATTGTTTCAAAGAAAATATAAAACGAATAGTATAATATGGAAAATGACAAAACTCAAAACCAAAGTAAGTTAGAAGTCTAATAAATCGATTAGAGTTTCTGGTTAACAATATTATTGTAAATACATAATGTCTATAACATTTGTTAAGTTAATAAATTAATAAATATGAATATGAATACATATAAAACGATATCCATTTATCTCAAAGCCGGTAAACAAAAAGGTTCTCTCGTAAATGGCATTCCTCATAAATAATTTGTAATTAAGATCACATATTATACAATATTAAACCGTATTTTATGGTAACTTTCATTGATATTTATAATTTAACATATTTCTCTCTTATTCCATTGGAGCACACAAATTTCGAAACCATGTGCTGCTAATTTCTTTTTCAAAATCATTTCAGAAGAAGTTATATGTATTCTAAGACACAACATATATCACCACCACCGCCGTTATATCGGCTAACAACCCCCGTCGACATCACCTCCATATAACCCACCCCTATCTTCAGCTACCTACGAACCACCGCCAACAGCCGCTGCAGGAAAATGGCAGCTGCTCATCGATACCGTTTCCATTATGACGAAATACTGGCAATTATGTTTGCTCATAAACGGTTGGGTTTGTTACGGTACCGCAACAATAACATCGCCTACGATGCTAAAAAAATTAATTGATTTTGAATACAATTATGTTTTAAAAAACTCTATGCCGAAACGTTCATCTAAAAAACTAAAAAAAAACCTTGCATTCAGTTTTTGTAGTTAAATATCAATGGAGTGTGAGGTTCATTGGGGAATACTAAAAAAGTGGGGAAGAGTGGGGAACCAACTCAACCGAACTCCGATTGTACTCATTCCAGCGGCGTTGGAACCGGCTCGTCGAACCCTAACTAGGATCTCTTAACCCCAAACCCTAAATCATAACCCCTAAACCCTAAATATATTAGGGTTTGGCTATTAGGGTTTAGCATTAGGGTTTAGGGTTTAGCTATCGGGTTTAGCTCTAGGTTTAGCCTTTAGGGTTTAGCTTTTAGGGTTTATAGTTTAGATTTTACGGTTTAGCTTAGTTTTAGCCTTATTTTTAGCTTTAATGTTTTGAGTTTAGGAGTTAGGATTTAGGGTTTAGGGTTAAAAGATCTTAGTCAGGGTTCGACGAGCCGGTTGCAACGCCGCTAGAATGAGTCCAATCGGAGTTCGTTTGAGTCGATTCCCCGTTGTTCCCCACTTTTTTAGTGTTCCCCAATGAACTTTCCCCTAGCAATGAAAAACTAGATTCCCTTTATTGAAGATCCAAACATATAACTCTTGCCAAATTTTTCTTAATATTATTTTATAAGTATTTTTAATTTTCTCACCTCCCATTGTTTCAAAGAAAATATAAAACGAATAGTATAATATGGAAAATGACAAAACTCAAAACCAAAGTAAGTTAGAAGTCTAATAAATTGATTAGAGTTTCTGGTTAACAAAATTATTGTAAATACATAATGTCTATAACATTTGTTAAGTTAATAAATTAATAAATATGAATATGAATACATATAAAACGATATCCATTTATCTCAAAGCCGGTAAAACGAAAAGGTTCTCTCGTAAATGGCATTCCTCATAAATAATTTGTAATTAAGATCACATATTATACAATATTAAACCGTATTTTATGGTAACTTTCATTGATATTTATAATTTAACATATTTCTCTCTCATTCCATTCGAGCACACAAATTTCAAAAACCATGTGCTGCTAATTTCTTTTTCAAAATCATTTCAGAAGAAGTTATATGTATTCTAAGACACAACATATATCACCACCACCGCCGTTATATTGGCTAACAACCCCCGTCGACATCACCTCCATATAACCCACCCCTATTTTCAGCTACCTACGAACCACCGCCAACAGTCGCTGCAGGAAAATGGCAGCTGCTCACCGATACCGTTTCCATTATGGCAAAATACTGGCAATTATGTTTGCTCATAAACGGTTGCGTTTGTTATGGTACCGCAACAATAACATCGCCTACGATGCTAAAAAAATAATTGATTTTGAATACAATTATGTTTTAAAAAACTCTATACCGAAACGTTCATCTAAAAAACTAAAAAAAAACCTTGCATTCAGTTTTTGTAGTTAAATATCAATGGAGTGTGAGGTTCGTTGGGGAATACTAAAAAGGTGGTGAAGAGTGGGGAACCGACTCAAACGAACTCCGATTGTACTCATTCCAGCGGCGTTGGAATCGGCTCGTCGAACCCTAACTAGGATCTCTTAACCCCAAACCCTAAATCATAACCCCTAAACCCTAAGTATATAGATCTTTAAAATGGTGTTATATACTTATTGAATAGTGTTATATACGTGCTGAATGATGGTTGCAGTGTTATTCGTAGTGTTTTTATAGAGATCTTTTAAAAAATCATGTTTTTTTTTATAAATAAGGTGGCGGTTATGGAAGGTTTTGAATTAATTGAATCAGTGATAAAATTACTTGTTTACCCTTTTGAATTAATTTAAATCGATGACACATGTCATCTCCACAATATTTCTTACACTTCTCACATGAGGAACATCTACTCGGATGCATGGTGTTTTAACATATGGAATCAATGATAAAATTACTTGTTTTAACATATGGAATCATCTACTAGCATGCATGGTGTTTTAACATCTACTAGCATGCATGTGTAAACAAGTAATTTTAAATTGAGGAACATCTACTAGCATGCATGGTGTTTTAACATACGGAATCCGGAACATCTACGTATAGTGGTACCTTCTATATCCCAAACAATTTCGGCTTTTCTATTTCTCCTAAGATGATAACCCAAAAGACTTCATGATTTTAAATAAGGTATTCTTAAAAGGAATCAAAGAACCCTCTAAGTTGGCTGGGCCTACCAATACAACCCAGAAAAATACGTTTTTATCTATTTTTATCTTTTATATATAACATTTTTAAAACCAAAAATCTTAGTTTTTCTATCATTTCCATTTAATTGCAAAAATTTATTTCAGGAACATTTTCTCATGTTCTAATTTTTTTGGATTTTTAAAATTAAAATTTTAATTTTATTTCTTTTTGTTTTTTTTTTGTAGTTTTTTTTACTCAAATCTACCTAAAAAGACGTAGTCTCCCATCCCCATACTTAAAATTTACATTGTCCTCAATGTGAGTCGAAGACACACTAAAAATAAATAAGAAAAAAAACATATATGGAACAAACTTGCCTGGTAGTAGAAGTCTTCGAATTCCAAACCAAAGCGAACACGACTGTATAACATTTCATTCGCAGCCATCTGACAAACTGGTACACTTGAGTTGCCTTTTACATAATGATCAATAGCTCCGCATCCCCGCCTGAATGGAGATTGAGTACGGGAGGATCAAACAAACCTGCACAAATAAACACAAACCGACGCGTAAAATTGACTCAAAAATAAAAACCGACTCAAAACTGTCTGACCTGTACTAACTCAAACTTGTTAATTTAGACTCAAAATACACAAATATACAAGAAATACACTTGGTTTTTCGCCTGAGAGCCCCTCCAACTATTAAGCACTATGAGAATCGAGGCGAATAACCTCGACCTTATCTTTCTCACTCGGTCTCCTATCAAAATCACTCATACCCAAACCCTTTTTTCTCACAAACTCCCTATCATTTCAACACAACTTATACTCACTCATGGGACATTTATACCTCGTATTACGCGCCAAAATACTCTCCCCACACTTAATTTCTTTCACACTACCCAAACAAAGCTCATCCCACTCGTCTTTCTCTATCACATTCCATGAACCATCCATAAACTTATCCTCACCTCCTACGACCTCTACATCTTCCTTGAACCTAACGTGCTTCTCCTTCTTCCTATCACTCTCCATCCTAACATCTCCAATTCCCTTTAACTCTTGCCTAATTACCGAGGATTCCCCTACCTTCTAGGTATTCTCACCAATTCGATCAGGGTGTCTATCCGTATGAGATTTAGAAGTATCAAAGAAGAAAACAAAATCTCCCTGACCACTTAAGTTCATGACCGACTTGGCGACATCAAAGGTGACGGTTTCATCCCTACATGAAGTGTGATCTTACCACCAAAGACATCAATCAATGCCTTGGCGGTGTGCAAGAAGGGGCGTCCCAAGATGTCACAGCCCCGACCCCACCCTGGGAGCGGGAGCCGTGAACCAGTCATATGGTATCGGTGTTTATTAATTTGGCAGCGGAAAGTTTCATTAGGACCGTAGTTAGGAAAAAAAAAAATTCAGAGTTAAACACCAAAATGTTTAAAATAAATAAATGGGATAAAACCCAAGTTTTGCTGATAATACATTTATAGGGATAAACCCTTTTTATTGAAAACAAAGTCTCCTTTTTATTTAGGTAACTTATATAGCCAATTTTCTAAACCTCCAGTGCTCTCCAGCTGGCTTCTATTGGCTTCACACTAAGTTACCTAAAACACGTTTTAAAAATATTTTATCAGCAAGAAATACTGGCGAGTGCATCCTAGTTTAATCAAAATAGTTTTACAACTTTACAGAATTGAGGGCATCCGCAATTACATTTGTTTATATCTACTCTGTCACACCCCCCAAAATACCGCCTACGGAAACCCCGCTAGGCGTGTGACGTACCAAGAACGAGCCACTAATCATGTTGAACTCATAACAAGTTTTCAAATGAATTTGCCAATTATAAATAAAATTAACCAACAATAAGTTTAATAAAAATCCAACAACTTCAGCGGAAGCAATAAGTAAACCATAGTTTAAATGTTTCAAAGCAAATGTGTGAAATCAATAATCCCATCATATGTATCCACTCAGTTCGACCCATGACCACTCCAGACAGCAAGTTCCAAATCCAAGAAATCTAACGACCTGCGAGCAGGCAACAAGTGTATCAAATAAAGCTGGAGAGTTCATAGTTTTGTGAAAACGTTAGTTACCAAGTGGTTAGTTCAATTCATAAGTAATAATGTTGATAATAACCCAAGTACCGTACAAGATGGCTACCAGATTGTTTTGCCTGTCCCCAATGCCCCTATCCAAACATTGGTCATGATTTAAGGTTATTAGTTCACGCCAGTCCTCTCAGGTACGGTGTGAGGTTGCCAAGCCTAATAGCGCTATCAATTAATACCCCGTTACCTCTCAGGTAACTAATTCGGTGTAAGATGGGACTTAAAGTGATAGGAAAAGAGTGTATTATCAAACATCCAAGTTTTACCCAAAAGACTTATTCCTCTCAAGAATATTGTTGGTGCACACATATGTCGTCTTCGTCTTATATTGAGTCTTGGGTTCCTTGCGGGTTTGATCAAACATGACATCATATATGTGATATCACAAGTGACATCACATATATGACATCATATATGACATCATGAAGACAAAACGAGTTTTAAGATGTAACCGTTTGAAATGTGTCATTTGTTTGAGAGATGTCCGTTTGAAGCTCGTGACCGTTTGAAGGATGTATTGCCACTTTCAAACGGTCAGGGTCAGTTTCCTATAAATAGGCTTCAAACTTTCATCATTTGTAAGTTTCCGGCTAGAGCAACGAAGTGCTGCCGAAGTGTTGTCAGGTTGTAAAACAGTGTGAAATCAATATTACAACAGTTTTAAGCGTGAATCTTGCTGAATTGAACTCTACACGTCTGTTTCCGCCTTTCGTTTAGAGATAAACTCTTCTGATCGACTCGTTTGGGTCAGAAAACGATCCTACAAGTGGTATCAGAGCTCAGGAGGAAGAGTTCATACCAATTCAGCCACAAATTCTGATTTTCTACACCTTCTTTCAAAACTGAACAAGTTTTCACGGATAAAATCGGCTAAAACTTTCACAATGTGTGCGTAATGGTGTTTTAACAAACCCTTGAGAATATCGGACCTAAACTCGAAGTAAAAGTGGTAAAAATGGCTTGAAAACCGGTGACCGTTTGAACGAGTTCAGCGTCTGACCGTTTGAAAATGCACATGACCGTTTGAAAATACATGGTTGTCAGTTTGAAACTAACCTGACCGTTTGAAAGTTGCCATCGTGACCGTTTGAAAATGGACTGACCGTTTGAAATTTACACATGACCGTTTGAAACTGGATATGACAGTTTGAACAAGGTGCCCGTTTGAAAGTAGTTCAGTTGTTCGTGTTTAAAGAATTTACCAACTTTTTGTTTTCGGTATTCGATAAGTGTAGAAATCGATATATTTGATCATGTGTTTTGTCAGTACATGTGAAAGTGGATTAATGGTTTCAAGAAGTCTTGCATGTGATGTAAAGTAAAGGTGTCAGCCACTTGATATTCTCAATACATTGATAATTGTTTCGATAATGTGTTTGGTCCAATCAAGATATTAAGATATTCAGTATGGGCATGTGAACTTTACACGAGAATCTATTGAGTTTGTTGGCTAAGTGGATGTGTGTTAGTTGGTCATGTGAGTAATTTGGTCAAGGTTGTACATGTGAGTAATATCTTTGTTCAAGGTTTCGGCCCAATCAAAATCATTCATTAAAAGAGCCCATGTGAAACAATTAAGTATGTCGGCCCATATTAAATTCTCTTGAATTCTTTAATTGTCATACGGACATTTACTAGTCCACGTGATTCAAGTAGTTGTTGGTTATTAATCTTGTTTGCAAAAGACTGTGTTTGTATTAATCTTAGGGTCATACATCGCATCAAAGTCATACGGTTCAAAGCTGCTTGAAACAGTTCACAAGAGGTGGTTCAGTTCATTTGAATTCAAACTTTTTCCAAGTCGTGTGGTTTAGCCAGGTCATTAGAAAAAGGTCGTTTGAATTTGATCCGGGTCATAGCTGTCCGCATAGTGTGTCAACTTTCAGTCCGCACAGAATATTCACCAGTTCGAGTACCAGTTTGTTTCAGTTATTTGATAAGTCATTAAAACTGATTGTGTATTGTCTGTTTGTTGTCAGGTATTTCACGAGGTGAACCGGTTCGTTTGAAAGCTAGTTTGAGAAATTCTTCGATATTGAATCCTGAGTGAAGATTTTTACAACGCATTCGCAACATCTCCGACTACTCCGGGTGACATTGCTAAGAACATGAACATGGAGAATGAAACCAGAACAATGCAAAACCCCCCGAAACTTATGGGAATTGAAGATTATCACGGATGGAAGAAACGGTTTGAGAATTGGGTTCAGGTGAATCATCTAAAAGCTTGGGAGAGCATCGAAACTGAATATGAGAGGCCAAAGAATTCAGCGGGAGTCGGTAAAATCATTTCAGAATTCACGGAGCAAGAAAGAGAGAGTTACAAAGGAGAAAAGATGATGATCAATTTGTTACAACAAGTTGTTAAAGAAGATATATTTGTGTTGCTTCAACATGATGAAAACGCTTATTCTATTTGGGAAGCTTTTGGAAAGAAATTTGAGGGAAGTACTGAATTGCTACAAAGTAAAGCAGCTTTGTTGAAAAAGGAATTTGAACTATTTACGTGCATGCCTGGTGAAACAACAAAGAGTCTTATTGAAAGATACTGGCATCTTGTACGCACTATGTCACAGTTGAAGATTACAAAAACTCCAGCAGAATGGGTTGAAAAGCTTGCTGATGCGTTACCGCAACAGGAATGGGGTACATATCTGATGATATTGAAAAATTCCGGACAGTTTAGAAGGTTATCGATTGCACAGTTTATAGAGAAGTTGGAGGCACAGGATCTGGAGCAGCAGAAAATTGCTAGAATGAACAGTTCTACTCATCAACAAGATATTAAATTGTACTATAAAGGAAATGTTCAAACTGCTGAAGCAAGTCCAAAGATACAAACTACATTTAGTGCTGGAAATCAATCTACACCAAGCAGTCAAGGATCAGTCAACACTAGTGGGTTCTCAACGGTGAATCCTCCAAGTGTTCAAAGTTCATCTGCTGGAAATGGTCATCTAATTCAGTGCAATGTGGCTTTACATCTTCAAAATGGACAAAATTATTCTGAAGAGATTGTAAAGAATCATATGGGAGAATTGGTCACTGCATTAGAGTCTTATGAAGGGTTGATTGCCGGAAGAATTGGTAATCTGATGCTCACAAAGGAAGATTATGACCAAATCGATGCAGAGGAGCTGGAACTGATGGATATTAAATGGGCCTTAGCTAGTGTTTTGAGGAGAGCCGAAAAATTTAGATTGGTTACAGGAAGAAATGATTTCTTGGATGCAAACCTTTCTAATCTAGGATTTGAGAAATCTAAAGTTGTCTGTTTTCGTTGCAGGGAGAAAGGCCACTTTAAAAGAGAGTGCAAGAATCAGGAGCCGAGAGGAGCAAAGGAGTCATCTGGGAAAGATGATTATTATAGGAAATCCATTTATCAACAAATTACTCATCTACCACATCAACAAAAAGATCCACAAACGGCACATGGAAGAATGATCGAAGATGCAAACAAAAAGGCTTACTATGGAAACATGGATCAAGATGACGAGAAAGTGGCTGATGGTTTTAGCTGGGACAAGTACATTTCAGCTGATCCTAATGTTAAAGCTTTTATTGCACATATTGTTCAAAAGCCAGAAATGTTGAAGGAATGGATGGAAGTGTTATCTGATGAAGAGAAAAATGAAGATGAAAGATATGTTTCATCTGAAAACAGTTCATCAGAAACAAGTGATAGTGATGAAGAGATGGAACAGATAAATTTAGGAAAAAACTCATTTATCTTCTGACACTTTTGAATTTTATTTTGCAGAAAAATTGAAGAAACTAAAAGAAAGGAAAGCTGCAAAGGAAATGAAAGAGGTCAAAGTGATTGAGAAGATTGTGGAAGTTGAAAAGATAATTGAAGTCGAGAAGATCGTTGAAATCACAAAACCCTGTCTTACTTGTTTAGAGTCATGTAAACAATGTATAGAAAAAGATGAGAGGTTTAGTGAGTTAGAAAAGTTGAAAGAAAAGTTGTTGTTTGATGTCAAAATTTTGAAACAGTCATATGATGTATTGAACAGAACTGTGAATAGTCTAGAAAAGACTAACTCTGAACGAGAGAAAGCTTTGAAGATGTTGAATGCTACTATGATGACAAAGCAGAAAGAGATCAACTTGTACATAGAAGAATGTGAAAAGTGGAAGAAAGAGTTGGATAGTGAAGCAACTGAGAATGAAAGAATCAGAAGATTGCTGCAAAGTTACAAAGGTTGTGACTACATAATTGATAGAATGTATCCAGCAGTTGAAGGATTTGAAGCGTTTAAAGGTGAAGAAACAAAGCCAAAGAAGAAAAAGGATACTGGTAAGAAACAGGGTGTCTGTTATAATAAGTGTCCGCCTCCGATTTGGGATGGGTACTCGTCTAGAAAACCTAACGAGGAAGAACTAAAAAAGGCAGTCAATATAAAGTTGGAGTCCGAGATAACCGATGTTTTACCAAACAATATTGACGTCACGTTCACAGCGTCCGACACAGATCATGAGTCAGAACTGATAAAACGAGTGGTCGATCAGGTGTTGGATAAGGATGAGGAGTCAGAGTCAAAATCCGAGTCCGAAAGTTCATGTCAGTCTGTCGGGAGTTCGAGTTCATCCGAAAAGAGTTCAAAATCGTCGGGAAAATGGGTTTATAGTAAAGAATTTTTATTGTCAAAATCTAATTTGAATGACGAAACATTTGAAGTTGTATATACTTTGAATGATTCTAATAAATTATATGTTGATAAAGAGTTTCCAATAAGAAGTGTTCGATTTGAAATGATAAAAAAGGTTTTCAAATTGACAGAAATTTATATTTCTGAAATAAAAGATTTAAATCTTAATGAAAAACCTAAACCTTACACCTCAAGAGTACAACAATGTTTGAACAAGAAAAAGGGTTACAATTCTGGTTCTGGTTTTGAAAAGAAATCAAACCACAATCGTAACTACAAAAAGAAAGGACTTGGTTTTATTCCACCTGAAAACTATAAAAATGAAAAATATGTTCGGGATTTTAAATCAAAAATGACATATGTTGCAGGAACTAGCCATGAAGAAGAAGAAGCAAAGAGCTCATTCTGGAAACAGTCAAACCAGGAGTTTTTTGCTGAAAAGATGAAGAATGGAGCTTATCAAAGGAAAGAAACAAGAACCTGTTACAGATGCAATGAAGTTGGTCATATTGCATGGAATTCTCCAAAAGCTACTCAAACAAAATAGGAAGTTTCTTCAAAACTTAAAGAAAAGATTGTTGATGTTGAACCTCCAACCAAAAGATTCAAAGTGTTCAAAAATTCAACATATGAAGTTGGAGAGTGTTCGAAAAGGTTTTACAAGAAGAGGGGAAATCTTGATAATCAAGCTTGGATTGTTAAGAAATCTGAGGTAAAATCTGGCGATGAATCTGATTCCACAAAATCGGAGGAGCCACAGGTTGAGGTAAAAAGTGAAAACTCAGTGCCTCTAATGGATGATGTTCATTTTCCACCATTGAGAGCTGAGAATTTTAAATCAAAAGTTGGGAAAGTTGAGATCTCTAATCAATTTTATTCTGATAAGAATGAATTTGATGTTGAGAAAGCTTTTAATGGAAACGTAAAGAAAATTTTTGGAAAAATGATCGATGGGAAGGCTAAAGGGGTAAAGGAGTTTTATGCTACAAAGAAAGCAACTTACACCCCAACTGCTTCAGAGTTGAAATCACCCAAGGCTGGTCAGGCTTGGGTGGACATTTTCTTTGCTTGAAAACCTGACTTGCCGGAGATCCCAAGTTTGTAATCGTGGATCAGGAATCGGTAACTTTCTTAGTAATTGATAATGTGATTGATTCTTATAATAGTTAAATTTTACAGGATAAGTGTGAATTGCCGGAGCTTCCAGGTTAGTAAGTGTGAAGCAGGAATCGGCATCTTGATTGGTAACATGTAGTTGTGTAGTTGTTTATTCCTAAATGTGGTTATATGTTTTAGATATACTTACAAGTGGTAAGGGGTTGATTCTGAAAAAGTGATTACTCAAGGTCATTAGTTTGAACTTGATGTAATCCTGATACAAGAGATTGAATGGACAATATGATGAACCAAACCCCTAATTTTACAAGTGGTAAAATCAACAAAACTTATTTTCCGGAAAAATCATTTTGGTCAAAACAAACTTAAGTGTTTTGAAATCATTATGAGAAAATAGTTTGTTGTAAGGGGGAGTTCTGATTGCTTATGCCAAGTGGATGGCGAATTGAGGTGATTTGATATCGGTTGTCACGTTGTTTGTACAGTTTGTTTTCAAATTTCCTAAAATGTGTTTGCATTTTAGGGGGGAGTAGAAAATTTCAGAAAATACAAAGACATTAGAAAATTTGAAAAATACAAAAACATGATAAAATCAAAAATGAGTTTCATTGTGAGAAGAGGAAATGATAGTACATCAGTAGACAGTTACAGTATGCTAAAGATTTGTAATGATTAAATAGCGTTAAACAGTCTCACTGATGTTATGTCGATAGGTTTTTACACATTTAGTAAACTTTTTCGGGATATAAATTAAATTTCAAACTTGCTTATTTCGTGGGGAACACTATTTGGATATATAGGTAACCCCTGAAATCTCGTTTGAAAGGTCCCTCTTTCTGAGATACTAGGTCTTTATGCTCAGTGATATCTGGGGTATTATCCCGGGACTTCTGATTTTGCGGAAGCAATGGCCTAGTCCCCGGAGAATACTTTCTGCTTGCTTGAAATATAGCGCCGCCCTCAGCAAATTGATGAAACAATAAAATTGATAGTCATTGCTGTTGTAATTCAAAAAATCCTCTAAAGGGGACCCACCAAAAGTCGAAGCCGTCATCTCTCTGCGTATCGAAAGATCGACCTGAGCTCTCACGGCCCTCGCATTTTAACCCCTTACGGATATCATCTGTGGTATACTCACCTGTAAGACTGAATATTGGGATCTGGATACGGGAGTATATTCAAGAGGTGGGACACATGAATGAGTTTAAGTCTTTAAAACACCTAACTCATATCCTGAATGAGTTGAAATTTGTGTGAGAATTTAAGTGGATCAGTATATCGGCAATCTAAGTTAATTGTTTAATTCTTAATGTGTAACTAAGCTCAACGGTACTCGTGATTTGTCAAAAACTGATATGATCCTCTTACACGAACTCACAAAAATATTGTTTGTAAATATTTCTTTACTGCATTTCTTAATATCTCTAAATCCAAAAAGATTTTCAATGTGTTTTAGCAAAAAATTTTGGAAAATTCAAAAAGAGTTTCAACAACTGATAATGGAGAGCTGATTTTCAAAATCCTAAGTGCTAAACATGATGAACAAATGGTTTGGGAGAATGTGTTTTGAAAAGAAAAATGATTAATTTTTGCAAATGGTTCATCAGAATTTATCATTGATAAATCATTCTGGTTTAATTTGAGAGAGAATCTGGGTTTATAAATTTGTTAATTGGTAAATTTGTGAAATTTACTTCTGGGTTAAGAATGTGCAGGTGTAGCCAGGTTTCAATCTTGAACCTGAAGATAGAGTGCCAGGTTCCGATACCTGAAGACTATGTGATTTCAACATGCCAGACTGCGATCCCAGCATATCGAAAGGGGGAGTCTGAAGACATTTGAGTAGAGATTGCTTGTGGGGAGTCTGCTGATGATGAAAAGAGAAGAGAGAAGACTTGAGGATACTTACAACGTCAGACACTTAAAAGAGTTTGAGAGGACTGATAAAGACTGAAGATGCAAAGACTCGATACTTAAGACTCGTCAACATCTGAGGGGGAGTCTGTTGGTGCACACATCTGTCGTCTTCGTCTTATATCGAGTCTTGGGTTCGTTGCGGGTTTGATCAAACATGACATCATATATGTGATATCACAAGTGACATCACATATATGACATCATATATGACATCATGAAGACAAAACAAGTTTTAAGATGTAACCATTTGAAATGTGTCATTTGTTTGAGAGATGTCCGTTTGAAGCTCGTGACCGTTTGAAGGATGTATTGCCACTTTCAAACGGTCAGGGTCAATTTCCTATAAATAGGCTTCAAACTTTCATCATTTGTAAGTTTCCGGCTAGAGCAACGAAGTGCTGCCGAAGTGTTGTCAGGTTGTAAAATAGTGTGAAGTCAATATTACAACAGTTTTAAGCGTGAATCTTGCTGAATTGAACTCTACACGTCTGTTTCTGCCTTTCGTTTAGAGATAAACTCTTCTGATCGACTCGTTTGGGTCAGAAAACGATCCTACAAATACCCATTTGACTGTCCCACCCACCGGGACCCATGCTCAAGAGAAATGAACTCACCTTTGGTTTGCTCGGTAAGATTAGTTACTTGTTTAACAGTTGATCACACACGTCCTAACATGGTTACCGACAACAATCAGTCTCAGGTGCACATAATCCACATATTTCACGTACATTTAATTCATGTATTCCTCGTTCACACAATACACAGTTATTGTACATGTAGAACACACTTGTAATTCAAGTCATAACCGTTAATTCATTAACCCAGTATCATTAACTAATCACTTAGCATGTAACAGCCCACTAAGTACAGTTGTACTATGTCACACCCCGACCACGTGGAACATACAAAACGTGGCGGAAATGTCGGGGAGTGTTGTAACAGAATTAATTGTTTCAAATCCATGGCAATTGAAGTTTCGTTTTATTGATTAAAAGTGTTACAATGTCTTAACAAACAAGGAAATACAACATAATTAACTAGTCTTGTATCTTTTATTGTCACTAAAGCCCAAGTCTGCCTATGTGTATCTTGATCATCTTATGCAACAGTTCCTGAAAAACACATGTGAAAATAGGTACGTCAGCATAAAAATGCCTGTGAGATACATAGGTTTTGTGAAAATAGGTTTCATGACTTACGTTTGAGAAAATGTTTAGTCATGAACCTTGTTATTTGCTTTGCTTTGTAAATCATTTGAAAATCGATAAGATCAGATGATAAGTATAAATAAATGTAAGGTTAAATGAATAACCAAGTAAAAATATGTTTGCATAAGATAAGAGGTTTATAAATCAATGTCTTGTGAAAAGTATGTTATTTGTATAAAATGTTCTATGTCTCAAACTGAAATGATTCAAATAACGCTATGATATGTAATACCATACAAACACTTATATATAGGAAGTACCAGCGGCGTATCCACCATGCTTGTATCATATTACACACACATCGTTACTTAATCACTTAATCAAACCAAACCAACCAATGTAAGAAGTCTATGTTTAAATCAATTGTCAAATGTATTGGGTAATATGTCAAAGTGTTCATGTCAAGATGTAAATCATATCAAAATGTCTATGTCAAATATCCATGTCAAATGTCTATGTCAAATATCCATGTCAAATGTCTATGTCAAAATGTCATGTATGGTAAGTGAAATGTCTCAACTAAACCATATGCACAAAAACAAAGTATTGAAGTAAAACTTGGTTTAAATCAAAGTTATGTTTTGTGGGAAATGCATGATCAAATGTCAATCATGTTAAAATGTCTATGCCGAAATGTCTATGTAAAACGATGTACTAAGTAATGCACACAATTGGGCACACCTAGCATGAAATGTCATAAAATCATGTACTATAATGTACTAACGAACATAGCAGTATATGATGTTAAAACAGGAAAGCATGAAAGTAACAAGTAGGCACATGTGTTCCACCCCAAAATAGTTTGGAAAACAGTAAAAGAGGGGTCTATGTACTCACTTGAGATTGCTCAGAAGTCCTAGGATAACCACCAAGCAAAGCTAGAGATCGCGGAATATCAAACGGCACCTAATATAGGTAACTATGTTAATTAACCGGACCTAGATTGGAAGATTGGGTAGCATTAGGGTTTGTAAACCAAACGAGTGTAGAGACTCGTGTCATTTGGTTTAACAAAGCCTACCTACTAAATGAAACTTAACCTAAGTGTTTTCGACCCATTACGACCCGTTTAGGTAGCTTATGCTACTTTAACGCGTCGTTCGCGTGAAACGCGTTCGGACCGTCTAACTAGCTCTATGACAAGTGTTATATGCCTAAACATGTTACATAATCAGTTATGTGACAAAAGTTTAGGTTACATATGCTTAATTACCAATTATACATGAAAAGGGTATTCTGGTAATTTACCTAAGGCATATAAACTACCTATCATACAACTACTCAAACGATGTGACCATAGGGTATAACCTCGGAAGGTTATTCCCTACCTACTATGGTCACCTAATGTGTTTGGTCGGATCCTAATGATCGACCAAATGGGTCGGGTTCGAAGGTATAGGCGATTTATTAGATCGCCTACCCTACGACCCTAGACAACGTGGTAATCAGTAGGCATAGCCCCAAGGGACTATAACCAACGTGATTACACTCACGTTGCGAAGTTCAAACGAACTTCGCATTGACCATTACTGGTCAACGCTGAAAGTCAAACAAAGTTTGACTTTCTGACTCGAAAAGCAGTAAAATAAGGAAAAGAACGAAAGAATACTTACGAAGGGTCCCCGAATGCTAATTTCGATTTAAGAATCTCAGGTATGAAACAATGGTTTCAACTTAGAGTTTCTCAATCAAAATTCTAGTGATTTTAAAGCATGGGGTAATGGGGTATTTATAGGAATACCCGAACTGTTAAGATCGTTTCATGGAAAACGTGCCTTAATCCCATCCGTACATGTGTTGCAAAGTTATGGTGCCTAAATTCCATCCATACATGTGTTGCAAAGTTATGGTGTTTAGGTGCTTAAATTCCATCCATACATGTGTTGCAAAGTTATGGTGCCTAAATTCCATCCTTATCCGCTGACTAAGCATGTTAGAATGTGTGGTTGTGAATTAAACAACGGCTAATACATCGAATCTGGTCCCGGAAATGCAAAACTGAGTTTTCTGTCCAGAATAGGCAGTCGCGTAGCGCTACTGCCAAGGCATTAGGCAGTCGCGCTACGCTAGCACCCTGCTGTTTCAGAAATCTTTCAAAAGTGGCAGGAATGGTCCCTGCACGTGTTTAAGGCCTTTTTTGATGCGTTTGAACCCCGTTAACCTCATTTCAAGGCTCTAAAATGAAGTTAAAGTATAGGGGACTCAAAACATGCTCAAAAATATGCCGGATGTTGGTTCGTTTGGTCGTACGAACGCGATGTTCGCTTAATTACGACGGAATGCGCACAAGCGCGACAAACGATCCAAATGACGTGACGAATGGATTTTTCTTATGGCGAACACTAAAATAAAATATTTTAGTTCTTACATAAATTTTTTGGATGTCCGGATGTATTCAGAACGTAAGTTATGCGCGAAAATGCAAACTTGTGCACTTTTTGACACTTTTAGTCCCTGAATGACACAAAAGTTTATTTTAGCATACCGAACACCTCAAAGCCTATTTCTAAGCTATGTGAAGGATATTTATGGTATGTTTAACTTATGGTCATGCTCCGGAATGTCTGTTACAGTTCAAATTGGCATACTTTCGCAGTTTGTCAACTTTAGTCCCTGTAAGCGATTAAACTTTGATTTCACCACACCAAACCTTCCAAAACTTATATATAAGTTATGTAAAGGTTATTTAAGGTATGTTAAGACTATTTCACTATTCCGGAGTGTTCGTTGCATTAAGCTGGTTATATTTACGCATCAGTGCGCGTATAACCTTCCAGAAAGCGATTTAGAGCTTGAAATCGGACAAGAGTTGATATGTGCAATCGATACACATATTTTTACAAATCCCAAGTATGAAATACAATATTTCATTGGTTTGGCATTTGTTTGATGGTCGCAGTGACACGGGTGTCACAGTCTCCCCTACTTTAGGAAATTTCGTCCCGAAATTAATTCGTAGGAGTCTATTTGTGACTTTGTGTTAAATAACCATCAAAGATGAACAAGACGTAATCCTGTAATTTCTCTTTAACGAACATTTTTCAGAAATGAAAAATGAACAAAGTTATTTTCAACAGGCATTCTTTAGAGACAAAAATGAACAGAATAGTCATTTTCCACAACATCTTCAGAAACAAAAATGAACAGAATAGTCATTTTACATCTTCAGAAACAAAAATGAACAGAATAGTCATTTTACATCTTCAGAAATAAAAATGAACAGAATAGTCATTTTACATCTTCAGAAACAAAAATGAACGGAATAGTCATTTTACATCTTCAGAAACAAAAATGAACGGAATAGTCATTTTACATCTTCAGAAACAAAAATGAACGGAATAGTCATTTTACATCTTCAGAAACAAAAATGAACGGAATAGTCATTTTACATCTTCAGAAACAAAAATGAACGGAATAGTCATTTTACATCTTCAGAAACAAAAATGAACGGAATAGTCATTTTACATCTTCAGAAACAAAAATGAACGGAATAGTCATTTTACATCTTCAGAAACAAAAATGAACGGAATAGACTCTAGACACATGACAAAATTCGCTGTGGTTTCTGTGCACTGAATTCCATAATTATGTATGCATCCATAATTACGCAATTCCTTGCATAGTCCGCACAATTTGTCTGAAATGTGAAGGGGAGGAAAAATCAAACCTGATGATGAGTGTGACTAAACTACCATAGGGTCCTTTTAATTAGATCGACAAAGGATCCTTTTAAATTAGGCCACCAAAGAGTCCTTTCAGCTATATCATCACATGATGTTCCTAACCAGATTTTTGGATTAATCAGTTTACCTAGACCTCTCAGGATCTAATTATGGAATGGTACAATATAATCCAAGGGTCTTTACTATTACGTACAAGCCCGTTTGAGGATTTAATATAGCACCCAAAGATATGGAAGATTCTACGAGGATTTGAATGGCAAGAATTTGGATCACACCAAAAACATAAAGGGAACACATAAACACATAATCATATAGTTGTTTAATTTGTTTATTAATTTGTTATCTTTGGACGCGGATACTTAAAGTACACCAGGAATCCAATTCGTGGATTTTATTTGGTACTTTAATCATTTCAAGAATCCATCCATGAAGATAGGATGATCTACCAAAAATTCGATTTTCGTTTTCAGGAAAACGCAATATTCGAATTAAGGTACACAATAATTTAGGACATACGGAAATACCCTTGGGTACCCTATTAAAAATTTATAGTGGTACTTGGGGTATTCGTATAGAATTATAACTTTTATCTTGTACTTCGTTTCTTTGCAAGAGACGGGTACTTAGGATCTTTGTGGAAAACGCAAGAGATTGTAAAATGGAAGAATTTTGGGGGTAGTTTGCTTTTCAAGTAATACGATTCCTTGATTGTCGGTATTATAGGGGATATGTTGTTTATGCATACAACCACATAATATACATTGTAATGTAAATAAAAAGATTTATTTATTAACAATGATAACAACTGTTTCATGGACCTTGACAACAAAAGAAAATAATACATAAGATATGATTATTTCTAAAGAGTGTTGTCTTCTAGTCGATCAGATGCTCATCTCTGTGCTGGATTAGCATTAGCAAGCTTTGGGCAATTTCTTCGGAAATGTCCCATCTTACCACACTTGTTGCAAGAACCTCGTGGAAAGCGAGCTCGAATAGGTTTGTTGTCGGCTTGATTCGGTGCAACTGCTGCAACGCAAACTTTTGCCATATGACCTTTAAGTCCACAAATTTGGCATTCGCGGCACTTCACATTAGAATGATGATGTAGGCCACATCGGTTGCACAAGGGTGAAGTTCCATTGTATGGCTTCCTAGTACGGGGTTGAGCTGGTTGGTTGGGGACGGCTTGACCATTGTGAGCGACCAAGGCGAAGTTCTGAGAAGCCTTTTGCTTCTTTGACCGCTCAAGGGATCCAGTCTGCTCATCCATGGTCTTTGATTCCTCGATTGGTTTCTTGTCACCCTTCCGGAAAAGCTTACGTTTCCTGATCTGAGATTCAGTCAGAGTTGCAGATAGCTCAATGGCCTGCCTAACCGTAGTGGGGTTACTACCAGTAACAATGTCTTGAACTGAGTCAGGGAGACCATCAATGTACTTTTCGATCGCCTTATCCAAAGGCGTAACCATGGTAGGACACAACAAGCTCAGCTCCTCATATCGATCAGTGTATGCTCGATGTTCGCCGCTGTCTTGCTTAAGGTCATCGAATTCCCTTTCTAAGGCCCTGATCTCATGTCGAGGACAAAATTCCTTCATCATTAGTGCTCGAAGTTCTTCCCAAGTTTGGGCCAGTGCCACTTCGGCACCCCTATCTCTCACCACACCGTTCCACCATGTCAAAGCTCGTTTCTCGAAGACACTAGATGCAAAATCTACCTTTCGCTCGTTTGGACATTGAACATGCCTGAAGGTGCTCTCTAGACTCTCAAACCATTGCAGAAGTGCAGTCGCTCCTTGAGACCCAGAAAACTTTGATGGCTTAGCCGAGTTGAACGTCTTGAAGTTGCATGGGGCATTATTGTTGTTGATAGCTTGGTGACATTGGGCAACGATGATCGGGATTGCAACAGTCATTTGCTGTGTAATGACAGCTGCCAGCTCGTCAACAGATACTGGATTTTCACGTCGTGGAGGCATTCTAAAAGAGAAGAACATGAAAGGAAACGAGTGAGAGAATTAGACGAAATGAATGAGATGAAACAAATCTGATGAAAGCAAGGATTGTGGTCATTTGTTTGTTACTACAAAGCAACAAACGACCTCGGTGATTAATCAAAGTAATTAGGTCAAAAATAATGTATCGCGAAGACATGCTCGCCTATAAGTGAACACTCATCCCAAGAATTCCCAGGTAAGCACAACTGGTCTCGCGTCTGATGAGATGTATACGAAGTGCTTGCCTAGACAGAAAACCCAGAATACAGGCATTCACCCTTCCAGTTTGCACGTGTTCACATTATTAAAAACCCAAAACCTTGACGAAAGTTTTGAAAACTCAAAGGGGTTCAAAACTGTATAACAGAGGGTTCAAAACCTTACAATAGAGGGTTCAAAACCTAGTAATCAATCATCCTAGAACAGATGATTAGTTTTCAAAGCGGTTTTGAAATTTATGTTCTTGTTGTGGTCGTCGCCTAAGGATAGGTGACGGTATTGTTTTATGACTAAACGCAAGTAAACTCGCGTTAGGGTCCTAAGAAGGTTATAGACTAGGTCAAAGCATTACTAATAACCTAATTCCCTATAACCATTGGCTCTGATACCATCTTTTCTGTCACACCCCGACCACGTGGAAAATACAAAACGTGGCGGAAATGTCGGGGAGTGTTGTAATAGAATTAATTGTTTCAAATCCATGGCAATTGAAGTTTCGTTTTATTGATTAAAAGTGTTACAATGTCTTAACAAACAAGGAAATACAACATAATTAACTAGTCTTGTATGTAGGTCCCTGAATCACGTATGGATCGTACAAGACTGTTAATCTATCAAGGGTGCGGAATCCCCTTGATTGATCTTCGAACACAGAAACAAGATTATGTAGAAGAACAAGAACTCGAACACACAAACACGCAAACTTTCAAACTGATCTTCTGTGATTATCAAACCTTTGGAAACGTTTTACAATCACTAAGATCTACAAGAACCTAACAGCCGATTTCTGTTTTGTTCTTAACCTCTCACACTTGAATGCTCTCTCAAGTTGTCTAAAGTATCTCTAGTGTCTAACCTTAAAACTCAAGACTAAGGCTGTATATATACACACAGCCAAGACTCGAATTTGGGCTTTGCCCATATTACATTTGTCACATAAACTTGGGCCTAATAGACTTAGTACAAACTTGGACTGATTGGACTTTATAGAACTCGTTTTTCTTTAAGTCTTCATGATCCAATCTTCTGTTTAATATCCAAAGACCAATCCAAAGCTGTTGTCATATAACATGCACCAACAAACTCCCCCTTGACAATAGCTTGCAAAGGAAACTTTAGTCTTCAGAATCTCACAGTCTTTGGTCTTTGGATAGCGTCAGCTTCAACATGAATTCTGTCTTTGTCAGCAACATCTTTGTCAGCAACAGACTCCCCCTAAGCTGATGCATCCAATCACCAAATCTTCCAAGTTTTGATTCAGCATTCAATGTGTCTTCACAGCATCCACTCTGCATTGTAGAAGGAGGATTCTACCAAGCAGCACAAACTCCTCCTCTCTTCACAGCAACTTCTCATCAACAACTGCTTCAATCTGTATACTATAAAACAAACATCTCGAGAAACCATAAGAATTTTTCAACATAGTTAAAGAAATTATTATTATGCAAGAGATAGTTAAACTGTATCAGATTAAGCATTTTCCAATTAAGCACCAACACGCACAAATTTTTAACAACCACCTTATAACCTGCATGATTTAAAAAATTTTGAACCCACTTTCTAACACAGTCTCCCCCTTTCGGTAACAACTCCTCCAAGAATAACAGTTTTCCGTACATTAAGAATTTTAACAGAAAAAGACACTATTTTTGGATTTTTATATTTTCAAATGTAAAGATTGAAAGCAGAAAATAAATATATACAGACAATCTTTTTGCGAGTTTCGAGGGTAAGAGAATCATATCAGTGTACGGTCATATCAAAACGCTCTTGTTGTTCTTTTAGTTAACATTTAGATAAGCATCCTATAACGATTATCGGTATTGTTGTCCACATAAGCTCAACTTATCATATGTAATCATGGCGAGAGGATACGTTAAGGTATGATTTATACTTACCGACCGATGTTCATCCACATCACGACACATTCCCGTATCAAGGTATGCACGAGGGTTCATCTTACCGGTGAGTATACCGATTATCATCTGTTTGACCGTATATGATGTGAGAAACTCACTTATTTTGATTGAAAACAAGCCCTATGTGATAGTATCACTTATTGATGAGGAACTTGATTTTCAGATGCATGAGGGCACAGGAGCAAGTCCGTGAACAGGTCAGTACTTTCGTACAGCAGAGAGACGAACTTGACTCCCGGATAAATGTGATATATTATCACTTATTTTGGGGACATGTGATTGTTGATCACTTATTGAGGTCGAATGCAGAATGTACACGTATGTATGATATCATGGATGATCTAGACTTGCGACCCCGTTATTTATCGGTATTAGATACAACCATGATACCCAGATGATAAGCAGCATAAAGACCGAATATTTCAGAACCTCGGCAATCTCTCAAACGAAATTTCGGTACTAAGACCATATGCTAGTGAATGGTTCCCACCTGGTCTTCAGTCGATTTAAGTTTATATCACCCTGCACACTTTAAGATGATTGTGAGCCTACCGATACATCTTATATAGAGCTGCTTAGCATATTTCATTTAAGGTTTAAAGAGGTTTAGACAGACCATTGATGTACTATCATTTTCTCTTTTGCTCGCCAGGAAACTCATTTTTGCTTTTCTATTTTTTTTGTGTTTTTGAAATTTTTTTTTTCGCTGTTTTTGTATTTTTGATTTTTAAGAAAAACAGTAAACTATTTACAAAAATTCTTATGAAAAACCAGTTATTCAGGATTCCTCATCCCATTGAGTTCGACTAAGTGTTCAAAGCGAGCTCGATCAATTAATCGTTTTTCAGCACAATCCCGTATAAAGTGATGACGTATGTCAATGTGTTTAGTTCTACTATGCTTTACGGGATTGTTTGTGATTGATATAGTGGCATTATTATCTATCATAATAGGAGTACGAGTGAAATCCAAACCGTAATCGCGCATCTGCTGTTGGATCCAGAGAACCTGAGAGCAACAGCTACCCGCAGCAATATATTCAGCTTCACACGTAGATGTAGACACACAGGATTCCTTCTTGCATTGCCAAGACACGATCCTGCCTCCTAAGAACTGACAACCACCTGTTGTAGACTTTCTGTTTGATTTGCATCCTCCAAAGTCTGAATCAGTGTAAGCAACGAAATTCAAATCACTATCAGCTGGATACCACAACCCAAGTTTAGGTTTCCCCTTCAAGTAACGAAGAATACGCTTCACTGCTTTCATGTGTGACTCTTTTGGATTAGCCTGATATCTGGCACACAAGCATACGGCAAACATGATGTCGGGTCTTGAAGCAGTCAAGTACATTAGAGAACCAATCATCGCCCTGTATTGAGTTGGATCAACATCTTCAGTGCTTTCATGATCTGGGCCGAGATTGTGGTTTTCACAAATGGGTGTGTTGAAAGTAGAGCAATCATTCATTTTGAATCGAGCCAAAATGTCATACACATACTTTGTTTGATGTATAAACATCCCATCATCCTTCTGTTCAACTTGTAATCCCAGAAAGTAAGACAGCTCACCCATAGCACTCATTTCAAACTTGCTCTTCATCACCTGTTCAATTTCCTTACACATGTTTTCGTCAGATGACCCAAAGATGATGTCATCCACGTATACCTGTACCAGCAGAAAATATTCCTTCTTTCCCTTAATGAACAGTGTACTGTCAATCTGACCTCTTTCAAAACCATTCTTGACCAGATGTGTAGACAGTGTCTCGTACCACGCCCTGGGAGCTTGATGTAACCCATACAAAGCCTTATCAAGTTTGTACACTCGATCTGGATAGTCTGGATCAACGAACCCATCTGGTTGTGAGACATACACCACTTCTTGGACTTTTCCGTAAAGAAATGCACTCTTCACGTCTAGTTGGTAAACTTTGAAGCCCTTGAAAGAAGCAAAAGCCAGAAACAAACGAATTGCCTCCAACCTCGCCACTGGTGCAAACACCTCATTGTAATCAATCCCTTCTTGCTGATTAAAGCCTTTGACAACCAACCGAGCTTTGTTGCGTGTGACAATACCTCTTTCATCTTTCTTGCACCTAAATACCCATTTAGTGCCAATCTCTCTCTCACCTTTTGGAAGGTCCACCAATTCCCAAACCTTCAACTTAGCAAACTGGGCCAATTCCTCTTGCATAGCTTCAACCCATGAATTGTCTTTAAGAGCCATATGAATGTTCTTCGGCTCCTCTTGGGAAATAAAGCAACTATACAAGCACTCGTTCACTATCCCAGTCTTCTCAATTGACACAAATAACCCATAATTTTCTGCTATGCTTCTTCTCGTCTGAACACCTACAGTAGGATCTCCTAGTATCATATCAACCGGATGATCTCTATTTGCTCGTGTAGTAGCAACAACATCGACTTCTAGATTATCACCCAGGTTTGATCCAACCTCCCCCTGAATATTTTGATTTGCAAACGGATTAATGAAATCCTCCCCCTGAAAGGGTTCAGAGTCACTATCGCTTGAATCATGATCAGCAGCACTTTGGGAAGTTCCTGGAGCATCTGACATATCTACATTCGATCTAGGCATAAATTCACCTTCATCGTCTTCACCAATCACTGTTTGAATCAGCTGAGAAGCATCTGCATCAGAAACCTCAGGAATATTAAATGATTTAAACACACTATCATAATCATATAATATAGCAGGACCACTCGTTGATTGTTGAGGTTTGTAAGAAGTAATTTCTACATTGAAAACAACCTCAATTTTACCAGTTTTTAGATTAAAAACCCTTTTATTCGGTGTGCCAGGCACGTAGCCTAGAAAGTAGCCTTCATCGGCCACCTCACCGAATTTTTGTTTATCTTTGTTTCGCACAATGGTGCAGGGTAATCCAAATGGTTCAAAGCCTGTTAAGTTTGGTTTTTCATTAAACATTAACTCATGACAAGTTTTGTTAAAACGTTTAACGGTCAAAACTTTGTTTAGGACTTAGCAAGCTGTATTCACAGCTTCTCCCCAGAAAAGAACTGGTAGCTTTGAATCTGAAAGCATTGTCCTAGCGGCTTCAATCAACGTCCTGTTTTTCCTCTCAGCGACTCCATTTTGCTGAGGAGTGTAAGGAGCGGAATATTGATGTTCAATTCCCTTTCGAAGACAGTAGAGATTCAGAACTCGATTCTTGAACTCCGTGCCATTATCACTCCTTATCCTCTTAATCCTTGCATCATGGACGTTTTCCAATTTCGTAAAAAGATCTATCAGCATCTCCACTGTCTCATCTTTTGTACCTAAAAAGAAAACCCATGAATAACGTGAGTAATCATCAGTGACAACAAGACAATAGTACTTTCCACCTATGCTCCTCACGTTCACTGGACCGAATAAATCCATGTGAAGTAAATCATAAGGGGCATTAATGGAATTTACTGTTTTAGACTTATGAGATTTCTTGTGTTGTTTTCCCTTTTGACATGGAAGACATTTATCTTCCACTTGAAACCTCAGCAATGGAACCCCTTTCACTAGCTCATTTTTAATAATGTAATTCATTTTGCGGTAGTGAATATGAGCCATGCGTCTGTGCCACAACATTGATTCAGCTTCAGATGCTTTTGACAGTAGACACGCCACCGCAGCAGTTGGATCCTTGGCACCCATGTCCATGACATAAGTATCATTTTTCCTTGGTGCACGCATAACTATCCAATCGTCTGGAATGACCAAACCCGGTTTCAACACCAATGCCTCAGACTTGGTAAAATGGACCGAGTGACCCTTGTCGCAGACTTGTGACACGCTCATCAGATTGTGTTTAAGCTGCTCAACATAGTTCACTTTGTCCAATGTGATCTTCCCATTCGTCACTTTTCCTCGTCCAGTAATTTTTCCACCTTTAGCACCAGCAAAATTTACATGTCCACCATCAAATTCTTCAAATTCAGAAAACAACCTCGCATCCCCCGTCATGTGCCTGGAGCAGCCACTATCAACATACCATAAGTTGATAATCCTCCTTAGCAGCTCCTGCACACACCAACCGAAAGATTAGTTAGATTGGGGGACCCAAGCCTTAATGGTCTTGGGTCGTCCAAATTCACCTACTACTTGAACATCCATCCAAGATCCATCACCCCTAATTGGAGTCTTGGATCTCGGACCTGTTGATGGAAATGGGGCATGATTTCTATAAGGTCTCTGGTCCTGAGGGTACTTATTTGTGTTTGGACTATGTGACCTTTGAAACTTTTGATTTTGATTCCAAGAACCTTGATTGTAATTTCTAAAGCCATTGTTATAAAAAGTTCGACCACCATTATTTTGGTATCGATTTTGATATTGACCTTGACTTCTGAAATTATTTAAATTTTGATTATTCATTCTTGGTGAGTTACTTCTAGGTCTTTCATATCTGCCTGATGTAGATTCAGGCTGAAATCTTGGTTGATTTCTTTGGAAACGAGGAACTTGTGGAGTTCCTTTTTCAGCCTTATCTACACCACTAGCAACACCCGGTTGTTGCTTTGGAGCAGATTTCTTTGGAGAATTTGAGACTTTCTCCTCATTATCACCTTGCTTCTCAGGTGATTTCCCTCTTTGTTTCTCACTAACTTGTGCTTCAACCTTTTTGTTAGGACAGCAGCTAGCTACATGTCCCTTTGTGTGACATTTGAAGCACGATCTCTTATTCGAAGACTTCTTAGTTGAAGCCTTTGAACTAGATTCTGGTTTTGATGATGATGCCTTGGAAGGATTTTGCTCAGTTTGCTTAATTTCAGATTTTTCTATGTTTTTGTTTCTAGCAAACTCTACATTTGATACCTTTTCAATAACAGCTGTTTCGGTTTTCATATCACTTCCTTGAACAAAATTAACCTTTTTAACAAAAGTTTGATTATTGTTTTTAGAAGGTGTATTTTTCTTTTTCAAAACAGGTTTGCTGTTATTTTCCTTCTTATCATCATTATCTTCAAACACATCACCTTGACTGGATGTGAAACTACTTGGTGATGTTGACAGACAGTCTGTAAGCTCATCCTCATCAGGTAGGAAAGAATAGTCATGACTAAGAGGAGGTGGGACTTCATTAAAGCCCTGGAATCCCACACTTGTCTTGTCATTACTCTTCTTTAACCCACCCATCATGTGTTTCATAACAAAAGTAGAATCCCTGAATTGACCTAATTTCTTTTCAAGTTCAACAATTTTGAGTTGTGCATCTGACAACTCTTTGCTTTTTTCAGAAATTTCTTTTGTTTTCTCAGCCATCATGTCATGAGCTAAGTCTATGACTTGAAGTTTTTCGTTTAGTTTGCTGGTTAAAACTTCAATTTCAGCTTCATAGCCTTTTATCTTTTTCAAATATGATGACACGTTTCTTTTAGCAAAGAAATTTGATTCTTTTACGTTAGACATTTCGCTCACAAGACTTTTGTTTTGAGTTGACAATTTGTCAACTTCACCCTGTAGTTCACGACACTTTAAACACACAGAAGTGGCAGAGTTACTTTCCTCTCCTGTCGATTTGTCTGAGTTGGCCATGAGAGCAGCAAGTTGAGCTTCCATTCTTTTGATGATTTCATCTTTCTCATCAGCTTCCATTTCATGCTCAGACTCAGGCTTATCCTCTTCAGCATCTGTTGTCTGATCAGCCTTATCTTCCTCAACTTCACTCTTCTTCTCAACTTTAGCCTCATCTACTGTAGCTTCACCATCATTGGCTGGAGTGATCTCTGCCATGAATGCTTGAGAGACATTCTCATCATTTTCTAAGTGAATGCTCCAGTCATATGAGCCTTCTCTTGCAGTAGATATCAACGCCCTTGAGTTAGAGTTGTTTGATGCATTCCGATTGTTTGAACTTTGATTCGTATTCTCATGCTTTTGTTTTTGACATTCCCTAGCGAAATGACCATAACTCTGACAGTTAAAGCACCTGACTTTGGTCTTGTCAAAACCTACAGTCTTTCCTATAAACTTCCTTCCAGTTCTGTTCATGAACCTCTTCACACGTCTCGAAATCATGGCCATCTGCCATTGTAGATCCATCTCTTCTAGATCATCAGGGTCAATCTGATCATAATCTTCATCTAAAGTGGCAGGATCTGATATTTTCCCTTGAATGTAGTTCTCATAAGACGCAACAAAAGAAGCAAGTAGAGCAAGATGTCCTTCAGCAGACTTCACACTCATAGGCATTGACTTTGCACTACTACTTTGCTTTGAGGTTGATGTTCTCTTGACTCCTGTTGATCCTCCTGCAGCAGCTACAAAGCACACATCACCATCCTCATTCATTGTGACCTGCTCCTTATCACACGAAAGAAATGCAGTTGCAGAGTCGCTAGAAGCATCATGAGGTGAAGAAGATGTAAGCCCATTGTATATCCCTGGATCTTGAACCTGCTCATAACCAGTGTCCTTTTTCTTCATACTAAGCTCATAAGCTCTAAGCTTTCCAACTACTTCTTCCAATTCCTTCGTGTCATAATCTGCTTCTCCCTTAATCATGAGAGTGTAGATATCCCATTTAGCCGGTAGAGCATCAAGCAGCTTGTCGTTTTTCTCAATGTCAGTATAGCAATCTATATCATAATTATCCAGTTCTGACATCAGATGGTAGTATCGAGTGATGACGTCTTCAAGTGACTCATTTTTCATGTACTTGAACACAGCAAACTGCTTCTTCAGTAGATCAACCTTGTTCTTCTTGACATCAGGATTTCCCTCATATCTCTTCTCTAGTGCATCCCACATTTCCTTTGAAGTAGTGTACTTCTTAAAGGTATGCTTGATGCCATCAGGTAAAGACATTTTAATTGCTGCCAAGGCTCTCTTTTCAGCCTCATACATTTTCTTTTGTTCGGCATCCATATCAACGTAAGCAGTTATACGTTGTCTTCCCTCAAACTCATGAGTTGGGTTCACATACCCATCGTCTATGCATATCTACATACGCGTGTCCTGGTACTCAACAAAAGATTGAAACCTATCCTTCCACGTCAAGTAGTTCTCCACCTTCATCATCTTAGGTGGCTTGTTCGTCGTGCCTACCTCATGTTCCATCCTTAAGAGTTCGTTCAATTTAGACATGTTCGACATTTCAACGTAACTGACTGATAAAACCGTACAAAAATTTTCCGAACACAGTGGTATCCAATGATATCTAATGTCGAAAACCGAAATCGGGATTTTCCAGAGTCTTTTTTTTTTTTTTTTTTTTTTGTCCTAAAAATCCCACGAGTTCAACGGTGCAAACAGTTTCTTCAAACGAGCTACGGATCAATTTCTATTTGCAAAACTCTGAAATATTTTCGACGCTTGCCAACTGAAATTCCACCACTTAATTCCTCTCTTAAATTCGCTGGTTCTGAGTTAATTTCGCTGATTATCTTTGCTGGCCAAATTCGCTGGTATAATTTCGCTATTACGACGACTAGTGAAGTCGCTGAAACCGTGATGATTTTGCTGTGGACAATCACACGGTTACCAAAGTCGCCTTTGGATTTAACGTCGCCGATAAATATGCTGGTCTCACTTAATTTCGCTGGTCTCCGAGATATTTGTTAAAATCACTCAAGAGCTGATTGGGCCACCAAGCCACCCAATCCAGAAACATGCAGCAGCTAACAACTGCAGCAGCTGACCAACACGAAATCTGCTTCCTCTTTTGAAACTTTTCAAGCAAAGTCTCAATCAGATTTCCTACAAAACACGAAAACAGTTAAAACAAATAATCAAAACAGATTAAAATACACGAATTTAAACTGTTCTTCAAGTGTTCTTCGTGTTCTTCGTGTTCTTCGCAAAAACCCAGAACTTTAACTCGAAACTTCCAAGCAACCAACTACCAAAACAGATCAAAACTCAGACTTTTGAACTGTTCTTCCTTGTCCTGCTGTTCTTCACGAGAATTTTGAATGAGACACCAAAACTTCTTCAACAGAAACACAACTTGAATCCAGTCTTCAGTCTTGAACCATGCACAAGAGCAAACACTCTGATACCAATTGTAGGTCCCTGAATCACGTATGGATCGTACAAGACTGTTAATCTATCAAGGGTGCGGAATCCCCTTGATTGATCTTCGAACACAGAAACAAGATTATGTAGAAGAACAAGAACTCGAACACACAAACACGCAAACTTTCAAACTGATCTTCTGTGATTATCAAACCTTTGGAAACGTTTTACAATCACTAAGATCTACAAGAACCTAACAGCCGATTTCTGTTTTGTTCTTAACCTCTCACACTTGAATGCTCTCTCAAGTTGTCTAAAGTATCTCTAGTGTCTAACCTTAAAACTCAAGACTAAGGCTGTATATATACACACAGCCAAGACTCGAATTTGGGCTTTGCCCATATTACATTTGTCACATAAACTTGGGCCTAATAGACTTAGTACAAACTTGGACTGATTGGACTTTATAGAACTCGTTTTTCTTTAAGTCTTCATGATCCAATCTTCTGTTTAATATCCAAAGACCAATCCAAAGCTGTTGTCATATAACATGCACCAACATTGTATCTTTTATTGTCACTAAAGCCCAAGTCTGCCTATGTGTATCTTGATCATCTTATGCAACAGTTCCTGAAAAACACATGTGAAAATAGGTACGTCAGCATAAAAATGCCTGTGAGATACATAGGTTTTGTGAAAATAGGTTTCATGACTTATGTTTGAGAAAATGTTTAGTCATGAACCTTGTTATTTGCTTTGCTTTGTAAATCATTTGAAAATCGATAAGATCAGATGATAAGTATAAATAAATGTAAGGTTAAATGAATAACCAAGTAAAAATATGTTTGCATAAGATAAGAGGTTTATAAATCAATGTCTTGTGAAAAGTATGTTATTTGTATAAAATGTTCTATGTCTCAAACTGAAATGATTCAAATAACGCTATGATATGTAATACCATACAAACACTTATATATAGGAAGTACCAGCGGCGTATCCACCATGCTTGTATCATATTACACACACATCGTTACTTAATCACTTAATCAAACCAAACCAACCAATGTAAGAAGTCTATGTTTAAATCAATTGTCAAATATATTGGGTAATATGTCAAAGTGTTCATGTCAAGATGTAAATCATATCAAAATGTCTATGTCAAATATCCATGTCAAATGTCTATGTCAAAATGTCATGTATGGTAAGTGAAATGTCTCAACTAAACCATATGCACAAAAACAAAGTATTGAAGTAAAACTTGGTTTAAATCAAAGTTATGTTTTGTGGGAAATGCATGATCAAATGTCAATCATGTTAAAATGTCTATGCCGAAATGTCTATGTAAAACGATGTACTAAGTAATGCACACAATTGGGCACACCTAGCATGAAATGTCATAAAATCATGTACTATAATGTACTAACGAACATAGCAGTATATGATGTTAAAACAGGAAAGCATGAAAGTAACAAGTAGGCACATGTGTTCCACCCCAAAACAGTTTGGAAAACAGTAAAAGAGGGGTCTATGTACTCACTTGAGATTGCTCAGAAGTCCTAGGATAACCACCAAGCAAAGCTAGAGATCGCGGAATATCAAACGGCACCTAATATAGGTAACTATGTTAATTAACCGGACCTAGATTGGAAGATTGGGTAGCATTAGGGTTTGTAAACCAAACGAGTGTAGAGACTCGTGTCATTTGGTTTAACAAAGCCTACCTACTAAATGAAACTTAACCTAAGTGTTTTCGACCCATTACGACCCGTTTAGGTAGCTTATGCTACTTTAACGCGTCGTTCGCGTGAAACGCGTTCGGACCGTCTAACTAGCCCTATGACAAGTGTTATATGCCTAAACATGTTACATAATCAGTTATGTGACAAAAGTTTAGGTTACATATGCTTAATTACCAATTATACATGAAAAGGGTATTCTGGTAATTTACCTAAGGCATATAAACTACCTATCATACAACTACTCAAACGATGTGACCATAGGGTATAACCTCGGAAGGTTATTCCCTACCTACTATGGTCACCTAATGTGTTTGGTCGGATCCTAATGATCGACCAAATGGGTCGGGTTCGAAGGTATAGGCGATTTATTAGATCGCCTACCCTACGACCCTAGACAACGTGGTAAATGGGGTATGAAACAATGGTTTCGATTTAAGAATCTCAGGTATGAAACAATGGTTTCAACTTAGAGTTTCTCAATCAAAATTCTAGTGATTTTAAAGCATGGGGTAATGGGGTATTTATAGGAATACCCGAACCGTTAAGATCGTTTCATGGAAAACGTGCCTTAATCCCATCCGTACATGTGTTGCAAAGTTATGGTGCCTAAATTCCATCCATACATGTGTTGCAAAGTTATGGTGTTTAGGTGCTTAAATTCCATCCATACATGTGTTGCAAAGTTATGGTGCCTAAATTCCATCCTTATCCGCTGACTAAGCATGTTAGAATGTGTGGTTGTGAATTAAACAACGGCTAATACATCGAATCTGGTCCCGGAAATGCAAAACTGAGTTTTCTGTCCAGAATAGGCAGTCGCGTAGCGCTACTGCCAAGGCATTAGGCAGTCGCGCTACGCTAGCACCCTGCTGTTTCAGAAATCTTTCAAAAGTGGCAGGAATGGTCCCTGCACGTGTTTAAGGCCTTTTTTGATGCGTTTGAACCCCGTTAACCTCATTTCAAGGCTCTAAAATGAAGTTAAAGTATAGGGGACTCAAAACATGCTCAAAAATATGCCGGATGTTGGTTCGTTTGGTCGTACGAACGCGATGTTCGCTTAATTACGACGGAATGCGCACAAGCGCGACAAACGATCCAAATGACGTGACGAATGGATTTTTCTTATGGCGAACACTAAAATAAAATATTTTAGTGCTTACATAAATTTTTTTGGATGTCCGGATGTATTCAGAACGTAAGTTATGCGCGAAAATGCAAACTTGTGCACTTTTTAACACTTTTAGTCCCTGAATGACACAAAAGTTTATTTTAGCATACCGAACACCTCAAAGCCTATTTCTAAGCTATGTGAAGGATATTTATGGTATGTTTAACTTATGGTCATGCTCCGGAATGTCTGTTACAGTTCAAATTGGCATACTTTCGCAGTTTGTCAACTTTAGTCCCTGTAAGCGATTAAACTTTGATTTCACCACACCAAACCTTCCAAAACTTATATATAAGTTATGTAAAGGTTATTTAAGGTATGTTAAGCCTATTTCACTATTCCGGAGTGTTCGTTGCATTAAACTGGTTATATTTACGCATCAGTGCGCGTATAACCTTCCAGAAAGCGATTTAGAGCTTGAAATCAGACAAGAGTTGATATGTGCAATCGATACACATATTTTTACAAATCCCAAGTATGAAATACAATATTTCGTTGGTTTGGCATTTGTTTGATGGTCGCAGTGACACGGGTGTCACATACTAGCTTACCAATCCAATTCATAACCATTCGGCCCAGATTCAATTTATACACATAACTCAAACGCTAATACTAGCTTACGAATCAGACTAGTAACAACCCAAAACTTTATACACACATTCAAATTTGTCTCACATACACCTGCAAAGTCCGATGTGCAATTGGGTCAATTGTGTAATCCGTTCACTCACAACCAAAGGGTGCGACCCAGTGATTCAACAAAGCCCGTTACACATGTTGTGCGGCCCAATCATCATGCAGGGCCTGATACGTGTGAAACTGGTGCCATTGGGCCGTGTATGCGATCTGGTTCGCGCTTGAGTATTACCAGGCCCAATACTCAACTGTGGCCCAACCATTTGTGCGGTTTGGAGGGTTGTCCGAGGTCCGTTACTCGGTGCCATGATTTATGGACCAAACCCCAAACACCCATGTGCACTAAATCAATTCCTCGATAAGTTACCAAACAACACCACTTTCCAGAACATTCTGTTTCTCTAATTATCCTATAACCATTTCAACATGTTTTATACACAAATCAAACCAATCATCACAACCGTTTCAACAATCATTCATCAAGCAATTCCACCTATATTCATAATCGTCCATCCAGTTCATGCATATCGTTCTAGAATCGGGTTTTTGTGTGTGAATCTAGGCCTCCTTATCATCATAATTAATAAGCATTCAAGTTTACATAATACTCTAAACCAATTCACAACATGGCCGATTATATTCATTGGATTCATATCATTTGTTTAACACCCTAATCATCCATTGATTATAACACCTACCCTATTAATTATAACACCTTGTTCATGACATTAAATCACTTATTATAAATCATACACATGCAAATTTGTTAAACAATTTCATGCATAAACAAGATCAAACAATTAAGTATAACATAAATACTAAACTACTAACTAAGAGGCTCGACTTCGATGGGGAGGGGTCTACTGCCGTCACTTGTTTAGAGGGGTATAGGGTTTGCAATGAGTTGTGTATCATAACCCATGAATTTCCGTATACATAAGAAAGTAGGAGATGGGCCAAGTTTGTTTAATGATGGTGGCGGCCCAATAACACTTGCGACCAGGCCGAGATAGTTTAAGGATAATTACGGCCCAATCTAACTACTTGACATAATAATAACCCAAATACGCACTCAATCGCACCCAATAACATTTACGTTAACCAGTTTAACATAACGAGAAACGTTGAAGAGAAATAATGAGGAGTTAGGATCACGAGACAAAATGACACTAACCTTGAAAGTTCGGGTTGTCACATCATCCCCAACTTGAAAGAAATTTTGTCCCGAAATTTGATAAGTAAGCACAGAAAGAGTGACGTGATAAATCTCAAGATTATTGCAGATTTCCCTCAGGTGCCACATTATCCCCAACTTTAAGAGGAATTTCGTCCCAAAATTCACCAACAATACTAGAATTAGATTGGTCATCGGGGAAATGTTGAGGATATTTGAACTTCATCTGATCCTCGCGCTCCCACGTGAACTTCGGTCCACGTCTTGAGTTCCAACGTACCCTTACAATCGGGATTCGACTATGCTTGCGAACCTTGACTTCTCGATCCATGATTTCGATAGGTTCCTCGAAAAACTACAACTTGTCGTCAATCTTGAGCTCTTGAAATGACACTATCAGAGTTTCGTCAGACAAACACTTCTTTAGTTGCGAAACATGGAAGACATCATGGACATTACCCAACTCAGCAGGTAACTCGAGCTTGTAAGCCACTTTACCAATTCGTTCCAGAATTTTGAATGGTCCAACATAACACGGGTTTAGCTTGCCGCGTTTCCCAAAGCGTACAACACCCTTCCACGGAGAGACTTTCAACATAACACGATCACCTACCGTGAACTCTAAGGGTTTCCTACGCTTGTCAGCGTAGCTCTTCTCATGGTCACGTGCTGCCGCCATACGGTTTATGATCTGGACAATCTTTTCCGAAGTTTCAAGTACAAGTTCAGGACCCGTGATCTGGCTGTCGCCTACCTCAGCCCAACAAAGAGGAGAACAACATTTTCGCCCATACAATGCTTTGAACGGAGCTGCCTGAATACTGGTATGGTAGCTGTTGTTGTACGAGAACTCTATCAACGGTAAATGTTTCTCCCAGCCTTTGCCAAAATCGATTACACATGCACGCAACATGTCTTCAAGTGTCTGGATGGTTCACTCGCTCTGACCATCCGTCTGTGGGTGATAAGCAGTACTCATATCGAGACGTAAACCGAATGACTTGTGCATCAACTGCCATAAATCGGAAATGAAATGCGGATCACGATCAGAGATGATAGAGGTTGGCACCCCATGCCTAGAAACCACGTCCCTAAGATAAACAGTTGCAAGTTGAGAGAACTTATTTGTTTCTTTGATTGCGAGAAAATGCGCTGACTTCGTGAGACGATCAACGATCACCCAAATGGTATCGTTTCCGCCTTGAGTCCTTGGCAAAACGGTGACGAAATCCATAGCAATCTGCTCCCATTTCCACATGGGTATCTCTGGTTGTTGTAATAGGCCTGAGGGTTTCTGGTACTCCACTTTGACTTTAGCGTAGGTCAAAGACTTACTCACATATGTAGCGTTATGAGCTTTCATCTTCAGCCACCAATACATGACTTTGAGATCCTGATACATTTTATCTGAGCCCGGATGAACAGAATATCGAGACTTGTGTGCTTCGTCCATCACAAGCTCTCTAAGATCACCATACAAAGGAACCCATATCCGTTCCATAAAATAATGAATGCCGTCAGATCTCTCCACAAGTCGTTTTTCCCTGCCCCGCAAATATTCAGCCTTAAGATTTTCTTCCTTCAATGCCTCGGTCTGAGCAGAACGAATCTGATCAGGTAAGCTAGAGTGGATAGTGAGCTGCAGAGTGCGGACACGCTTAGGCTTTGTCTCTTTACGACTAAGGGCATCAACTACAATGTTAGCTTTACCTGGGTGATATTTGATGGCACATTCATAGTCGTTCAAAAGTTTATCCACCGACGCTGTCGCATATTCATTCCTTCTGGTCGAAGATATGCTGGAGACTCCTGTGATCGGTGTAGATAGTGCATTTGGTACCGTACAGATAATGCCTCCAAATCTTCAGCGCGAAGATCACAGCCCCTGATTCCAAGTCGTGAGTCGTATAATTCTTCTCATGAACCTTCAACTGTCGAGAAGCATATGCTATCACCTTCTCGCGTTGCATTAGCACACAACCGAGACCTTGAATAGAAGCATCACAATAAACCACAAAATCCTCGGTACCTTCAGGTAGAGACAAGATCGGTGCATTGCAAAGTTTTTGCTTCAAGAGTTGGAACGCGTCTTCTTGCTTCGTTCCTTAAGAGTAAACAACACTCTTCTGTGTTAATGAGGTGAGAGGTTGAGCGATCTTTGAGAAATCCTTGATAAACCGGCGATAGTACCCAGCGAGACCAAGAAATTGTCGCACCTCTGAAGGATTCTTCGGTGCCGCCCAATTTCTGATAGCATCAATCTTAGCAGGATCCACTTGTATCCCCATTTCGTTAACAATGTGACCAAGAAAGTGTACTTCCCGAATCCAGAAATCACACTTAGAGAACTCCGCGTAAAGTTGCTCCTTCCGCAGGAGCTCCAAGATAAGACGTAAATGTCGCTCGTGGTCTTCCTTGCTCTTGGAGTAGATCAAGATGTCGTCGATGTACACAATAACAAAATCATCGAGATACGGTTTGCACACGCGGTTCATGAGATCCATGAAAACTGCTGGTGTGTTAGTTAACCCAAATGGCATAACCAAAAACTCATAGTGGCCATACCACGTTCGAAAAGCCATTCTGGGGACATCCTCCTCTCGGACTCGCACCTGAAGATAGCTCGATCTTAAGTTGATCTTTGAGTAGAAACTTGACCCTTGCAACTGGTCAAATAGACCGTCGATACGTGGTAAAGGATAACGGTTCTTGACAGTTACCTTGTTGAGTTCACGATAATCAATACACATTTGAAAGGACCCGTCCTTCTTCTTCACAAACAGAACTGGGGCTCCCCAATGCGAAGAACTGGGTCGGATAAAACCTCTATCCAATAGATGTACTAATGAACAATGTACTAAGTATACTAAGTTAACATACAAAGCAGAAAAGTCATATAAATCAATGTGCTAGCATGCTCAGTCAACATACATAGCAGAAATGTAAAGTAAAACAATGTACTAAGTATACTAAGTAAGCATACATAGAAAAACAATGTAATGTAAATCATGTACTATAAATGTACTAATGAACATAGCAAGTATATGATGTGAAAACAGGAAAGCACGAAAGTAACAAGTAGGCACATGTGTTTCACCCCAAAACAGTTTGAAAACAGTAAAAGAGGGGTCTATGTACTCACTTGAGATTGCTTAGAAGTTTTAGGATAACCACCAAGCAAGCTAGAAGATCACGGAATCAAACGGCACCTAATATATGTAACTATGTTAATAAACCGGACCTACATCGGAGGATTGGATAGAATGAGGGTTCGTAAACCAAATGAGTGTGGGAACTCATGTAATATGGTTTAACAAAGCCTACATACTAAAATGAAACCTAATCTAAGTGCTTACGACCCATTACGACCCGTTTAGGTAGCTTATGCTACTTTAACGCGTCGTTCACGTAAAACGCGTTTGGAATGCCTAACTTGCCCTATGATAAGTAAAATATGCCTTAACATGTCTAATATTGTTGCTAAATCAGTTTAGATATAAAAAATTATGTTAGATAGGCGTAAAATGAATTTTGGCGTAAAAAGGGCATTTTGGTAATTTACCTAAGGCATAAAAACTACCTATCATGCGACTAATCAAACCTAAGTGACCATAAGGTATAACCTCGGAAGGTTATTCCCTACGCTACTATGGTCACTTAACATGTTTGGTAGGATCCTAATGATCGACCAAACGGGTCGGGTTCGAAAGTATAAGCGATTGATTAGATCGCTTACCTTTACGCCCCTAGACAAGCACAAAACTAAAAGTGACGAGCTAAGCATGTTAAAACATGCTTAACTAAGTTAGAAAACAAGTTTTGATATCAAAATAAACGGTTTTGAAATCCTAGAGTAGTTTGGTTACAAAATACGCGAGAAAACGCATTTTGGCCTAAACTACGACTCGTCACTGAGCCTAGATAACGTGGTAATCAGTAGGTATAGTCACTAGGGACTATAACCATCGTGATTACGCTCACATTATGAAGTTCAAACGAACTTCGCATTGACCATAAACTGGTCAAAGCAGAAAGTCAAACGCAGTTTGACTTTAACGACAAAAACGAATGAAAAGAACGAAAGAATACTTACAGAAGGTCCCCGCAAGCTGTTGATCCGATTTACTCTCAGATATGAAGCATAAACTTCAACTTAGAGAGCCAAAATCAGATTCAAGTGTGCTTTGGGAGGAAGTGAGGGTGGGTATTTATAGGAATTCAAGAACCGTTAAGATCGTTCATCGAAAACTGAGCTTTGATCTGGACCTTACATGTGTGCCCATGGTTTTCTAAAACCATGGGAGCCCCTAATAATGGACTAGGTTCATTGAATACCAGCCCATGGTTTTGCAAAACCATGGGTTAAAACCATCAACACTTCAAAATGGACTAGTTTATTGAATCTTGTCAGAAATTTCAAAAATGGTCCCTGCACTTGTAAAACGTGATTTTTTTGCACTTTTAAGCCCCGTTAACCCCATTTCAAGGCTCTAAAATAAAGTTAAAATATAGGGAACTGAAAACATGCTCAAAAGTATCTCGGATGTCAGTTCGTTTGGTCGTACGGTTGCGTTATTCGCTTAATTACGACGGAATGCGCATAAGCGCGAAAAACGATCCAAATTGTGTGACGAATTAATTTTTCTTATGCCAAACACTAAAATAAAATATTTTAATGCTTACATAAATTTTTGGATGTCCGGATGTATTCAGAATGTAAGTTATGCGCGAAAATGCAAACTTGTGCACTTTTTGACGTTTTTAGTCCCTGAATGACTCAAAAGTTTATTTTAGCACACCGAACCCCTCAAAGCCTATTTCTAAGTTATGTAGAGGTTATTTAAGGTAGGTTAAGCATATGTTGATGTTCCGGAGTGTTTGTCGCATTAAACTGATTACGTTTACGCACCAGTTGGCGTATAACTCTCTAGAAAGCGATTTAAAGCTTGAAATCGAACAAGAATTGATATGTGCAAAAGATACACACATTTATACAAATCCCAAGTATGAAACACAGTATTTCATTGATTTGGTATTTGTTTGTTGGTCGCAGTGACCCAGGTGTCACAGTCTCCCCTACAATAGAAGGTTATAGTCTAGGTCAAAGCATTACTAATAACCTAATTCCCAATAACCATTGGCTCTGATACCAACTTTTCTGTCACACCCCGACCACGTAAAACAACAAAATGTGGCGGAAATGTCGGGGAGTGTTGTAACATAATTAAGTGTTTCATAAACCATCGAAATTAAAGTTACGTTTTATTTATCAAACAAGAGAGTTACATTGTCTTAAAATAGGAAACAAAGAGTACATAACATAATTAAACTAGTTCTAGCTTCATTTTAAGTTGCTAAGGCACGGGTCCGCCTATGTTTGACTTGATCATCCTATGCAACAGCCCCTGAAACATATGTGAAAATAGGTATGTCAGCATAAAAATGCCTGTGAGATACATAGGTTTTGTGAAAATAGGATTCATGACTTGTGTTTAAAGAAACTGTTTAATAAAAGTAGCCATGAATCTTGTTGAGTGGCTCCTTTCATAAGTCATTTGAAAAGTGATAAATAAACCAAATGATATATATGTATAAAAGAATAATGTATGGTTAAGTGAATAACCATGTAAAATGAGTTTGTATAAGTTAAGTTATTTGGAAAACGATGTTTATGTGAAGATTGTATTGTAGAGGTAATATGTCTAAACTGAAATGGTTTAAATAACGCTACGATATGTAATACCATAAAAGCACTTATATATAGGAAGTACCAGCGGCGTATCCATCATGTTTTTATCGTATTACACGTCGCCTCGTTACTTAAATCACTTACCCAAACAACCACTAAAACTAAGTATGCTAAGTACGCTCACGTTGTGAAGTTCAAACGAACTTCGCGTTGACCATAAACTGGTCAAAGCAGAAAGTCAAACGCAGTTTGACTTTAACGACAAAAACGAATGAAAAGAATGAAAGAATACTTACAGAAGGTCCCCGCAAGCTCTTGATCCGATTTACTCTCAGGTATGAAGCATAAACTCCAACTTAGAGAGCCAAAATCAGATTCAAGTGTGCTTTAGGAGGAAGTGAGGGTGGGTATTTATAGGAATTCAAGAACCGTTAAGATCGTTCATCGAAAACTGAGCTTTGATATGGACCTTACATGTGTGCCCATGGTTTTCTAAAACCATGGGAGCCCCTAATAATGGACTAGGTTCATTGAATACCAGCCCATGGTTTTGCAAAAACATGGGTTAAAACCATCAACACTTCTAAATGGACTAGGTTCATTGAATCTGGTCAGAAATTTCAAAAATGGTCCCTACACTTGTAAAATTTGATTTTTTTGCACTTTTAAGCCCCGTTAACCCCATTTCAAGGCTCTAAAATAAAGTTAAAATATAGGGAACTCAAAACATGCTGAAAAGTATCTCGGATGTCGGTTCGTTTGGTCGTAAAGTTGCGTTATTCGCTTAATTACGACGGAATGCGCATAAGTGCGAAAAACGATCCAAATTGTGCGACGCATGGATTTTTCTTATGCCAAACACTAAAATAAAATATTTTAATGCTTACATAAATTTTTGGATCTCCCGATGTATTCAGAATGTAAGTTATGTGAGAAAATGTAAACTTGTGCACTTTTTGACGTTTTTAGTCCCTGAATGACCCAAAAGTTTATTTTAGCACACCGAACCCCTCATAGCCTATTGCTAAGTTATGTAGAGGTTATTTAAGGTATGTTAAGCATATGTTGATGTTCCGGAGTGTTTTTCACATTATACTGATTACGTTTACGCACCAGTTGGCGTATAACTCTCCAGAAAGCGATTTAAATCTTGAAATCGAACAAGAATTGATATATGCAAAAGATACACACATTTATACAAATCCCAAGTATGAAACACAATATTTCATTGATTTGGTATTTGTTTGCTGGTCGCAGTGACCCAGGTGTCACATGTCGCGCCCGCGAGAGCCCAGTTTCCAGAAATGTCAAAATTGGTCCCTGCACTTGAAAAACTTGTATTTTGATGCCTATTTGACCCGTTTAAGCCTCGTTAAACCCATTTCATAGCTCTAAAATGATATTAAAGTATAGGGAACTCAAAACATGATCAAAAACATCTCGTACGTCGGTTCGTTTGGTCGTACGGTTGCGTTATTCGGGTAATTACGACGGAAGTCGTAACGGACGCAAAAATGATCCAAATTACGCGACGAATGGAAATTTTATCATGCCAATCACTAAAATAAAATATTTTAATGATTACATAAATTTTGGTTGTCCGGATATATTAAGAACGTAAGATATGCGCGAAAATGCAAACTTATGCACTTTTTGACGCTTTTAGTCCCTATTGATCAAATAAGTTTATTTTCGCATACCAAACCCCTCAAAGCCTATTTCTAAGCTATGTAAAGGATATTTAGGGTATGTTTAACTTATGATCAAGTTCCGTAATGTTCGTTACTATACAAATCGGTATAGTTTCGCAGTTTGACACAAATAGTCCCTGCGATCGAACAAACTTGATTTCGACACACCAAACCATCCAAAACTTATTTCTAAGTTATGTAAAGGTTATTTAAGGTATGTTAAGCCTATGTCACTATTCCGGAGTGTTTTTCGCATTAAACTGACTGCGTTTACGCACCAGTTTGCGTATAACCTTCCAGAAAGCGATTTAAAGCTTGAAATCTGACTCGAATCAAATCGTAAAATCATCAAACACAATAACACATATAATAACACCAAAAAACATATAACAACACCTTGTTTTATTAATAATTAACATTATTTTACATTGTACATCGATTACAGAGCACAGTTGTCACAGTCTCCCCTACTTTAGGAAATTTCATCCCGAAATTTTAACTAGAGGAAACTTGTGAGAACAATTGCGGATATTTCGCCTTCATCTGGTCCTCTCATTCCCAAGTAAACTCTGGGCCACGTTTGGACTCCCAACGAACTTTGACCAATCTAATTCATTTGTTCTTCACCTGTTTGACTTCACGGTCAATTATCTCCATAGGTTTCTCGACAAAGTGCATAGTCTCATCAACTTGAATCTCGTCGAGTGGAATATGAAGATCAGCATCGACCAAAAACTTTCGCAAATTGGACACATGGAATGTTGGGTGAATATTCCCATGCTCTGGAGGTAGCTCTAATCGATAGGCAACCTTTCCGACTCTTTCAACAATCTTAAATGGTCCAACATATCGAGGTGCAAGTTTTCCTTTCCTTCTAAATCTCACCACTCCCATCCAAGGTGACACCTTGAGTAGGACACGGTCTCCGACTTGAAATTCTAAGGGCTTGTGTCGCATATCCGCATAACTCTTTTGACGGCTTCTAGCTGTCACAAGATTATCTCGAATTTTCTTGATTTTGTCTGTTGTTTCCAGAATAAGCTCAGGTCCAGTAAGCTGAGCTTCACCGATCTCATTCCAACAGACAGGTGAACGACATTTTCGACCGTATAAAGCTTCGAATGGTGCCATATTAATGCTAGCATGATAACTGTTGTTGTAAGAGAACTCGATCAATGGCAGATGATAATCCTAATTACCACCAAAGTCTATCACGCATGCTCTAAGCATATCCTCCAAAGTTTGAATCGTCCTCTCAGATTGTCCATCTGTTTGGGGATGATAAACAGTGCTTAGATTTAGTTGGGTTCCCATAGCAGATTGCAAAGTCTTCCAAAAATGAGATGAAAATCGAGCATCACGATCAGATATGATATCCAAAGGTGTGACAACCCTCATAAAACCAGGTATTCGTACAATTAATTAATATTAATTAAGTGCTCAATGATTGTGCTGAATTACTTAATTGCTTTCTGATTACTGCGTCATACTTACATGTGCATCACATATTACATAATGTCACATCATTATTACATACAAACTTTATTGACATACTTGATGCACAAAGCACAGTTAGCACAGTTAACGGATAGAATATGAATATGCTGACAGGGTTCAGTACATAGACAGACAGTGTTTTGAGACCCAGTATAGGCCAGGGACAAGGTACTATACTAGTATGGTGTGTAGTGAAGTAAGGACCATAAAAATGCGTCACTAGGTGATAGATAAAGTGCCGGGAAGTGCCTAAAACTTACTTATAGTGCAGAATTCTGCATTTTTCAGCAAAATTCAGCTTTTTAGCATACTAGTATTATGCAGAAAATTGACTAAATTGTCCTGAATGCTTTCCTAAGTGTCGGGAATTAAAAGTGTCATAAAAAGTAACATAAAGATCATTAAATGGAATAGCTTGACACTTTAACGAACCGGTATCTAACCAAACAACCGGACATTACCCGGAACACCAAAATTTTGCTAGAAACATTGTCTTATTATTTCTTGGCTAGTTTTGATCCCCGAACACCCTAGCACATTATATAATGTGCCATACACATGAAACACTAGACTTTACACTTAACACCCTAACTAACTAACATCTTTTACCATCAAAACTTACAGTTAACCCCCCCCTCATGATTTACGGCCCAAGGAGAGGACCCACCACCATGCCCCACTAGATTTTATTTCCTTATTTTATTGGATATTGCTTGATATGGTGACCAAAATATTGAAGGATGATCATTATAAGTATGGTTCATGGATTCTAAGATCATTTCATTTCAACACTTCACAACTTCACACATCCCTCATACTCTCTCTCTCCCGCTCGGCTCTACATAGTGCCGCCACCACCACCACCATACAACCACCATTCAACCATTTCAAACTCATTTCAAAGTGCAAGAAGGTGATTCATGAAGCTTGAAGCTTGTGGAATTTGAAGAACCTCCATCCATTGCTTTCACCCACCATTTTCATCATCTTTTCTCTAGTGATCTTCCCTAGCCTTTGAGCTAGTTGTAAGCTTCTTGTTACTAGTTTTTACTTCTCATTTTGTTGGTTAAAAGTTGTAGTATATTGTTTATCACAAGAACACTAAAAGACTTAAACAAGAATCATGAACTTGAAGCTTACATATGATGATATATGGATGAAATAATGTTGTTTAAATACATGCATGACACTTGATTGTTATTTACTTGAGGTTATGATGTCGAACATCATAAGGGGCTTGCTAGATTGTGATTAAACACATGATATAGCAAGTTAGAGGATGATTATGTGTTAACCCTAGAAGATCATCCTCACTTATAAACATGAACTTTAAATTAAAACGATTTCTTGAAAAATAGTAAATAAAGTGAGCTACTAATCTTATGAATCTAAGATTCATATATGATTTTCCAAGAAAACCAAGTTCAAAATATGATTTTTAGTAGAACTCGATTCTTACTTAAATGTACAATATTTTTGGTTATGAAATAAGTGTAAGAACTCTTTATTTACAAGAAGAGTTCAAAAGAATAATTTTTGGAAGGATCATCTAACAAGTTGTAAACACCTAGTTTTTGTAAGAATGAGTTTTGTAAAGTAATAAACGCACTTTAAAGGGGTAACTAAACCCACTAAACACTTTACCCAGTTACTACAAGTTTTTGTGAAAAGATCAAGTTCATATTGTTATGTAAAATGCATTGTTCTTGCACTTGGTAAGAATAATATTGTTTAGGTTTGATTATTGATTGTTGTGATGATTTTTGAAAAGAAAATGATATGCTTATATAGCATGGACAACTCCATTTTTAGGGGAAACTATGGAAAAATTTTCTAAAAATATAAACACTTAGAAAAATATTTTCTAACAAGTATTTACAAGTATATTTTTGATCGTAAGTTTTCGATATAAACTCTGCCATAATTTTTGTAACAAAAATACAAATATTGGAGGTTGGTTTTTATAAATAAAAATGGGTAAACATATATATTTAGAATATATATGCATATTAAGACACTTGTGTGATCAATTGTATACTTGATGAAATGGTTATATTATTTTAGGGTAAAGTAATATAAGTTAACAAAGTACCGTGAGATTTATCATCCAAAACAATGCCGTTACATATATATTTTTGGTAAATATTATTTTGAGTACAAGAAACAAAAATATGATTTTTGTAAATATTACAAAGTTGTATCATAATTTTTGACAAAAAGAAAATGTATTGTTTTTGGAAGTAAAAAAAATATATTTTCCTAGTATATTTAGAAGATATATGATTTTTGGGAAAAATATATATTTTCTAGACAATACATTATTTTTGGAATAAAATACGTAATATATTTTCTAAGTGAGACTTGAAAATATATTTTGGAGTTATACAAATACAATAATACGAAAATACATGTATAAAATACCCCATCATTGGGAAGGAAATACGAAGAGTAAATACTTGAGAAGTATTGTTACAGAAATATTGCTTAAACAATTATTCCAAAAGTATATATAATTTAAGTTGAAATATTATTTTGACGAGTAATTATAACTCGGAATAATATTAGAAACGTAACTCAAAAACATTAATACTAAGCAAAAGCAAGACCCGTCCGTCTAATAGACGTTAGTACACTGTAGGTAGTCGTGTTTGCTGACAGAGTTGAGTTACGAGCTGAGGACGCAATACAGTGAGTTCATGTCCCCCTTTTCTTTTAACTATTTTCAGTTTTATACTTCGAGGGTGAAATACATGTTACAATTATTACAGACATTTTTATACGTGGTATGGTTAGCCTAATGAGGGTTTACTACTAGATCATGTGAAGGGTGGGTACAACACTTAAGGCCATTAATCCTCATCGTAGGACCGAGGGACATGAGTGATAGATCTATTTGGGTGTAGCGAGCCCACACCCATGAGGCCAGGGTGGCCCATAGTGGTGACTATGTCTTCCAGCCGGAAGCCCGGTACAAATTTGCTAGGTTTGAGTTTTCCTGCACCATTTCACACATACCATTGGCTTTGCAACCCATTGGTGATCTCTTTTTCCTTATTGCTACATACAAGGGACATACATACATACAAGGCATACTTTAAAGGTTTATTCATACACTCACACATGAACTCGCTCAACTTTTGTTGATTTTTTTTCAAATTACATGTATTTCATGGAACTAGTGGATCTGGCAAGGGTTTGCATGTGTTTTCAAGTTGCGTTGTTGGTTTAAGTTACTTTGTGGAGTCTTTATGAACTCATTTGAGCATGTCATGATTTGTAACTAAATTTGGTATCAATGTTTTCAAGACAAGTATGTTGTGGTATTTTCTAAACTTAATTAATGGATGAACATCTCATGTTTTTATCATATAGCATTGTTTTGATTGAATGCTATGGTATTAAGAAGTCATACCAATAACCACGCTTCCGCAAAAGTCAGGGTGTGACAGCTTGGTATCAGAGCGTCGATCGTAGCAAACTAGGATTCTTTCTCGAGTCTAGACTAAGATCATTAGGGCTCTCACGAAAACGTTTTCATTGCATACACAAAATGTCCAGATCCCGGAAAAAAATACTTTTACAAATAAAAATACACAAAATACATTTCAAAGAATTCATTTCTAATGTCAGTCTGAGAGACTGGGGAGTTAGTCTGAGAGACCAGTTGGGTAATTCAGTCTGAGAGACTGGGGAGTTGGTCTGAGAGACTAACTGGGTAGGTCAGCCTAAGAGGCTGGGTAGTCTGAGAGACTAGTTGGGGCAGTCTGAGAGACTGGGAGGTTTAGCCTGAGAGGCTGGGTAGTTTAGTTTGAGAAACTGGGAGGTTTTGCCTGAGAGGCAGGGTAGTTCAGTTTGGGAAACTGGGAGGTCTAGTCTGAGAGACTAAGTAGTTAAGTCTGAGAGGCTGGGTGGGATAGTCTTGGGAAAACTAGGATTGCATACATGCTTACATTGTTATTACTTACTTGTTGATATATGTGCATACTTATGATTGTTTTGTTACAGACACCATGTCCTCTTCTGATAGCAGAGTATCAGATACCACAGACCCTATAGCTATATTTTCAGATGACGAGATGGCCACAGATCCAGAGATGCTTTCAGATGATACTGATGACTTTCAGCCGTTTGCCTTAACAGATGTTGTAGACGATATACCACTAACTGATGGTCTTCCTGGCGAGGATCTACCTCTTGTTCAGATCCTTGCCCCTCTTCCTCTTGCTGCAGTTCCACTTGAGGATCTGCCTCTAGACGCCATGTCTGAAGATGACCTTTTGATTGAGGGTCCCCCTGAGGATGCCCTGGATGGTGGGGCTCCAGTCGATGATGCCATGGTCGATCCACTTGTTGAGATTCCAGTTGGTGATGTTGTTGCTGTTCCACGTGAGGAGATTCCCGTTGTCGAGGTTCCTTCCCACCATTCAGGTCCCGATTCATTTGAGTCTGTGTCTTCCAGTACCTTACATGCTTTGGGATTACAGCGATATCCCACTGATTCGGATTCTGACACAGCTATGTCAGCCGCGCCTGTTGGTCCACACGACGATGATCAGGATTTTGATTTTTGTTGGTGCATCTACTGTCTGTTAACTACGTCTTATCGATTCTTATGTCTAGATAGGTCGAATGAGTGCAAAACAATAAAAAATGACAAAAATACAAAAACATGAGATATTTTTTTAAAATCCAAAAACAATAGAAAATCTGAAAAGAGCTTGTGTAAAAAGGAAAAATGATAGTACATCGGCTTGATAGTTACAGTATGCTAAAGAAATGGAATCTTTAAATACGTTAGACAGTCTCGCTGATGATATGCCGATAGGTTTTTGCACATTTAGTAGGTTTGTTCGGGATATAAACCTAAATCTTACTTTCTTATTTTGTGGGGAACACAACTTGGATATATAGGTAACCCCTGAAATCTCGTTTGAAAGATTCCTTTTTCTGATATACTAGGTTTTTATACTCAGTGATATCTGGGGTATTATTCCGGGACTTCTGCTGAATGGAAGTTCTGACCTAGTCCTCGAATAATACTTTCCGTAATTCTTGAAACATAGCATCACCCTCAGCATATATGATAAGACAATAAAATTGCTTAGCAATGCTGTTGTAAAAAAGATCCTCTAAAGGGGACACACCAAAAAGTTGAGTCATGATCTCTCTGCTGAACGGTAGTTCTGACCTGAGCTCTCATGATTTTACATAATTTATAACCCCCTACAGATATCATTTGTGTTATACTTACCTGTAAGACTGAATATTGGGATCTGGATATGGGAGTATATTCAAGAGGTGGGACACACGTATAAGTTTAAGTCTCTAAAACACTAAATCCGTATCCTGGGCAGATTGAAAATTGTGTGAAAAATTAAAGTGGATCAGTATATCGACAATCTAAGTGAATTGTTTAATTCTGAGTATGTAATTGAAGCTTAACGGTACTTGTGACTTGTGAGATAGCTAATATGATTCTCTAACATGCTCATCAAAAATATGTTTGTAAATAGTTTACTTTTACTGCATTTTAGTTCTGTATTTCATTTCTAGTTTAGAAATTTTATTAAAAAATTCAAAAAGATTTTACACTTCTGCTTTATTTTTTGACAAACCAAAGTGGAAAGTTGATCTTCGGATTCGAAAGTTGAAAGTAGATGTAGGAGGTTTCTGGACTGGATGATGAGTCGTGAGCTGAAATATGATAAGTTGGTGAAAATTGGAAAGCTAAAGCAAGTTCATTAATTTGAAACTTGTAAATTTTCAGAAAATCAAATTAAACTAAATGTTAGTGTGAATTATCTCTGATCAACCAAGGTCATTAAATTGGACTTGGTAGATAAATTGAGTAATCAGGGTCATTAGTTTGGACCTGAATACTTAAGTGAATTTCTAACACTGAAAGTTAAATGGTAAGTTTGGATTGATTTTGTTATTATCATATATCTTAGTTTTGGGTAGAGTTTATACAGGTAACAGGAATCCCCATGGCACAAAACGTTAAAGTTTGAACCAAAATTCAAGTCCCAGCATTCCGAGAGGGGGAGTCTGCGAAGGGGGAGTCAGATTTCTGGATCAACAGTCAAAGGGGAGATTGAAGATGGAGCTAGTTTGAGTTCCTGAACCTGTGAAGAAAGATTTTTTACAATGAAAAAATTTGGAAAGAGACAAAGACTAAAGACTCGATGCCGAAGACTTCGTCAACATCCAAGGGGGAGTCTGTTGGTGCATCTACTGTCTGTTAACTACGTCTTATCGAGTCTTATGTCTAGATAGGTTGAATGAGTGCAAAACAGTGATTAAATTAGGGTTTGATCATGTTTTAGGTAACCTGTCCGTTTGAAATGGTCCAGTCCGTTTGAAACATGTCAGGTTCCTTTGAGGCAGTCCGTTTGAGCATATCCGTTTGAAGCCTGTCCGTTTGAACGGGTGTGTCAAGTTCAAACGGATCAGCAACCACTATATATAGGATGAGTGTTGTCTCATTTCAAACGGACTAGTGTGTGTGTGAGCGAATGTGCTGCCGGATTTTTGTCAGAATTCAGTGTAAAAGCTCGCAAATCAGTAATAGAAAGAAAGATTAAAAGGATACAAGTTGTTTGACGTTGTTTACTTTGATTCCGCCTCTGTAAACGATGATGAACTACTCATACTGACTGTTTAGGGTCACGAACACGATCTAACAATTTTGATGATGAGTTTGATCCTGTCTTTCCTCACGACTTTGACCCTGATCATGAGATCGAGTTTGTTCCTGATGAGCAGGCTTTAGAGGCACCCGTTGATCCTGACTTCCATCCTGAGCAGGAGATTGATTTTATTCCTGCTGAGCAGCCCATTGATCCACCTGTCATCCCTGACGAGCAGCTCCTTGATATACCCGCTGATCACGAGCTTGCTCCAGCTGACCCCGAGCCTTTGATTGCACCAGAGCCCATGCCTGCTCTTGATCCTCTACCGGAGCATGATCACGTTGACGTACCAGTTGTTGCACCACCTCTGCCTAACCCGATTCCTATACTTGTTGATCGTTCTCCTTTTGCTACCCATATTGACCCCAGATATGCATTCACCCACAATGGGTGGATCGAGGACGACGATGACCTACCTCCGTTTGTTAGACTAGTTACTCCCCCTCCTGCACCCACATATGCACCCGTTGACATTGTTCCATTTCACCCACATGTATCAGATGTTCATCGCACAGATTTACCAGTTACATTTCTTTAGGATATCCCTCCTCCCCGTCCAGGGGAAGGATCATCGAGTCAGCCGTCTGGTCACCTACCACCTGTGTCAGCAGCCTATCCGTTCATGCCACCGTTTGTATCTACTGCACCTTTTTCTACATCATCGGGCGAGCCACCGATCTGGTTTCCGCCCTACACGATGCATGTTACTGATCCATACCATCCCTACCACGTTGGATACACGAGGGATGATATACTTTTATCGCTGCAGCTCCAGCAGGATATGTTGAATCGTCGAGTCACGGAGCTAGAGAGGATCTCGCATCCTCCACCTGGCACTGGTCCATCACAGTTTGCTGCTCCAATATTTCCTTACCTGGATTTCGGTATTCGATTTTTTACGATGGAGCAACATATTAGTTGTTTGTTGCAGCTCGTTCATACTCTAGAGGAGGAGCTAGCGCGTATGCGCCGTTTGCTTTTCATTCCTCCACCTCCTCCTCCTCCGCCATCAGCTTAGAGGTTTTTGGTTTCATGCAGATGACATACTTTTGATGAGAGTGCAACTATTGAGCAAGATTGCACAACCTTTTGAAGACCACGCTTTGACTTTTAACTCTTGATTATTGTAGTTGGTAGACGTTTTGGACAGGGGTGATGTGACCCCTTAGTCCCATTTTGATGTATAATGTATTGTGAAACATGTAAAACTGTACTTGTGGTCTTGATATATGAAAGCTTAATCGCAACATTCTCATTATATACGTTGTTGGATTACTTGTTTGTGTTATGACATGGGATGTTATGTGTGATTGATAAATATTATTACATACGCGTACTACATACTTATATGCATACGACCTGACATATACAATCTTCTTATAGAAGATGCATCCACGAAGAGAGATATGATTGCCCACTACTGAAGCCAAATTACAAGAAAGGATCTCCCGAGCAATAGTAGAGCACGAGGCCTCACGCGCCGAAACTAGCAGGGGTACCTCGAGGAACAACCCACCACATGGTAATGTTTAAGTCTCTTGAGACACATTATGTTACAATTGAATATTCCATGTGTGTTCGCTAATGCTCTCTGTGAATGACGTTACATGTATAGGCTGTACCTTTAAATAGTTTTTAGACTGTAAACCGCTGAATTTTGACGGCATCGGGGGTGCTGTGGCTTTTGTTCGATGGGAAGAGAAGACCGATTCGATGTTAAGAATGAACAAATGCGCACCAGATCAGCAAGTTACCTATATCTCCGGACTGCTCGTAGACGGAGCGCTTTCGTGGTGGAATCTCCAAGTCCAAACTCTGGGAGAAGCAGCAGCATACGCTTTGACTTGGAATGAATTAAAAGAGCTCATGCGTAAAAAGTATTGCTCCAGGGCCGAATTTCAAAAATTGGAAACAGAGTTTTGGAACCTCAAGATGGATGGCCCCAAAATTTCGGAGTGTGTACAAAGATTCCACCATCTATCTCACGTGGTACCATACATGGTTACACCAGAATTCAAGCACATTGAGCGTTTCATCTGGGGGTTGGCACCTCAAATTATGAGTATGGTAACAACATCAAAGCCTCAGACAATTACCGAAGCCATTGATCTCAGCGTGGCACTTACTGAAGAAGCCGTCAGATTAAACAAGTTTTCGATCTCTGACTAGAAAAAGAAGGAGACTCACGTGGAGTCGTCAGGTGAGAGCAAGAGGAAGTTCTCAAACTTTAAGAAAGGTACCAGCAGTGCCAGCAAGAAGAGAGATACAAACCCGCCAGCTGAAGGCAAGCCTGGCATTGAAAACAGAGGAAAGGGTTACATGGGAGCCCTGCCCAAGTGTGATATATGCCAGTACCATCATTCCGGCCAGTGCAGACTCAGGAAGTGTGAGTCTTGTGGGAAGGTTGGCCACTCGAAGGAAACATGTTGGGTTGGTACTGGGCATGGTAACAATGGTCAGAGAGGTTATGGGAACAACCATGGTGGAAATGGATACGGAAACCGCCCTCAGGGAGGAAATGGCGGTAATCGTGGTAACTTCGCAAATCAAGCTGGGAGTGGAAACCGCAACAACGCTCAAGGTGGTAATGGGAACGGTAATGGTCGAGGACCAGGATGTTTTAATTATGGAGACATGGGGCACTTCAAGTGAGAATTCCCGAAAATCAATCAAGAACATGGAAGAGTCTTTAACATCGGTGCGAGGGAAGCTCGCCAAGATCCAAATGTAGTTACTGGTACGTTCCCTATCAATCAACGCTTTGCATCTGTATTATTTGATACCAGTGCCGATTATAGTTTTGTATCGCTAGAATTTAAGAAAATACTTGGGTTGGTAGCTAGTAAGCTAGATATTGCATATTCGATAGAACTAGCTAATGGGAAGCTAGTAGAAGCGAATGGAGTTATTAAGGGTTGTGTAATAGAACTGGGTGAGCACGAGTTTACGCTCGATTTGCTGCCAGTCGAGTTGGGAAGCTTCGACGTGGTAGTGGGAATGGATTGGTTGTCAAGTAACCGAGCAGAGATAGTATGCCACAAGAAGATCATTCGCATTCCAATGGCGAATGGAGAAACAATTGGGGTACATGGAGAGAAGCGCGATACGCCCTTAAGGATCATTAGTTGTTTGAAAGCTTGAAAGTGTTTGCCGAAAGGATGTGTTGCCTTCTTAGCACAAATTTTGCATAAAGAAGTCGCTGAGCCAAAGATAGAAGACATTCCAGTCCTGAAGGAATATCTTGAAGTCTTCCCCGAAGACTTGCCAGGATTGCCATCGCAGCGACAAGTCGAGTTTCACATTGACTTAGTTCCAGGCGCTGCGCCTGTGGCTAAGGCACCCTATCGACTTGCGCCTTCCGAGATGCAGGAGTTGTTAACACAACTTCAGGAGTTGTTAGACAAGGGATTTATCAGACCAAGCTTCTCTCCTTGGGGAGCTCCAGTGCTGTTTGTTAAGAAGAAGGACGGCAGTTTCCGCATGTGTATCGACTACCGTGAGCTGAACAAAATGACTATCAAGAATAGATATCCTTTGCCAAGGATAGATGACCTGTTCGATCAACTACAAGGTTCGAGTTGTTACTCCAAGATCGATCTTCGATCAGGTTATCACCAGTTGAGGATTTAAGAGGAAAGTATTCCGAAGACGGCCTTTAGGACTCGATATGGACATTACGAGTTCCTGGTTATGCCATTTGGTCTGACAAACGCGCCAGCAATATTCATGGATTTGATGAACAAAGTTTGTAAGTCGTACCTCGATAAGTTTGTGATCGTGTTTATTAATGACATTTTGATCTACTCGAAGACGAAGGAAGAACATGAGCAACATCAAAGAACTATCTTAGAGCTACTTAAGAAAGAAAGGTTGTACGCGAAGTTCTCAAAATGCGAGTTCTGGCTACGTGAGGTTCAGTTCCTTGGTCACGTGGTTAATGGAAATGGAATCCATGTGGATCCCACAAAGATCGAGGCGATCAAGAATTGGGAGACTCCAAAGACGCCAACCGAGATTCGCCAGTTCCTAGGTTTGGCAGGATATTATCGCAGATTTATTGAGGATTTCTCGAAAATCGCTCAACCTTTGACCTCCCTCACACAGAAAGACAAGAAGTACGAATGGGGAGACAAACTAGAAGAAGCGTTTCAGTTGTTGAAAAACAAGCTTTGCGATGCACCGATCTTATCCCTACCCGAAGGCACTGATGACTTCGTGGTATATTGTGACGCCTCGCGTCAAGGTTAAGCTGCGTGCTGATGTAGCGTCAGAAGGTTATAGCCTATGCTTCACGCCAGTTGAAGGTCCATGAGAAGAATTACACCATGCATGACTTGGAGTTAGGCGCAGTGGTGTTTGCTCTGAAGATTTGGCGACATTACTTGTATGGCACGCGATGCACAATCTTCACTGATCACAAGAGCATGCAACACATTTTTTATCAAAAAGAGCTGAATATGAGATAGCGCCGATCGGTTGAGTTGTTAAATGATCATGATTGTGAAATCAAGTATCACCCAGGAAAGGCGAATGTAGTCGCCGATGCCTTGAGTTGAAAGGAAAGAATCAAGCCCATAAGGGTTAGGGCTTTGGAAATTATTATTCAAACGGACCTCTCGTTGCGGATTCGTGTTGCGCAGAGAGAAGCTCTCAAGAAGGAGAATCTTGTGAATAAATATCTCCGTGGGATGGAGAAATAGTTAGTACCCAAGGAGGATGGAACGTTGTGTTTCTTGGGAAGAATTTGGGTTCCCCTCTTTGGTGGTTTGAGAGACGTTATTTTTGATAAGACTCACAAGTCACGGTACTCGATCTATCCAGGATCGGATAAAATGTACCAAGATTTAAAGGATTTCTATTGGTTGTCGAGATTAAAAGGCGATGTTGCAACGTATGTTGTCAAATGTTTGACTTGTGCAAAGGTAAAGGCCGAATATCAGAAGCCTTCAGGCCTTCTTCAACAAGCAGAAATACCCATGTGGAAATGGGAGCAGATTTCAATGGACTTTATAACGAAATTGCCAAGAACACCCAGAGGTCACGATACGATTTGGGTAATCGTAGACCGTCTGACCAAATCTGCACACTTTTTGCCAATCAAGGAGAAAGACAATACAAGCAAGCTTGCTGAGCTATACCTGAGAGAGATTGTTGCACGACATGGAGTGCCTCTCTCGATTATTTCTGATAGAGATGGGAGATTTGTGTCAAGGATTTGGCAATCCTTCCAAGAAGCTTTTGGTTCTCAGTTAAATCTGAGTACTGCATTCCATCCACAGACAGATGGCCAGAGCGAGCGAACGATACAAATGTTGGAAGACATGTTACGAGCTTGCGTGATGGATTTGGGTGGTAGTTGGGACACTCACTTACCTTTGGTAGAATTCTCTTACAACAACAGCTACCATGCGAGTATCCAAGCTACACCGTTTGAAGCTCTTTATGGACGCAAGTGTCGATCACCGTTATGCTGGGCAGACGCGGGTGATAGATAGCTTGTTGGTCCGGAATTGGTTCAAGAGATGACTGATAAGATTACATAGATCCGAGAGCGCATAAGGGCGGCTCGTGATCGATAAAAGAGTTACGCGGACCGAAGAAGGAAACCTCTGGAGTTTGAGGTAGGAGATATGGTTTTGTTAAAGGTTTCACCCTGGAAGGGTGTAGCACGCTTTGGGAAGCATGGGATGTTGAACCCAAGATACATTGGACCATTTAAAATCCTGGAGAGGATTGGTCTTGTTGCTTACAAGTTGGATCTACCCGCAGAACTAAATGGTTTTCATGATACATTTCATGTATCTAACTTGAAAAAGAGTCCAACTCAAGAAACAGTTGTCATACCTGCAGAGGAAATTCACATTGACAACACACTCCACGTTATCGAAGAACCTGTTGAGGTTACTGACTAGAAGGTTAACAAGACGCGCAGGAATAGTGTCAAACTCGTCAAGGTTTGTCGGAACGCGCAACATGGCCCAGAGTTTACTTGGGAGCGTGAGGATCGCATGAGGGCAAGATACTCAGATTTATTCCCCAAGACCCCTGCATCTAGTAGCAGAACTTAAATTTCGGGATGAAATTTTCTTAACAGGGGGAGAATGTGACAACCCTCATATAACCAGGTATCCGTACAATTAATTAATATTAATTAAGTTCTTAATGACTATGCTGAATTACTTAATTGCTTTCTGATTACTGCGTCATAGTTACATGTGCATCACATATTACATAATGTCACATCATTATCACATACAAACTTTATTGACATACTTGATGCACAAAGCACAGTTAGCACAGTTAACGGATAGAACAGGAATATGCTGACAGGGTTCAGTACATAGACAGACAGTGTTTTGAGACCCAGTATAGGCCAGGGACAAGGTAATATACTAGTATCGTGTGTAGTGAAGTAAGGACCATAAAAATGCGTCACTAGGTGATAGATAAAGTGCCGGGAAGTGCCTAAAACTTACTTATAGTGCAGAATTCTGCATTTTTCAGCAAAATTCAGCTTTTTAGCATACTAGTATTATGCAGAAAATTGACTAAATTGTCCTGAATGCTTTCCTAAGTGTCGGGAATTAAAAGTGTCATAAAAAGTAACATAAAGATCATTAAACGGAATAGCTTGACACTTTAACGAACCGGTATCTAACCGAACAACCGGACATTACCCGGAACACCAAAATTTTGCTAGAAACATTATTTTATTATTTCTTGGCTAGTTTTGATCCCCGAACACCCTAACACATTATATAATGTGCCATACACATGAAACACTAGACTTTACACTTAACACCCTAACTAACTAACATCTTTTACCATCAAAACTTACAATTAACCCCCCCCCCCCACCCTCCTGATTTACGACCCAAGGGGAGGACCCACCACCATGCCCTACTAGATTTTATTTCCTTATTTTATTGGATATTGCTTGATATGGTGACCAAAATATTGAAGGATGATCATTATAAGTATGGTTCATGGATTCTAAGATCATTTCATTTCAACACTTCACAACTTCACCCATCCCTCATACTCTCTCTCTCCCTCTCGGCTCTACATAGTGCCGCCACCACCACCATACAACCACCATTCACCTATTTCAAACTCATTTCAAAGTGCAAGAAGGTGATTCATGAAGCTTGAAGCTTGTGCAATTTGAAGAACCTCCATCCATTGCTTTCACCCACCATTTTCATCATCTTTTCTCTAGTGATCTTCCCTAGCCTTTGAGCTAGTTGTAAGCTTCTTGTTACTAGTTTTTACTTCTTATTTTGTTGGTTAAAAGTTGTAGTATATTGTTTATCACAAGAACACTAAAAGACTTAAACAAGAATCATGAACTTGAAGCTTACATATGATGATATATGGATGAAATAATGTTGTTTAAATACATGCATGACACTTGATTGTTATTTACTTGAGGTTATGATGTCGAACATCATAAGGGGCTTGCTAGATTGTGATTAAACACATGATATAGCAAGTTAGAGGATGATTATGTGTTAACCCTAGAAGATCATCCTCACTTATAAACATGAACTTTAAATTAAAACGATTTCTTGAAAAATAGTAAATAAAGTGAGCTACTAATCTTATGAATCTATGATTCATGTATGATTTTCCAAGAAAACCAAGTTCAAAATATGATTTTTAGTAGAACTCGATTCTTACTTAAATGTACAATATTTTTGGTGATGAAATAAGTGTAAGAACTCTTTATTTACAAGAAGAGTTCAAAAGAATAATTTTTGGAAGGATCATCTAACAAGTTGTAAACACCTAGTTTTTGTAAGAATGAGTTTTGTAAAGTAATAAACGCACTTTAAAGGGGTAACTAAACCCACTAAACACTTTACCAAGTTACTACAAGTTTTTGTGAAAAGATCAAGTTCATATTGTTATGTAAAATGCATTGTTCTTGCACTTGGTAAGAATAATATTGTTTAGGTTTGATTATTGATTGTTGTGATGATTTTTGAAAAGAAAATGATATGCTTATATAGCATGGACACCTCCATTTTTAGGGGAAACTATTGCAAAATTTTCTAAAAATATAAACATTGAGAAAAATATTTTCTAACAAGTATTTACAAGTATATTTTTGATCGTAAGTTTTCGATATAAACTCTGCCATAATTTTTGTAACAAAAATACAAATATTGGAGGTTGGTTTTTATAAATAAAAATGGGTAAACATATATATTTAGAATATATATGCATATTAAGACACTTGTGTGATTAATTGTATACTTGATGAAATGGTTATATTATTTTAGGGTAAAGTAATATAACTTAACAAAGTACCGTGAGATTTATCATCCAAAACAATGTCGTTACATATATATTTTTGGTAAATATTATTTTGAGTACAAGAAACGAAAATATGATTTTTGTAAATATTACAAAGTCGTATCATAATTTTTGACAAAAAGAAAATATATTGTTTTTGGAAGTAAAAAAATATATTTTCCTAGTATATTTAGAAGATATATGATTTTTGGGAAAATATATATTTTCTGGACAATACATTATTTTTGGAATAAAAGACGTTATTATATATTTTCTAAGTGAGACTTGAAAATATATTTTGGAGTTATACAAATACAATAATACGAAAATACATGTATAAAATACCCCATCATTGGGAAGGAAATACGAAGAGTAAATACTTGAGAAGTATTGTTACAGAAATATTGCTTAAACAATTATTCCAAAACTATATATAATTTAAGTTGAAATATTATTTTGACAAGTAATTATAACTCGGAATAATATTAGAAACATAACTAAAAAACATTAATACTAAGCAAAGGCACGACCCGTCCGTCTAATAGACGTTAGTACACTGTAGGTAGTCGTGTTTGCTGATAGGGTTGAGTTACGAGCTGAGGACGCAATACAATGAGTTCATGTCCCCCTTTTCTTTTAACTGCTTCTAGTTTTATACTTCGGGGGTGAAATACATGTTACAATTATTACAGACATTTTTATACATGGTATGGTTAGCCTAAGGAGGGTTTACTACTAGACCATGTGAAGGGTGGGTACAACACTTAAGGCCATTAATCCTCGTCGTAGGACCGATGGACATGAGTGATAGATCTATTTGGGTGTAGCGAGCCCACACCCACGAGGCCAGGGTGGCCCATAGTGGTGACTATGTCTTCTAGCCGGAAGCCCAGTACAAATTTGCTAGGTTTGAGTTTTCCTTCACCGTTTCACACATACCATTGGCTTTGCAACCCATTGGTGATCTCTTTTTCCTTATTGCTACATACCAGGGACATACATACATACAAGGCATACTTTAAAGGTTTATTCATACACTCACACATGAACTCGCTCAACTTTTGTTGATTTTTTTCAAATTACATGTATTTCAGGGAACTAGTGGATCTGGCAAGGGTATGCATGTGTTTTCAAGCTGCGTTAAATAAAAGATGTCATCCGTGGTCGTAGAGTTTAGGGGATGTATCCTACTCCTGGACGGGATACATATTCCTAAGCTCGGGTTGGTTTAAGTTACTTTGTGGAGTCTTTATGAACTCATTTGAGCATGTCATGATTTGTAACTAAATTTGGTATCAATGTTTTCAAGACAAGTATGTTGTGGTATTTTCTAAACTTAATTAATGGATGAACATCTCATGTTTTTATCATATAGCATTGTTATGATAGAATGCTATGGTATTAAGAAGTCACACCAATAACCACGCTTCCACAAAAGTCAGGGTGTGACAAAAAGAACACCATGCTGAGATACAATCTCATCAACATAAATCTTTGAAAGTTTATCAGCAGATAGATCCTTGCGGATCGGAATAAAATGAGCTGACTTCGTTAATTGATCGATAACAACCCATATAGCATCGTGAGCTTTAGATGTACGCGGTAACTTAGTGATGAGATCCATAGGAATGTTTTCCCACTTCCATACCGGTATCTCTGGTTGTACAAGTAAACCAGAAGGTCATTGATGTTCAGCCTTGACTTTGAGACAAGTTAGGCATTTCGATACATACAAGGCAACATCCCTTTTCATACCAGGCCACCAAAACTGAGTACGAAGATCCTTGTACATTTTATCAGCACCAGGATGGATAGAATATCGAGACCTATGAGATTCGTCCATCACTAAAGTGCAGAGATCACCTTGCTTCGAAATCCACAAACGATCCTTGAAATAGAGTAAACCATCGCCTTTCGTTTCGAGTTTAAGCTCAAGTTGAAGTGGTAGCTCATATTTCAATAGACCATTGATCACACAAGATCGTTGAGATTGAATATCGGATAGAGTTCAAACAGAATGAAGCTTGACTCGCTCCTTTAGACTAAGCGCATCGGCTACGACATTCGCTTTACCAGGATGGTAGCGAATTTCGCAATCATAGTCGTTTAAGAGTTCAATCCAACGCTGTTGCCTCATGTTCAGCTCCTTCTTATTAAGAATATGCTGGAGACTTTTGTGGTCTTTGAAAACCACACACTTCGTTCCATAAAGGTAGTGTCTCCAGATTTTAAGAGCGAAAACCACAGCACTTAACTCAAGATCATGAGTGGTGTAGTTCTTCTCGTGAACCTTTAGCTGTCTTGACGCATATGCTATAACTTTACCTTGTTGCATAAGAACACAACCAAGGCCTAGATTCGACGCGTCACAATAAACAACGAAATCATCGTTTCCCTTGGGCAAATACAAAACAGGAGCATCACATAGCTTCCGTTTCAGCTTTTGGAACGCTTCTTCTTGCTTAGGTCCCCACTCAAAAGGCTTATTCTTCTGAATCAAAGCAGTGAGTGGAACCACGATCTTCGAGAAATTTGAAATGAATCGACGATAATAACCAGCGAGACAAAGAAAAGAATGAATTTCTTTAGGTGTTGTTGGTGTATTCTAATCCTTAATTGCAGCAATTTTGGATGGATCCATATGAATACCCTGCTCGTTAACTATATGACCCAAAAACTGAACTTCTTTAAGCCAAAATTCACACTTGGAGAATTTAGCAAAAAGTTATTCCTTCTTTAGGAGTTCCAGTATCAAACGAAGGTGTTGCTTGTGATCGGCTCGAGACTTCGAATAGATGAGAATATCGTCAATGAACACAATGATGAACTTGTCTAAATAAGGTTTACAAACCCTATTCATTAAGTCCATGAAGATAGATGGGGCTTCGTCAAACCAAAAGGCATAACAGTGAACTCGTAATGCCCATATCTCGTTCGAAAGGCAGTTTTGGGAATATCTTCTTCGAGTACACGAAGTTGATCCCAGAACGTAGATCGATCTTGGAGAAACATGAAGCACCTTGCAGCTGATCAAAGAGATCATCAGTTCGAGGTAGGGGATATCGATTCTTGATGGTAAGCTTGTTAAGCTCACGATAATCGATACACATTCGAAAAGATCCATCTTTCTTTTTCACAAACAGAACCGGAGCGCCCCAAGGTGAATAACTCGGTCGGATGAATCCTTTATCAGATAACTCTTGAAACTGTTTCGATAACTCTTGCATCTCAGACGGTGTAAGACGATAAGGTGATTTCGCAATCGGGTTGGCATTGGGAACAAGATCAATATGAAATTCGACTTGACGAACTGGAGGCAAACCAGGCAGTTCATCAGGAAATACCTCTGGATAATCTTGAACAATCGTAACATCTTGAATACACTTGCTCTTGCCTTTCTCCTCGGTGACATGTGCCAGAAAAGCAACATATCCTTTTTGTAAATAATCTTGGACTTTCATACACGACATAAGCTTCAAACCTCCAGATGGTTTCTCGCCACGAATTGTGACAACCGTCACTTTTCCGTACATTCCGTACACTAAATAAACAGTAATTTGTGCTTTAATGGCTGTGCATGATTTGGTTTACCAAACAAATAAATTTTTGAATTCCATGCAAGTGAATTCATGCACGTTTTATAATACAAAATATTGCTTTATGCATAAATGATAGCGTTGCGTCAGAAGTACTTGTAAACTCACCGGTAAGACACCTTGTGTCAACAAATCTGCAGAAAGCAATTAGACAATAGTATTGGAACCTAGGTGTAGGTCCAACGTCAAGAATGCATTAAAACCCAAGAGTACATACAAGGGTTTACATATATACCATCCGGAAGCTAAAATAAGCACTAAAAAGCACCCGAAACGCACTTTAAGTGCAGAATTTTAGTAAATTCAGCTATAATCAGCATTTTCACACTGAAATATTAAGCAGAAATTTTGATTTATCATCCCAAATACTTCCCTAAGTGTCGGGAATTGAAAGTGTTACAAAAGTATACTTGAAAGACACTAAACGGTGCAATTTAGCACTTAAACGAATCGGTATTTAACCGAACAACCGGACATTACCCGGAACACCAAAATATTGCTAGAAGCAATGTTTTTTTATTTTTTCTAAGCTAGTTAGGGTCCCCAAACACCCTAACACACTATATAATTAATAACACATAAAATACTAACTAATACCATTTCTTTCTAACCAACTTGCTTAACTAAGACTTGAGACACAACTAGACCCCCCTCCATAAGCTAGTGATCGATTTCCCCCACATGCCTAATAGTAAGATTTTGTGAATTAATTAATGGATTGTGTTTGTACATTAGAAGGCATGAAACCCATTGGTTAAAAAAAATTGTTGGTGGATATAATAACAATCCACTAGAACATTAATCAACTCACATTTCTACACAACATCAACCTCCACTCCCTTCCACTCTCTTCTCTTCAGCCGAGAGCACCCACAAACATCATCATCATCATCCAACTCAATCTCATGCATTCCATGTTCATACAAAGATGCTAGAAGGTGATTCATGAAGTGTGAAGCTTGCAAAACTTGAAGGACCTCTCCCGTGTGCTTTTATCCACCGCATTTTCGCCATTATTCTTTCCTAGCTTCAAGCTAGTGGTAAGCACCATGAACACCCTTATTAACTTCCATTTTTAGTGGTTAAAAGACTTTTTATGATGAAAATCTTATGAACACTAAAAGACATAAACTAGATTCAAACATAAAGCTTTACATGAGCATTTGCATAATGAAATGTTGTAGTAGGATGTTGTAGTGAACATGATGTTGATTACTTGATGATTTTCTGGTTAATATTGATGTTTGATGTTGTTGTGATCACTAAATATGTTAACGGAATCAGTCGAACACGAGTTAGAAAGACTAAAAACCGAAAACAGGAATCTGATTGGTGATTACAGCCAAATTCAGTTGGCTGTAACAGGACCTTAATAAAACGAAAAATGTATTTTCTAAAGTCTAGATTTATGTATTATGAAATACGGTTCTAATGGAACTGGAATCATAATTTTTGGACTTCGTTTACTATTTTTAAAGACCTTTTTTGTAACAGCAACTAAAGCTGAATTTTTACTGCTGAAAATATGCGTTCTGTTTTCTGTCATAACTTGAACTCTGTGTAGAGTTAGATCATGATATTTGTACTGTAGATGACCACCGATGTATTTGTAATTCTCTCACTATAATTTTGTAAATCGGACTCTCGATGAATTTTAAATAAATTATTTCGTGGACTGCAGTCAGAAAAAGATAAATCTGATTTCAGTCTGGAAAATGATTTTTTATAAAATATTGGTGATGAATTAGATCCCGAGATTTTTACACAATAATATCTGGATCATATAAGACATTCTGTAAAAAATTGGGAATTTTTGGAATGAGTTAACTATTTTATTAAAATGTCCGAAAACAGCCTAGTTTTGTATATTAAAACTGAAAAGATATAAGTATGTTATCCGAGGAAAAATATATCTTATTTGATCACCAAAATTTTGTGCTAAGTGTGTGTAGTATGTATTATGCATGATAGTGTATTAGGACTTGAAAATACACTAAGTACTCTTAAGAAGTGAAATTACAAAAATACACATACAACGTACTTAGACAAAATACATAATTCGGGTGCAAAGTGCATAATACAAGAAACTTATAATTATATTCGAGAAAATAATATAAGTAAGACACTTAGTTAAAAATATAAGTTATTTTTAACACAAGAATACGTACACAAGAGATAGTGACTGTACTTGTACGATACAAGTCAAGTGACTAACGTTAAGAAAACACGTATAGGTCACGACGCTAGATAAGCAAATCCGGTGAAGTTTACGACGCAGGAACGCAAAGTTGTGAGTTCATGCTCCCCCTTTTCTTTAACTGTTTTTGGTTTTATAACTCTCGGGGGTTAAATACATGTTACAAATACTACAATTTTTACAAATGGTAAAAATACAAGAAGCACTCTTGGTGAGAACGAGTACCGAGTGCAATACGATTTGAGAATACAAAAAAAATACGAGAAGCACTCTCGGTGAGAACGAGTACCGAGTATGATGTGCTTTAAGAAATGCCTAGAAAATACTAGATCATGTGAGCTTAAACTAGATATTGAGATGCCATTAATACTTAATTAGGGACGAAGGTTAGATCTAATGAGTACGGCCGAGCCCCACTCATGGTCCTTATGTGATCTCATGAGTGCTTCGGTGTCCCAGTCGAGGGAAATCAACACAGTCGAGGTCAATCGACACAGTCGAGGGAAATCGACACAGTTAAAGGAGAAAATACTAATGCTCCCTATGTCCTCACATGCCTTGAGGGAGAAAACACTAATGATCCCTATGTCCTCACATGCCTTGAAGGAGAAAACGCTAATGCTCCCTATGTCCTCACATGCCTTGAGGGAGAAAACACTAATGCTCCCTATGTCCTCACATGCCTTGAAGGAGAAAACACTAATGCTCCCTATGTCCTCACATGCCTTGAGGGAGAAAACACTAATGCTCCCTATGTCCTCACATGCCTTGAGGCAGAAAACACTAATGCTCCCTATGTCCTCACATGCCTTGAGGGAGAAAACACTAATGCTCCCTATGTCCTCACATGCCTTGAAGGAGAAAATACTAATGCTCCCTATGTCCTCACGTGCCTTAATGTCCTTGTATAAACAATCATTTAATACGTGGGGTACACAAGAAAACTTGATTTATACAAGAATACTTGATTTTTACAAAATACAAACTATGTTTTCATACAAGATATACAGAACGCATGAACTCGCTCAACTTTATGTTGATGTTTTCCAAAATTACGTGTATTTCAGGTGACAGGATGGATCTTGGGCGTAAGTGTCATAGCTAGAAGTAGACTTCAAGTTTAGATGTCATCCACTTTTGTTGAATTGTAACCTAGGCAAAGGTTGTGTTTTTAAAACTTAAATAATAAGTATTTGTAATACTCAAATTTTCATGAATGGATGAACATCGTTTCGATAATGTAGTTGTTTATTACGATTGAATGCAATGATATTAAACCAGTCACACATCATACGCTTCCGCAAAAGACAGGGTGTGACAGTTTGGTATCAGAGCTTCGATTGTAGTGAACTAGGATTCCTTCTCAAGTCTAGACTACAATCACTAAAGTTCTCTCACAAAAACATTTTACAAAAAGGTTTTTATTGCATTCACGAAAGCGCCAAGATCCACGAGTCAGACACTTTTCAAAGAAAAGACAAGGCAAGGACATTAGTGAGGAATACCCATAGAATAAGGTGCCAACCAAGGCATAGTCTACACGAGTTAGACTTGCCAAAGACAAAATGACCCCCCAAAACGAGAGTTATACGTTATATGATACATTAAATTGCTTAATTATGCTAAGTAGCATATATGTTATTGATATACATACATACTTATAAGTGTACGGAATGATTATTGACGTGAATAAGATACTTTCGACTCCGACTCCTATTACTGCACGTGACTTGCACGATGAAGCTACCGACCTCGCGTCCTTTGCAAAGCTCATGGCTGGGAGTGATTACCAAACAAGATTCTGAGCTTGCTTCCATAGGAAATGGCTGCTCTTCTCTCTCGATCGCGAAGGTGCCTGACTACGATAGTGACGACGAGGCAGGGGCGGCAACCTTGAACGAATTCTCAATCAACGGGACGAGATCCCTGCGGCTTATGTGAAGCAAGATTGACGACATACTTGACCAGAAAGAGAAGATGAAGTATTCATCATGAAGGTGCCCCTCCAACTACTAGGAATGCTCTCTATTCCTATTCCATCTAATCATCGTGCCTATACGCGCGTAACGATAACGAATGTTAGCGCGTGGACCACCGCAATGGTCCTTTCCATGACAAGAGGTATAAGGACAGTAGTGTCCCCTCCTTGATTGATCATCTGCTTGGACGAGAGAAAATTGGGGTAACTGTGCAAGACAATTTATTATTACGGGGGCCCACGTAATAACGACTTGTAGTGCCCAGAAATCCTGGTGGACTCTGCGGGCCGAGCTAATGAAAACCACACAAAATTAATATGTAGGTGTCCTCACCTTCATCTGGTAGAACAACACATCGATCAGTGCTTTAGCACGTTGGATAGTAGGAAACCTGTCTTGCCTACTTCGTGTCTGACACTTCTACCTGTATACGAGACGTTTGGGAAAACAATATTTAAACGAGTAAAGATGGATGACGTTCAGAAAGATTTGGTGGCGTTACACTCTCTATCACCCCTACACGAACAACCCCATCTTTGGGAAAATTTACACATCAATAAAGCTAATATAGCAGGAAATAACTGAAACCTAAATGACCGAGGCGATGTAACCTCGAGTTCTTTTTATTACAAACAATAAGCCAAGTTGGCAAGCCTATGTGAAGGCTCAGTGATTATTTCCTCCCTCATACATTGATTATATATACATGTGAAATTGGGTGATTACATGATGACTTATGGTGCTAAGACAATTGTGGAATATTGTCTAACCTACTTCATAGCATTTTGACAGCAGAGAATGCCGCCCAGACAAGACACAAACACCAGTACGTTGCCAAGAACAGAAGCTGAGCTTCAAGAGCGAATCTCACAGGCAATTGCCCGATGTCACACCCCGACCACGTATAACATACAAAACGTGGCGGAAAACGTCGGGGAGTGTTGTAACAGAATTATTGTTTCACAACCATGGCATACAAAGTTATATTTTATTTATTAAACAAGAGTGTTATATTGTCTTAAACAGGAAACAAAGAGTTCATGACATAATTAAACTAGTCTATCTTCATTTTTATTCTCTAAGGCACAGGTCCGCCCTAGTGTCCTGATCAACATCCTACGCAAAAGCTCCTGAAAACACATGTGAAAATAGGTACGTCAGCATAAAAATGCCTGTGAGATACATAGGATTTGTAAAAATAGGATTCATGACTTATGTTTAAGAAAATGTTTAGTCATGAACCTTGTAATTTGCTTTGTCTTGTAAATCATTTGAAAAACGATAAGATCAGTTGATATGTATAAATAAATGTAAGGTTAAATGAATAACCATGTAAAATGAGTGGTATAAAATAGACTGTTTTGTAAAACAATGTCTTGTGAAAAGTATGTTATTTGTATAAAATGTAATATGTCTATACTGAAATGATTTAAATAACGTTACGATATGTAATATTATACAAACACTTATATATAGGAAGTACCAGCGGCGTATCCACCATGTTTGTATCATATTACACATGCCTCGTTATTCAAATCACTTACCCAAACAACCACCAATGTAACTTGTTCATGTACAAATCAATTCTCAAGTCTTATTGTGTAAACCATATCAAAATGTCCATGTCTAATGTAAATCACCAAATTTGTAATCAATGTCAACATGTTTAAGTTTGATGTAAATCATATAATGTGTATCCCAAAAATGTCATGTATGGTAAGTGAAATATATCAACTAAACCATATGTAAAATGCACAAAAACAAGGTATTGAATTAAAACATGGTTTAAATCAAAGTTATGATTTGTGGAACAAATGCATGCTATACTGATACAAACATTTATGCGGTATTGTGAAAATGCATACATCCAAGCCTTGAGACTGTGGCGATAAACCCTTAAACAAATTAAAGGTTTATCTAATTTATGTATATCGAATTCGGTCATTCCTTCCAATCCAAACAAACCCAGGATTTCAGGAACGGGAGTTGTCATTCCTATGGTACCACTACCTACTAACGAACGGCGTAGCTAATGTTAATGAATGTATTGTTCCATTGTAAACAACCCAAATGTCATACCAAAATGTAAGCATGTGATGAAAACAACTGTACTAAGTATGCACCCAATGGACATACATAGCATGAAATGTAATGATGAAACAATGTACTAAGTACGCACACAATGGGCATACATAGCATGAAATGTAATGAAAACCAATGTACTAAGTACGCACACAATGGGCATACATAGCATGTAATGTAATCATGTACTATAATGTACTAACGAACATAATAAGTATATGATGTGAAAATAGGAAAGCATGAAAGTAACAAGTAGGCACATGTGTTCCACCCCAAAACAGTTTGGAAAACAGTAAAAGAGGGGTCTATGTACTCACTTGAGATTGCTCAGTAGTTCTTGAGTGACAACCAAACAATGCTAGAGATCACGGATATCAAACGGCACCTAATATAGGTAACTATGTTAATACACCGTACCTAAATCGGAGGATTTAGATAGAATGAGGGTTCGTAAACCAAACGAGTGTAGAGACTCGTGTCATTTGGTTTAACAAAGCCTACATACTAAATGAAACCTAAACTAAGTGCTTACGACCCATTACGACCCGTTTAGGTAGCTTATGCTACTTTAACGCGTCGTGTGACGGGTGGTCCGTAGGACAACCCTTAAATGAGCTAAATACGTGCATATCCCATATTTTACACGGTAATGTATCGTGAATGTGATAACTACGAGTGTTCGTGTGTTTTACAGGTAAATCGCTTAATTCGGTTAAATTGGAACCCGTAGGCTACGATTGAGTCTTAAAGGGCAGCCGTCAAGATCATTACGCAGTCTTCTTTGGAGGGCAATTAATTATTTTTTAGGATATATCAATTCTCTACAATCCACACCGACATCATGTGTAGCCATCATAAACATAATCATCACAAAATTGACGGCAGGTAGTGGAGCTTAATCATCACATCAATTGTTTTTCTTGGAGGAATTAATTCAAAGTCAACATCTAATCATCACATTGGACTCCTTACATGCATACAGAGTGGATTGTTATTATTATTTTTTTTATAATAAGCACAATTCTCATCATCTTGGAGGTTGGGCTTGGGAGTCTTGTACGCAGATAAGAGAAGACAAGGGAAAATAGAGAAGTCAACAACCTCATCATTATTCTGATACACACACGTGAAGATTGGCAGCAATTCAACACAATTAGAAATTCATCATACAATCATCACACGCATACATGAGAGGAAGCAGACATCAACATCATCACTTTTTGGGCCGACTTCCTTGATTGGGCCGCACTTGGGCGGCACATGTGAAGAAGAAAAAAGACATATTGGGTTTAAAAACATAAAGAAACGCACATGGGCCGCAGACATCGAAGAACAAGAGTCAACATCTTTATCATTAATATTCTTTGTTTTGGGGCATTCACTAAATCGAGGGGACTGCTGAATTGGGCCGACATGTTTCACATGGGCTGGCTAGGCAGCACATGTGGGACAATTAAGTGGGTTGTTGGTGTTGACTTGGTGGACCTGAAGTGCACAAGTCTCCACCGTAAATCAGTCTATTCGTACCGTAACAATTTGAACATCACCGTAAATTACGGTGATACCGTAATTTACGGTGGAGGTGACGCAGAAAACGTAACTGCCTTCTTAAATCGGTTTTATGGTGTCTTTTCACCTAATCTCATGATTAGTCGGTTTTGGAGCATCCTAGGGGCGATTTTGGCTGGAGGTACTTGGTTGCAAACAATTTCTAACATTTGGTTTATGTTTTCGATTCATATGAACACTAAACTTGTTGTTATGATGATTCACCAAGCTATGTCCGGCTAAACTTATGGTGATCATCCTGAATTGAAGGTTTGTCTATGACTTTTGTGTTTGGATTCGTATTTCTAGAATAATAGACTTGCAATGCATTTGTTTATTATGGTGTGTGAATGTTTGTTTGTAAATTGTTGATTGATGTTATAATCATATCCTAAATCGTACGTTCTTGGTGTTGCTAACAATCGAGATATCACGGGAGGGATTAGGGTTAGATATTAATCAATTGGTTATCGGGTAACAACCTCGCGTTTTCATAATCCGAGTACTTAGTTCCCTTTTATCACAACAAACAATCATACATGAATCATGTCTATGTGATTCTTTCTAGTGAATTTAACACAATTGTCAAAAGCAAACCGGAAGTTTAGGATGATCGCTTTCTCTTAATCTGCTTAATAACCAATTTTGATTCGCAATTAGTTATTAATTTAGTTTTCTAAAACAACAATCCAAATCATTGATCTTTATTTTTCTGCAAATTAGGTTAATTGTAGTTAATTGCAAAGCTATAAAATCAACACACTTTCCACATACTCCCTGAGTTCGATACCCTATTACCGCTATCTATAGTTGTTATTGGGATTAAATTTGCGTGACCCACGACAATCACGTCAAATTTTGGCGCCGTTGCCGGGGAGTAGTGCGCAACGTGTGTCATTTTTTTTTAGTTTTGCTTTGTTATTTTCGGGTTTACACTGGTGTGTTTAGTGTGCAGGTTCTACAGGTGCATGCATACTAGAGGCTCTCACAAAGCTTCACCATTGTCATTTGATCCAGAAATCGAAAGAACGCTAAGGCAAAACCGAGTTTTACTACGCGAAAACAGAATCATTGGTTCACCCACTTCACCCATTACACCAAGAAACATCATGGACGAAACACAAGTACCACCCACAACGGGTTAAACGACCTCATCATTTATACCTACTTCCACACAACCATCACCAAACACAACCATACCAAATTCCACCACAATTCCTACTCCACTTCATGATACTACACCAACCAATACCAACACCACACAACCGAACACTACTCAAGTCGAACCCAGTCTTACCTTTAGCCTATCTGCCACCATTCCACCATTATCACACTTCTTTCCTCCAACTACGGGTCAATCATCTTCTACTCACTCACTACCACAAAGCTCAACCGTTATCCATACTACCTCTACATATCGACCATCGAACCAACCGGGTATGCAATATTCGTCTTATCCTTATTTGCAATCTTCGGGTATAGGAGGAGATGGGTATTTTGAAGGTTATGAAGAAGAGTTTGAGGGATACGAGGAAGAAGGATATGTGTATGGGGGTGATGGAGATCAAGGAGAGTTCGGTTATGTGCAAAGTCAATCTCAAGGAATGGCAAGTGTTGGTGGAATACTGCAACAACAACTCATACCGCAACATATTCGGCCAAGACCACAAGGGCCACCAATGCAACGCCCTATTTCATTGCAACAAGTTCGGCCACAAAATGTACAACCACAATTTCAAAGGCCGATTCAACAACCACCGATGCCACAACAACAATTCCAACCACCGTTCATACCACAAGGGCATATACCAAGACCTATGCGTCCTATTCGTCCAAGGGGTCGATTGGGTGTTCCAAGAAGGCATCTTAGGGAACAAGCACGGGGAATAGAAGCACATTTCAGGCCGATCATTACTCAAAACCCTTCACCGGTGGTTATCCCTCACAACAACCAAGGGAGAACCTTTGAAGTAAGAACGAATTCTTTGCAAGGTTTGCCGAAATACAAGGGGCTAGCAACGGAGGAGCCGTATTTCCATTTAGAGGCCTATGACTCAATTTGCAATACTTTTGGGAGTCAAGGTTTTTCGGCCGATGATGTCAAGTTGGTCCTATTTCAGTTTTCTTTGGAGGACAAGGCAAAGAAGTGGTTCTACATTTTGCCTTCAGCATCTATTTATACTTGGGCGGAGATGCAACAAATTTTTCTAGACGAATTCTATACCGCCCAAAAGACCAACAATGCTAGAAAGGGGTTGAGGAGCTTCCAACAACAACATGATGAGATGTTCCATGAGGCGTTTGAACGATTCAATATGATGATTAAAAACTGCCCTCACCATGGGATTGAACTTTGGGAGTTGATGAATGCCTTCCATGAGGGGTTGAGTGCCGAAGATGCTCGCGATTTAATGTCCATTACCGGTGGGACTTTTGGCACAAACTATGAGAATGATGATTGGGAGTTCTTAGAGAATATGGCAATTACCTCGAAAAGAAAGGCTCAAGCATCGAGGAGAGCGCGACCGGCCATTGCCCGACCTCAAGTGCACGCCATAGATGATGGTAATGTTCAAACTACTAACCAAATTTATGATGTTTGTGCTTTGTGTAATGAAATAGGTCATGCGGCTGAAAATTGCCAAGGAATGGTGGAAGGGCAATATGAAGAGGTTCATGCGGTTCAAGGTCAAGGTCAAGGAGGGGGTGGTAGAAACTACAACAACATGAACTCTAATACATACCACCCCGGGTTGAGGAACCACCCAAATTTTCGGTATGGGAACCCTTTAAATCAAGCTAACCCGAATTTCCAAGGAAACCAAGGATTTCAAAGGCAATATCAAACGGGTCAAAGCTCTTCGGGTGGAAATGAGATGATGGAGATGTTGAAGGCGATGCAAAGTGAAATGCAACGAGTGAACCAACGTGATGAGGTTCGGATGCAAAAGGACGAGGTTCGTGACAAAAGCATCCAATCGTTGACCACTCAAATGGGTCAACTTGCAAGTGACGTGGCGATATTGAAGAAAGCAAAAGGTCAATTACCAAGTGACACGGTGCCAAATCCCAAGAACATAAAAAGCATTAACATCAATGTGGTAAGCACCGTTCCAAATACTAAATTTAATGAAACATTGCTAACTTCTTCGTGTCAAGTGAATGCAGGTTTGGAAAAAGATGCCGAAGTCGAGAATGATAAAGAGTATGGAGTGCCAATCTTGCCTATCCATGTGGGAAAATTAAAAATCCCTCACGCATTGTTGGACTACGGGGCAAGGATGAGTGTACTACCAAGCGATCTATACGATATGTACGATTTTGATCCACTTGAAGGTATAGACACCATGGTGAGCTTGGCGGATGGAAGTTGGAGGTGTCCACGGGGAATGATAAGGACTGTTAAGATTCAGTTGGGAGAGTTTGAATACCCGGTGGATTTTCTAGTTTTTGACTATGCTTCTACCAACATGGCAGCACAACAAAGGGTAATTTTAGGTCGACCGTTTCTATACATAGCAAATGCTCAAATTAATTGTAGAGACGAGATTATTACTATGACCGAAAAGAACCGTAGGTTGTACTTTGATGTTCAAACTAGAGGGATTAGTTATGAGTCAATTGAGAGGAAGGGTGGTGAGTTTAGTGATTGTATGAAAAATGTGTTACAACGAATGAGAAAAAAACACCCACCGGACCGTGAAGAAACATATATGGGTGCGAGCAAGAGTGTATTTGATTACCCACCGAGTCAAAATGAGACGGATGCATTTTGCCCAATGACAAGCTACAGTGGGGGAGGTGATAGGAACCGATTCTTTGAGCCACCATAAATGGTGGTGGCACGGTCTGGTTGAAGACTCGAAACTTAGCGCTGCTCGGGAGGCAACCTGGGGTTTTATATTGATCTTGTTGTTTTTATCTTTCTATGTTTCAAGTCCATGGCAACATTCAAGTGTGGGGAGGATGTACGGATGTTTGGGTGAAGGTGGTGATAGGAAGTCGGATTATCTACAACATCTGTTGTGGCAAACTTCACCAGGTCAATGTACTATTTCCTTAGTCTTGTTATGTTCTTTAGCTTTGAAGTATTGGTAGTTAGTTCGTTTGCTTTATGGTGTCATTTAAAAAAAATTATATAAAAAAAAAGTACAAAAAGAAATTTGTGGTTTGAGTTAAAGAGCTTTCAGTTGATGTTGAATGAATTTTAGTGATCAAAGCCTCCTAAAACCATACATTGGGGTCAATGTATCCCAAGTGTGGGGATGGGGGGAATTTTTGGAGATTTTGAAAAATTTTGAGTCAAGCGAAATGATGTGAAAATTTGAACACCCTAGATTAACCCCAAATTGATGCACCGGCAACCCTTGATACCCTTTCATTCTTGGTGAGAGTTGAAGCCACATTTGTACATAAATAATGCTTATCTTTGATGAGAGTGGCTACGGGTGGGGGTGCATTAGAACTTGTGCTTGAATGCGATTTGAGTCCTTCGTTAGACATGAATGCAAAAAGGATAAGGGCATTTAGGTAGCTTCGTTGGTGTGAGCGAGTGTGGGATTTGGGGGGTTGGACCTCATAAGTTATATATATGAGCATGGTAGTGAGAGGGGCTGGGGGTTTGAACATTTAGTTGCCCATTTTGTGCCTAAAAGCCTATCATTTGTTACCCCTAGCTACTTACTTAAAAACTTACCCAAATTTGACCCGGTCTTATAGTGTTAGTAGTTGTTATAGTTGTGTTTAGATATGTTTTGTTGAATGTTTCTCTATGCTAAAAAAATAAGAAACAAAAAAGCAATGAAAAAAAAAGAAAAAGAAAAAAGCAATGAAAAAGAAAAAAAAGTGATGTTGAGTTGTCTTGTATATAGAAGTTATGTCATGTTTGTTGTTTGTTTCATTGTGTAATAAAAAGACCGGGTTAAATTTTTGTTACTTCATATATATTCCATTTCCTACCCATACACCTAACCACGTTACAGCTTTGAAAGTCCCTTTGATTTGCATTCATGTTTGGCACTTGTTAGGAGAAGGATCGATTTAGGTAGAAGCCTATAATTGTGCAACCGCCCGTTAGCCTTTGGTGTGTCTAGCTCATATTGCTAGTGCTTACTTGTAGCCGAGAGGAGAGACATAGTGAGGGGTGCATTAGTTGGGTGAAAAAGGGGTTGGTAAAAGGATTGCTTGTTTTTGCTTGGCTTACATTGATCACTTGATGAGAAATTGATTTGATGAGTTGCTTGGGACAAGCAACGGTTAAGTGTGGGGATGTGACGGGTGGTCCGTAGGTGTAGGATCGATTTGACCGATCAAATGAGTCAATTTGAATGTGTTTACACTATTTAGATGGCAGAAACATCTAAACAGCTTAGAATCAGACAGAAGAGAGTAGAAAACAGAAAAGATTCACTTTTAACACTTGTTCTCTGATATATATTGACTTGGAAAACTGGCAGCACTTCGTTACAACTTCTCGGAATGCCCCCTAACTGAGAACACAACATGCCTATTTATAGACATTAAGATTTCGCTTCAACATGTCTCAAGCGAAATCTCATCACTTGATTTCTCTTGAGGCTTACATCTCATACCCTGAAGCGAAACCCTTACAACACTAAATTAAACTTACATTTAGACCCCTACACTTCACATACTTGACACTTTTAGACCCCTAGACTTATGACATAGACTTTAGACATCATGTATCAACAAACTCCCCCTTGGATAAAGCCGGAGTCTTCAGTCTAGGTCTTCACATGGACTTGAACTTTTCTTCTCTAGGCTTAGGTTTCCTTAACAACATCTTCCTAAGCTTTTCATTATCATCAGCTCTTTTCTTTTCTTCAGCAGCTTGCCTTTGAGCAAATGTCTCCCGAAGATATCTATCCTTTTCTTCTCGAGCTTTACGTTCTTTTTCAGCTTTCCTTTTGACTTTCTCCTCCAAAGCCCACCAAGATGACTTCCATTTAGTTCCAGAATTGATATTCATTTGAAAACACACATTCACAACTCTCTGAAACTGCATTGCCTGATCTCTATCTTTTGGCGAATGATGAATCTTGTTGATGAACAAGCATTCTATATCTTTTGCCGAGCAATTAACAAGCCACATTGGATCAAAGACACAAATTTCTCTAAGTTTACCTCCTGCTTGATACGAGATCACTGCTTTAGTAGACAGACAACTATATACCCAATGTATAAATCCTTTATAGAATTCTTGTTCCATTGGAGGTACTGGTATAATCTTCATTGTCTTTGGCTTCTTGATATTAAGAATCCTTTCTACAGCACCAGTATCAGGATTAACTCTTGGAATAATCTTTGGACGATGAGGCTTCCAGAATCTGAATCCCTTAAATGATTGAAATCTGATAAACCCCCACATTTTAATGTCATTCTTCCTCACAGGATATTCCAAAGCTTTAACATGTGATAACTCCTCAACATCCCACCATAGGAGTGACATAAGATCAAACAACTTTTCAAAATACTGAACACCACATTCTCTTCTGACTGCATAAGCATTCACGTGTGGTAGAAAACCCCAACTAATTATATCTCCCAAAGAAATACTTCGATCCTGTTGATAAAACTTCAATGGTCTTTTGAACTTTCTGTCATGATCAACATTAAACCATTTCTTCTTCTCTTCTTTCTCTAAGTCTTTCTTTGTACCATCAGGATTAAAGTTTTTAATAACTTCAGCAACTTTTCTCCTCAACTCATCCCGATTCTCTTCAGTGAAAAATTCCATCAGTGTAGGCAACTGAGAAGTATCTTCATGAACACTTTCATCATCTTCCCAGTCTTCAACTTCTACTCTGTCATACAGATCAGCATCTTCAACATATCGATATTCATAATCATCATAATGATCAGCATCAAACTCATTCAGCTCTCTTTCTAAATCAGAATTCATTTCTTCTTCGAAATCAAACTTAAATTCTGGATGATCTCTTCTTAGTCATTTCTTTTATGATTTCCAGCGTATAGTTATGAAAATGCTCTCCTTCTTCCCGATATGTATCCAGTCTAAGAATCAACTTTTCCGTTTGATCAACATTTTGATCATCACCACGCCCCCCCTTACTTGTTGCACTATCATGTTCAACATTTGCATCATCTTGTAATAAATCATCAATTGCTTCTTCAGTTGTTTTTTCAGAAATTTTCAGACCAGAAGCACCTTGATCTTGATCATCATCTCCATCATCATCATCACTACTACTTGCAGAGATCACATCATCATCTGCATCTTCTTCTTCATCTTCGTCATCATCTTCTTCATTTTCTCCAGTAAGAAGATCATCAATTTCAACATCAACATCAAAAATACCAGAAACTGATGTAAGAGGACGAACATTCAGAATGATATCTTCAGAAACATCAACTGGAATAATAGCTTTTTCTTCAATTTCATGACCCTTTCCCTTATCCTTCATTTGCTTATCAATTTCAGCCTGTTTCTTAGCTTTCTCTTCATCACGAACAACTTCACTGAATTTCAACTCTAAAGATGTACCCACCAACTTTTCCAACACTTTCTTCATCATCTTGCTTTCATGTTCATTTCTTGCTTTGATTTCCTCCAACTCTTGATTTTTCAACTCATAGTACTTGAGATGTTCATCCCTGTTCTTCTTTTCTTCCAGTAGCTCTGCAATCTGAACTTTCATAATATCCATCTCTGCTTCATTAGATTCTATTTTCTTCAGCAAAGACTTGTTTTCAGCTTCAGTTGCCTTTACTCTCAATTCAAGAACTTTCTCACGATTTTCCATATTTTTATACTCAGCTGCTAACTTCTTGTTTTCATCAGCTACAACATCAATTCTCTTTTCAACATGTATAATCTGTTCATCTGTTGCAAAAGTAATATTTCCAATATCATCAAGAGAAATATTTTCAGGAATACCAGCAAAACCTTTAAATCCAGAAGATCCAGGTGTTGTTTGAATGTTAGGTTGTGAAGATGGTGGAGTTTGGATATTAATTTGTGGAGTAGAAATAGGTTCATATGGTGGTGAGAGATGTGGTGGTGAAGTTTGATGAGATGATGAATGAGGTGAAATAGGTTCAGATGGTGGTATAGATTGACTGGTTCCTTTAGTTGTTTTCTTCTTCAAGACAATTTTTGGAATCTTGATTGTTGGACTAACAACTTGAGTCTTCTTCTGAGCAACTTTCTTTCGAGCTCCTCTCTTCTTTTTACCACTATCAGGAGTTTGTGATTCAGATACATGTTTCGGTGAAGGTTCATAAGCAGCATCATCCTTTTCTTGTCTCTTTCTCTTTTTCAACAACTTTTCTTGTTCAGCTGCTTCTTTAATTTTTCTTTGACGTGCAACTTCATCAATGATTTCATCAGAAGAACTAGAAGAACTTGCATCAACATCTTCAATCACTACATTGTCAGCCGCTTTACTTTGTTCAGGAATAGATTCAGAAATCCCTTTCAAAAACTCTGTAGATCTTGGAGAAAAACGAATATCTCCTTCAACATTTGTTTCAATTTCAGTTTCAGCTTCAATGTTGATTTCAGCTTCAGTTTCAACATTAGTTTCTGCTACAGCTTCAACTACTTCATCTTCAGGTTCATCAACCAATAGCGTTTTAGCAACCTTCTTACGACGCTTCTTTGGTTGTGAAGATGAACCTTCTTCAGCTTGCACTTTAGGAGTTGCTTTCTTACTCCTCTTCTTTTGTTCTTTTACAAACCACACACTTCTTGAAGGTTTAAACTTTTTCAATTTCTCCAACTCATCAGCATAACCAGTTTCAGTTCTTTCATCTTCATTCCTCCAGTGTTCATGATTAACTGGATCAGGATCTTGATAATCTGAATTGCTTATGAAACCAAAAAATGCAACTTCTTTCTCTGGTTCAGGATGATTTGTATGATATCTTGCTAATTGAACAATAGAATCATTATTCATATGAGCTAGCACCAACAAGTCATTCTCCATATCTCGAACAATTCCTGGATAAGCATGATCAATCATCATTTGAATGAATCTTGGATATATCCAGCTTTTCCTTTTTGATGTCACCTCTTCCACAAGATAATGAAATACAATATGAGAGAAATTGTATTTCTTGTTTAAAACAAGAGCAACTACCATGTTCATGTGATAATCACGCATAGCATCATAACTACCCTTTTGATGACTTAGAGCAATCAACACTGAATGAATAAAGAATTTGAACGGCTTTGTAAATTTTGATTTCAAAACATTAGCAGCTTTCACATCTCCAATGTATCCCATTCTAAGCAAACATCCTTTCACCATCCTTTCAGGAAATGCTGTTGGTGAATTTTCAGAATCAGGAAAATCTAGAATCTCACGAACATATGCCTCCGTTATCAGAATTTGTTTCTTTTCATCAGCAACCTTAACAAGCGAAGTAATTACTTTGGTTTTCTCATCATACACAGCATGTTTCCAAAAACGTTTGATGTGTGACTTATACACCATTCTTCTTTCTGTTAAAGCTTTTTGAATTGGCAATCTTCTCATGAATTCCAGAATGCTAGAGAACTCAGACAACTTTGAACTCCTTGTCACATCAAGATCACAACAAGAGTTATGAAGAGCTTTGAATAGAATATTCGAAGGCTGCACATCAAATACCACAAAAATTCAAACACATTAGACAATTTTTTATAAAAATTTCAAATTTACTCATCATTTCAAGCGATATCCAAGATTTCGCTTAAAATTCATCTGAGCACATAAGATCTGTTCAAGTGAGATGGTATTTGAACATTTCGCTTGAAGAATCAAACAACAACAAACTGTTCAAGCGAAATAGTCACAAAATGCTTTTCCTGAAGCGACACTGACAACCCTTTGAAGCGACACTGTTCAAATAAAAAAATTTTAAACATATGATCAAATTGATCACACATTCCTGTTATACTAACAATTCCGAGCAAACTGATATGAATTTCATACAATTTAACCCACACAAAAGTTCTAGATCTACGATTAAAATTCTGATCAAACAACAAACTTTAAAAAAAAATTCAGATCTGAAACAATCAAACATCACACAACAATCTACACATGATTCCGACTACACACATATGTTTTGATTTGATTTTATCCAGTTAAAAGCCCTAAAACTATGTGTTCTAACCCTAACCGTCGCCGACACATCAAAAAAACAATGAAAAACGGTACAAATCAACATCATTACTTACATTCACCATGTTAATAGTTGTGTATGCCAACTAAAAACACAAGATTTGAGTGAATTTGGGCAGAGTAACGGCAGAAAAACAAAGATTCAGAAGTGTTCGCTTGAAGTCGCTTTGACAGACCTTGAAGCGAATTGTTTGAAAAATAATGACTGAAGCGAAGCAATGTTATCCTTTTATACCCCTGAAGATTTCGCTTGAGACTTACTCAAAATCTCTTGAAGCGAAATCGTTACATGAAGGTGTCGCTTGAAACAGATTTAAGCGCAATTTTTTCTTTGAAGCGAAAACCTTAGAAAACTTGTTTTACTTTTTGATTTTTTTTTCAACTTTTAATGTCACACCCAATTAACCAAGTCCAAGTTAATGACCTTGGTCAACTGACTAGTCTGCCAAGTCCAAATCAATGACCTTGGCTAACCAAACTATGAAGATACCGGATTTCTTGAAAAATAAGTTCAAATTAATGAACTTTTGAATCATTTTAATCTTTCAATCTCATTTTAATCAACAAACACTTGTACCAATCATTATACTGCAACACAAGCTTACCCAATCCTCATCAATCTCAGACATGATCTGCACAAGACTTTGAACTTTCGATTCCCAATGTCAGTTGTCGAAAATAAAATGAAAAATTAAAATCTTTTTGGATTTTAAACTGAATAAGCTGAAACTATGTACACACAATCTTTTTGTGAGCGTGTTAAGGGATCATATCAGCTGCCAACAAGATACAAGTATCGTTAAGCTAAGTTACATTATCAATATTAAACAATTTGCATTGATTTCCGATATACTGATCCACTTTAAATCTTCACACATTTCTCAATCTGTTCAGGATACGAATTTAATGTTTTAAGACTTAAACTTTTATATGTGTCCCACCTCAGAATATACTCCCGTATCCAGATTCCAATATTCAGTCTTACAGGAAAGATTTAACACAAATGATATCTGTAAGGGGTTAATAACTTATGAAGAATCATGAGAGCTCAGGTCAGAACTACCGTTCAGCAGAGAGATCATGACTCAACTTTTGGTGTGTCCTCTTTAGAGGATCTTTTTTACAACAGCATTGCTAAGCAATTTTATTGTCTTATCATATATGCTGAGGGTGATGCTATATTTCAAGCATTTGCAGAAAGTATTATTCGAGGACTAGGTCAGAACCACCGTTCAGCAGAAGTCCTGGAATAATACCCCAGAGATCATTGAGTAAACAATCCTAGTATATCAGAATACGAAACCTTTCAAACGAGATTTCAGGGGTTACCTATATATCCTGGAGGTGTTCCCCACGTAAAAGCAAGTAATTTTATGTTAATATCCCGAACATTTTTACTAAATGTGTAAAAACCTATCGGAACATCATCTACAAGACTGCTTAACACATTTATACTTTACATTTCTTTAGCATACTGCACCCGTTTAGCTGATGTACTATCATTTCCCTTTTATACACAAACTCATTTTTACTTTTTCAAATGTTTTTGGTTTTTATAAATTTTATCATGTTTTTGTATTTTTCTACAAACTTTCTCCCCCTAAAAATAAAAACATATTTTTGTGTTTTTGTTTTTATCGAAAAGCAGAAAATAAACTGTACAAACAAAATTGACAACTCGACAAAAGTTCACGTCAGATCGCCGTCCAATTCGGCATCACATTCAACAACCCTCCCAGATTGCAGATTTTTCATTCCATTTAATTTTAAAAGATAATAAAACCTCTTTTTATCAAATGGTTTGGTATAGAAATCTGCTTTCTGTTCATCGGTGTGCACATATTCAATCCGAATTAATTTTTTCTCGTTACAATCTCGAATAAAATGGTGACGGATCTCAATGTGTTTTGTTTTTGAATGGTGAACCGGATTTTTAGTAATATTAATGGCTGCTTCATTGTCCACGAAAATTGGAGTATCTAAGAATTGCAAACCAAAGTCACGCATTTGCTGTTGGATCCAAAGGACCTGCGAACAACAGCTGGAAGCTGAAACGTATTCAGCTTCACAAGTAGAAAGCGCTACAGTGGTTTGTTTCTTACACTGCCAGGTAACGAGTCGAGTTCCTAAGAACTGACACCCGGCAGTGGTGGACTTTGCATTCTGTTTGCAGCTTCCGAAATCTGAATCAGCGAAACCAGATAAAGTAAAGTCACCCAATCTAGGATACCACAAACCAATGTTTGGGCAGCCTTTCAAATACCGTAGTATACGTTTCATGATTGTCAGGTGTGACTGCTTCGGATTCGACTGATATCTGGCACATAAGCATGACGGATACATGATGTCCGGACGAGAAGCTGTGAGATACATCAAGGAACCAATGATTGATCGGTACAATGTTTCATCCATCTTCACTCCATTCTCATCGGGACAAATCCCATGATTTTGTGCAAGGGGAGTGAATGCTGGACTGCAATTTGCCATATCAAATTTGTCTAGCACATCCTTCACATACTTTGACTGATGAATGAAGATTCCGTCGGGCATTTGTTCTACCTGCAACCCGAGGAAAAACTTCATTTCGCCCATTGAGCTCATTTCAAACTTTTTCTTCATCACTAGCTCAAACTCTTTGCACATCTCGTCGTTAGTAGATCCAAAAATGATATCGTCCACGTAAATCTGCACAATCAACAAATGGTTTTCTTTTTCTTTAATAAACAAAGTGCTATCTACTGTACCTCTTGTGAACCCGTTGTCCAACAAGTATGTCGAGAGCGTTTCATACCAGGCTCTCGGGGCCTGGTGAAGTCCGTATAAAGCCTTGTCCAGTAGAAACACCTTGTTTTTGTGCTGTGGGTCTGTGAAACCTGGCGGTTGCCCCACATACACTTCCTCTTTGATAGTTCCATAGAGAAAAGCAGATTTTACGTCAAGTTGATATACTTTAAAGTTCTTCCATGATGCAAAGGCCAGAAAAATCCGAATTGCCTCTAGCCTAGCAACTGGTGCGTAGACTTCATCGTAATCAATTCCTTCTTGTTGACTGAATCCTTGAACTACCAGTCTTGCTTTGTTTCTCACCACGACTCCTCTATCATCTCGTTTACATTTGAAAACCCACTTTGTCTTGATTAACTTCTGATTTGGTGGAAGATCAACAAGCTCCCAGACACCCAGCTTTTGAAACTGTTGTAGTTCCTCCTGCATTGCATTAACCCAGCTCTCCTCGGCCAATGCTTCTTTGTATGTCTTGGGCTCTATCTGCGAGATAAAACATTTTAAAGAAACCTCTTTCTGCATGTCAGCAATAGATGAATAAAAACAAGTAAGAGCTTGATCTATTTGATGTCGAGTTTTAAATCCACTTTGCAAGTCGCCAATGATCTGTTCTGAAGGATGGTAAGACAGGGTCCGTGGCATTACAGAATCAGGCACTACAACTTCCGATTCCAGATTTGAAATGTCAAGATCAATGATTTGGTCAACAGCCTCTTCTGTTGTCTCATTTGGTTCCTCATCAAAAGTAGGAGCGGGTTCCTCCTCTGAGTCATCAGAAACGTCAAATGACGGAGCTGGTTCCTCTGGTTCCTCTGGTGGTATATGAACGGTTCCACTTGGTCCGGCTTCATCATCATGAGTACCCACGGTGGGTGTAGGAACATCTAGCGGTCTAGATTCCGGCTCTGACAAATGACTTTGTTGATACAAGTACATGAGAGCAAGTTCCTCCTCACTTGGCTCGGACGACAGATGAAACGATTCCCAGAGTTTATCGTAGTCAAATAGGAATCTTTGTCCGGGAAGTTGTGGTGACGGAGTATGCTTCTGACAATCCACATGAAGCACCTGAATCACCTTGCTCAGACATGGTACGAACACCCTTTTTAGTGGGCTGGCATATCCTACAAAGAAACCTTCATTTGATTTTGCCCCAAACTTTCCGTCTTCATCAATAAACGTACACGGTGATCCGAAAGGTTCCAAGAACTCAAGATTCGGCTTGTAACGATGCAGCAACTCAAAACATGTCTTTCCATACTTCTTGACAGTAAGGACTCTGTTCAGTGTATAGCACGCTGCAGATACTGCTTCACTCCAGAAGAAAATAGGTAGCTTGGAATCTGCTAACATTGTACGTGCTGTCTCGATTAGGGTTCTATTCTTTCTTTCAGCTACTCCGTTTTGCTGTGGAGTATACGGCGCACTGAATTCATGAAGAATTCCCTTTTCATTACAAAACTCGTACATTCTGTTGTTTTTGAATTCAGTTCCATTGTCGCTTCTAATTCTTCGGATAGGCAATTTGTATACAGTTTCCATCTTCTTGAAAAGTATCATCAAAGACTCAAATGTTTGATCTTTCCGTTCTAAGCACACAACCCAAGAAAATCTTGAAAAATCATCTGTAACCACCAAGCAGTACAAATCCCGACTGATGCTCTTAACATTGACAGGCCCGAAGAGATCCATGTGCAATCTCTCAAGAGGTAACCTGACCGAATTCATGACCTTCAAAGGATGTGACTTCCGAACCTGTTTACCTTTCTTGCATGCAATACAATCATCATTTAAATGAAAATTTTTAAAGTTCACACCTTCAACTAAATCATTATGAACCAAAAAATTCATTTTGCGAACATGAATGTGGCCCATCTTACGATGCCACATGATTGAATCTTTTTCTGTTGCTTTGTTTTTAGACACAAAACACTGTTTCTGATGAGACGTTGGCGTTGCTGTGCTCATATCAAGATAATAAAGATCATACTCACGTGGAGCACGCAACAACACCATCTCATCAGGGATTTTAAACCCTGGTTTCAAAACCACACATTCAGTTTTTGTAAAATGAACACTGAAATCTTTATCACAAATCTGTGAAATACTGAGTAGATTGTTTGTCAACTCCACTATGTAGTTTACTTTGTCAAAAGATATCACACCATTTGTCAAAATTCCTTGACCAACAATTCTTCCACCTTGACTTCCAGCAAATCCTACATGACCTCCATTGATAGATTTTACATCATAGAGCAAAGCAAGCGTCCCAGTCATGTGCCTTGACGCACCACTATCCATGATCCATTTTGATAGAATTGACTTGGGCAGCCCCTGCACATATCATATCAAATTTATTCAAACAATGAACTCCATGACTTCTTGACTTCTGAAACACTTCCAAACACTACATCACACTTTTCATCAATCTTAGGAAAATCAAATGTGACGTTCGAAGCAACAGGTTCCACTTTTGATTTTAACATATTTTCTTTGATTGGAGGAAACTCTGCAAGAAACTTATCAAGTTCAGATTCAAATTCTTGTTTATCATTAGCACCCACTTTTGATGCATAAAATTCCTTTGTTCCTTTGACCTTTCTGTCAACCATTTTTCCAAAAATATTTTGAACAATAGGATTAAAAGCTTTTGAATCAGACTTTGACTTGTTCTCCATTTTCTTTTCCTCAACTGATTGTGATTTGATTTCAACAATTTTTGTTTCATTTTTCAAAATGTTTTCCATCTTTTTCTCCTTGACTGATGATTTTGATTTTACAACCCAAACTTGATTTTCAAAAATTTTCGTTTTTGGATAAATCTTTGAAGTCATTTGGGACTTTGAAGATTCACCAATCTCAAATGTTGATTTCAGCTTATCTTCCGACTTCAATGATTCACCCCTTTTCAAGATTCGAATTGGTGAAACCATCGGCTCTTTGCCCTTTGTGTTAATTGGTGACTTAGGTTGAGATTTTTTAACAAATGGTTTAATGACAGGTTTTTCAAAAACTTTCTTGCATTGTCTTGCCATGTGTCCGATTTCATTGCAGCGATAGCAAACTCTTTTGTCATATTCGACAAAAGTTGATTTGAACGACTCTTCTTTCAGTTTCTTCGCTGTATTGAAATCGTCAATTGCTTTTTGACTAAAAATGTATTCCTTTTCTTCATCAACACTTGGACCAACAACAAAAACATCATTCATTTTATCTTTTGGTTTGACAACCTTCTTAGCCAACTTTTTCTCAAAACCAATTCCTTTGTTTTTAAAGTTGTTACCATTTTTCTTGTAACCATTACCTTCCCATTCCTTTTTCCCAAAGTTGTTGACACGTGTTGTAACAAATGTTTTTTTTAGTTTTTGAAAAGAATTCTTTGTTATTAACCTCATCAATGTTCATTTCAACCAATCTAAAAACTTTCTCAACATTCTCAATTTTCACATTCTGAAGAGGATACTCGAAATCGGAATAAAGTTTGTCTGTTCCAATCATAGTATATACTACCATAATCGAATCATCATTCGCACTCTTGTCCGATTTCGGTATAAACCGTTCCAAGAAATTACTCTCATCTTCAGAATATGTAACACCTTTCTCAGATTGTGACTTCTCAGAGTTATCAATCTCTTCATCTAACACCTGATCAACAACAGTTTTGATAACCTGTGATTCGTTGTCGGTGTCGGATGCAGAGAATGTAACATCGATGCTTTCAGGCAAATCATCCTCAATTGATCTCAATTTGAGATTCAAAGCAGCTTCCACCCCATCTGGATATTTCTGTGTGTAATGATTCCACATTGGGGGTGGAACACTCTTAAAGACTGATGTTTCATCAGGTTGTTTTGGGACAATCTGTTCAATCACATATGAAGATGCTATATAACTCATCAACTTCTTGTCAATTCTTTCATTTTCAATTTTTGTTAACTCCAATTCCCTTTTTAATGAAGCAATAGTGTCCAAATGAAAATTGATTTCTATTTGTTTATCCAAAACAGTTGATTTTAATAATTTCATGGCTTTATCATTTTCAAGACTTTCATTTTGAATCATTTTGATAGACTTAGCCAATTTGTCATATGCTTCTTTTACTTCGCTCAGATCAAATTTTAGCATGTCTACATGATGTTTCATTTCCTGATACTTAGTGTCTTTCTCAAGACACTCCATGCAAGGTTGTAAACACTTCTGGCATGGTGTTTCAGGAATTGAAACAACTTCTTCAACACCCTGTTCATGACAAACAATTTTCACATCTTGTTTACCGACATTCTCAGACTCTGACTCAGACAGTTTGACTGATTCGTTTTCCTGAACTCCAGATTCCTTTCGTTTGACAGACTCACTACTGACAAACTTAGACTCCTCAGATTCTGAGTCTACCTCTCTCAGTTTCGCCATGAGATCCTTGTCAGCAATTTCTTTCAAAGTATCTTTGTTCATTTCCTTTGTTACATCGATCATTTCTTCAACAAATTATTTCTTTTCATCATATCTTGGACACAATCCAGTCCTTGGTTCTTCAAAGAAATCTGCAAAAGATTCAAAAATTTTAGGAGGCATGATAGATTTCAAAGAACTAGTTAATACCTCCTGCTCAGATTGAGAGTAATGAACTTCAGTAGCTATTTCTTCAAAATTGTCCACATTTTCAACAGAAACTTCTTCAACAACTGCAGAACCATTTTCAGTAACTGTTTCTGGTTTAGTCACCATTTCGGAAATTTCAACAACTTCAGCCATCATTGCCTGTCCATCACTACTGGGAATATATTTATCCCAGCTGAATCCTGCAGCTACCTTCTCATCATCTTGATTCACAATCATTGCCTTTTCTGGTTTATTCTCAATTTGTGGTCTTTGAACAGTAGGCTGTTGATTTGATCGATGATAGATTGCTTGCTTGTAGTAGTCGTTGGTGAACGGGTTTTGATGATTGTTTACTTCACGATTCGGACATTCTCTCTTAAAATGACCACGTTCTTTACACTTGAAGCATGTAACTTTTAATTTGTCGAACCCTAACTTCTGATCGGGGCCTGATAAACTGTTCCGGCCTGTAATTTCCATGAAACGTTGTGCCCTTCTAACCAAACTTGCCATTCCCCATTTTATATCGATCAACTCAAGCTCTTCCGGGTCGATCTGATCGTAATCCTCTTTGGTCATATCAGGATTACCAATCTTACCCGCCACTAATCCTTCATTGTCACACCCCCAAAATCCACCATGCGGAGTATCACCGCTTGGAGGCGTGACATGACCAGGATCGAGCCACCAATCATATTGAACAATTCAATTAAGTAAATAAAACCAAACATAATACGATTGGTGACCAAAGCTAGTTAACCTTGTTTGGTTTAAACAGCGGAAGCATAAACGTGAGTTCAAAATATAAGTTCACAGTTCATAAGTTTAAAGTCTCAAACATAAGTTCCATAGGTTTATAAAGTTCAATTATTAAGTATGGGATATAACAACCCATGTTCCACAACGACTCCTTCCCCGTGCAAGCTCCAAGCATTTAGCGACCTGTAAGGCATGTAACAACTAGTCAACAACAAAGTTGAGTGAGTTCACGTTTGGTTGTTTAGTTAATGAGTTCGTATCAGGAATCGGAAGTTCGTTTCATAACCAAGTATTACCCATTATTCTTGATTCCCAAACCTTTACGATATTTAGTGGGGGCTTCCCATTATGTATGCTACTAGACTAGGCGTATCCATAAGTGTCCTTCCCAATCCGAGGACGGTGTTAAGTATGAGTGTACGTAGGTTTTACGTACGTGCCCTTCTCATCCGAGGACAGTAGTGAGTGTGAGTGTACGTAGGTTTTACGTACGTGCCCTTCTCATCCGAGGACAGTAGTAAGTGTGAGTGTACGTAGGTTTTACGTACGTGCCCTTCTCATCCGAGGACAGTAGTAAGTGTGAGTGTACGTAGGTTTTACGTATGTGCCCTTCTCAATCCGAGGACAGTAGTTGGTAGTCTAGTAGTGTTGGTAATATAAATAGAGTGATAGTACGAGTAGTTATTCAATCCCATTCCCAACCACCGGGAATCCCATGCCTTAGTAAGGGTGTGAACTCACCTCGGTTTGCTCGGTTAGATTCTCAATATAGCTAACAGTCAAGGTCGGTCAATCACGTCCTAGTATGATTTACCAGTTAGTCATTTAGTGGCTTTCCAATAGAACACAAAGTTCCTACACGTATCTATCACATAACATGCATCACTGTAACGGTTTATGCCCATCTAAGTTTCCCGTCCATTCCCCACTCAAAATCAAACATACGATAATGCACATAACATATATAACATGTTAAATCATTCACAGATAGCATACTCGACATTTAGACACGCAAGTCACTACTTATGTCGTTTCAGCATTAATACTCAAAACCGGCTGTTTTCGGACACTTAAATAAAATAGTTAGATTATTCCAAAAATTCCCAAATTTTTATAGAATGTCACAAACATTCCATATTTTATTGTGTAAAAATATCGGGGTCCGGTTCATCACCAATATTTTATAAAAATTCATATTCGGGACTGAACTCAGATTTATGTATTTCTGACCACAGTCCACGAAACAATTTATTAAAAATTCTTCGTAAGTCCGATTTGTGAAATTCCAGTGGGGTAATTACAAATACTTCAGTTATCATCTACAGTAAAATTTTCATGGTCCGATTCATCACAAAACTCAGGTTATGACCGAAAGTACGACGCCCATTTATTGCTGTCAAAATTCAGCTTAAGTAGCTGTTACAAATTAACACTTTAAAAATAGTAAACGGAGTCCAAAAATTACGATTCCGGTGCCATTAGAACCGTATTTCATAATAGCATATTTTAGATTCAAAATATCGATTTTTCGTTGAGGTTAAGACCTGTTTACAGCCAACAGAAGTGGGCTGTAAAAGTTAGACAGATTCTGATTTAAAGTGTTTAACCATCTAAATCATGTTCGATCGATTCCGTTAACGAGTTTAGTGACCACAACAACATCATATACTAATATCATTCAGTAAAGCATCAGATAATTACCCAATCATCATAATCACACAAGATCTACATGGTTTACACACGTATTCATCCATTAACCAACATGTTCAAGACTTTAGTGCAAGTTCTTTAGTGTTTCATAACTTTAATCATCAAATCACTTATTAACCCCTTAAATAACATGAAAAATGAATGGATCTAAGTTCTTACCACTAGCACAAGGCTAGGAGGGTTCGAGTGTAGAAAAGTGATGGATAAAAGCAAACGAAGAAGGTCCTTCCACTTCCGAGAGCACCGAGCTTCGTTGTTGGACCTCTTACACCTTGTCGTACACTTGGAGTCCTTGAATCTTGAAGCAAAAATGGTGGTGTGGGTGTGTGTAATCTCAGCCGAGAGAGGGAGAGGGCAAGAGAGAGTTGAGGTGTTGTGTTTTGTGAAGATGATAAGGTGTAGGTTGGTTCTTATATGCAATCTAGATCTATTATCCTTTGGTTACAATGTTCCCAATAGTACTAACAAGATCAACTCACAATCTATCAAATTCCAAGAAGGGATCTTGGAAGATTTAAAATCTTGGGGTGGGCCACCTTGGGTGAGCCGAAAATTACATGGGGGAGGGGGTTTATTTGTAAATTATTGGTAAGTAGGTGATTAGTAGGGTGTTAAGTGTAAAATCTAATGTTTAGTGTGTTACATGTATCATGTAGTGTGATTAAGTGTTCGGGACCATAATTAGCTCAGAAAAATAAAACAATGTTTCTCACAATATTTTAGTGTTCCGGGTAATGTCCGGTTGTTCGGTTTGACACTGTTCCGTTAAAGTGCTTAGTTAATCCGAAAGGTGTCCTATTTATATATTTTGTAACGTTTTTACTTTCTAACACTCAGGAAAATATAACGGACTATTTAGTGACCTTTCTGTACACTATTAGTATATAAAAATACGTGTACGCATAACACAGATATCAGAAAGCAGTTAAGTGATGCCATACAGTCGTCAACCACATTAATTATTATTAATAAATTGTACGGAATACATGTAAATTTGAGAGTTGTCACATTCATAAGCCTCTAAAACGGAAGCAAGTACCGCAATGTGTTGTCTTGCGGCCGTTTCAGTAATTTCATTTCCATTCTTAATATTCACCGCGATGTTGCACTGCACCCCAGAAACATAAGCCTGATTATTTGAACTTGTAGAGCTTTGAGGTGAAGACTGCTCTTGAACTTTGAAATTTGGATCATAGTTCACAAATGGTGAAGACTTATTTGATTGTGGAGTGTTTGTAGAACCACCCAAATTTATATCAGCACTAAAACCCGTCTGTATCTTTGGACTTTGATTTGTTGCAACAGGAATACTTCCTTTGTAATACAAAGATATGTCTTGCTGCACATTTGCTGAATTCATTTGTTTGATCTTTGTTAGTTCCAATTCATGTGCCTCAATTTTTTCAATGAAACCACTCAAATTCATACTAGCAAAATTTGTATTGTTCTTCAACACCATCAGGTATGTTCCCCATTCATCATAAGGTAATGCGTCTGCTAATTTGTCGATCCACTCTTCATTTGTCTTGGTTATCTTCAATCTACCCATCTCCAAAACCAAATGACAGTATCGTTCAATTAATTGCTTTGTGGTCTCTCCTTTCATTCCCGTGAAAATGTCAAACTGCTTGTTTATCAATGCCTTCTTGCTTTTCATCATCTCTCCACTTCCTTCAAACTTTAACAACAATTTATCCCAAAGAGATTTTGAATTGTCTTCGTGATGTAACAGTACCAAGATGTCCTCCTTAATTGCTTGTTGAAGGATGCTCATCATTTTCTTTTCAGCCTTAAAGTCAGCTTGTTCCGTTTGAGACAAACTTCCAATCACTTTCGGATGACCCATAGCATTAACAGGAGGTACATATTTATCATCAATCTTTAACCAACTTTCAAAATGATTAGCTTGAACCCACGTTTTAAATCTTCCTGCCCAACTCGAATATTCGTCGATGTTCATGAGTTTAGGAGGCCATACAGTTAAGTGATGCCATACAGTCGTCAACCACATTAATTATTATTAATAAATTGTACGGAATACATGTAAATTTGAGAGTTGTCACATTCTCCCCCTGTTAAGAGAATTTCGTCCCGAAATTTAGCGCGTGGTTACTGAGGAAGCTAGTTATGTTGCGTTGTTTTCCTGATTTTCCTGGGGTGTCACATCATCCCCCCGTTGATTTGGAATTTCGTCCCGAAATTCTGCGGTAGCTTCAGCCTCAGTAGTGGTTGCGTTTTTCTTAAACAGTTGGGGATACTTAAGTTTCATTTGGTCTTCTCGTTCCCAGGTATACTCTGGGCCACGACGAGCATTCCAACGAACTCGAACGAGAGGTATTCTTATGTGCTTGAGAATCTTAACATCTCGGTCAGTAATCTCTACTGGTTCCTCGACGAATCGCAGCTGGTCGTCGATTGTGAGTTCCTTGAGAGGAACTATGAAGGGCTCATCTGACAGACACTTCTTCAGATTTGATACGTGGAATACGTTGTAAACTCCGCTGAGTTCTTCAGGTAGATCCAACCTGTAGGCGACTTGGCCAATTTTCTCAATGACTTTGAACGGTCCGACATAACGCGGATTGAGTTTGACTCGTTTGCCAAAGCGGACTACACCTTTCCAAGGTGAGACTTTGAGTAGCGCTCGATCCCCAACCTGGAGCTCGAGTGGTTTTCTTCCCTCATCAGCATAGCGTTTCTGACGGTCACGAGCTGCCGCCATTCGCTGTCGTATCTGAGCAATTTTCTCGGTGGTATCTACCACATGTTCTGGGCCAGTGATTTGGCTGTCACCAACTTCTGCCCAACAGAGAGATGATCGGCATTTGCGTCCGTACAATGCCTCAAACGGAGCGGCTTGGATGCTGGTGTGGTAGCTGTTGTTATATGAGAACTCTACTAGTGGGAGGTGCTTTTCCCAGCCGTTACCAAAATCGATTACACATGCCCTAAGCATGTCTTCAAGGGTTTGGATGGTGCGTTCAGATTGCCCATCCGTCTGCGGGTGATAAGCGGTGCTCATATCTAATCGTGAGCCAAAGGACTTGTGCATTGCTTGCCACAGTTCAGAAGTAAAACGTGCGTCACGATCAGATATAATAGAGATTGGCACTCCGTGCCTTGATACCACTTCCTTTAGGTAAATGTCTGCAAGAGTAGAGAACTTGTCCGTTTCTTTGATAGCCAGAAAATGTGCAGACTTGGTTAGTCGATCTACGATCACCCAAATGGTATCGTTTCCGCGTTGAGATCTGGGTAGGCCAGTAACGAAATCCATGGAAATTTGCTCCCATTTCCATTTAGGTATCTCTGGTTGTTGAAGTAGGCCTGATGGTTTCTGATATTCAGACTTGACTCTCGCACAAGTCAAGCACTTACTGACGTAAGTTGCTATGTGGGCTTTCATGCCAGGCCACCAATACGTAGTCTTGAGGTCGTGGTACATTTTATCCGAACCAGGATGTACCGAATAACGAGACTTGTGCGCTTCGTCCATCACAAGCTCGCGTAAGTTTACATAAAATGGAACCCAGATGCGTCCGTTTACATAGTAAGCGCCGTCTTCCTTTTGTTCTAGCCGCTGCCTCGATCCTCGTAGGGATTCAGCCCTGATGTTCTCTACCTTCAATGCTTCGACCTGAGCATCACGAATCTTAGAGGGAAGGTTAGATTGGATGGTAAGCTGTAGAGCACGTACACGCCTAGGTATAGTATCCTTTCGACTGAGGGCGTCGGCCACAACATTGGCTTTGCCCGGATGATACTTGATAGCGCATTCGTAATCATTCAAGAGTTCGACCCATCGGCGTTGTCGCATGTTTAACTCCTTTTGCTTGAAGATATGCTCGAGACTCCTGTGATCGGTGTAAATGGTGCACTTGGTACCGTACAGGTAATGTCTCCATATCTTAAGCGCGAATACAACTGCTCCCAGCTCCAGATCGTGAGTAGTGTAGTTTCTTTCGTGAACTTTAAGTTGGTACGATGCGTAGGCAATGACCTTGTCACGTTGCATCAATACGCAACCAAGTCCTTGGATGGAAGCGTCGCAATAAACCACGAAATCATCGGTGCCTTCTGGCAATGAGAGGATAGGCACGCTACAAAGTCTATCCTTTAGGTGTTGAAATGCGGACTCCTGTGCATCACCCCAATGATAGGTGACACCCTTCTGAGTCAGTGAAGTGAGAGGTTGCGCAATCTTGGAGAAATCCTTTATAAACCTTCTGTAATATCCTGCCAAACCCAAGAATTGGCGGATTTTTGTTGGTGTGCAGGGTGCAGGCCAGTTCTTGATTGAGTCAACCTTGGATGGATCAACATGAATCCCATCCTTGTTTACCACATGGCCTAGAAAGTGGACTTCGCGAAGCCAGAAGTCACATTTCGAAAACTTGGCATACAACTGCTCTTTTCGAAGAAGTTCCAGCATAAGTCGTAGATGCTGCTCGTGTTCCTCCTGACTCTTAGAATAGATCAGGATATCGTCGATGAACACAATGACGAACATATCCAGGTAAGGCTTGCACACTCGGTTCATGAGATCCATGAAGACCGCTGGTGCATTCGTCAGCCCGAATGGCATAACCAGAAACTCGTAATGGCCGTAATGAGTTCTGAATGCTGTTTTGGAGACGTCCTCATCTCGGACTCTCAGCTGATGGTATCCCGATCTCAAATCAATCTTGGAGTAATAGCTCGACCCTTGCAACTGGTCGAACAAGTCGTCAATACGTGGAAGAGGATAACGATTCTTCACCGTCACCTTGTTAAGCTCGCGATAGTCAATACACATTCTGAAGGTACCGTCCTTCTTCTTCACGAATAACACTGGAGCTCCCCAGGGCGAAGAGCTAGGACGTATAAAACCCTTTTCCAAGAGTTCTTGTAGTTGTGTGGATAGTTCTTTGAGTTCTGATGGAGCTAGGCGATATGGTGCTCGAGCTACTGGCGCTGCTCCAGGAGCTAGCTCGATTTGAAACTCAACTTGGCGATGAGGCGGAAGACCAGGTAATTCCTCAGGAAATACCTCGGGAAAATCGCGCACAATAGGAATGTCCTCAATTCTCTTCCCTTCCGTTGATGTGTCAGTAACGAGTGCTAAAATGGCAGTGTGGCCCTTTCGCAAACACTTCTGGGCCTTAAGGAAAGAGATGATGCATTCGACAGCACCACTCTTGTCTCCACGAATCATGAGAGGTTCTTCACCAGAACAAGGAATGCGGACGATTTTCTCCTTGCAAACAATCTCCGCTTGGTGATGAGATAGCCAATCCATCCCAATAACAACGTCGAAACTACCCAGTGTGATAGGAATGAGATCGATAGAGAAAGTCTGACCAGCTAAGACGAGGTTACAACCTTTAGCTACGTGTGTGGCTTAAAAACTTTTACCATTGGCTAGTTCTATCGTGTGTTTGGTGTTCAGGAGTGTTGGAGTGCGCTTAAGCAATTGACTAACTTTTAAGGATACGTAATCTAGTATCGGCACCCGAATCAAACAAAACAGTAACAAAGAAGTCGTCCAGAAGGAACTTACCCCTTACTGCGTTGGGATCGTTCTTTGCATCACTCTGAAGGTTTCAAGGAGTGATCACCGAGGATCGAGAGTCGAGCCTTCCAAACTCTCTATGCTAGAGGGTGTTCATTTCAGTGTCTTTGCATGGTGGAGCGAGAACGAAATGTCACTGTGGTAAGAGAATGACGGTTTGGTCTAAGCAAATGGTAGAAATTAGACATACATAAACCAATAATCATGCGTCGGTACAAAAGCTAGTATAAAGATTCCGCGTTTTTAAGAAGACTATCATGGAATAGTATGATTTCTTATAGTGTAAGGCGGGTCAGGTAAGCGTATAGATTTTCGTGTTCGCCTGTAGGTTGAGTAATCCATATTTCTGTCCTTGAGCGTCCTGATGACTATCCTATCAGTAAGGGCATCCATTCGCTAGGTTGGGTTTACGAAGGGGGTAAATCAAGTAGAAGAAGCATTAACCATCCAATAAGGTAATGGGGAAATCTTGTGATCGGTGGGAATAGTGGTGTGGTTGTTGGCGTTTCGTTAAATCAATTGCCAATCGAAGAAACAGGGAATTAATGAGGTTCATGCGAAGAATCGAGTGAAAACAGGGGTCCACCAATAACGGAAGAATTCGACCAAGTAATATGTCGCTTAGAAGCAATTCTAGTAGTGAGGTGTGGCGGCATGACCCAAAAAGGGAAGTTCATTGCATTACGATCACGGAAGTATATCGCTTGTCCAAAATAGAGTTTGGTTGGTAGGGTTGCGAGTTGCAAAGCGATGAACGCGCGTAACTGTGGCTGCTTCGTTTCTGGTAACGACGACCAGTGGAGATGATGAGGTCCATCAACAGGGATGCGTGGGTATAGTTCTCCAAAACCCGTGTTCGTTTGAGCCAGGTCTGGTCTTTGTGAATGTTGACGTATAAACCGAATGTACGGAGGGTCAGATGGTGACGTCATGTCGAATTAAGCGTGTAAATAGATAAGATGCATAAACAGTTGTCGTAGCAGGGTGACGAGAAATCAGAAAAGAATTTGACCATCACTTGTCAAATTTCAAGTAAACAATTGCATATCATAAAGAACGCAGTAGGGCCAATAGACAACACGCTACTACCCTAAATAAACACACCATAGACACCACACCGGACAAAAGTAATCTAGCAAGTAAGAAATATAAACTTAAATCATACCACCTAGTGTGTTGAGTCTTGCACGTGGAGCGAAGCGTCGTTGTGGATCGTTGAGCACTGTACAGGTTATAGTCTGGTTTTAACAAAAACTTTTTCCCTTATTAAAACCAAGTTCACTATAACCAATGGCTCTGATACCAATCTGTCACACCCCCAAAATCCACCATGCGGAGTATCACCGCTTGGAGGCGTGACATGACCAGGATCGAGCCACCAATCATATTGAACAATTCAATTAAGTAAATAAAACCAAACATAATACGATTGGTGACCAAAGCTAGTTAACCTTGTTTGGTTTAAACAGCGGAAGCATAAACGTGAGTTCAAAATATAAGTTCACAGTTCATAAGTTTAAAGTCTCAAACATAAGTTCCATAGGTTTATAAAGTTCAATTATTAAGTATGGGATATAACAACCCATGTTCCACAACGACTCCTTCCCCGTGCAAGCTCCAAGCATTTAGCGACCTGTAAGGCATGTAACAACTAGTCAACAACAAAGTTGAGTGAGTTCACGTTTGGTTGTTTAGTTAATGAGTTCGTATCAGGAATCGGAAGTTCGTTTCATAACCAAGTATTACCCATTATTCTTGATTCCCAAACCTTTACGATATTTAGTGGGGGCTTCCCATTATGTATGCTACTAGACTAGGCGTATCCATAAGTGTCCTTCCCAATCCGAGGACGGTGTTAAGTATGAGTGTACGTAGGTTTTACGTACGTGCCCTTCTCATCCGAGGACAGTAGTGAGTGTGAGTGTACGTAGGTTTTACGTACGTGCCCTTCTCATCCGAGGACAGTAGTAAGTGTGAGTGTACGTAGGTTTTACGTATGTGCCCTTCTCAATCCGAGGACAGTAGTTGGTAGTCTAGTAGTGTTGGTAATATAAATAGAGTGATAGTACGAGTAGTTATTCAATCCCATTCCCAACCACCGGGAATCCCATGCCTTAGTAAGGGTGTGAACTCACCTCGGTTTGCTCGGTTAGATTCTCAATATAGCTAACAGTCAAGGTCGGTCAATCACGTCCTAGTATGATTTACCAGTTAGTCATTTAGTGGCTTTCCAATAGAACACAAAGTTCCTACACGTATCTATCACATAACATGCATCACTGTAACGGTTTATGCCCATCTAAGTTTCCCGTCCATTCCCCACTCAAAATCAAACATACGATAATGCACATAACATATATAACATGTTAAATCATTCACAGATAGCATACTCGACATTTAGACACGCAAGTCACTACTTATGTCGTTTCAGCATTAATACTCAAAACCGGCTGTTTTCGGACACTTAAATAAAATAGTTAGATTATTCCAAAAATTCCCAAATTTTTATAGAATGTCACAAACATTCCATATTTTATTGTGTAAAAATATCGGGGTCCGGTTCATCACCAATATTTTATAAAAATTCATATTCGGGACTGAACTCAGATTATGTATTTCTGACCACAGTCCACGAAACAATTTATTAAAAATTATTCGTAAGTCCGATTTGTGAAATTCCAGTGGGGTAATTACAAATACTTCAGTTATCATCTACAGTAAAATTTTCATGGTCCGATTCATCACAAAACTCAGGTTATGACCGAAAGTACGACGCCCATTTATTGCTGTCAAAATTCAGCTTAAGTAGCTGTTACAAATTAACACTTTAAAAATAGTAAACGGAGTCCAAAAATTACGATTCCGGTGCCATTAGAACCGTATTTCATAATAGCATATTTTAGATTCAAAATATCGATTTTTCGTTGAGGTTAAGACCTGTTTACAGCCAACAGAAGTGGGCTGTAAAAGTTAGACAGATTCTGATTTAAAGTGTTTAACCATCTAAATCATGTTCGATCGATTCCGTTAACGAGTTTAGTGACCACAACAACATCATATACTAATATCATTCAGTAAAGCATCAGATAATTACCCAATCATCATAATCACACAAGATCTACATGGTTTACACACGTATTCATCCATTAACCAACATGTTCAAGACTTTAGTGCAAGTTCTTTAGTGTTTCATAACTTTAATCATCAAATCACTTATTAACCCCTTAAATAACATGAAAAATGAATGGATCTAAGTTCTTACCACTAGCACAAGGCTAGGAGGGTTCGAGTGTAGAAAAGTGATGGATAAAAGCAAACGAAGAAGGTCCTTCCACTTCCGAGAGCACCGAGCTTCGTTGTTGGACCTCTTACACCTTGTCGTACACTTGGAGTCCTTGAATCTTGAAGCAAAAATGGTGGTGTGGGTGTGTGTAATCTCAGCCGAGAGAGGGAGAGGCCAAGAGAGAGTTGAGGTGTTGTGTTTTGTGAAGATGATAAGGTGTAGGTTGGTTCTTATATGCAATCTAGATCTATTATCCTTTGGTTACAATGTTCCCAATAGTACTAACAAGATCAACTCACAATCTATCAAATTCCAAGAAGGGATCTTGGAAGATTTAAAATCTTGGGGTGGGCCACCTTGGGTGAGCCGAAAATTACATGGGGGAGGGGGTTTATTTGTAAATTATTGGTAAGTAGGTGATTAGTAGGGTGTTAAGTGTAAAATCTAATGTTTAGTGTGTTACATGTATCATGTAGTGTGATTAAGTGTTCGGGACCATAATTAGCTCAGAAAAATAAAACAATGTTTCTCACAATATTTTAGTGTTCCGGGTAATGTCCGGTTGTTCGGTTTGACACTGTTCCGTTAAAGTGCTTAGTTAATCCGAAAGGTGTCCTATTTATATATTTTGTAACGTTTTTACTTTCTAACACTCAGGAAAATATAACGGACTATTTAGTGACCTTTCTGTACACTATTAGTATATAAAAATACGTGTACGCATAACACAGATATCAGAAAGCAGTTAAGTGATGCCATACAGTCGTCAACCACATTAATTATTATTAATAAATTGTACGGAATACATGTAAATTTGAGAGTTGTCACATTCATAAGCCTCTAAAACGGAAGCAAGTACCGCAATGTGTTGTCTTGCGGCCGTTTCAGTAATTTCATTTCCATTCTTAATATTCACCGCGATGTTGCACTGCACCCCAGAAACATAAGCCTGATTATTTGAACTTGTAGAGCTTTGAGGTGAAGACTGCTCTTGAACTTTGAAATTTGGATCATAGTTCACAAATGGTGAAGACTTATTTGATTGTGGAGTGTTTGTAGAACCACCCAAATTTATATCAGCACTAAAACCCGTCTGTATCTTTGGACTTTGATTTGTTGCAACAGGAATACTTCCTTTGTAATACAAAGATATGTCTTGCTGCACATTTGCTGAATTCATTTGTTTGATCTTTGTTAGTTCCAATTCATGTGCCTCAATTTTTTCAATGAAACCACTCAAATTCATACTAGCAAAATTTGTATTGTTCTTCAACACCATCAGGTATGTTCCCCATTCATCATAAGGTAATGCGTCTGCTAATTTGTCGATCCACTCTTCATTTGTCTTGGTTATCTTCAATCTACCCATCTCCAAAACCAAATGACAGTATCGTTCAATTAATTGCTTTGTGGTCTCTCCTTTCATTCCCGTGAAAATGTCAAACTGCTTGTTTATCAATGCCTTCTTGCTTTTCATCATCTCTCCACTTCCTTCAAACTTTAACAACAATTTATCCCAAAGAGATTTTGAATTGTCTTCGTGATGTAACAGTACCAAGATGTCCTCCTTAATTGCTTGTTGAAGGATGCTCATCATTTTCTTTTCAGCCTTAAAGTCAGCTTGTTCCGTTTGAGACAAACTTCCAATCACTTTCGGATGACCCATAGCATTAACAGGAGGTACATATTTATCATCAATCTTTAACCAACTTTCAAAATGATTAGCTTGAACCCACGTTTTAAATCTTCCTGCCCAACTCGAATATTCGTCGATGTTCATGAGTTTAGGAGGCTTTTGCATTGTTCCCAATTCGTTCTCCATGTTGACGTTTTGTAAAACACTACCCGAAGTTTGTCCTGCTACCATACCACTTCCCGAGAAGAAATTATAAAACTCTTGGTTTTCCATTTTTAGAAATTTACCGAGTAGTTTTAAAATTTTCACACACACAATTTTCACAAAATCAGACTATCGAACAAGTTCACGAACACTATGGACTATCAGTAAATCTCAAGCGAAATCACTCAAACTACAAGCGAAATCACAGAAGATTTCAAGCGAAACTTACAAATCAAACACAATATGATTTCGCTTCAAACAGCAAAATCTCAAGCGAAATCTATGGTTTCGCTTCAAACCAAAATTTTCAGCTAACCACAGACTCCCCAAGCGAAAAATATGATTTCGCTTCAAGCAATCAGAAAATTTCAAGCGAAATCCACGTTTTCGCTTCAAAATACCAACAACCAATCTGCTCGCTCAAGCGAAATCTGGTTTTCAAGTCATTTTTGTCAATTTTAGTCCGAGTTTTAATCTGAATTTCTCAAGGCTTTGTTAAAACACACTTTTACACACACTGTGAAAGTCTTAGTCCATTTTGTCCGTGTTTTCGTCCAGAAATCAATTTTGTGAGTAAAAAATAACTGATTCAAGTGAACACATTCATAACTGGCTCTGATACCAATTGTAGGATCGATTTGACCGATCAAATGAGTCAATTTGAATGTGTTTACACTATTTAGATGGCGGAAACATCTAAACAGCTTAGAATCAGACAGAAGAGAGTAGAAAACAGAAAAGATTCACTTTTAACACTTGTTCTCTGATATATATTGACTTGGAAAACTGGCAGCACTTCGTTACAACTTCTCGGAATGCCCCCTAACTGAGAACACAACATGCCTATTTATAGACATTAAGATTTCGCTTCAACATGTCTCAAGCGAAATCTCATCACTTGATTTCGCTTGAGGCTTACATCTCATACCCTGAAGCGAAACCCTTACAACACTAAATTAAACTTACATTTAGACCCCTACACTTCACATACTTGACACTTTTAGACCCCTAGACTTATGACATAGACTTTAGACATCATGTATCAACAGTAGGACAACCCTTAAATGAGCTAAATACGTGCATATTCCATATTTTACACGGTAATGTATCGTGAATGTGATAACTACGAGTGTTCGTGTGTTTTGCAGGTAAATCGCTTAATTCGGTTAAATTGGAACCCGTAGGCTACGGTTGAGTCTTAAAGGGCAGCCGTCAAGATCATCACGCAGACTTCTTTGGAGGGCAATTAATTATTTTTGAGGATATATCAATTCTCTACAATCCACACAGACATCATGTGTAGCCATCATAAACATAATCATCACAAAATTGAAGGCAGATAGTGGAGCTTGATCATCACATCAATTGTTTTTCTTGGAGGAATTAATTCAAAGTCAACATCTAATCATCACAATGGACTCCTTACATGCATACAGAGTGGATTGTTATTATTATTATTTTTTTTATAATAAGCACAATTCTCATCATCTTGGAGGTTGGGCTTGGGAGTCTTGTACGCAGATAAGATAAGACAAGGGAAAATAGAGAAGTCAACAACCTCATCATTATTCTGATACACACACGTGAAGATTGGCAGCAATTCAACACAATTAGAAATTCATCATACAATCATCACACGCATACATGAGAGGAAGCAGACATCATCATCATCACTTTTTGGGCTGACTTCCTTGATTTGGCCGCACTTGGGCGGCACATGTGAAGAAGAAGAAAAAAGACATCTTGGGTTTAAAAACATAAAGAAACGCACATGGGCGGCAGACATCGAAGAACAAGAGTCAACATCTTTATCATTAATATTCTTTGTTTTGGGGCATTCACTAAATCGAGGGGACTGCTGAATTGGGCCGACATGTTTCACATGGGCTGGCTAGGCAGCACATGTGGGACAATTAAGTGGGTTGTTGGTGTTGACTTGGTGGACCTGAAGTGCACAAGTCTCCACCGTAAATCAGTCTATTCGTACCGTAACAATTTGAACATCACCGTAAATTATGGTATCACCGTAATTTACGGTGGAGGTGACGCAGAAAACGTAACTGCCTTCTTAAATCGGTTTTATGGTGTCTTTTCACCTAATCTCATGATTGGTTGGTTTTGGAGCATCCTAGGGGCGATTTTGGCTGGGGGTACTTGGTTGCAAACAATTTCTAACATTTGGTTTATGTTTTCGATTCATATGAACACTAAACTTGTTGTTATGATGATTCACCAAGGTATGTCCGGCTAAACTTATGGTGATCATCCTGAATTGAAGGTTTGTCTATTACTTTTGTGTTTGGATTCGTATTTCTAGAATAATAGACTTGCAATGCATTTGTTTATTATGGTGTGTGAATGTTTGTTTGTAAATTGTTGATTGATGTTATAATCATATCCTAAATCGTACGTTCTTGGTGTTGCTAACAATCGAGATATCACGGGAGGGATTAGGGTTAGATATTAATCAATTGGTTATCGGGTAACAACCTCGCGTTTTCATAATCCGAGTACTTAGTTCCCTTTTATCACAACAAACAATCATACATGAATCATGTCTATGTAATTCTTTCTAGTGAATTTAACACAATTGTCAAAAGCAAACCGGAAGTTTAGGATGATCGCTTTCTCTTAATCTGCTTAACAACCAATTTTGATTCGCAGTTAGTTATTAATTTAGTTTTCTAAAACAACAATCCAAATCATTGATCTTTATTTTTCTGCAAATTAGGTTAATTGTAGTTAATTGCAAAGCTATAAAATCAACACAATTTCCACATACTCCCTGAGTTCGATGCCCTATTACCGCTATCTATAGTTGTTATTGGGATTAAATTTGCGTGACCCTATGACAAGTGTTATATGCCTAAACATGTTACATAATCAGTTATGTGACAAAAATTTAGATTACATATGCTTACTTACCAATTATACATGAAAAGGGTATTCTGGTAATTTACCTAAGGCATATAAACTACCTATCATACAACTACTTAACGAAGCGACCATAAGGTATAACCTCGGAAGGTTATTCCCTATATACTATGGTCACCTAATGTATTTGGTCGGATCCTAATGATCGACCAAATGGGTCGGGTTCGAAGGTATAAGCGATTTATTAGATCGCTTACCCTTACGACCCTAGACAACGTGGTAATCAGTAGGCATAGTCCCAATGGACTATAACCATCGTGATTACAATCACGTTGCGAAGTTCAAACGAACTTCGTATTGACCATAAACTGGTCAACGCAGAAAGTCAAACAAAGTTTGACTTTCAGAATCGAAAAGCAATAAAAGAACGAAAGAATACTTACGAAGGGTCCCCGAATGCTAATCTTGATCCAAGTAACTCAGGTATGAAACAATGGTTTCAACTTAGAGTTTCTCAAATCAAAATTCTAGTGGGTTTTGCAATGGCATGGGGGGGTATTTATAGGATTTCCCAAACCGTTAGGATCGTTTCTTGGAAAACGTGCTTTGATCTCAACCATACACATCAAGATAGTGGTTTTTGAAAACCATTTGAGCCCATAGATTTCCCCAAAACCATGTGCAACAATGGATAGGACCAGATCCAATGTTTCTGCAATGTTTCTGCTGTCTGGGGACTGACGCGGGCCGCGTAAGGATACACACATATCATACGCGGGCCGCCTGGCCTTGTCATATCAGAAACAAGTTTGCATATTGATAGTTTCAGTCCCTGTTGGCGTTTAAGGCCATTTCCGACACTTCTAAGGCCCGTAAAGCCAACTTTAAGGCCCTAAAATGATGCCTAAACATTTTGGACATGAAACATGCTCAAAAATATCTCAGATGTCGGTTCGTTTGGCCGTACGATCGCGATGTTCGCTTAATTACGACGGAATGCGCATAAGCGTGAAAAACGATCCAAATTGCGCGACGAATGGATTTTTCTCATGCCAAACACTAAAATAAAATATTTTAGTGCTTACATAAATTTTTGGATGTCCGGATGTATTCAGAACGTAAGTTATGCGCGAAAGTGCAAACTTGTGCACTTTTTGACGCTTTTAGTCCCTGAATGACCCAAAAGTTTATTTTGGCACACCGAACCCCTCAAAGCCTATTTCTAAGCTATGTAAAGGATATTTAAGGTGTGTTTAACTTATGGTCGTGTTCCGAAATGTTCATTACAGTTTAAATTGGCATACTTTCGCATTTTGTCAAGTTTAGTCCCTGTAAGCGAATTAACTTGTTTTTGCCATACCAAAGCCTTCAAAACTTATTTCTAAGTTATGTAAAGGTTTTTTTAAGATATGTTAAGTATATGTTGATGTTTCGGAGTATTTTTCGCGTTAAACTAAGTACGTTTACGCACCAGTTTGCGTATAACTCTCCAAAAAGTGATATAGAGTTTGAAATTGGACAAAAGTCAAAACATGAAAAATGTAAAACACAACCAAACAAACATTGAGATCAAATAACATTGTTTTATTGATAATAGAACTTTTCACAATGATTACAAGCACAGTTGTTACAGTCTCCCCTACTTGTGAAAATTTCGTCCCAAAATTTATTTAGAGGAAACTCGTGGAAAAAGATGCGGATATTTCGCCTTCATTTGATCTTCGCGTTCCCAAGTAAACTCGGGTCCACGTTTAGCTTCCCAGCGAACTTTGACCAAAGAAATGCGCTTGCGTTTAAGCCACTTGACTTCACGTTCCATGATTTCCACTGGCTTCTCAACAAATTTCAGTGTTTTATCAACACGAATTTCGTCAAGTGGTATGTGGAGGTTCTCATCAACTAAACACCTCTTGAGATTGGACACGTGAAAAGTTGGATGAACATTTCCAAGTTCAGGTGGTAACTCAAGTCTGTAGGCTACCTTACCGATTCTTTCGACGATCTTGAATGGTCCAACGTATCTAGGTGCAAGTTTTCCTTTCTTTCCAAATCTGATCACACCTTTACAAGGTGAGACCTTAAGTAATACTCGATCACCGACTTGAAATTCCAAGGGTTTGCGTTTTTGATCCGCGTAACTCTTTTGACGGCTTCTAGCTCTCTGAAGGTTATCACGAACTTTCTTGACCTTATCAATTGTCTCTAAAATGAGGGCAGGTCCAGTAAGTTGAGCCTCGACGATCTCATTCCAGCAGACTGGTGAACGACATTTTCGACCATAGAGAGCCTCGAAAGGAGCCATTTTGATGCTGGTGTGATAACTGTTGTTGTAGGAGAATTCAATTAACTGAAGATGTGAATCCCAACTACCACCAAAGTCGATCACACAAGCTCTAAGCATATCCTCCAGAGTCTGGATTGTTCTTTCAGATTGACCATCCGTTTGCGGATGATAAGCTGTGCTCAGATTAAGTTGGGTCCCCATAGCAGATTGCATGGTTCTCCAAAAATGAGAAGTGAAACGAGCATCTCTGTCAGAAATGATGTTCAAAGGAACACCATGTCGAGCTACAATTTCATCCACGTAGATTTTTACAAGTCTGTCAGCAGGAAAGTCCTCACGGATTGGCAAGAAATGTGCTGACTTAGTAAGACGATCAACGACTACCAAGATGGCATCATGACCTTTCTTTGTGCGTGGAAGTTTGGTAACAAGATCCATAGTAATGTTTTCCCATTTCCAAACCGGGATCTCTGGTTGCACCAATAAACCAGAAGGACGCTGATGTTCAGCCTTAACCTTAAGACAAGTAAGGCATTTTGATACGTATAAGGCAATGTCTTTCTTCATACCAGGCCACCAATAATGAATACGAAGATCCTTATACATCTTATCTGAGCCAGGATGAATAGAATAACGAGACTTATGGGCTTCATCCATAAGCAAGGTGCGGAGGTTATCTTGGCTTGGGACCCACAAACGGTCCATGAAGTAATACGATCCATTGTCCTTCAGTTCCAGATCAGGTGTTATGTGATAGGGAAATTCCCTATCCATTAAACCTTATGAAACACAAAACTGTTGAGCCTGAGAAATGCGGGCTTGGATATCAGATCGAGCTTGAATAACAGATTGAACACATACACAATGAAGCTTAGTATGTTCCTTACGACTCAATGCATCGGCTACGACATTCGCCTTACCAGGGTGGTAGCGAATTTCGCAGTCATAGTCATTTAGAAGCTCGACCCAACGTCGTTGCCTCATGTTGAGTTCCTTCTGATTGAAGATATGCTGAAGACTTTTGTGGTCAGTGAAAACCACACATTTTGTACCGTACAAATAGTGTCTCCAGATCTTTAGAGCGAAAACAACTGCACCACCCAACTCAAGATCATGAGTGGTGTAGTTCTTCTCATGTATCTTCAACTGCCTCAATGCGTATGCTATGACTTTGTTCCTTTGCATTAGAACACAGCCAAGGCCCAATTTCGATGCATCACAATACACGATAAAATCATCACCACCCTCAGGCAATGATAGAACAGGCGCATCGCAAAGCTTCTGCTTCAAGTTTTGAAAAGCTTCCTCTTGTTTGAATCCCCAATCAAAGGGTTTGTTCTTCTGAGTTAGAGCAGTTAGAGGAACTGTAATCTTTGAGAAGTTCTCAATGAAGCGGCGGTAATAACCCGTTAGACCAAGAAAAGAACGAACTTCAGTAGGAGTAGTAGGCGTATCCCAATCCTTAATCGCACTGATCTTGGAGGGATCTACATGAATACCTCGTTCGTTGATAATATGTCCTAAAAATTAAACTTCTTTAAGCCAGAATTCACACTTGGAGAATTTGGTGAAAAGTTGCTCTTTTTTTAGGAGTTCCAGAGTAAGACGAAGATGTTGCTCATGATCAGCTCGCGTCTTAGAATAAATCAAGATGTCGTCAATAAAAACAATGACGAACTGATCCAAATAAGGCTTGCAGACCCTATTCATTAAGTCCATGAAAACAGCAGGAGCATTAGTCAAACCGAATGGCATGACTGTGAATTCATAATGACCATAACGAGTACGGAACGCCGTCTTGGGAATATCTTCTTCATGCACCCGAAGTTGATGATATCCAGATCGCAGATCAATCTTCGAAAAATAAGAAGCGCCCTGTAACTGATCAAAGAGAGGATATCGATTCTTGATGGTAAGCTTGTTAAGCTCAGGATAATCGATACACATCCTAAAGGATCCATCCTTCTTCTTGACAAAAAGAACGGGAGCACCCCAGGGTGAAAAGCTAGGACGGATAAAACCTTTGTCAGAGAGCTGCTGCAGCTGCTTAGACAACTCTTGCATCTCAGACGGTGCAAGACGATATGGAGCTCTGGCAATGGGATTTGCACCAGGTACGAGATCAATGCGGAACTCGACTTGGCGTGCTGGAGGTAGACCAGGTAACTCTTCAGGGAAAACTTCAGAATAATCCCGAACGACAGGAATATCTGAAATAGACTTACCCTTGCCTTTATCTGCTGTAACATGTGCTAAGAAAGCCACATAGTTCTTCCGCAGATATTTCCGAGCTTTAAAACAAGACATGAGATTGAGACCACCAGACGGTTTCTCACCTTGAACCTGTAGGATCTCGCCTGTCGAAAGTGGCACACGAACGATCTTCTCGAAACAAACTACTTCTGCGTGATGCTTGGATAGCCAATCCATACCCACAATGACGTCGAAGCTTCCAAGTTGCATAGGCGTTAGGTTAATAGGGAAAAGATGGTCGTTAAGGTTCAACTGGCAGTTGCGTAGAACAGAATCAAGAACAATGGGTTCACCACTAGCAACTTCTACTGTCAAGGGTTTTCCTAGTTTCGTTCTAGACACGCGAAGCATTGGCTCAAAAGACAATGACACAAAACTCTTGTCGGCACCCGAATCAAAAAGAACAGATGCAGGCTGATTATTAATAAAGAACGTACCGTTCACCACATTATCGTCTGTCTGCGCCTCTTGGGCATTCATGTTGAAGACTCGACCTCAAGCCGGAGCCTGATTCTGATTCTGATTCTGGTTAGCTAGCCTTGGGCACCGGTTTCTGTAGTGGGTCAGATCCCCACAGTTATGACAAGCACCTGGTGGGTAGTGTGGTCGTGCAGCTTGACCCTGTTGCTGAGCAGGAGGCTGAGCAACTTGTTGAGCCGGGTTTTGAACTGCCTGATTCTGAGCAAACCGACAAACATTGGCAAGATGACCCGACTTCCCACAGTTATTACAGAAACAACACTGATGTTGCGGCTGATGGTGACTGTTGCATCTATTGCACAAAGGTGCATTCCCTGAATAGGGTTTCTTCGCTGGAGGCTGTGCGGGTTGGTTGGGAGCTGCCTGGTTAGCTTGGGCAGTGACAGCAAAATTTTGGGAAGCCTTACGCTTCCTTGACCCTCTCGAAGAACCAGAATTCTTTCCATTCTTGTTTTGACCTTTCTTGCTATCCCCCTTGTCAGACGCCTGCTTCTTTCCCTTGTCACCCTTTTTATGCAGTTTTCCCTTTCGAACCTGCGACTCAGTCAATGTCGCTGATAACTCGATCGCCTGACGGAGTGTGGCAGGGTTACTACCAGTAATGATGTCTTGTACTGAGTCAGGTAGACCATGGATGTATCTTTCGATAGCCTTGTCGAGTGGGGTGACCATAGTTGGGCAAAGTAGACTCAACTCCTCAAACCTATCAGTATATGCCCTGTGCTCGCCACTGTCTTGTTTCAAGTCATCAAACTCTTTCTCCAACGCTCGCTGTTCATGACGAGGACAGAACTCCCTCATCATAAGAGCCCTAAGTTCAGCCCGTGTCTGTGCTAGAGCAACTTCTGCACCACGGTCTCTCATAACCCCGTTCCACCATGTGAGAGCCCTCTTCTGAAACACACTCGAAGAAAACTCGACCTTGCGATTGTCAGGACACTGCACGTGGCGGAAAGTATTCTCAATGCTCTCGAACCACTGAAGAAGCCCATTCGCTCCCTCAGAACCACTAAACTTGAGTGGTTTAGCCGAGTTAAAATCCTTGAATTTGCATGGAGCATTGTTGTTGTTGTTGTCTTGGTTCCATTGAGCAAAGAGATTTGGGAATTGAGCAGCCATTTGCTGCGCAATGATTTCTGCCAGTTCGGCAGTCGCTATCTGGTTTTCGCGTCGAGGAGGCATTCTAAAAGAGGAAAACATGAAAGGAAACGAGTGAGATGATTGGATGAAGAGAATGAGATGAAACAAAATCAACAAAAGCAAAGATGGTGGTCATTCGTCCGCATTACCAAGCAAACAAACGACACACAGTGACTAATCAAAGTAAATGGATCAAAAATAATGTATCACGAAGACATGCTCGCCTATAAGTGAACACTCATCCCAAGAATTCCTAGGTAAGCACAACTGGTCTCGCGTCTGATGAGATATATTCGAAGTGCTAGCCTAGACAGAAAACCCAGAATACAGGCATTCACTCTTCCAGTTTGCACGTGTTCACACTATTTAGAACCCAAAACTTTGACGAGATTTTGAATATTTGAAGACACAAGGCCAAAAAAAAACAAACTGGAAGGGTTCAAAACCATATAACAGAGGGTTCAAAACCATACAATAGAGGGTTCAAAACCTTGTAATAAATCATCCAAAGACAGATGATTGTTTTTCAAAAATCGTTTTGGAAAATTTGGTTTTTTTGTTTTGATAATCACCTAAGGATAAGTGATGTGCATGTTTTAAGATCTAAACACAAGATAACTTGTGTTAGGGTCCTAGAAAGGTTATAGTCTAGGTCAAAGAATTACTAATAACCTAATTCCCTATAACCATTGGCTCTGATACCAACTCTTCTGTCACACCCCGACCACGTATAACATACAAAACGTGGCGGAAAACGTCGGGGAGTGTTGTAACAGAATTATTGTTTCACAACCATGGCATACAAAGTTATATTTTATTTATTAAACAAGAGTGTTATATTGTCTTAAACAGGAAACAAAGAGTTCATGACATAATTAAACTAGTCTATCTTCATTTTTATTCTCTAAGGCACAGGTCCGCCCTAGTGTCCTGATCAACATCCTACGCAAAAGCTCCTGAAAACACATGTGAAAATAGGTACGTCAGCATAAAAATGCCTGTGAGATACATAGGATTTGTAAAAATAGGATTCATGACTTGTGTTTAAGAAAATGTTTAGTCATGAACCTTGTAATTTGCTTTGTCTTGTAAATCATTTGAAAAACGATAAGATCAGTTGATATGTATAAATAAATGTAAGGTTAAATGAATAACCTTGTAAAATGAGTGGTATAAAATAGACTGTTTGTAAAACAATGTCTTGTGAAAAGTATGTTATTTGTATAAAATGTAATATGTCTATACTGAAATGATTTAAATAACGTTACGATATGTAATATTATACAAACACTTATATATAGGAAGTACCAGCGGCGTATCCACCATGTTTGTATCATATTACACACGCCTCGTTACTCAAATCATTTACCCAAACAACCACCAATGTAACTTGTTCATGTACAAATCAATTGTCAAGTGTTATTGTGTAAACCATATCAAAATGTCCATGTCTAATGTAAATCACCAAATTTGTAATCAATGTCAACATGTTTATGTTTGATGTAAATCATATAATGTGTATCCCAAAAATGTCATGTATGGTAAGTGAAATATATCAACTAAACCATATGTAAAATGCACAAAAATAAGGTATTGAATTAAAACATGGTTTAAATCAAAGTTATGTTTTGTGGAACAAATGCATGCTATACTGATACAAACATTTATGCGGTATTGTGAAAATGCATACATCCAAGCCTTGAGACTGTGGCGATAAACCCTTAAACAAATTAAAGGTTTATCTAATTTATGTATATCGAATTCGGTCATTCCTTCCAATCCAAACAAACCCAGGATTTCAGGAACGGGAGTTGTCAATTCCTATGGTACCACTACCTACTAACGAACGGCGTAGCTAATGTTAATGAATGTATTGTTCCATTGTAAACAACCCAAATGTCATACCAAAATGTAAGTATGTGATGAAAACAACTGTACTAAGTATGCACCCAATGGACATACATAGCATGAAATGTAATGATGAAACAATGTACTAAGTACGCACACAATGGGCATACATAGCATGAAATGTAATGAAAACCAATGTACTAAGTATGCACACAATGGGCATACATAGCATGTAATGTAATGAAATCATGTACTATAATGTACTAACGAACATAATAAGTATATGATGTGAAAATAGGAAAGCATGAAAGTAACAAGTAGGCACATGTGTTCCACCCCAAATCAGTTTGGAAAACAGTAAAAGAGGGGTCTATGTACTCACTTGAGATTGCTCAGTAGTTCTTGAGTGACAACCAAACAATGCTAGAGATCACGGATATCAAACGGCACCTAATATAGGTAACTATGTTAATACACCGGACCTAAATCGGAGGATTTAGATAGAATGAGGGTTCGTAAACCAAACGAGTGTAGAGACTCGTGTCATTTGGTTTAACAAAGCCTACATACTAAATGAAACCTAAACTAAGTGCTTACAACCCGTTTAGGTAGCTTATGCTACTTTAACGCGTCGTGCGCGCAAAAGCGCACTTGAGACGTCTAACCAGCCCTATGACAAGTGTTATATGCCTAAACATGTTACATAATCAGTTATGTGACAAAATTTTAGATTACATATGCTTACTTACCAATTATACATGAAAAGGGTATTCTGGTAATTTACCTAAGGCATATAAACTACCTATCATACAACTACTTAACGAAGCGACCATAAGGTATAACCTCGGAAGGTTATTCCCTATATACTATGGTCACCTAATGTATTTGGTCGGATCCTAATGATCGACCAAATGGGTCGGGTTCGAAGGTATAAGCGATTTATTAGATCGCTTACCCTTACGACCCTAAACAACGAGGTAATTAGTAGGCATAGTCCCAAGGGACTATAACCATCGTGATTACAATCACGTTGCGAAGTTCAAACGAACTTCGTATTGACCATAAACTGGTCAACGCAGAAAGTCAAACATCAGACTCGAAAAGCAATAAAAGAACGAAAGAATACTTACGAAGGGTCCCCGAATGCTAATCTCGATCCAAGTAACTCAGGTATGAAACAATGGTTTCAACTTAGAGTTTCTCAAATCAAAATTCTAGTGGGTTTTGCAATGGCATGGGGGGGGTATTTATAGGATTTCCCGAACCGTTAGGATCATTTCTTAGAAAACGTGCTTTGATCTCAACCATACACATCAAGATAGTGGTTTTTGAAAACCATTTGAGCCCATAGATTTCCCCAAAACCATGTGCAACTATGGATAGGACCAGATCCAATGTTTCTGCAATGTTTCTGCTGTCTGGGGACTGACGCGGGCCGCGTAAGGATACACACATATCTTACGCGGGCCGCCTGGCATTGTCAGATCAGAAACAAGTTTGCATATTGACAGTTTCAGTCCCTGTTGGCGTTTAAGGCCATTTCCGACACTTCTAAGGCCCGTAAAGCCAACTTTAAGGCCCTAAAATGATGCCTAAACATTGTGGACATGAAACATGCTCAAAAATATCTCAGATGTCGGTTCGTTTGGGCGTACGATCGCGATGTTCGCTTAATTACGACGGAATACGCATAAGCGCGAAAAACGATCCAAATTGCGCGACGAATGGATTTTTCTCATGCCAAACACTAAAATAAAATATTTTAGTGCTTACATAAATTTTTGGATGTCCGTATATATTCAGAACGTAAGTTATGCGCGAAAGTGCAAACTTGTGCACTTTTTGACGCTTTTAGTCCCTGAATGACCCAAAAGTTTATTTTAGCACACTGAACCCCTAAAAGCCTATTTCTAAGCTATGTAAAGGATATTTAAGGTGTGTTTAACTTATGGTGATGTTTCGGAATGTTCGTTACAGTTTAAATTGGCATACTTTCGCATTTTGTCAAGTTTAGTCCCTGTAAGCGAATTAACTTGTTTTTGCCATACCAAAGCCTTCAAAACTTATTTCTAAGTTATGTAAAGGTTTTTTTAAGGTATGTTAAGTATATGTTGATGTTCCGGAGTATTTGTCGCGTTAAACTAAGTACGTTTACGCACCAGTTTGCGTATAACTCTCTAGAAAGTGATATAGAGTTTGAAATTGGAAAAAAGTCAAAACATGAAAAATGAAAAACACAACCAAACAAACATTGGGATCAAATAACATTGTTTTATTGATAATAGAACTGCTCACAATGATTACAAGCACAGTTGTTACACCCGACATGAAGCTCTCCGCTCCGAACATAGTGGTGGCACTACCGGAAACAACCCTCCAACTGGTTGCACCTATAAACAATTCCTGGACTGCAAGCCACTGAATTTTGATGGCACAGGAGGTGCCGTTGCATTTGTTCATTGGTCAGAAAAGACTGACTCCATTCTAAGAATGAGTAACTGTTCACCCCAACAGAGTGTTACCTATATCTTAGGGTTATTTCTAGATGGCGCACTCTCCTGGTGGAACCTTCAGGTTCAAACCCTTGGTGCAAATACTGCTTATGCACTGAGCTGGGACGAGCTCAAGGAAATGATGGAAAAGAAATACTGTTCTAGGGCTGAAATCCAGAAGCTTGAGGTGGAGTTCTAGAATTTGAAGATGGACGGACCGAAGATTCCTGAATACGTCCAGCGATTTCACGACCTGTCTAGGGTCGTCCCCTACTTAGTCAAACCGGAATTCAAAAGGATTGAATGATTCATTTGGGGACATGCACCCCAGATCAGGGGCATGGTTACTACCTCAAAGCCCTCAACCATTGCAGAGACTATCGATATGAGTGTCACTCTTACTGAAGAAGCTCTACGTGCGGGAAAATTTTTGGAATCTGAGGATAACAAGAAAGAGACTCATGTGGAGTCATCAGGCAACAAGAAAAGGAAGTCTTCGAACCTAAAGGTGGGCACACAAGTCGGCTATGGAAGCTCTAAAGCAAACAAAAGAACGAAAGTGAAACCACCGCATGACAGGAAAGCTTCTGGAACCACTAATAAGGTTGGTGATAAGATTTACTCGGGAGCTAAGCCGAGGTGCGAGGAATGCACTTTTCACCATAAAGGTCGATGTCTAAGGCCTAAGTGTGGAAAGTGTGGAAAAGAAGGGCACAGCAAGGACGCCTGTTGGGCGAAGGACCTAGATGGAAGGAATAAGAGAATACCAGGCTGCTACAAATGTGGTGAAGCAGGGCACACTAGGAAAGATTGACCTAGGAAGAAGCAAGCAAGGAAGGGTTTTCTCGATCGAAACTCGTGAAGCACGCCAGCATTTAGATGCGGTTACGGGTACGTCCCCTATTAACCAACCCTATGCATCTACTTTTAATTAATACTGGCATCAAATTTTACCTTCCATGCTTAAAACTTAAGAAACTGCCTGGCCCAGTTTCAAATAAATTAGACGTTCCATATTCTTTAGAAATGGGCATACAGAAGGCTAGTTTAAACAGTCGAAGCAATTAAGGATTGCATTTAGGGACTCAGAAGATCGGAACCTTCTGTTACCATTGACTTGCGAAGTCGTAATATGATAGCCAGCATAAAATACTAACTAATACCATTTCTTTCTAACCAACTTGCTTAACTAAGACTTGAGACACAACTAGACCCCCCTCCATAAGCTAGTGATCGATTTCCCCCACATGCCTAATAGTAAGATTTTGTGAATTAATTAATGGATTGTGTTTGTACATTAGAAGGCATGAAACCCATTGGTTAAAAAAAATGTTGGTGGATATAATAACAATCCACTAGAACATTAATCAACTCACATTTCTACACAACAACAACCTCCACTCCCTTCCACTCTCTTCTCTTCGACCGAGAGCACCCACAAACATCATCATCATCATCCAACTCAATCTCATGCATTCCATGTTCATACAAAGATGCTAGAAGGTGATTCATGAAGTGTGAAGCTTGCAAAACTTGAAGGACCTCTCCCGTGTGCTTTTATCCACCGCGTTTTCGCCATTATTCTTTCCTAGCTTCAAGCTAGTGGTAAGCACCATGAACACCCTTATTAACTTCCATTTTTAGTGGTTAAAAGACTTTTTATGATGAAAATCTTATGAACACTAAAAGACATAAACTAGATTCAAACATAAAGCTTTACATGAGCATTTGCATAATGAAATGTTGTAGTAGGATGTTGTAGTGAACATGATGTTGATTACTTGATGATTAATAGGTTAATATTGATGTTTGATGTTGTTGTGATCACTAAACATGTTAACGGAATCAATCGAACACGAGTTAGAAAGACTAAAAACTGAAAACAGGAATCTGATTGGTGATTACAGCCAACTTCAGTTGGCTGTAACAGGATCTTAATAAAACGAAAAATGTATTTTCTAAAGTCTATATGTATGTATTATGAAATACGGTTCTAATGGCACTGGAATCATAATTTTTGGACTTCGTTTACTATTTTTAAAGACCTTTTTTTTTGTAACAGCAACTAAAGCTGAATTTTTACTGCTGAAAATATGTGTTCTGTTTTCTGTCATAACTTGAACTCTGTGTAGAGTTAGATCATGATATTTGTACTGTAGATAACCACATATGTATTTGTAATTCTCTCACTGGAATTTCATAAATCGGACTCTCGATGAATTTTAAATAAATTATTTCGTGGACTGCAGTCAGAAAAAGATAAATCTGATTTCAGTCCGGAAACTGATTTTTTATAAAATATTGGTGATGAATTAGATCCCGCGATTTTTACACAATAATATTTGGATCATATAAGACATTCTGTAAAAATTTGGGAATTTTTGGAATGAGTTAACTATTTTATTAAAATGTCCGAAAACAGCCTAGTTTTGTATATTAAAACTGAAAAGATATAAGTATGTTATCCGAGGAAAAATATATATTATTTGATCACCAAAATTTTGTGCTAAGTGTGTGTAGTATGTATTATGCATGATAGTGTATTAGGACTTGAAAATACACTAAGTACTCTTAAGAAGTGAAAATACAAAAATACACATACAACGTACTTAGACAAAATACATAATTCGGGTGCATTGTGCATAATACAAGAAACTTATAATTATTTTCGAGAAAATAATATAAGTAAGACACTTATTTAAAAATATAAGTTATTTTTAACACAAGAATACGTACACAAGAGATAGTGACTGTACTTGTGTGATACAAGTCTAGTGACTAACGTTAAGAAAACACGTATACGTCACGACGCTAGATAAGCAAATCTGGTGAAGTTTACGACGCAGGAACGCAAAGTTGTGAGTTCAGGCTCCCCCTTTTCTTTAACTGTTTTTGGTTTTATAACTCTCGGGGGTGAAATACATGTTACAAATATTACAATTTTTACAAATGGTAAAAATACAAGAAGCACTCTTGGTGAGAACGAGTACCGAGTGCAATATGATTTGAGAATACAAAAAAAATACGAGAAGCACTCTTGGTGAGAACGAGTACCGAGTATGATGTGCTTTAAGAAATGCCTAGAAAATACTAGATCATGTGAGCTTAAACTAGATATTGAGATGCCATTAATACTTAATTAGGGACGAGGGTTAGATCTAACGGGTACGGCCGAGCCCCACTCATGGTCCTTATGTGACCTCATGAGTGCTTCGGAGACCCAGTCGAGGGAAATCAACACAGTCGAGGTTAATCGACACAGTCGAGGTTAATCGACACAGTCAAGGGAAATTGACACAGTGGAGGTCAATCGACACAATCGAGGGAAATCGACACAATCGAGGGAATTCGACACAGTTAAAGGAGAAAATACTAGTCCTCCCTATGTCCTCACATGCCTTGAGGGAGAAAACACTAATGCTCCCTATGTCCTCACAGGCCTTGAAGGAGAAAACACTAATGCTCCCTATGTCCTCACATGCCTTGAGGGAGTAAACACTAATGCTCCCTATGTCCTGACATGCCTTGAGGGAGAAAACACTAATGCTCCCTATGTCCTCACATGCCTTGAAGGAGAAAACACTAATGCTCCTTATGTCCTCACATACCTTGAGGGAGAAAACACTAATGCTCCCTATGTCCTCACATGCCTTGAGGGAGAAAACACTAATGCTCCCTATGTCCTCACATGTCACACCCCCAAAATCCACCATGCGGAGTACCACCGCTTGGAGGCGTGACGTGACCAGGATCGAGCCACCAGTCATATTGAACAACACAAATAAGTAAATGAAACCAAACACAATACGATTGGTGACCAAAAGGAAGTAAACCGATTTTAGGTTAACAGCGGAAGCATAAAACATAAGTTCAAAACATAAGTCCATAGTTCATAACTTTAAAGTCCAAAACGTAGGTTTAATAAGTTCATGAAGTTTATTCATTAAGTACGGGACATATCAGTTCGCATCCCACAACGACCACCTCCATATGCAAGCTCCATAGCATCTAATGACCTGCAAAGCATGTAATAACGAGTCAACAACAAAGTTGAGTGAGTTCACGGTTGGTTGTCCATTTTAGAGTTGTTTCCAAAAACATAGTTTAATCTCATTCGGCTATCCAGCCATGGGGGTTACCCCATAGTTCGAAAACGTTTATTTGTTAACCATCCCATGTCCACCTTCCCTGGCTATCCAGCCCGACCCTTTGGCCGTGGGGAGCTGCCCCAATATTTTAAACTACCAGACTCGTTTATCATATCGACTACTAACAAAGGAAATCAATTGTGCCCTAGCGTCGGTGTTCTATCACCACCGACGTGCCATAGTCCATTAGTACACGCCCGTCCGACTGGCACGGTGTGAGGTTTGTTAAACCTAATAGCGCTATTAACTAATGACCCGCTCGCCATAGCCTCGGTGATTAAGTCGATACAAAAAGGGAGGGACTTCGCTGATAGAGTTCTAGTCCAGTAAGTCTAATACGTCCCAACAGGACGAGGAATTTACATTCTTGAACACGTCTCACGGACGAGGAATTCACATTCCTGAACGCGTCCCAAAGGACGAGGAATCCCTATTCCTGTACCCATTCCCATTCCCACCAGGAATTTACCATGCTTTGTAGAAAAGTGTGAACTCACCTCGGTTTGCTCGTTAGATTCTCAAATATAGTTAACAGTCAAGGTCGTTCAATCACGTCCTAATAAGGTACGGATAACAATCAGTTTCTCACGCATAACACGTATCCTACGTATGGTTTATTTGCACATTACTTCTACCACATAACAGGTACACACTTTAACGATTTATGCCCATATAAACTTCCCATCCATTCCCCACTCAAAATCAAACATACGATAATGCACATAACATATATAACATGTTAGATCATTCACAGATAGCATACTCGACATTTAGACACGCGAGTCACATCTTATGTCATTTCAGCATTTATATTCAAAACCGGCTGTTTTCGGACATTTTAATAAAATAGTTAAATTATTCCAAAAATTTCCAAATTTTTACAGGATGTCTTAAACGTTCCATATATTATTGTGTAAAAATATCGGGGTCCGTTTCATTACCAATATTTTATAAAAATTCATATTCCTGACTGAACTCAGATTTATGTATTTCTGACCACAGTACACGGAACAATTTATTAAAAATTCATCGAGTGTCCGATTTACGAAATTCCAGTGGGGTAATTACAAATGCATCGGTTGTCATCTACTGTACAAATTTCATGGTCCGATTAATCACAAAACTCAGGTTATGACTGAAAGTATGACACCCATTTATTGCTGTCAAAATTCAGCTTAAGTTGCTGTTACAAATTAACACTTTAAAAATAGTAAACGGAGTCCAAAAATTACGATTCTGGTGCCATTAGAACCGTATTTCATAATAACATATTTTAGATTCAAAATATCAGTTTTTTGTTGTGTTTATGGCCTGTTTACAGCCTGTTAAAGGCGGCTGAAAATACACATCAGCAAGCTGTTATCAGTCTAAAGGCTACTAAAACGCACACATATGATTACCGTTCATTCTAATAATGATTTACAACAGGTTATAAGTTATTTACAGCAGACTAATACTCATATATTTCAGATTCATCTTGTATTACCATGTTTCATCATTATTTACTCTTTAACCAACAAGTTCATCACTCTAGCAAGACTTTTAGTTGGTGATCTTATATGTTATTGATTTTCAACCGACAAAACTCTTATTAACCACTTTAGACAAGCTTAAGAAGGTGATTAGAATCACTTACTACTAGCTCGAGGCTAGGGAAGAAACTAGACGAAAATGAGGTGGATAAAAGAAATCTAGAGGGGTCCTTAAGCTTCCGAGTGCACCGAGCTTGTTTGTTGATCCTATTGCACCCTTGAGTGTATAAAAATGGCTTGAGGGAAACTTGGAAGTGGATGGGGGTGGGGTGCTTGGTCTCGGCAGATCACACAAAGGGAGAGGGAGAGTTGAGTGCTTGCAAGTATTGTTGATTTGTGAAAAAAAGAACCTTATCCTAAGTGTTATTATATAACCCATGTTTATCATTAACCATTGAACAAAATGTCTCCTAGATATTCAACCATTGCAATTTAATAAACAAAAGAAGTGTGGGGATGTCCCCACACCATGCAACCATCAACGAGAGGGGGGTGGTTATGGGGTTGGGATGCAATTGTATGGTAAATATTTAGTTAGGATTCTAATGGTGTTTAGTTAATATATTGGTGTATTATTTAATATTGTGACAACCCTCAATTTACATGTATTCCGTACAATTTATTTAATAATAATTTAAGTGCTTGATGACTGTGTTGAAATATTTAACTGCTCTCTGATTACTGAGCTATACTTACATGAGCATGTTAACATACTGGTAGTATACAGAAAAGTCACTAAATGGTCCGGTATATTTTCCTATGTGTTAGGAATTTATTTCGTTACAAAAATATATAAATAAGACACTTTACGGTTCAATTAAACACTTTAAAGGAACAGTATCCGACCGAACAACCGGACATTACCGGGACACCAAATATTTGTCAAACACGTTATTTTATTATTCATGGCTTGTCATGATCCCCGTATGCCATAACACCCGCTAAAAGTTACCAACTAAACATATCATTCTAATACTTACTTTCTAGTTGGGAAATATTTACAACATACCCCCCCCCCCCCCAACGATTTTAGTCCCCTTGTGGACCCACCATATCATCCATCCATACTTCCAATATTTGTTTAGATTTTATTCATTTGTTTATTAAGATCTTGGCTTGTAGACATGGACATAATATATGAATGATCTTTAAGAGCATGGTCACTTAAGATCTCCATCATTTCACAAGATCATATTCTCTCACTTCATCTCTCTCTCTCATTCGGTTCCTCCATAACCGAAATCCATCACCACCACTTCCAATCATCTATCTCTTCCATTAACAAGTTCATTCCAAGCTTGAAGTGAGCCATGGAAGGTGCATCTTGAAAGAGCTTGTTTCAAGACTTTCACCATCTTTTCTTACCAACTTTACACTAGATTCATCCCTAGCTATAAGCTAGTAGTAAGTCTCATTCTTGCCTTGGTTCATCTTGTTCAAATTTATGACATGTAGTATGATGTATTGTTGTTTAAATCACTAAATTACAAGAATGCTAGAAAATGTGAAACATGAGTTATGAACATAAAAGCTACATAAAAGTTTACTTGTGTCTGAATCATAAAGCGGAATCTTGTTGGTTTGAGGGTTGGTTAAATCATACTTGATGTTTAAAAGTTGTTTTCTTGCTAAATCCATTGTTCGGACACTCGTTGATGCGATTTAGTAATGTTTAAACCGTGAAATAACATGCTGAGTTACTTTTTCAGCCGTCTTCAACAGACTGTAAACGGACTTTAATAAATCCAAAAACGGAATTTCTGAAGCCTAAATTGTCTATTTTCGAAAAATAAAGAAAATGGCGCTGGAATCGTATTTTTCTGAGGTCGGTTACTATTTTAAAAGTCTGTTTTCGTGACAGCAGCTAAGGCTGATTTTAACTGCAGTAAAATGGGTCATACGTTTTCAGTCACAACTTGAAATCTAAACCGAACCAGCCCATGATATTTTTTTATCAAAGATGGTCACTGATGTATTTGTGACCCCCCAACTGGAATTTCGACAAACGGACTTACGAGGAATTTTAGACGAATTATTCCGTAAACTATGATCAGAATGTGACAAATCTGATCACAGTTCGGTAGACGATTTTCTATAAAATATTGGTATTGAACCGGACCCCGATATTTTTACACAATAAAATATGGAACGTTTAAGACATCCTGTAAAAATTTGGGAATTTTTGGAATAATTTAACTATTTTATTTAAATGTCCGAAAACAGCCGGTTTTGAATATTAATGTTGAATTGACATAAGTTGTGACTTGCGTGTCTAAATGTCGAGTATGCTATCGGTGAATGATCTAACATGTTATATGTGTTGCGTGCAATATCGTATGTTTGTTTATGAGTGGGGAATGGATGGGAAGTTTATATGGGCATAAATCGTTAAAGTGTGTATCTGTTATGTGGACGAAGTAATGTGCAAATAAACCATACGTAGGATACGGGTTATGCATGAGAAACTGATTGTTATCCGTACCTTATTAGGACGTGATTGACCGACCTTGACTGTTAACTATATTTGAGAACCTAACCAAGCAAAACGAGGTGAGTTCACACTCTTTCTAAGGCATGGGATTCCCAGGGGTTGGGAATGGGATTGAATAACTACTTGTACTGTCATTACTATTAAACTACTTTTTACTGTCCTCGGATTGAAGGGCACGTACGTAAAACCTACGTACACTCATACTTACTACTGTCCTCGGATTGAAGGGCACGTATGTAAAACTTGGTTAACTAGCTTTTGGTCACCAATCGTATTGTGGTTGTCTTTATTTACTCAAGTACGTTGTTCAGTATGATTGGTGGCTCGATCCTGGTCACGTCACGCCTCCAAGCGGTGATACCCCGCATGGTGGATTTTGGGAGTGTGATAAATATAAAGGGTGTTAGGTTGTTTAGGGACCCTAACTGGCTCAGAAAAGTAAAAACAATGTGTTTGGCAATATTTTTATGTTCCGGGTAAAGTCCGGTTGTTCGGTTTGACACTGTTCCGTTAAAGTGCTTGATTAATCCGTAAAGTGTCCTTAAATATATATTTTTGTAGTATTTTTAATTCTCAACACTTAGGAAATTATAACGGACTATTTAATGACTTTTCTGTACATTACTAGTGTGTTAACAAGCGCATGTAAATATAACACAGAAATCAGAGAGCAGTTAAGTAATTCCACACAGTCGTCAAACACTTTAATTATCAATAATAAATTGTACGGAATACATGGAATTTTGAGGGTTGTCACATTCTCCCCCTGTTAAGAGAATTTCGTCCCGAAATTTAGCGCGTGGTTACTGAGGAAGCTAGTTAAGTTGCGTTGTTTTCCTGATTTTCCTGGGGTGTCACATCATCCCCCCGTTGATTTGGAATTTCGTCCCGAAATTCTGCAGTAGCTTCAGCCTCAGTAGTGGTTGCGTTTTTCTTAAACAGCTGGGGGTACTTGAGTTTCATTTGGTCTTCTCGTTCCCAGGTATACTCTGGTCCACGACGAGCATTCCAACGAACTCGGACCAGAGGTATCCTGGTATGCTTGAGGATCTTAACATCTCGATCCGTGATCTCTACCGGTTCCTCGATGAACCGCAGCTGGTCGTCGATTGTGAGTTCCTTGACAGGAACTATGAGGGTCTCATCTGACAGACACATCTTCAGATTCGACACATGGAATACGTTGTGAACTCCGCTGAGTTCTTCAGGTAGATTCAACCTGTAGGCGACTTTGCCAATTTTCTCGGTGACTTCGAATGGTCCGACATAACACGGATTGAGTTTGCCTCGTTTGCCAAAGCGGACTACACCTTTCGAAGGTGAGACTTTGAGTAGCACTCGATCCCCAACCTGGAGCTCGAGTGGTTTTCTTCCCTTATCAGCATAGCTTTTCTGACGGTCACGAGCCGCCGCCATTCGCTGTCGTATCTGAGCAATTCTCTCGGTGGTATCTACCACAAGTTCTGGGCCAGTGATTTGGCTGTCACCAACTTTTGCCCAACAGAGAGGTGATCGGCATTTGCGTCCGTACAATGCCTCGAATGAAGCGGCTTGGATGTTGGTGTGGTAGCTGTTGTTATATGAAAACTCCACTAACGGGAGGTGTTTTTCCCAGCCATTGCCAAAGTCGATTACGCATGCCCTAAGCATGTCTTCCAAGGTTTGGATGGTGCGTTCAGATTGCCCATCCGTCTGTGGGTGATAAGCGGTGCTCATATCTAAACGTGAGCCAAAGGACTTGTGCATTGCTTGCCACAGTTCAGAAGTAAAACGCGCATCATGATCATATATAATAGAGGTTGGCACTCCGTGCCTTGACACTACTTCCTTTAGATAAATGTCTGCAAGAGTAGAAAACTTATCTGTTTCTTTGATGGCCAGAAAATGTGCAGACTTAGTCAGTCGATCTACGATCACCCAAATGGTATCGTTTCCGCGTTGAGATCTAGGCAGGCCAGTAACGAAATCCATGGAAATTTGCTCCCATTTCCATTTAGGTGTCTCTGGTTGTTGAAGTAAGCCTGATGGTTTCTGATATTCAGACTTGACTCTCGCACAAGTCAAGCACTTACTGACGTAGGTTGCTATGTGGGCTTTCATGCCAGGCCACCAATACGTAGTGTTGAGGTCGTGGTACATCTTGTCCGAACCAGGGTGTACTGAATAACGAGACTTATGTGCTTCATCCATCACAAGCTCGCCTAAGTTGCCAAAAAGTGGAACCCAGATGCGTCTGTTTACATAGTAGGCACCGTCTTCCTTTTGTTCTAGCCGCTGCCTCGATCCTCGTAGGGACTCAGCCCTGATGTTCTCTGCTTTCAATGCTTCAACTTGAGCATCACGAATTTCAGCGGGAAGGCTAGAGTGAATGGTAAGCTGTAATGCACATACACGCTTAGGTAAAGTATCCTTTCGACTGAGGGCGTCGGCCACCACCTTGGCTTTGCCCGGATGATACTTGATAGCGCATTCGTAATCATTCAAGAGTTCGACCCATCGGCGTTGTCGCATGTTTAACTCCTTTTGCTTGAAGATATGCTGGAGACTCCTGTGATCGGTGTAAATGGTGCACTTGGTACCGTACAGGTAATGTCTCCATATCTTAAGCGCGAAAACAACTGCTCCCAGCTCCAGATCGTGAGTAGTGTAATTTCTTTCGTGAACCTTGAGTTGGCGTGATGCGTAGGCAATGACCTTGTCACGCTGCATCAACACGCAACCAAATCCTTGGATGGAAGCATCGCAGTAAACCACAAAATCGTCTGTGCCCTTAGGCAATGAGAGGATAGGCGCTCTACAAAGTCTATCCTTCAAGTGCTGAAATGCGGACTCCTGTGCATCACCCCAATGATAGATGACACCCTTCTGAGTCAGTGAAGTGAGAGGTTGCGCAATCTTTTATAAACCTTCTGTAATATCCGGCCAAACCCAGGAATTGGCGGATTTCTGTTGGTGTGCGGGGTGCAGGCCAGTTCTTGATCGATTGAACCTTAGATGGATCCACATGAATTCCATCCTTATTTACCACATGGCCTAGAAAGTGGACTTCGCGAAGCCAGAAGTCACATTTCGAAAACTTGGCATACAACTGCTCTTTTCGAAGAAGTTCCAGCATAAGTCGTAGATGCTGCTCGTGTTCCTCCTGACTCTGAGAATAGATCAGGATATCGTCGATGAACACAATAACGAACTTATACAGGTAAGGCTTGCACACTCGGTTCATGAGATCCATGAAGACCGCTGGTGCATTCGTCAGCCCGAATGGCATAACCAGAAACTCGTAATGGCCGTAACGAGTTCTGAATGCTGTTTTGGAGACGTCCACCTCTCGGACTCTCAGCTGATGGTATCCCGATCTCAAATCAATCTTAGAGTAATAGCTCGACCCTTGCAACTGGTCGAACAAGTCGTCAATACGTGGAAGAGGATAACGATTCTTTACAGTCACCTTATTAAGTTCGCGATAGTCAATACACATTCTGAAAGTACCATCTTTCTTCTTTACGAACAAGACTGGAGCTCCCCAGGGCGAAGAGCTAGGACGTATAAAACCCTTTTCCAAGAGTTCTTATAGTTGTGTGGACAGTTCTTCAAGTTCTGATGGAGCTAGACGATATGGTGCTCGAGCTACTGGCGCTGCTCCAGGAGCTAGCTCGATTTGAAATTCAACTTGGCGGTGAGGCGGAAGACCAGGTAATTCCTCAGGAAATACCTCGGGAAAATCACGCACAATAGGGATGTCTTCAATTTTCTTCTCTTCCGTTGATGTGTCAGTAACGAGCGCTAGGATGGCAGTGTGGCCCTTTCGCAAACACTTCTGGGCCTTAAGGAAGGAGATGATGCCTTCAACAGCGCCACTCTTGTCGCCACGAATCACAAGAGATTCTTCACCAGAACGAGGAATGCGGAAGATTTTCTCCTTGTAAACAATCTCCGCTTGATGATGAGATAGCCAATCCATCCCAATAACGACGTCGAAACTACCAAGTGTGATAGGAACAAGATCGATAGGGAAAGTCTAACCAGCTAAGACGAGGTTACAACCTTTAACTACGTGCGTGGCTTCAAGACTTTTACCATTTGCTAGCTGTACCGCGTGTTCGGTGTTCAATAGCGTTGGGGTGCGCTTAAGCATTTGGCTAACTTTTAAGGACACATAACTAGTATCGGCACCCGAATCGAATAAAACAGTAACAAAGAAGTCATCCAGAAGAAACTTACCCATCACAACGTTGGGATCGTTCCTTGCTTCTCCCTGACCAATCACGAACACACGACCCCTTGCCCCATTGCCATTGTTGTTTCCCCCATTGCCGCCTCCATTGTTGCCTCCATTGTTATTCCCATTGTGGTTCCCATTTCCTTGGTTATTGTTCTGGTTTTGGTTCAGCTGGGGGTAGTTCCTCTTAAAGTGGCCTTCAGCGCCACACTGAAAGCATCCTTTATTTCCCTGCTGATGCTGCTGCTGGTGGGTCTGTGGGGCTTGTTGTTGTTGTTGGCAATTCTGATTTGCTGGTCGGGTGCTCCTGCAATCCTTTGCTTCATGACCAAACTTGTTACACCTCAGGCAACGACCTTTGTTGCACTGCCCGCTATGATGTTTGTTGCACCGGTTGCACTTGGGGTGGTTCCCTCGGTATCCACCCTGTCCTTGGTTACCAGAAGATTGCTGACCAGGACTCTGGTAGTTATCAGTCTTTCGCTGCTGAGACTGAACTGAAGTAGAACCCTTTTCGGAGTTCCCATCCCATTTTCGCTTGTTGTCGGTAGGTGCATCAGAAGTAGCTGTGGCACTGATACGTTTGGGTAGCCTGTTTTGCTCCACCGCCTGGTCGGTGAGACGATGAGCCAACTTGATAATTTGCTGAATGGTACCCAGGTTGGCTGAAGTTACGTGACTTTGAATCTCTGGTACAAGGCCCTTGAGGTACAGCTCAATACGTTTGATGGGAGGGTCCACCATAGTTGGACACAGGATGGCCAGCTCGTTTGACCTCTTAGTATAAGCCTCAATCTCAGACCCCGTCATCTTCAGATTGTAAAATTCCACTTCTAGCTTGTGGATGTCATCCCGACTACAATACTCCTCCTTGATCAGCTCTTTGAATCCATTCCAGGGTGTGGTATTAGCAACTGTCAGCCCTAGTAATTGAACATGTGCCTTCCACCAGGTTAACGCAGCTCCTTCAAGTGTTCCGGTAGCATATTTCACCCTACGGTCTTCGGCACATTCGCACATCTCGAAAACAGACTCAAGCTTTTCAAACCAGTGAAGAAGGCCCACTGCTCCTTCGGTGCCACTGAAAGTAGTAGGTCGGCAGTCCATGAACGTTTTGAATGTGCACACAGGAGGTTGAGCATGTTGACCTGTTGCGCGAGAATAAAGGACAATATTAAGCATGAGGGTTGGTTTGTGAAGGTAGGATCTAAACGTCCTAAGGTGGGTTGATATAGCAGGTTATACCTCCTGCTGGATTTGTTGCGAGTGCCTCAGCAACTCGTTTGTTGATCAAAGCCGTCAACTGGGCTTGAGTGAGGTTGATACGTCCTCCGCGTCCGCTCATGATCTTCATATCGAAGCAAAGTAAGTGAGGAAAGTGTCGCGAAAGTGCGTAAGTGTGGGACGATAGTAGAGCGTAAGCACACAAGGTTCAAATAGCAATTATCACATTATCTAATGCACAGTGAGAACTTATGGTGTCGAGTCTTGCACGTGGAGCGAAGCATCGTTGTGGATCGTTGAGCACTATACTGGTTATAGTCTGGTTTTATCAAAAACTTTTCCCTTTTTAAAACCAAGTTCACTTTAACCAATGGCTCTGATACCAATCTGTCACACCCCCAAAATCCACCATGCGGAGTACCACCGCTTGGAGGCGTGACGTGACCAGGATCGAGCCACCAATCATATTGAACAACACAAATAAGTAAATGAAACCAAACACAATACGATTGGTGACCAAAAGGAAGTAAACCGATTTTAGGTTAACAGCGGAAGCATAAAACATAAGTTAAAAACATAAGTCCATAGTTCATAAGTTTAAAGTCCAAAACGTAGGTTTAATAAGTTCATGAAGTTTATTCATTAAGTACGGGAGATATCAGTTCGCATCCCACAACGACCACCTCCATATGCAAGCTCTATAGCATCTAATGACCTGCAAAGCATGTAATAACGAGTCAACAACAAAGTTGAGTGAGTTCACGGTTGGTTGTCCATTTTAGAGTTGTTTCCAAAAACATAGTTTAATCTCATTCGGCTATCCAGCCGTGGGGGTTACCCCATAGTTCGAAAACGTTTATTTGTTAACCATCCCATGTCCACCTTCCCTGGCTATCCAGCCCGGTACTTTGGCTGTGGGGAGTTGCCCCAGTATTTTAAACTAACAGACTCGTTTATCATATCGAGTACTAACAAAAGAAATCAATTGTGCCCTAGCGTCGGTGTTCTATCACCACTGACGTGCCATAGTCCATTAGTACACGCCCGTCCGACTGGCACGGTGTGAGGTTTGTTAAACCTAATAGCGCTATTAACTAATGATCCGCTCGCCATAGCCTCGGCGATTAAGTCGATACAAAAAGGGAGGGACTTCGCTGATAGAGTTCTAGTCTAGTAAGTCTAATACGTCCCAACAGGACGAGGAATTTACATTCCTGAACACGTCTCAAGGACGAGGAATTCACATTCCTGAACGCGTCCCAAAGGACGAGGAATCCCTATTCCTGTACCCATTCCCACCGGGAATTTACCATGCTTTGTAGAAAAGTGTGAACTCACCTCGGTTTGCTCGGTTAGATTCTCAAATATAGTTAACAGTCAAGGTCGGTCAATCACGTCCTAATAAGGTACGGATAACAATCAGTTTCTCACGCATAACACGTATCCTACGTATGGTTTATTTGCACATTACTTCTACCACATAACAGGTACACACTTTAACGATTTATGCCCGTATAAACTTTCCATCCATTCCCTACTCAAAATCAAACATACGATAATGCACATAACATATATAACATGTTAGATCATTCACAGATAGCATACTCGATATTTAGACACGCGAGTCACAACTTATGTCATTTCAGCATTTATATTCAAAACCGGCTGTTTTCGTACATTTTAATAAAATAGTTCAGTTATTCCAAAAATTGCCAAATTTTTACAGGATGTCTTAAACGTTCCATATTTTATTGTGTAAAAATATCGGGGTCCGGTTCATTACCAATATTTTATAAAATTCATATTCCGGACTGAACTCAGATTTATGTATTTCTGACCACAGTCCACGGAACAATTTATTAAAAATTCATCGAGTGTCCGATTTACGAAATTCCAGTGGGGTAATTACAAATGCATCGGTTGTCATCTACTGTATAAATTTCATGGTCCGATTCATCACAAAATTCAGGTTATGACTGAAAGTATGACACCCATTTATTGCTGTCAAAATTCAGCTTAAGTTGCTGTTACAAATTAACACTTAAAAAATAGTAAACGGAGTCCAAAAATTACGATTCCGGTGCCATTAGAACCGTATTTCATAATAACATATTTTAGATTCAAAATATCGGTTTTTTGTTGTGTTTATGGCCTGTTTACAGCCTGTTAAAGGCGGCTGAAAATACACATCAGCAAGCTGTTATCAGTCTAAAGGCTACTAAAACGCACACATATGATTACCGTTCATTCTAATAATGATTTACAACAGGTTATAAGTTATTTACAGCAGACTAATACTCATATATTTCAGATTCATCTTGTATTACCATGTTTCATCATTATTTACTCTTTAACCAACAAGTTCATCACTCTAGCAAGACTTTTAGTTGGTGATCTTATATGTTATTGATTTTCAACCGACAAAACTCTTATTAACCACTTTAGACAAGCTTAAGAAGGTGATTAGAATCACTTACTACTAGCTCGAGGCTAGGGAAGAAACTAGACGAAAATGAGGTGGATAAAAGAAATCTAGAGGGGTCCTTAAGCTTCCGAGTGCACCGAGCTTGTTTGTTGATCCTATTGCACCCTTGAGTGTATAAAAATGGCTTGAGGGAAACTTGGAAGTGGATGGGGGTGGGGTGCTTGGTCTCGGCGGATCACACAAAGGGAGAGGGAGAGTTGAGTGCTTGCAAGTATTGTTGATTTGTGAAAAAAAAGAACCTTATCCTAAGTGTTATTATATAACCCATGTTTATCATTAACCATTGAACAAAATGTCTCCTAGATATTCAACCATTGCAATTTAATAAACAAAAGAAGTGTGGGGATGTCCCCACACCATGCAACCATCAACGAGAGGGGGGTGGTTATGGGCTTGGGATGCAATTGTATGGTAAATATTTAGTTAGGATTCTAATGGTGTTTAGTTAATATATTGGTGTATTTTTTTTTTCCCAGCAAATAGTAATTCTTCTATATCATTCCACACGAAAAAAGGGCAAATTACAAAACAATTGGTGTATTATTTAATATACAGGGTGTTAGGGTGTTTGGGGACCCTAACTGGCTTAGAAAAGTAAAAACAATGTGTTTGGCAATATTTTTATGTTCCGGGTAAAGTCCGGTTGTTCGGTTTGACACTGTTCCGTTAAAGTGCTTGATTAATCCGTAAAGTGTCCTTAAATATATATTTTTGTAGTATTTTTAATTCTCAACACTTAGGAAATTATAACGGACTATTTAATGACTTTTCTGTACATTACTAGTGTGTTAACAAGCGCATGTAAATATAACACAGAAATCAGAGAGCAGTTAAGTAATTCCACACAGTCGTCAAACACTTTAATTATCAATAATAAATTGTACGGAATACATGGAATTTTGAGGGTTGTCACATCACATGCCTTGAAGGAGAAAACACTAATGCTCCCTATGTCCTCACATGCCTTGAAGGAGAAAATACTAATGCTCCCTATGTTTTCATACAAGATAAACAATCATTTAATACTTGGGGTACACAAGAAAACTTGATTTATACAAGAATACTTGATTTGTACAAAATACAAACTATGTTTTCATACAAGATATACAGAACGCATGAACTCGCTCAACTTTATGTTGATGTTTTCCAAAATTACGTGTATTTCAGGTGACAGGATGGATCTTGGGCGCAAGTGTCATAGCTAGAAGTAGACTTCAAGTTTAGATGTCATCCACTTTTTTTGAATTGTAACCTAGGCAAAGGTTGTGTTTTTAAAACTTAAATAACAAGTATTTGTAATACTCAAATTTTCATGAATGGATGAACATCGTTTAGATAATGTAGTTGTTTATTACGATTGAATGCAATGATATTAAACCTGTCACACATCATACGCTTCCGCAAAAGACAGGGTGTGACACTAATCTCTAGAACTTCACCAGACGAAAGAGGAATACGAACGATTTTATCAAAACAAATCACCTCAGCATGACGTTTGGTCAACCAATCCATTCCAATGATAAGGTCGAAACTCCCAAGTTGCATCGGTGTGAGGTCAATAGGAAAAAGTTGGTTATCAAGGTTCAACTGACAATCACGAATAACAGAATCGAGTACAAGAGGTTTACCAGTAGCAACTTCGACAGATAAGGGTTTCCTCAGTTTAGTTCTAGGTATCGCAAGTAAAGGCTCAAATGATAATGAAACAAAACTTCTATCGGCACCAGAATCGAAAAGAACAGAAGCAGGTTGATGGTTAACAAGGAACGTACCGTTAATAACCTCATTGTCAGTACGAGCCTTGTTGGCATTCAGATTGTACGCTCGTCCACGAGCGGGGTTCACATTTGCATTTGCGTTGGCATTCGCGTTCAGATTTGCATTCGCATTCACCAACCTTGGGCAGTTGTTGCGGAAATGACCCATTTCTCCGCAGTTGTAACACGAACCAGGTGGGAATCTAGCAGCATTCCCTTGAGCTTGTGCTGTAATCTGAGCAGCTCGATTCTGACCCAAACGACAGATGTTGGCCAGATGCCCAAGTTTACCACACGTAGTGCACTGTTTACATGCCTGTTGAGTAGCATGATGACCATTGCATCGAGCACAGTGAGGTGCAGTACCTGCATATTGTTTCTTTGCGAGAGGTAGGGCTGGTGGGTTCTAAGGATTTTGTGCAGTGACTACAAAGTTCTGGGAAGCCTTGCGCTTCCTCGACCTCTTGGAAGACTCATTCTTCTTCTTACTCTTACCCTTGCCCTTGTCTTGTGTGGAATCAGCTGACTTCTTCTTGTCACCTTTAGGGGTCAGTTTACCTTTTCTGACCTGGGACTCTGTCAGAGTAGCAGCTAATTCAATCGCCTGATGCACGGTGGTAGGATTACTACCGGTGACAATATCTTGCACAGAATCGGGCAAACCATCGATGTACCTCTCAATCGCCTTCTCTAATGGGGTAACCATAGTGGGACACAACAAACTTAGCTCTTCATAACGATCCTTATACGCACGGTGTTCTCCCCCATCTTGTTTCAAATCATCGAATTCTCGTTCCAAAGCTCGAATCTCGTGACGGGGACATAACTCTTTCATCATGAGAGCTCGAAGCTCTTCCCACGTTTGTGCCATTTCCACCTCGGCACCCCTATCACGCATCACACCGTTCCACCATGTAAGAGCACGCTTCTCGAACACACTGGATGCAAACTCAACCTTACGCTCATTCGGACACTGCACATGTCTGAATGTGCTCTCCAAACTTTCGAAGCATTGCAGGAGCGCGGTTGCTCCTTGAGACCCAGAAAACTTCAACGGTTTAGCAGAATTGAAATTCTTGAAACTACACTGAGCATTATTGTTATTATTGTTGTTGTATAACTGATGGTGTAACACCTGTGTCATTTCAACCATCAAACAAATGTCAAACCAATGAAATATTGTATTTCATACTTGAGAGTTGTAAAAATATGTGTATCATTTACACATATCAACTCTTGTTCGATTTTAAGCTTTAAATCGCTTTCTGGAGGGTTATACGCGCTCTGATGCGTAAATATAACCAGTTTAATCCAACGAACACTCCGGAATAGTGAAATAGGCTTAACATACCTTAAATAACCTCTACATAACTTAGATATAAGTTTTGGAAAGTTTGGTGTGGTGAAATCAAAGTTTAATCGCTTACAGGGACTAAAGTTGACAAACTGCGAAAGTATGCCAATTTGAACTGTAACAGACATTCCGGAACATGACCATAAGTTAAACATACCATAAATATACTTTACATAGCTTAGAAATAGGCTTTGAGGTGTTCGGTATGCTAAAATAAACTTTTGTGTCATTCAGGGACTAAAATTGTCAAAAAGTGCACAAGTTTGCATTTTCGCGCATAACTTACGTTCTGAATACATCCGGACATCCAAAAATTTATGTAAGCATGACTATATTATGCTTTAGTGTTTGGCTTGCCAAAAATCCATTCGTCACGTCATTTGGATCGTTTTTCGCGCTTGTCCGCATTCCGTCGTATTTGAGCGAACATCGCGTTCGTACGGCTAAACGAACCGACATCCGAGATATTTTTGAGCACAATTTAAGTTCCCTATACTTTAACTTCATTTTAGAGCTTTGAAATGGGGTTAACGGAGCTTAAACGTGTCAAAAATGCATCGAAAACCAAGTTTAGGGGCTGCAGGGACCAAAACTGTAAATCTGCCAAAGTTGTTACCTTACGGACCTCAACATTGGCAGCTTTGAGGTCCGTAAAGCAAGTTCAGACCAGATGCAGAGTACTTAACAGCCTGTTTTCAGCTGTTTTGCACTCCTAATCTCTCTTCCACATGTTGATACCTTATGGTGGGTGGCCAATTGAGGTACCATAACATTCCGACAAGTGTACGGCCTTGATCGTGCCCCCTTTTCCAAGAAACGATCTTAACGGTTACCCGAAAACTATAAATACCCACCCCCCTTTGGCTTAAAAACCCACAAATCTGATCATTTGGGCTCTAAGTTGGAACCTTCGTTTCATACCTGAGCTATTTTGATCTGGGTTAGCTTTCGGGGACCCTTCGTAAGTATTCTTTCGTTCTTTTCCTTATTTTACTGCTTTTCGAGTCAGAAAGTCAAACTTTGTTTGACTTTCAGCGTTGACCAGTAATGGTCAATGCGAAGTTCGTTTGAACTTCGCAACGTGATTGTAATCACGATGGTCATAGTCCCTTGGGACTATGCCTACTGATTACCACGTTGTCTAGGGTCGTAGGGTAAGCGATCTAATAAATCGCTTATACCTCGAACCCGACCCAGTTTGGTCGATCATTAGGATCCGACCAAATACATTAGGTGACCATAGTAGGTAGGGAATAACCTTCCGAGGTTATACCCTATGGTCACATCGTTTAAGTAGTTGTATGATAGGTTGTTTATATGCCTTAGGTAAATTACCAGAATACCCTTTTCACACATAATTGGTAATTTAGCATATGTAACCTAAACTTTTGTCACGTAACTGATTATGTAACATGTTTAGGCATATAACACTTGTCATAGGGCTAGTTAGGCGGTCCGAACGCGTTACACGCGAACGACGCGTTAAAGTAGCATAAGCTACCTAAACGGGTCGTAATGGGTCGTAAACAATTATGTTAGGTTTCATTTAGTATGTAGGCTTTGTTAAACCAAATGACACGAGTCTCTACACTCGTTTGGTTTACAAACCCTAATGCTATCCGATCTTCCGATCTAGGTCCGGTTATTAACATAGTTACCTATATTAGGTGCCGTTTGATTCCGAGATCTCTAGCATTACTTGGTGACTATCTTAGACATCTGAGCAATCTCAAGTGAGTACATAGACCCCTCTTTTACTGTTTTCCAAACTGTTTTGGGGTGGAACACATGTGCCTACTTGTTACTTTCATGCTTTCCTGTCTTGACATCATATACTTGCTATGTTCATTAGTACATTATAGTACATGATTTCATTACATTTATGCTATGTATGCCCATTGTGTGCGTACTTAGTACATCATTCTACATTACATTTCATGCTATCTATGCCCATTGTGTGCGTACTTAGTACATTGTTTTACATTACATTTCATGCTATGTATGCCCATTGTGTGCGTACTTAGTACATTGTTTTACATTACATTTCATGCTATGTATGCCCATTGTGTGCGTACTTAGTACATTGTTTTACATTACATTTCATGCTATGTATGCCCATTGTGTGCGTACTTAGTACATTGTTTTACATTACATTTTATGCTATGTATGCCCATTGTGTGCGTACTTAGTACATTGTTTTACATTGCTTTTCTGTTGCATATGCTTATCCAGCATATGAACACATTATACTGCATATTGAACCGTTGTAAACATTTAACTATGTGATCCGTTGATATCTGTGAACCGTTTGTATCTGTGAACCGTGTGAACCGTATTTGACATAGACATTTCGGCATAGACATCTTAACATGATTGACATTTGATCATGCATTTCCCACAAAACATAACTTTGATTTAAAACCAAGTTTTACTTCAATACTTTGTTTTTGTGTATATGGTTTAGTTGAGACATTTCACTTGCCATACATGATATTTTGACATAGACATTTGACATGGATATTTGACATAGACATTTGACATGGATATTTGACATAGACATTTGACATGGATATTTGACATAGACATTTTGGCATTGGTTTGGTTTGGTTTGATTAAGTGATTAAGTAACGATGCATGTGTAATATGATACAAGCATGGTGGATACGCCGCTGGTACTTCCTATATATAAGTGTTTGTATGGTATTACATATTGTAGCGTTATTTGAATCATCTCAGTTTGATACATATGACATTTTATACAAATAACATACTTTTCACAAGACATTGTTTTACAAACAACCTATCTTATACAAATCCATTTTTACTATGGTTATTCATTTAACCATACATTATTCATTTATTGTATACATATCATCTGAACTCATTGTTTTTCAAGTGATTTACAAAACAAAGCAAATTACAAGGTTCATGACTAAACATTTTCTCAAACATAAGTCATGGAACCTATTTTCACAAAACCTATGTATCTCACAGGCATTTTTATGCTGACGTACCTATTTTCACATGTGTTTTTCAGGAGCTGTTGCATAAGATGGTCAAGATACACATAGGCAGACTTGGGCTTTAGTAACAATAAAAGATGCAAGACTAGTTAATTATGTTGTATTTCTTTGTTTGTTAAGACATTGTATCACTTTTACTTAATAAAACGAAACTTCAATTGCCATGGTTATGAAACAATTAATTCTGTCGCAACACGCCCCGATGTTTCCGCCGCGATTTGTTGTTTTACGCGGTCGGGGTGTGACAGATGGATCTGGGTTACTACGTTCGGAAGCACAACAACCATTTGCTGAGAGACAAGGGCTGCGACTTCTTCGTTGGTTAGAGGTTGTGCATCTCGTCGAGGAGGCATTGTCTAAAAGAACAAGGAAACATGAGAAACGAGTGAGGTCGACAATTGGGAAAAACAAAAGAGGTATTGAAAACATCGACAAAACACAAGAAGTGTGATCATTTGTTCGTTACCTCGAATAAACAAACGACACGCAATGACTAATCAAAGTAAATGGGTCAATATAATGTATCGCGAAGACCTGCTTTAGCCTATAAGCGGAGATTCATCCCAAGAGTTCCCAGGTAAGAGTGACTGGTCCGATTATGTGGATTTGTACGAACACTCTAGCCTTAGACAGAAAACTTAGGATACAGGCATCCACTCTTCCAGATTGCACGTGTTCACACTATAAGACCCAAACTTTGACGAGATTTGAAAACTTAGAGGGTTCAAAACCTTATAAGAAATCATCCTAGAACAGATGATTGGTTTCAAAGCGGATTTGAAATTTATGTTCTCATTGTGGTTATCACCTAAGGATAGGTGACGGTATTGTTTTTAAAATCTAAACGCAAGAAAACTTGCGTTAGGGTCCTAGAAAGTTATAGTCTAGGTCAAAGCATTACTAATAACCTAATTCCCAATAACCATTGGCTCTGATACCAACTCTTCTGTCACACCCCGACCGCGTCAAAACAACGAAACCGCGGTGGAAACGTCGGGGAGTGTTGCAACAGAATTATTGTTTCACAACCATGGATTCAAAAGTTTCATTTTAATGATTCATTAAGTAATTTACATTGTCTTAAAGCAAAAAAAAAACAAGTTAAACATAGACTATCATCGTTATTAGATCACTAAGGCCTTGTCCAGATCCTATGTGAGCATGCATCCTAGCAATCAGCATCATTCAATAACACCTGAAACATATGTAAAAACAAAGTCAGCAAGGAAATGCTGGCGAGCACATAGGTTTTATGAGAGTGTCGGATTCATGGCTAGTTTACATGTTGTAATACCTCATTAGACTACAAGATTCGAAAGTAAAAACCTTGTTTTGAAAAGTGTATAGTATTGCAACATAATTAACTAACTCAAATCCAGATGGTTATAACTTATAAAATCTCGTAGCCATGATTCTTAACCCCAAAACATTTATTTAATTAAACCAAATTGTAAATCATCTCGTTAACAAAACTCGTAAGGTTTGTATTATTTAGAAAACATCGTTATGTGACATCGTTTCAAAATCCTTTGCCCAAGTGAACTAAATAATGCCACGGAATGTGATATGATAAAAACACTTATATATAAGAAGTACCAGCGTCGTATCTACCATGCTTTTATCATGTTACACCCATCCCATTACCTAATCACAACCCAAAAGCAATCGTTTGTTTAAATCGTTTATCTCGTTTAAATCATTCCAATCGTTTAAATCGTCCCAAAATCGCTCTGGTTTTAATTGTGAAAACTACTTTTGGTCATCTCGCTAATAACATCCAAACCTTTGCAACTCACCCATCGTTCAACTCGAATTAACAAACCACCAAATGGTAAGTTAACAATCACAGATTCAGTCGTTACCCACATAACCCCCACACATAACCATGGGTGCAGTCTGATAACGGGATTTGTCAGATCCTATGGTACCATAACGTAATACTGGTCGGCTTGATCAATGTTAATGAATGTTATTCGTTATGTAACTACGTCCAACAAGTTTGTTCACATTATCGAAATCGTTATTTGTTAAATATAAACCATATTAATCATTTTTGAAACCATCGTTAATAACATCGAAATCGTTTAACACATATGAATCACCCCAAAACAATCGAAAACAGCAAAATAGGGGAACTATGTACTCACTTGAAGTGCAAAGTATCCTCAATCAAGAGAACTCAACAAAGCTCAAGCAAAACAAGGAAATCAAGCAGCACCTAGAAATCGGATCATTAGATAAATAATCGACACCTAAATCGGAAGATCGGATAGAATGAAGTCTTGTAAACCAAATGAGTTTGGGAACTCATGTGATATGGTTTAACAAAGCCTACATTCTGAATCAGAACCTATCCTAAGTGCTTTCGGCTCGTTACGACCCTTTAAGGTAGCTCACGCTACTTTAACGCGTCGTTCACGCAAAGCACGTTCGAGACGCCTAACTAGTCCTATGACAAGTATTATATGCCTAAACATGTTTAAATATGTTACATAATCAGTTATGTGACAAAAGTTTAGGTTACATATGCTTAAAATTCAATTATGCATGAAAAGGGTATTTTGGTCATTTACCTAAGGCATATAAACTACCTATCATACAACTAATTAAACCTAAGTGACCATAAGGTATAACCTCAGAAGGTTATTCCCTATACAACTATGGTCACTAAACATGCTTGGTCGGATCCTAATGATCGACCAAACGAGTCGAGTTCGAAAGTCTAAGCGGTTGTTTAGACTGCTTGACTTACGACTCTATACAAGCACTAAACTAAAAGTGACGAGTTAAACATGTTGGAACATGTTTAACTAAGTTAGAAAACAGGTTTTGATATCAAAACAATTGGTTTTGATACCCAAGAATAGTTTGGCTACAAAATACGCATAAATACGTATTTTGACCGAAACTATGACTCGTCACTACACCTAATCAACGTGGTAATTAGTAGGTATAGTCACTAGGGACTATAACCATCGTGATTACGCTCACGTTGCGAAGTTCAAACGAACTTCGTGTTGACTAAAAACTGGTCAAAGCAAAAAGTCAAACACTGTTTGACTTTCACGCTTGAAAAGCAATAAAAGCACGAAAGAAACTTACAAAGGGTCCAAGCTAGGAAGTTTTGATCTAAAGATTACTCAGGTATGAAGTATACACTCCAACTTAGTGTAAAATCAGATCAAAGTGTGAGGAAAGAATGAAATGAGTTAGGTATTTATAGATTTCAGAGAACCGTTAGGATCGTTTCTCGCATTTCGTGCCTTGATCTTGATCATACAAGTGGGCAAAAGGTTTTTCTAAACAATGGGACACTTAAAACCATCAAATGGTACCCAAATCAGGGGTTTAAAACCATCAAATTGGCTGAATTGGACCAAATGCAATGAATCTGAGCTGAGTGTCTGTCATACCAGCGAGAGAGAAAGACCTCTCTTACGCGGCCCGTGAGAGCCCAGTTTCCAGAAATGTCAAAATTGGTCCCTGCACATATAAAACTTGTATTTTGATGCATATTTGACACGTTTAAGCCCCGTTAACCCCATTTCAAAGCTCTAAAATGATGTTAAAGTATAGGGAACTCAAAACATGCTCAAAAACATCTCAGATGTTGGTTCGTTTGGTCGTACGGTTGCGTTATTCGGGTAATTACGACGGAAGTCGTAACGAACGCAAAAACGATCCAAATTACGCGACGAATGGAAATTTTATCATGCCAATCACTAAAATAAAATATTTTAATGATTACATAAATTTTTGGATGTCCGGATATATTCAGAACGTAAGATATGCGCGAAAATGCAAACTTATGCACTTTTTGACGCTTTTAGTCCCTATTGATCAAATAAGTTTATTTTCGCATACCAAACCCCTCAAACCTATTTCTAAGCTATGTATAGGATATTTAGGGTAAGTTTAACTTATGATAAAGTTTCGGAATGTTCGATACTATACAAATCGGTATAGTTTCACAGTTTGACAGAAATAGTCCCTGCGATCGAACAAACTTGATTTCGACACACCAAACCATCCAAAACTTATTTCTAAGTTATGTAAAGGTTATTTAAGGTACGTTAAGCCTATGTCACTATTCCGGAGTGTTTTTCGCATTAAACTGACTGCGTTTACGCACCAGTTTGCGTATAACCTTCCAGAAAGCGATTTAAAGCTTCAAATCGGACTCGAATCAAATCGTAAAATCATCAAACACAATAACACATATAATAATACTAAAAAAAATATAATAACACCAAAACACATATAACAACACATTCTTTTTATTAATAATTAACATTGTTTTACTTGTTTGTTGTCTGTGTAATGTTTATAGTATGTTATGTATGTAATCCGGGTCGAAACATAGGGTATGGATATGTTGTAAATCCATCCAGACAGATGGACATCCCCATCCGGATGGATGGGCAGTTAGTGTGTTTTACCCGGATGGGCATCCTCTATAAATAGAGGTGCTTGGGTCCTGATTTGCAAGTGATCTCTTGGCACCCAAGGCGAAGCCTTGTTGAAATTCTCTCAGGTTCTTGTACTCGCTATTATTATCAATGAGAATGATGTTAAACGGTGTCTGCGGTGTTTCTCTCTCTCCTACTACCTTCTTGGATTCCACATGAGCCGGTAGCTGGTAGATCCGGTCTGAGCGCGTTCGAGACCCGAACTCACGGTCCTTACAAGGAGTATCAGAGCTTGGAGGCCGGATTCAGATAAGAGATACCAAAGATCTAAATCAAATTCTTGCCATTTCTGATCTACAATTCTCATCTTCTATTCATCTCTCATTTTTCTTAACTTTTTCACAGAAAAACTCAAATTGGACACTGAATTAATGGATAAAATTACCTAAAATTTGAACATAATGTGCGAAATGTATTTGTGATTAATCCTACAAATTTTCAGATCTTAATTTGGACTAAAACACATTAAAATTAGTGAAAAACTATGAACTTTGGAACAATGTTTGCTGACATCATCATCCATCCGGATGGATAGACTGTTCTTGATTGAAGTTTGTTCAAAGTTTTTTTTGGCCATCCGGACGGATAGACATTGTCCATCCGGATATATAGACTTGTTATAGTTCATCCTGAAGATTGTCCATCCGGAAGAGTTCATCCGGACATTGTCCATTCGGACAGAGTCCATTCGTTGTTTGTGTCCATCCGGAAACTTGTCCATCCGGACCAAGTCCATCCAGAGATTAGTGTTATATTGTCCATCCGGACCACGGCCATCCGGATGAGCAGTTGTGAGTTTACTTTATATTTAAAAGTGTTTAACTTTCTTTGAGCTCTCATGTACTTGCAATTATGTCTCACAAATTCTTAAATCTGTTTTACGATGCTTTCAACACATCAACACCGGCATCTACGTCCAACCCGAAGAATGTGTCAAGTGACAACTCTGAGACACTCAATGTGGATAATGCGTATGGTAATCACCAGAAGCCACCCAAGCTAACGAATATCGAGGAATACAATCGATGGGCACCGAGGTTCATTAACAGGCTAAAGGATTACGCATACAAGAGTTGGAAATATTTGGAGACCAGGTATACTCTACCAGTCACACCATAAGGAGAAATAATCCCATTTATAGCTTTGGGAACACAAGATCAGAATAACTTTGCTGCTGAACAACGTGGGATTACTCTTATTCACCAATCGGTTCGAGACGACATCATATCTTTACCTAGATATAATAATACAACAAAAGGGTTGTGGGAGTCATTAAAGAAGAAGTGTACTCGGGGTGACAAGATTGTTAAAAACAAGAAATCATTGTTGAAAAAAGAGTTTGATTATTTTAGATGTATGAAGGGTGAGGGTTTGAAACAAATGATTGAACATTTCTGTCACTTAAAGGTTAAGTTAGACAGGTTTGGGATTGAAAAGACAGATGAACAGGTTAACGAGAAGTTGATTGACGCGTTGTCGAATGAAGACAACTGACAGTACTATGTGTTGATACTAAAGCATAATCTGAACTTGAGCACAGTCAGTTTAGATACATTGATCGAAAAGTTAAAGGGACACGAACTTGATTTCATGAAGCAAAACAAGACAAACACCTCTAACTACCAGCAAAATGTGAATCTCTACTTCATAGGTAGTCTTTTGTCACTGAATGTTTAGTCACCGAAGATAGGGACAGCCTTCAGCGTAGGTAATTCAAACGAGACACCGAACAGTGGTTCTAGCAGTGGATCGTCAGGGAGTTGTGGATTCCGTTACCAAGGTTCAAACTCAACTCCACAATCACAGCCTGTTCCAAACTCAATTCAACAGAATCAAAGTAATTCTAATCCAAATGTTGTTCAATGCAACATTGCGGTATATCTGAAGAATGCTCAAAGCTTAAATGCAGAAATAACTAAACAGCAAATGGTGTTCCTCGCATCTATCCTTGAAAGTTATGAAAGTTTGGTCGCTGGCATGATCGGCAACTCAATGATGACAAAAGAGGACTACGATCAAATAGATCCAGAGGAAATGGAGCTAATCGACATACGCTGATGCATGGCTAGTGTAATCCGTCGTGCTCAAACGTTAATGGAGATTACGGGTCTTGAGTGTGTGGGTGGTCCGAATACCAAACTGGATTTTGACAAGTCGAAAGTCACCTGCTTCAAATGCAAACAAAAGGGGCATTTCAAACGTGAATGCCAAAATCAAAGTATGAATGACAGTGCTTGTTGGTGCATCCGTCTGTCGTCTACGTCTTGTATCGAGTCTTGTTTAGAGATAGATAGAATAGAGCACGAAATCTAAGAATCAGAATACTTAGGAGTGATTCCACTCGAAAGTTAATTTTCTGATTCCACTCGAAAGTTAACTTTCTGATTTCACTCCTAATGTAATTTTCTGATTCCACCCGTAATGTTAAATTCTGATTCCACCCGAAATGTTAAATCCTGATTCCACCCGAAAGTAACATGTTGATTCCATTCCAAATGACACCATGTCATTAGGAGTGGAATCAGAAACACTATATATAGGTCATTTGGGGTGGAATCAGCATAGAGTTCTAGGTGTGTTCTTCCGGTGAGCCACGAAGTGCTGCCGAAGTGTCGACTCGATTGTACATGTCATTCAGATCAATAATATCGACATATTAAAGTGAATTCTCGCTAAATTGTACTCGGTTTGTCTGTTTCCGCCGTTCAAACTGAGATAAACTCTTCTAAGCGACTCGTTTAGGTCCGAATTCGATCCTACAAGTGGTATCAGAGCCAGTGAAGAAGAGTTCTATACAATTCAGCCGATAATTCTGTTTCTACATCATTCTTTTTCGAAAATCAAAACTTTTTACGGTCAGAATCGGTTCAAACTTTCATAGTGTGCTCGAAATTAACAATTGACAAATTCTTGAAAGTTTCATGTTCAAATTCGAAGTAAAACTGATCATTTTTGGTGATTCAGCTCGAAAATGTTCGATTGATTAGTGACGTCAGCAGTTTTTCAGAGTTGATTCCGCTCCTAAAATTGTTTGTTGATTCCGCTCTTGAGTAGTTTGGTTGATTCCGCTCCTGAGATAAAAATTTGATTCCACTCCTGAGATAAAAAGTTGATTCCGCCCTTATGAACATCATGATTCCGCTCTTTTGAACAGGATAATTACGTAAATTGTTGTCAGTGATTTGGGACTAGAAATCATAAAGTTTTGATGTCAGTCGGTCACATGAATTTGTGGTTCAAGATGTGCATGTGAATTGGTTTGTCGGATTGCAAAGTAAATCAGAATAACCCTTGTGTGTTTGTCGAGGTAGTGGATTTTGAGGTCGAATTAGATCCAAGTAAAAAGTGTGTCAGCCACTTGATGAATTCACGAGATCACAATAAATTCATATGTTTCATCAGTTCAATTTTATAATCATAAAGACATTCACGGTTCAATCAAGTGAATGTTAAAGGTGGTCAAATCAGATTTGGAGTAACATAATTTTTGTTAGATTCATGAATACAACAGCATGTGTTTGCATGTGAATACTACATTTGAGGTCAAATTATCTTGTGTGGTGAATTAAAGGTGTGTCAGCCCACTACAGAAGTTGCGGCCCAATCAAAATTCAAGCTTGTCAGCCCATGTGATAGTGCGTGTGATCATACATCATTTGAGGTCTAATCAGATTTAAGTGAAAGTGTGTTTTTGTGAGAAATTTTGTCGGGACAGTTTAAAAAAATGGCAATGATGTTTGATGAAAAGGAAAACAATGATCTTGAAAGGTTAAATAATTGGTATCGAGGATACTTGAGTAGTTATTATCATGGTTTGCCCAAAAAGGTTTGGAGTACCCGGTTCGAATGTTTTCTGTGTATGAAAGATGAAAAATTGGGTGATTTGGAGAAGCGTTTTGATCGTTTGATTGACTATTTGAAAGAAAATCAAATAGTAATATCAGAAGCTGAAATGGTATCAAAGTTTGCTAATGGATTACCAGCTGAATGGGATGATTTTTTGAAAAATCTGAGAGAAAATTCAAGTTTTTCAAAATTATCTTTGACTAAATTCATCAGTGAACTTAAAAATCACGACTATGAAATTTATCAAAAGAAGAGAGACGTGATGGATAAAATAAAAATGAATTTAGATGAGTTGAATTTAGACGTGATAAATGAAATAAACAAAAGAATCAATGTTTGTTGGGCAGCAAAAAGAAATTTGATATATGATATGAAAAGGGGTTGTTATATTGATGATAATGAAAATCCTCTTGATTTCGTTAAAATCTTTTGTGCAGGAACATACAAGATGGAGACAGAGCAAGTTCAAAAGAATGAAGAATCTGTGAAGATTGAATCCTCAAGTTCTGACTCAGGTTGCTCCAAATGTGACAACTTTAAGACTGACAATGACAAATTCTTGAAGAATGTGGAAAGTTTGAAATTGGAAGTCGAGAAGTTGAAAGATGAGAAGCAAACTGATGTAAAACAGATTCTAGATTTACAAGGAAATTGTGAAATGCTGAAAGCTGAAAATGTTAAACTGTTAAATGACTTGAACAGTTTGACATCAGAAAACAAAATTTTTGAAGAAAAAATTAAAAGTTTTGAAAATGAAAAATCAAAGATTGAGAAAGATTTTCAAAGTCAAATAAAAATTTTAGAAGATGAGAGAGATTTGTTTGGTAAAAACAATCTTGAAAAACAAATTGCAATCAATTCTCATCTTGAAAAGATTATTCGACTTGAAAAAGAAGCAGAGTGTGCTCAAAAGAAAATCAAAGAGTTAGAAGGTAAAATCAGGGAATGGGAAGAAAAGTTGAAGGTTTTTGTGAATACTTCAGATATTCCCTGCCCAAAACCTGTTAATTTTGTTCCAATAAGTGACAATGTCACAAACTTTGACAAAGTCAAAGTTGAAGATTGTGATGAGAAATCTGATGATGAAAATAAAAAATTCGAAAAACAAAAATTGTTTTTGAAATTAAAAGAAAAGTTTCAAGAAACTGTTCCACAATCAACTGAAAAGGGAGAATGCTCTAAGCAAAAACCTTTGAAGAAGAAAGTGGAACAAAAACAAAAAGAAAAAAATTTGAAAAATGTTCAAAAAGATAATAAAAGCTCATCAGATCGATCATCCAATCGCAATGAAAAATTACAAAAATCGAAAAATGAAAACTCTAAAATTGTTGGCAATAAGTGGTGCAGGTCGGACCACAGTGCTCAAAAGTCAAATCCAGCAAACAAGAGAAGAAAGGAATATCACCAAGCCAAACAGTGCTTTGATTTGAGCATTTGGGCTGAAAATGGTGATTGGTACGATAACAGAGTGTGTTACCGATGTGGTTATCAAGGACACATTGCTGTTAACTGCCAAAGTTGGAATTATGAGACGAGAAGATGCTTTAACTGCAATATTAGATGTCACATTGCCAGAGATTGCCCAAGGAGATCAAATAAAAGATTGAGGGTTAATTCTCAGAAGATGGCAAAGAAATCAGTCAATGTCAAGCCCAAAGAACAGAAGGTTCAAGAACCTAAAGTTCAAGAAACGAAAGTGAAACTTTCTCAAGGGCAGAAAGACAGACTGAGGAAGAAGAGAAAGAAGGCTAGAGAGTATCTAGAGAAGATCTTGTCCTCGGGTTCATCTGTTTATAAAAATAAGAGTTCTGATGAATCGACTTCCTCGATGGCAAAGTCAAGCAAGACGAATTCATCGGATACAAATCTGAGGATGAAAGAAGAAAAGAAGAAGAAGAAGAAGTAGAAAATGGTCGGCAATGAATCTGATGTGTCAAAGTCAGACAAGCCACCATCAGGCAATGAATCTGACAGGTCAAAGTCAGACAAGCCATGTGCAGGCAATGATTCTGGTATGGTAAAGCCAGAAGAGCCAGTTGTTGAGGTAAAAACTGAGAATTCTAGTCTAACAATGGATGAGGCAAACTTTCCACCATTGTTGAACAAGAATTCAAAATCACCCAAGGACCGTCAGGCTTGGGTGAATCTGTTTAAATGAAAAACCTGACTTGCCGGAGATCCCAAGTTGGTAATCGTGGATCATGAATCGGCATCCTTCTTTATCATGTTTGTATAATGTGTTTTTGAAAAGCAGGACTTGCCGGAACTCCCAGGTTTGTAAGCGAGGAGTAGGAATCGGCACCTTGAGAATTCAACCAACAGATGGTAAATTGGTTGAAAAACAGGTTTAAGTTGTATGTTTGTGATTTTTACAAGTGGTTCAGAATTTGAATCAGATTGATCTTATATGTGGTAAATCAGGGACATTAAGTTGTATCTGATTTTCTACAAATGGTTGAAAAACAATGTGATGATTTGATCCCCAATTTTACAAGTGGTAAAATCAACAAAACTTATTTTCCGGAAAAACCATTTTGATTAAAACAAACTTAAGTGTTTTGCAATCACTATGGGAAAATAGTTTGTTGTGAGGGGGTGTTCTGATTGTTTATGCCAAGTGGATGGAGAATTGATGCAATTCGATATCAGTTGTCACGTTCTTGTACAGTTTATTTTAAAATTTCCTAAAATGTGTTTGCATTTTAGGGGGAGTAAGAAATTTCTGAAAATCCAAAAACATTTGAAAATTTGAAAAAGCCAAAAACATGATAAAATGAAAAATGAGTTTTGTTGTCAAAAAGAGGAAATGATAGTAGATCAGTTGGACTGTCACAGCATGCTAGAGAAATGTAAAGTCAAAATGTGATAAACGGTCTCACTAAAGATGTGACGATAGGCTCAACTAGACTAGTAGATTTGCGATAACGATACAAACCTAAATGAAAAAGCCTAGTTCTAGTGGGAAACATGATTGAAAGCATAGTACTTAGTTTTGTCCTTCTTGACTGTGTGCCTACTAAGTAATCGCTGATTGTCGAAAGACATAAAACTGGTTAAGTTTGTGAACTTTCACAACTTTGCTGAGAAGTCGCTGTGATTGTGCATTTTATTTTGCAAAGATTTAAACTTGTTTTATTTCTTTATTTTGTTTAAGCATCGGACATCCTTTGCGTATACGTGAGTATCGACCTGGATGTTGTTGCCTAAACGTTCTGCTTTATTTTCTTTGGTGTTTCGTTTAAGCTTTGGATCACCTCTGCGTATACGGGAGTATCGACCTGGTGGTTAAAGCCTAAACAACTTCAACTTGTTTTATTTTTCTTATTTTGTTTAAACATTGGACTTTCTCTGCGTATACGGAAGTATCGACCTGATTGTTAATGTTTAAACATTCTGCTTTGTTTTCGCACAAATCACAGTTGATAAAAGTTTAAAGGCATTACTTGAGTCAGTGTATTGCATGATGAGGGGATATGCTGAGATCGTGGGGTCCATAAGAATTTAGTGCAAATTAATATACCTTAACGTATCGGTAAGCATTTTGAAAGTTTTTAGATTGAGTTTAAGTGGACAACAATATCGTCAATCTATGTGAATCGTTTAGAGCTTAAAATGAAATCAAGCTTAACGGTGTTGGTGATTGGTTTCAAAAACTAATATGATCCTCTTGCACAAACTCACAAAAATATGTTTGTACATATTTCATTTCTGCATTAAATTTATGTTATTGCATTTTTGTTTCATATTTTGAAAAGTCCAAAAATATTTTCGACAACAGATGTTGAAAAGCTGATTTTCAAAATTCCGAGTGCTGAACATGATGAACTGGTTTGGGAGTGTGTGTATTGAATTGAGAAATTTATTTTGAGAAAGAAGTTGAGATTAGTTAATCAGGGTCATTAATTTGAACTTGTTGTAACTATTTTCAGTAAGTTTTTCTTATTGTTTTTAAGTAAAAACTTATGTGGTGGTGAGAAAATGTGTGCAGGGTTTGAGCTGAATAGAATTAAAGCCAGGATGTGATCTCTAGGTGATAGCTAATTCCAGACAGCGATCCCATCATAATGAAAGGGGGAGTCTGACGAGGTTGGAGCCAAAGAGAAGATCCTGGTATATGCTAAGAAAGAAAAGAGACTGATAAAGACTGGAGATGCGAAGACTCGACACTGAAGACTCCGTCAACATCCGAGGGGGAGTTTGTTGGTGCATCCGTCTGTCGTCTACGTCTTGTATCGAGTCTTGTTTAGAGATAGATAGAATAGAGCACGGAATCTAAGAATCAGAATATTTAGGAGTGATTCCACTCGAAAGTTAATTTTCTGATTCCACTCGAAAGTTAACTTTCTGATTTCACTCCTAATGTAATTTTCTGATTCCACCCGTAATGTTAAATTCTGATTCCACCCGAAATGTTAAATCCTGATTCCACCCGAAAGTAACATGCTGATTCCATTCCAAATGACACCATGTCATTAGGAGTGGAATCAGAAACACTATATATAGGTCATTTGGGGTGGAATCAGCATAGAGTTCTAGGTGTGTTCTTCCGGTGAGCCACGAAGTGCTGCCGAAGTGTCGACTCGATTGTACATGTCATTCAGATCAATAATATCGACATATTAAAGTGAATTCTCGCTAAATTGTACTCGGTTTGTCTGTTTCCGCCGTTCAAACTGAGATAAATCTTCTAAGCGACTCGTTTAGGTCCGAATTCGATCCTACAGTGCCAACCCGTTTAATGAGGATTACTACAAGAAGGCAGTCTACCACCGCAATAAGGAACAACCTCCGAAAGTCAACCGTCCACAGATAGAAGAGGGATCTTCATCAAAAGACAAAACCAGGGCGTTGATTGTCACACAGGAGGATGAGGGGTTTGATTAGAGCAAGTATATTCCTGATGAGGGTTCTGCATTGGTTGCGAAGTGGGTGTATAACCAAGAAGAGGATATAGCTCGGAAGAAGCTTGGTGAGATTGAAATGATCTACAAAGATGCAAAGGAGCACAACATGTGGGATCAGGAGAGACAGTGCTACTTGGATTGAGAGGGTAATATAGCAACTGATCCAGCAACAATTGACTTTGATGCACTGGTCAAAATGATTCTGACTGTTGAGGAAGAATATAAAGAGGTTCTCGCTACTATGAGGAAAGAGAAAGCTGGGAAAGAGGCAAAGCTGAATGTTGCTAAGAATGGTCCAGAAAACCTAAGGAAGATGGCGGATAATGCTTTAATGGCCAAACAAAACGAGGTAGAATCTTCAACCATGTCTGCGAAGTCATCAAACTAGGTTAGGTCTTTAAATGAGAATGTGCAGAATGGTTAGTCCATTGATGAGAAGTGTAGACATTGCATAAGAATGTGCAAAATTTGTGCTGAAAAAGAAACTGCTTTGAAAACCAAGATTGATGATTTCACCCAAATGGAAAATGTTTTGAAAGAAGCAAACCAGAAAATCAATTTTTTGAAAGACGAACTTGTTCTAAAAGACAAATTAATCAAAGGTTCTAAAGATAAAATTGATCTTTTAGAAGAAACTGTGAGAAAAGGTGAATCGGAAGTTGCAAGTTTCGAAAGATAAATGAAACACTCACTTTCGAATTTAGAACAACAAAAGAGGCATATGATGAATTGAATAGAGTTGTTACTGAGGCAGAAGATCATGATTATCAAAGACGTGAATTAAACAATAAACTACAAACAACTCTTGAAGAAAAAGAAAAATCAATCAACATGTTTCTTGATGAAATTGCAAAATTAGAACTTCAACTTGAAGAATCTAAAATCGAAAATGAGCGTATCAACTTGAAGCTGAAAATCTATTATTCATCTAGCTTTGTTCTTGATTATGTGATTCCAAAACCAATTGGAAAGAACAAATACGGTGAAGATGTTTATAGCAATGGAAGCGGTATTGGGTACAACCGCGTTCCACCACCCGTAAATGGTGATTTTTCTAGAAGCAAATTGGGGGTGGACAAAGCTTTAAACATTAAAACTGAATCTGAGATTGACAAGTTACCAGAAAACCTTGATGTCACTTTTGAGAAATCTTCTGTTGAAGAAAAACTTAATTCAGAGTTGGTTAAAGATGTGGTAAATGATGTTTTAAAAAGTGACAGTGATAGTTCAAGTAAATGTTTTGAAGATGACAAATGTTTTATGAACAATTACATTCTAAAATCCATAAACAACTTAGATGACGAACCTACTCTACTGATGTACTAGATGAATGGATCTGATAAGTTGTAATCGGATCAGGATTTTCCGATTCAAAATGTTAACTTGGATAAAATTGTGAAGGTTTTCAACTTGGTTGAAGTTGATGTGTAAGAAGTTCAAAAGTTGTCAAGTTCGAAAGGATTCCTGAAGGCTAAAACTTATTACAACAAACCTAAACCACGATTTCAAAATACCAATCAAACTGGTGGTAATGGGCGTTGGGGTGGTAAGTCGAATCAGAAACGAAGTTTTCAGAAATCAAACTATGTGAAGAGAACTGAATTTGTTAAGAGTTCAAACTCTTTAGGTGATCAAGAGTCCGAAATTTTCAAGAAATCAAACGAGGAGTTCTTTGCCAAGAAAGCAACACAAAAACAGTCTGAGGGCACAAGTCGGGTTCCCGGTAACCGAAATTGTTTCAAGTGTAATGAGATTGGTCACATTGCACGAAAGTGTACCAATGTCAAGCCTAGGACTGTTATTGTTGAGAACGAACGGAAACCTAACGATGTTAAAGGAAAAGCTCACATGTTTGTTGAAAAACCAGTAAAACAGGTTTTCAAAACTAGAGAAACTTGTAAAACTTTCAAGACAAATGTTCAAAACCAACAAACATGGAAGTCAAAATTTCAAGCTAAAACATCGTTTGCTCAAAAATCAAAACAATCTCCTTCGACTCCACAAGTCAAGAAGAATGTTTCGAAGGTTTCTATGACTGAAACTAGAAAGAGACAAACTTCTCCAACCATTCCAGTAGGAAAGTATGTACCTAAAGTTTCAGGTGGTGATAAAAACAAACAAACTTCTTCAACTCCACAGTTCAAGAAGTATGTCCCAAAATCTGTTCAACCGAATGTTCCAAAACCTGAGGTGTTCTAAAAGGTTAAGGTTGAAACAAAGAATGTTTTGGAAGTCAATGATAAAAATTTCCCAGCTCTTTCTACAATCCGCATCAAGCTACCCGAGTCGAAAAAGGCTTGGGTTGCTTCATTCAACTGATCAAATCTGATGCGTGCAGGAGCTCCCGAGATCAATCTCCAAGTGGATAATGGATAGTGGAACGTCCATGCACATGACATGGTGCTCGCCCTGCTGTATAATATTCGAGTGATAAGAGGTGGTTATGTTGGTTTTGCGGGAAATCAGGGAGGAAGGATAGTTGGTGAAGGAACTTTGTCAAATGGAAAGGTGTCTTTTGAGAACGTAAACTACATTGCTGAATTGGAAAACAATCTGCTGTGACAAGAAGTTTAATGATCAAGAATGTCTAATACTCACACCGGGATTTGTCATCCCTGAAGAATGGGTTCTAATGAGGGCATCGAGAGAGAATGGTCTTTATGTTCTTGATATGAGCATCACGACTACTACAGATAACAAACCGTAGTGCTTTGTATCTAAGGCAACTGAAAAGGAATCAATATTGTGGCACCGTAGAATGGCGCATATCCATTTACGGAAAATGAATCATCTTGTGCATAATAATTTGGTCGATGGTGTCAACATAAATGTCACACCCCGACCACGTAGAACATACAAAACGTGGCGGAAACATCGGGGAGTGTTGTAACAGAATTAATTGTTTCAAATCCATGGCAATTGAAGTTTTGTTTTATTAATCAAACATGAAAGTTTACATTGTTTTAAACAAAAACCAAAGAGTACATAACATAAAGTAACTAGTTCTTGTGTCGTTTTAAGTCACTAAGGCACATGTCCGCCTAAGTATGTCTTGATAAGTCCTATGCATCATCTCCTGAAAACACATGTGAAAATAGGTACGTCAGTATAAAAATGCCTGTGAGATACATAGGTTTTGTGAAAACAGAATTCATGACTTATGTTTGAGAAAATGTTTAGTCATGAACCTTGTAATTTGCTTTGTCTTGTAAATCATTTGAAAAACGATAATATCAATTGATATGTATAAATAAATGTAAGGTTAAATGAATAACCATGTAAACCGAGTTTGTATAAGATAAGTTCTTTGTAAATCAATGTCTTGTGAAAAGTATGTTATTTGTATAAAATGTTATATGTCTCAAATTGAAATGATTCAAATAACGCTACAATATGTAATACCATACAAACACTTATATATAGGAAGTACCAGCGGCGTATCCACCATGATTGTATCATATTACACACGCCTCGTTACTTAATCACTTACTCAAACCAAACTACCAAAGTAAAATGTTCATGTCTAATGTAAATCATGTAATATGTAACCAAAATGTAAGCATGTGATGAATAACAAATGTACTAAACATGCAACAAATGGACATACATAGCATATGAACTGTACTAAGTATGCAACAATAGACATACGTAGCATGTGACCTGTACTAAGTATGCAACAATAGACATACATAGCATGTAATGTAAAACGATGTACTAAGTACGCACACAATTGCATACATAGCACGAAATGTAATGAAATCATGTACTATAATGTACTAACGAACATAGCAGGTATATGATGTGAAAACATGGAAAGCATGAAAGTAACAAGTTAGGCACATGTGTTCTACCCCAAAACGTTTGAAAACGGTAAAAGAGGGGTCTATGTACTCACTTGAGATTGCTTAGTAGTCCTTGAGTAACAACCAAACAATGCTACAGATCACGGAATCAAACGGCACCTAATATAGGTAACTATGTTAATAAACCGGACCTAAATCGGAGGATTTAGATAGAATGAGGGTTCGTAAACCAAACGAGTATAGAGACTCGTGTCATATGGTTTAACAAAGCCTACATACTAAATGAAACCTAACCTAATAGCTTAGGACCCATTACGACCCGTTTAGGTAGCTTATGCTACTTTAACGCGTCGTTCGCGTGAAACGCGTTCGGACCGCCTAACTAGTCCTATGAAAAGTGTTATATGCCTAAACATGTTACATTATCAGTTATGTGACAAAAGTTTAGGTTACATATGCTTAATTTCCAATTATACATGAAAAGGGTATGCTGGTAATTTACCTAAGGCATATAAACTACCTATCATACAACTATTCAAACGATGTGACCATAGGGTATAACCTCGGAAGGTTATTCCCTATATACTATGGTCACCTAATGTGTTTGGTCGGATCCTAATGATCGACCAAATGGGTCAGGTTCGAAGGTATAAGCGATTTATCAGATCGCTTACCCTTACGACCCTAGACAACGTGGTAATCAGTAGGCATAGTCACAAGGGACTATAACCAGCGTGATTACAATCACGTTGCGAAGTTCAAACAAACTTCGCATTGACCATACACTGGTCAACGCAGAAAGTCAAACAAAGTTTGACTTTCAGACTCGAAAAGCAATAAAAGAACGAAAGAATACTTACGAAGGGTCCCCGAATGCTAATCTAGATCAAAATAACTCAGGTATGAAACAATGGTTTCAACTTAGAGTCTTTTTGATCAGATTCTAGTGGGTTTTGCAATGGGGGTGGATGGGTATTTATAGTATTCAGAGAACCGTTAAGATCGTTTCTCGAATATCGTGCTTCAATCTATGCCATACACTTGCACACATGGTATTGTAATACCATGTGCCATCCAAAACAAGCCCATAGTATTGATAAAAACATGTGCACAAAGTGAAACGGACCAGATTCGATGTTTCTGCATGTTTTCTGCTGTCAGAGGGCTGACGCGGCCCGCTTGAACATATGCAAAACCTTGGGCGGGCCGCCTGGGAGTTGCAGTTCAGAAATAGTTTTGAAAAATGACCGTTTCAGTCCCTGTTAGTGTTTAAAGCCATTTCCGACACTTCTAAGGCCCGTAAAGCCAACTTTAAGGCCCTAAAATGATGCCTAAACATTGTGGACATGAAACATGCTCAAAAATATGCCGGATGTTGGTTCGTTTGGTCGTACGAGCGCGATGTTCGCTTAATTACGACGGAATGCGCATAAGCGCGAAAAACGATCCAAATTGCGCGACGAATGGATTTTTCTTATGCCAAACACTAAAACAAAATGTTTTAGTGCTTACATAAATTTTTGGATGTCCAGATGTATTCAGAACGTAAGTTATGCGCGAAAATGCAAACTTGTGCACTTTTTTATGCTTTTAGTCCCTGAATGACCCAAAAGTTTATTTTAGCACAACGAACCCCTCAAAGCCTATTTCTAAGCTATGTGAAGGATATTTATGGTATGTTTAACTTATGGTCATGTTCCGGAATGTCTGTTACAGTTCAAATTGGCATACTTTCGCAGTTTGTCAACTTTAGTCCCTGTAAGCGATTTAACTTGATTTTGCCATACCAAAGCCTTCAAAACGTATTTCTAAGTTTAGTAAAGGTATTTTAAGGAATGTTAAGCCTATTTCGCTATTCCGGAGTGTTCGTTGCATTAAACTGGTTATATTTACGCATCAGTGCGCGTATAACCTTCCAGAAAGCGATTTAGAGCTTGAAATCGAACAAGAGTTGATATGTGCAAACGATACACATATTTATACAGATCCCAAGAATGAAATACAATATTTCATTGGCTTGGTATTTGTTTGATGGTTGAAGTGACACAGGTGTCACAGTCTCCCCTACTTTAGGGAATTTCATCCCGAAATTTATTCGTAGGAGTCTATCTGTGACTTTGTGTTAAATAACCATCAAAGATGAACAAGACATAATCCTGTAGTTTCTCTTTTACGGACATTTTTCAGAAATGAAAAATGAACGGAGTTATTTTCAACAGACATTTTTTTAGAAAATGGAACATGAAGGAATAAACAAGGATATTCATTTCCCTCGTTGGATATTCTTTAGTAACGAAAACGAACGGAGATGAGTCATTTTCTTCAGTAACGAAAATGAACGGGAATGAGTCATTTTCTTCAGTAATGAAAATGAACGGAACGAGTCTTTTTCCACGATTCCTTCAGGAACGAAAATGAACGGAACGAGTCTTTTTCCACGATTCCTTCAGGAACGAAAATGAACGGAACGAGCCATTTTCCACGATTTCTTCAGGAACGAAAATGAACGGAACGAGCCATTTTCCAAGATTTCTTCAGGAACGAAAATGAACGGAACGAGTCTTTTTCCACGATTCCTTCAGGAACGAAAATGAACGAAATGAGTCATTTTCCACAACTTCTTCAGAAACAAAAATGAACAGAATGAGTCATTTTCCACAACTTCTTCAGAAACGAAAATGAACGGAACGAGTCATTTTCCACCATTTCTTCAGAAACAAAAATTAACAGAACGAGTCATTTTTCACAATTTCTTCAGAAACGAAAATGAATGGAACGAGTCATTTTCCACTATTTCTTCAGAAACGAAAATGAACGGAACGAGTTATTTTCCACCATTTCTTCAGAAACAAAAATGAACAGAACGAGTTATTTTTCACAATTTCTTCAGAAACTAAAATGAATATGGTTAACTCCAGATACACTACAAAACTTGCTGTGGTTTCTGTGCACTGAATTCCATAATTATGTATGCATCCATAATTACGTAATTCCTTGCATAGTCCGCACAGTTTGTCTTGAAATGTTTTAGGGGAGGAAAATCAAACCTGTGATGAGTGTGACTAGACTACCATAGGGTCCTTTTAATTAGATCGACTAATGATCCTTTTAATTAGGCCCCCAAGGAGTCCTTTCAGCTATATCACCACATGACATTCCTAACCAGATTTTTGGATCAATCTGTTTACCTAGACCTCTTAAGGGGTCTAATTATGGAATAGTACAATATAATCCAAAGGTCTTTACTATTACGTAAAAGCCCATTTAGGATTTAATATAGTACCTTTGGATATCCTACTATGAATTCCTTATACGAATGATATGGAAGATTCTACGAGGATTTGAATAACAAAAACTTGGATTACACCAAAAACATAAAAGGAAACACATAAGCACATAATCACATAGTTGTTTATCTTGGTTATTAATTTGTTATCTTTGGACGCGGATACTTAAAGCACACCAGGAATCCAATTCGTGGATTTCATTTGGCACTTTAATCATTTCAAGAATCCATCCATGAAGATAGGATGATCTACCAAAAAAATTCGATTTCCGTTTTCAGGAAAACGCAATGTTCGAATTAAGGTACACAATAATATAGGACATACGGAAATACCCTTGGGTACCCTATTAAAAATTTATAGTGGTACTTGGGGTATTCGTACAAAATTATAACTTGCACCTTGTACTTCGTTTCCTTGCAAGAGACGGGTGCTTAGGATCTTTGTGGAAAACGCAAGAGATTGTAAAATGGAAGAATTTTGGGTGATAGTATGCTTTTCAAGGAATACGATTCCTTAATTGTCAGTATTGTAAGGGATATGTTGTTTTTACATACAACCTCATAAATACATTGAAATGTAAATAAAAGATTTATTTATAAACAATGATAACAACTGTTTCATGGTCCTTGACAACAAAAGAAAATAATACATAAGACATGATTATTTCTAAAGGGTGTTGTCTTCTAGTCGGTCAGATGCTCATCCCTGCGCTGGATTAGCATTAGCAAGCTTTGGGCAATTTCTTCGGAAATGACCCATCTCGCCACATTTGTAGCAAGAACCTGCTGGAAAGCGAGCTTGAGCAGGATTGTTGTTAGCTTGATTTGGTGCAACTGCTGCTACGCAAACTTTTGCTGTATGACCTTTACATCCACAAATTTTGCATTTGCGGCACTTCACATTAGCATGATGATGAAGGTTACATTGGTTGCACAAGGGTGAAGTTCCATTGTATGGCTTCCTAGCAGGGGGTTGAGCCGGTTGGTTGGGGATGGCTTGATCATTGTGAGTAACCATGGCGAAGTTCTGAGAAGCCTTTCGCTTCTTTGACTGTTCAGGGGATCCAGTCTGTTCATCCATGGTCTTTGATTCCTCTATTGGCTTCTTGTCACCCTTTCGAAAAAGTTTACTTTTCCTGATCTGAGATTCAGTCAAGGTTGCAGATAGCTCAATGGCATGCCTAACCGTAGTGGGGTTACTACCAGTAACAATGTCTTGAACTGAGTCAGGGAGACCATCAATGTATTTTTCGATCGCCTTATCCAAAGGCGTAACCATGGTAGGACACAACAGGCTCAGCTCCTCATATCGATCAGTGTATGCTCGATGTTCACCACTGTCTTGCTTAAGATCGTCAAATTCCCTTTCCAAGGCCCTGATCTCATGACGAGGACAAAATTCCTTCATCATGAGTGCCCTAAGTTCTTCCCACGTTTGAGCCAGTGCCACATCGGCACCCCTATCTCTCACCACATCGTTCCACCACGTCAAAGCTCGTTTCTCAAAGACACTAGATGCGAAATCTACCTTTCGCTCGTTTGGACATTGAACATGCCTGAAGGTGCTCTCTAGACTCTCGAACCATTGCAGAAGTGCAGTCGCTCCTTGAGACCCAGAAAACTTTGATGGCGTAGCTGAGTTGAACGTCTTGAAGTTGCAGAGGGCATTATTGTTGTTGAGAGCTTGGTGACATTGGGTAACGATGTTCGGGATTGCAGCAGTTATTTGCTGTGTAATGACAGCTGTCAGATCTTCAATAGATACCGGATTTTCGCGTCGTGGAGGCATTCTAAAAGAGGAAACATGAAAGGAAACTAGTGAGAGAATTAGACGAAAAGAATGAGATGAAACAAATCTGATGAAAGCAAGGATAGTGGTCAGTTGTTTGTTACCACAAGGTAAACAAATGACACACAATGACTAATCAAAGTAAATGGGTCAAAAATAATGTATCGCGAAGACATGCTCGCCTATAAGTGAACACTCATCCCAAGAATTCCCAGGTAAGCACAACTGGTCTCGCGTCTGATGAGATGTATACGAAGTGCTTGCCTAGACAGAAAACCCAGAATACAGGCATTCACCCTTCCAGTTTGCACATGTTCACATTATTTAAAACCCAAAACCTTGACGAGGTTTTGAAAACTCAAAGGGGTTCAAAACCATATAATAGAGAGTTCAAAACCTTACAATAGAGGGTTCAAAACCTAGTAATCAATCATCCTAGAACAGATGATTAGTTTTCAAAGCGGTTTTGAAATTTATGTTCTTGTTGTGGTCGTCGCCTAAGGATAGGTGACGGTATTGTTTTATGACTAAACGCAAGTAAACTCGCGTTAGGGTCCTAAGAAGGTTATAGACTAGGTCAAAGCATTACTAATAACCTAATTCCCTATAACCATTGGCTCTGATACCATCTTTTCTGTCACACCTCGACCACGTAGAACATACAAAACGTGGCGGAAACATCGGGGAGTGTTGTAACAAAATTAATTGTTTCAAATCCATGGCAATTGAAGTTTCGTTTTATTAATCAAACATGAAAGTTTACATTGTTTTAAACAAAAACCAAAGAGTACATAACATAAAGTAACTAGTTCTTGTCTCGTTTTAAGTCACTAAGGCACAAGTCCGCCTAAGTATGTCTTGATAAGTCCTATGCATCATCTCCTGAAAACACATGTGAAAATAGGTACGTCAGTATAAAAATGCCTGTGAGATACATAGGTTTTGTGAAAACAGAATTCATGACTTATGTTTGAGAAAATGTTTAGTCATGAACCTTGTAATTTGCTTTGTCTTGTAAATCATTTGAAAAACGATAATATCAATTGATATGTATAAATAAATGTAAGGTTAAATGAATAACCATGTAAAACGAGTTTGTATAAGATAAGTTCTTTGTAAATCAATGTCTTGTGAAAAGTATGTTATTTGTATAAAATGTTATATGTCTCAAATTGAAATGATTCAAATAACGCTACAATATGTAATACCATACAAACACTTATATATAGGAAGTACCAGCGGCGTATCCACCATGCTTGTATCATATTACACACGCCTTGTTACTTAATCACTTACTCAAACCAAACTACCAAAGTAAAATGTTCATGTCTAATGTAAATCATGTAATATGTAACCAAAATGTAAGCATGTGATGAATAACAAATGTACTAAATATGCAACAAATGGACATACATAGCATATGAACTGTACTAAGTATGCAACAATAGACATACGTAGCATGTGACCTGTACTAAGTATGCAACAATAGACATATGTAGCATGTAATGTACAACGATGTACTAAGTACGCACAAAATTGCATACATAGCACGAAATGTAATGAAATCATATACTATAATGTACTAACGAACATAGCATGTATATTATGTGAAAACATGGAAAGCATGAAAGTAACAAGTTAGGCACATGTGTTCCACCCCAAAATGTTTGAAAACGGTAAAAGAGGGGTCTATGTACTCACTTGAGATTGCTTAGTAGTCCTTGAGTAACAACCAAACAATGCTAGAGATCACGGAATCAAACGGCACCTAATATAGGTAACTATGTTAATAAACCGGACCTAAATCAGAGGATTTAGATAGAATGAGGGTTCGTAAACCAAACGAGTATAGAGACTCGTGTCATATGGTTTAACAAAGCCTACATACTAAATGAAACCTAACCTAATAGCTTACGACCCATTACGACCCGTTTAGGTAGCTTATGCTACTTTAACGCGTCGTTCGCGTGAAACGCGTTCGGACCGCCTAACTAGTCCTATGACAAGTGTTATATGCCTAAACATGTTACATTATCAGTTATGTGACAAAATTTTAGGTTACATATGCTTAATTACCAATTATACATGAAAAAGGGTATTCTGGTAATTTACCTAAGGCATATAAACTACCTATCATACAACTACTCAAACGATGTGACCATAGGGTATAACCTCGGAAGGTTATTCCCTATATACTATGGTCACCTAATGTGTTTGGTCGGATCCTAATGATCGACCAAAGAGGTCGGGTTCGAAGGTATAAGCGATTTATCAGATCGCTTACCCTTACGACCCTAGACAACGTGGTAATCAGTAGGCATAGTCACAAGGGACTATAACCATCGTGATTACAATCACGTTGTGAAGTTCAAACGAACTTTGCATTGACCATACACTGGTCAACGCAGAAAGTCAAACAAAGTTTGACTTTCAGACTCGAAAAGCAATAAAAGAACGAAAGAATACTTACGAAGGGTCCCCGAATGCTAATCTAGATCAAAATAACTCAGGTATGAAACAATGGTTCCAACTTAGAGTCTTTCTGATCAGATTCTAGTGGGTTTTGCAATGGGGTGGATGGGTATTTATAGTATTCGAAGAACCGTTAAGATCGTTTCTCGAATATCGTGCTTCGATCTATGCCATACACTTGCACACATGGTATTGTAATACCATGTGCCATCCAAAACCAGCCCATAGTATTGATAAAAACATGTGCACAAAGTGAAACGGACCAGATTCGATGTTTCTGCATGTTTTCTGCTGTCAGAGAGCTGACGCGGCCCGCTTGAACATATGCAGAACCTTAGGTGGGCCGCCTGGGAGTTGCAGTTCAGAAATAGTTTTGAAAAATGACACTTTCAGTCCCTGTTAGTGTTTAAAGCCATTTCCGACACTTCTAAGGCCCGTAAAGCCAACTTTAAGGCCCTAAAATGATGCCTAGACATTGTGGACATGAAACATGCTCAAAAATATGCCGGATGTTGGTTCGTTTGGTCGTACGAACGCGATGTTCGCTTAATTACGACGGAATGCGCATAAGCGCGAAAAACGATCCAAATTGCGCGACGAATGGATTTTTCTTATACCAAACACTAAAATAAAATGTTTTAGGGCTTACATAAATTTTTGGATGTCCGGATGTATTCAGAACGTAAGTTATGCGCAAAAATGCAAACTTGTGCACTTTTTGACGCTTTTAGTCCCTGAATGACCCAAAAGTTTATTTTAGCACACCGAACCCCTCAAAGCCTATTTCTAAGCTATGTGAAGGATATTTATGGTATGTTTAACTTATGGTCATGTTCCAGAATGTCTGTTACAGTTCAAATTGGCATACTTTCGTAGTTTGTCAACTTTAGTCCCTGTAAGAGATTTAACTTGATTTTGCCATACCAAAGCCTTCAAAACTTATTTCTAAGTTAATTAAAGGTATTTTAAGGCATGTTAAGCCTATTTCGCTATTCCGGAGTGTTCTTTGCATTAAACTGGTTATATTTACGCATCAGTGCCCGTATAACCTTCCATAAAGCGATTTAGAGCTTGAAATCGAACAAGAGTTGATATGTGCAAACGATACACATATTTATACAGATCCCAAGTATGAAATACAATATTTCATTGGCTTGGTATTTGTTTGATGGTTGAAGTGACACAGGTGTCACAATAAAGAATTTCCAACTGGCCGACAAATGCATTAGTTGCAAGAAGGGGAAACAAACCAAAAAGTCGCATCCATGGAAACTGTTAAACTTGATCAAGAAGCCGCTAGAGAGACTTCACATGGATCTCTTTGGTCCTGTGAACGTAAAGAGCATTGAAGGACATCTGTATTGTCTGGTGGTTACAGATGATTACTCGAGATTTTCTTGGGTACTGTTTCTGGAGAGTAAAGATGAGGTTTTCACGAGTTTGTTGAATCTGTTCAAGAAGCTAGAGACTCAGTACAAAACTCTGATTCGACGAATCAGAAGTGATAATGGTACTGAATTCAAAAACAGCAAGATGGCAGAATTTTGTTATGAAAAGGGTATTTTGTTAGGTCCTGTTTGTACCGGATCTGATTGATGCAACCGTAGATGAATCCATCTTGAGCAAAGTGCGGAATCCTTTGATCAAGTCATACAAATACAACATGTAATTAAACGTTTAAACACTGTCTGAATCACTATATTACGATATTGTGAAAGTACAAGAGCGAGAAGAAAGTTCAGACGATGACAGAGTACACAAAGGTGTCAGCAGGTCTAGAGATGCAAAAGTTCTGACTGAGATACCCGGAAGGGGTATATATAGGCATCTCAGGAATCAAGGATAGTGTTATCCGATCGAATCACTAATCCGGTCGGATGAGTGCTGTCCCGCTCGGATCACCAAGCAGGTCGGATAACACTTGACAATCAAGTCAACACTTTACAAAATATTCCCATTTCCCGAGTTGTCGATCTATCTAACACACATACATTACATCATACATTACAAAAGACACACAAATACAAAATATGACTAAATGCTGACGGAAGCTACAGACGTATACACTAACAGACTCCCCCTCGGATGTAGCTGCAGTTCCTTACAGCATAGTCTTTAATCCTTCCTATTGCGCCTTCGTTCTCGCACTCTCTATCTTCTCTTTTCTGCTTTTTCGTCTAACATTCTTTTCCTTATATGCTTACCTTCCTCGATCCAGCATTTCCTGTAAACTGGATCACCATCACGCTTCCGATCCCATTTGGGAATCTTGTTCTCTTCTGATTCAATAGGCGTTTGATCCGTTGGTGGCACAATACCCATCTTTCGCCTGCCAAGCTCTGTTGCCCTTTCAGAAATAGCCTTTGATCTTTGTTCTCGCTTGTACTTTTTCAGAAATTCATCAATCTCAATATCTCTCCATTTTGTCTTCCAATATATTCCTGAGTTGATGTCTTGGGCAAAGCATACATCCACAATCGTTTGATACTGTATTGCTTGTTCTCTATCAGGCCTTTCGTAGACTGTCTTGTTGTAGAATAGGCAGTCTATGTCTTTCTTTGAACAATTTACAAGCCACATAGGATCTAACACACAAATCCTTCTTGCTTCTTTAGTGGACTTATTGTATAAAGAGATGATAGCTTCGGCCGTCGTTTGATTATATAACCACCCTTCAAACTCTTCGTGGAAATCTTGCTCCATTTCCCGTAAAGGAATATTCTTTAAACAACTAGGAGGCTTGATATCCAGAGTAATATCTTTTTCACCATTTTCTAAGATTCTAACAATTTGATCTGGGTAGTGAGGTTTCCAATCAGGATACCTTGCCTTTGCTTGCAGCTTCACATAATTCCATAAATGTTGATCGTGCTGCTTCACATCCAAACCATAGTAAAATTATTTGATGTTCTTTGTTTTTACCAACTCATCTATATCCCACCACGGAAGGGTTTTAATGTCTGACAAAAACTCGAAGTACTGTACCCCTTGTTCCCGTCTGATGGCATAGACTTGTAAATCTTCCAGATAACCCCAAGAAAGAATGTCACCCCAAGAAAGATCTTTGTTGTGAGTGAAGAACTGAAGTACCCTAAGTTTCTTTCTCTCGTTCGGCATAACTTTGAACCATAACTTCCTCTCTTCAGCAAGATTTTCTCTGGGTATGGTTTCTGGAATACCTCCAGTAGATACTTTTTCCACAATCTTTCTCCTTATTTCATCTACATTTCGGTCTTTGAACATTTCCGCCAACGATGGAAATGTCTCATCAACTCCAGAATAGTGGAAATCAGTTTCTTCATCAGATGAATCTGAAGCATCTTCAACAATTACATCATTGTAGTGATCAGCTTCATCAGCATACCTAGGCTCAAATATATCTTCAGATGACTGAGGTATCTCATCTTCGATATCAAATTTAAATTTCCCACCCTCTAAACCCAATTCTTCCAACATCTCTTCTCTTGATCTCCTAACCTCAATCTCATCCTCATGTCTAGCATGTAAGTAAATAACAGTTGGATTTGTGAGGAATACCTGGTCAACGTGCTGTTTTCCAGATGTAGAAGTTTCTTGCTGATCATCATCTTCTTGTTCGTTGATCTGATCATTCAGAAACACCTCAATTTTCTGTTCATCAATAGGATTCTCAACCAGCAATCCCGAAGCACCTTGATCATCATCTTCATTCTTTTAACGTCATCATCTTTCTTATCATCTTTCTGATTAGACTCGCCATTATCATTGTTTTCATCTTCGTCTTCTTCTTCATCACCACCAAGGATCTCCAAATCGGAATCACTATCAACAACTTCTCCACGAGCTCTCTTTGTTTCTTTTCGCCTGTGACACCCGTGTCACTGCGACCATCAAACAAATGCCAAACCAATGAAATATTGTATTTCATACTTGGGATTTGTAAAAAATATGTGTATCATTTACACATATCAACTCTTGTTCGATTTCAAGCTTTAAATCGCTTTCTGGAGGGTTATACGCGCACTGATGCGTAAATATAACCAGTTCAATGCAACGAACACTCCGGAATAGTGAAATAGGCTTAACATACCTTAAATAACCTTTACATAACTTATATATAAGTTTTGGAAGGTTTGGTGTGGTGAAATCAAAGTTTAATCGCTTACAGGGACTAAATTTGACAAACTGCGAAAGTATGTCAATTTGAACTGTAACAGACCTTCCGGGACATGACCATAAGTTAAACATACCATAAATATCCTTTACATAGCTTAGAAATAGGCTTTGAGGGGTTCGGTATGCTAAAATAAACTTTTGGGTCATTCAGGGACTAAAAGTGTCAAAAAGTGCACAAGTTTGCATTGCCGCGCATAACTTACGTTCTGAATACATCCGGACATCCAAAAATTTATGTAAGCACTAAAATATTTTATTTTAGTGTTCGCCATAAGAAAACATGCAGAAACTCAGTTTTTCGCATTCGGGACCAGATTCGATGTATTAGACGTTGTTTAATTCACAACCACACATTCTAAACTTGCTTAGTCAGCGGATAAGGATGGAATTTAAACACCTAAACACCATGACATTTCAACACATGTATGGATGGAAATTTAAACACCTAAACACCATGACATTTCAACACATGTATGGATGGAATTTAAACACCTAAACACCATGACATTTCAACACATGTATGGATGGAATTTAAACACCTAAACACCATGACATTTCAACACATGTATGGATGGAATTTAAACACCTAAACACCATGACATTTCAACACATGTACGGATGGGATTAAGGCACGTTTTCCATGAAACGATCTTAACGGTTCGGGTATTCCTATAAATACCCCATACCCCCCATTGCTAAAATCACTAGAATTCTGATTTGAGAACCTCTAAGTTGAAACCATTGTTTCATACCTGAGATTCTTGAATCGGGATTAGCATTCGGGGACCCTTCGTAAGTATTCTTTCGTTCTTTTCCTTATTTTATTGCTTTTCGAGTCAGAAAGTCAAACTTTGTTTGACTTTCAGCGTTGACCAGTAATGGTCAATGCGAAGTTCGTTTGAACTTCGCAACGTGAGTGTAATCACGTTGGTCATAGTCCCTTGGGACTATGCCCACTGATTACCACGTTGTCTAGGGTCGTAGGGTAGGCAATCTAATAAATCGCCTATACCTTCGAACCCGACCCAGTTTGGTCGATCATTAGGATCCGACCAAATACATTAGGTGACCCTAGTATAGGGCATAACCTTCCGAGGTTATACCCTATGGTCACATCGTTTAAGTAGTTGTATGATAGGTAGTTTATATGCCTTAGGTAAATTACCAGAATACCCTTTTCATGTATAATTGGTAATTAAGCATATGTAACCTAAACTTTTGTCACGTAACTGATTATGTAACATGTTTAGGCATATAACACTTGTCATAGGACTAGTTAGACGGTCCGAACGCGTTTCACGCGAACGACGCGTTAAAGTAGCATAAGCTACCTAAACGGGTCGAAATGGGTCGTAAACACTTAGGTTAAGTTTCATTTAGTATGTAGGCTTTGATTAACCATATCATATGAGTTCCTACACTCATTTGGTTTACAAACCCTCATGCTACCCAGTCTTCCGATTTAGGTCAGGTTTATTAATGTAGTTACCTATATTAGGTGCCGTTTGATATTCCGCGATCTCTAGCATTGCTTGGTGGTTATCCTAGGACTTCTGAGCAATCTCAGGTGAGTACATAGACCCCTCTTTTACTGTTTTCCAAACTGTTTTGGGGTGAAACACATGTGCCTACTTGTTACTTTCATGCTTTCCCGTTTTTCACATCATATACCTGCTATGTTCGTTAGTACATTATAGTACATGATTTCATTACCTTTTATGCTATGTATGTACATTGTGTGCATACTTAGTACATGATTTTACATTACATTTTGTTGCATATGCTCATCCAGTATATGAACACATTATATTACATTTTGAACCGTTTGTATCTGTGAACCGTTTGTATCTGAGAACCGTTTGTATCTGTGAACCGTTTGTATCTGTGAACCGTTTGTATCTGTGAACCGTTTGTATCTGTGAACCGTATTTGACCATACATAAACATTTCTACTATTGTTAAACATTACTTTGGTGGGTTGGTTTGATTAAATGATTAAGTAACGATGCGTGTGTAATATGATACAAGCATGGTGGATACGCCGCTGGTACTTCCTATATATAAGTGTTTGTATGGTATTACATATCATAGCGTTATTTGAATCATTTCAGTTTGAGACATAGAACATTTTATACAAGTAACATACTTTTCACAAGACATTGATTTATAAACAACTTATCTTATTCAAACATATTTTACTTGGTTATTCATTTAACCTTACATTTATTTATACTTATCATCTGATCTTATCGATTTTCAAATGATTTACAAAACAAAGCAAATAACAAGGTTCATGACTAAACATTTTCTCAAACATAAGTCATGAGACCTATTTTCACAAAACCTATGTATCTCACAGGCATTTTTATGCTGACGTACCTATTTTCACATGTGTTTTTCAGGAGCTGTTGCATAAGATGATCAAGATACACATAGGCAGACTTGGGCTTTAGTGACAATAAAAGATACAAGACTAGTTAATTATGTTGTATTTCCTTGTTTGTTAAGACATTGTAACACTTTTAATCAATAAAACGAAACTTCAATTGCCATGGATTTGACACAATTAATTCTGTTACAACACTCCCCGATGTTTCCGCCACGTTTCGTATGTTCTACGTGGTCGGGGTGTGACATCGCCTTTCTTCAATTTTGACTTGGCGAACAATCTCTTTTAAGCTGTAAGGCACTGTGGTTGGTCTTCCAACAAGAACAAACTGTTGTGTCTTCCATTCCAACAACAACATTTCTTTTGCCTTTCTTTTCATTTGGATAGCAGCAACTCGACGAATAACTTCTTCAAGATCAATGGATAGAGAAGACTCACCAACCAGCATGAAGTCTTGGTCTTGTTCAATCTTAACATCTTCAGCAACTTGTTCTTGAACATCTTCAACAACTTGTTCTTGAACATCTTCAACAACTTGTTCTTGAATATTTTCAACATCAATCATTTCAATGTCAACTTAACTAGAAGACCCACCAGCTTCTTGAATTTCTTCAATAACACTTTTGTTCTTTTGAGTGGCTTCTTCAGCTAGTCGTCTTTCTCGTTCAATTTTTCTTTCCTTAGCTCTTTTAACCTCAATCTCATTGAAGGCAGTATGAACATCCATCTTCAGGTGACTTTCCATGACAGAGTATAACATATGTAGTTGTTCATCCTTCACCACTTTAACTGCTTTCATGGCTTCCATTTCTAGCTTCATCACCTTCATTTCATTCGTTGTAGCTTCACTCATTTCACTGAGAAGCTGATTAAGTGTCTGATTCACATCTTGAAGATTCTTTATCTTCACATTCAATGAAGCAATCTTTGTTGTCAAGAGTTTGAACACTTTAGAATTATCATCCGTGACACCCCAGGAAAACCAGGAAACCACGCAACACAACTAGCTTCCTCAGTAACCATGTCCTAAATTTCGGGAAGAAATTTCTTTCAAGTTGGGGATGATGTGACAACCCGAGTTTTCAAGGTCTTTCCTCTACACGTTAATTGCTTAGTTATTGTGTTTGCACGACTTGTTGCCTTGTAATTTGTATATTTTATATATGTTATGATGTTGTTTAAGATCTTTTGTTATTATTTATTATACAACCTATGTGCTTAAAGTGTCTAGTTATATAAACTTATGAACTGACTAGAGTTAGGAACTATCTCGACGAAACATCAAGAGTTTCGCCACAACTCTACTCGACAAAACCTGAGGGTTTCGCCATGACCCTCACGACAAAACATGGGGGTTTCGCTGGCCCAAGTTTCTCCGAAGACCAGTAAGGGCCCAAGACTTTATAACTTACGTATATGAGGGTGTAGGTTACGTGAGTCGGTATTGGGAAACCCTAGTTATCTCTCCCTCTCTGTTAACCGACGACAATCATCACCGTCATCCTTGGAAACTTGCAAGTCCTTCGTACTAGTTCCTATACATCTCGGTTAGTTTATTGTTGATGTTTATCTGTTCATGAATGCATGACTCGTATGTTGATTGTTAATAGATTGCTGTAGACTTGGGCTTAATGATAGAAGATAGTGATGAATGTTTGTGATCACAACGATTTGCTTATGTTTATTGATTCATTGGGATGATTTTTGTGTTGACATGATATATTATCTGTGGAGTTTGTGTTAAGTGAATCTGATCATCGGATACACACACGCCGTAACCTAGATTGTATATAGCTATCTCGTGATCTAGGGTTCATGCTAGATGTTGATTGTTGTGATATTATTGGAATGATGTTAAATAGCAATTGATGATCATTGTATTTGGGAAATAAAATAACTGTATGATCGATGACGATGGTGAAACGACTGTAGACGATTAGGGTTTCAGTGTGTGTGTGTTCATATGTAACTGCTAGATATGTGACGAAATCTCTCCTCCGAAGAAACCCGTATATGTCGACGAAACCCTTATGTCGACGAAACCCTTATGTCGACGAAACCTGGGTGTTTCGCCGAGAGAGAAACACGACGAAACATGGGGGTTTCGCCGAAGGGAAATCACGACGAAACAAGGATGTTTCGTCAAGTAGGTAAACTGTACAGTAACTCAGTTAAGTTGTTAAGTCTGTTAATGATTAACTGCATTAGTATAAACTGAAAAACAGTTATGTGTTGATATGAATCAATTATGTGAAGTATGATTTGCATTGACATGAATTACTGATATGTGCTTTTTGATGAACCTATTTATATGTGAACTTCGTGAATGTAAACTGATTGTGTATATGCATATATTAGGCTTTGACTGATTTAATTGGAAACGAGTAGTTAATCCAACCGAGCAAACCGAGGTGAGTTCACACACTTTCTAAGGCATGGGATTCCCGGTGGTTGGGAATGGGTTAAAGAACTAAAACGGAACCTACATATCCTCCCTGGGTAGGATATGTACGGCCATCCTCCATGGGTAGGATGCCAATTTTAATCCAGCGTATTCTCCTTGGGTAGAATACGTACGTTCGTCCTCCTTGGGTAGGACAACAACCTTAAACTTACTAGACAAAACTCTATCATGAAGTCCCTCATTTTTATATCGACTTAATCGCCAGGACAATGGCGAGCGGGTCATTAGTTAATAGCGCTATTAGGTTTGACAAGCCTCACACCGTGCCGTTCAGACGGGCGTGTACTAATGGATCTGGGCAAACTGTCAATGATGATAGACATTGACGTAGGGCACAACTATTGTTCGTCAGTTGTCGACATCGTAACGGTCTAGTGGTTCACATGGGGAAGCCCCCACTGATTATGGATATGGTTTGGGAAATAAAGGAACTGGTTAACTCGTGGTTTACGAAACAACTTGTGGTTTTCAAAACAAACTGGTACAACTAAACAACCAACTGTGAACTCGCTCAACTTTGTTGTTGACTCGTTGTTACATGCCTTGCAGGTCGTTAGATGCTTATGGAGCTTGCACGAGGAGGAGGTCATTGTGGGATATGGACTGTTATGTTCCATACTTAACCTTTGAACTTTAAACTATGTTTTGGTTATTTAAACATTACTATGCTTCCGCTGATTGCTTAAACACGTTTGGTTTCTTTTAAACACCAATTATATTGGGTTTGGTTTTATTTACTTGATTGCATAGTTCAATATGATTAGTGGTTGGATCCTGGTTAGTCACGCCTCCAAGCGGTGATACTCCGCATGTGGATTTTGGGGGTGTCACATCATCATCTTTCATCTTCTTTATTGTCTCCTCTTGATCTATCAACACCATTCTTATTTGATCATGAGCTTTCATTAGATATTCAACATGCTTCTTTAAAACATCATGTTCTGCTTCAGCTTTCATCTTTTCTTTTTCAAGCTCAGCAACTTTCTTTACCAATTTTTTTACGGCTTCATTGTTGAACACATCAAAGTCATCTCCAAAGTTTAAATCTACTAAAGGATCCCCTAAGGCAAGTGGAAGATTTCCAAACAAATCATCTGTTGTTTTGGGGCGTGAAGACTCTGGAATCTCAATATTTTCTGGAATTGGTGGAAGTTTAGAAGTAAAAACTCCACCTTCAGTCACTTCAACATAATCATCGTGACCTGCTTTCTTTTGAACTTCAACATCAACCACACTGTGTGCTTGAACTTCTGGAGCTTTTGGAACTTCAACACTATGAATCTTTTCTGCAACATGAATCTTTGAAGTTGTAACATACTTTTCGCCTTTGCCTCCTTGATCTTTTTGTGATTTAGCCCCAGCTTTCTTTGCACGTACATTTCTTGGAATGACTCCAGCTTGAACAGCTTTACGCTTTGCCCTTAGTTTCTTTGGCTCATCAGGTTTATAAGTAGAGTCTTCTTCATCTGATGCTTTCTGCTTCTTAGAAGGCTTTTTCTTCAGTTGAACTTTACCTCTACCAATTGTTGTTGGATCAAGCTCTGACTCAGACTCAGTAGTCTCAGAATCATCTTCACTTGTATCATTTTGTGCAGGACTTTCAGGCTCTTTCCCTTTTCCACTATCAGGTTGAGCAGTTGAACTTTGATCCTTTTGAGCAGCAGTTGTAGCTTCATTGAGCTGAATGAATTGTTCCAATGTAACCTTTGTCAGATCAATTGCTTCTTGTGGAATGCTTGTAGGATCTATCACATTTTCATCTATCAACCTTTGCTGAGGTTCTTTAGAACGCCCTGCAAAACAAGCATTAAGAAAATCATTAGAAATGTTTAACAGTTTTAAAGTTCTAACTTCCTTATAACTCCTCCTCTCACTGTACCCTTTATCACAATCTTAGAAACTGGTTCCTTTGGAATAGGAACTGCAGGGGATGTCTTGGGAGTTCTCTTTCTCTTCCCATCTTTAACTTTCTCAACCCACCATCTGGTATTCTTTTCTTTAAACTCACTCATGTTCACGTCTTCATTGTCAGAATCACTAATTTGATGTCTCCATGCATCGTTCTCTGGAGCAATATATCCTGGTGTTTTAATCCTGCATATCATTCCTTTTGCTCCTGGATTAGGACCCTTAATAAGTCTGCTTAAGGAATCTGGTGTCATGGGCCTTAGACCTAAAACATCATCACTACTCTTCTCAAGGTCTTTTAACTTCTCATCAATCAACATTTGTACAAAGCGAGGATACATAATGTACTTCATGTTTCCAGCTTTTGTATTCTCAGTCATGTAATCAAAAATCACTTGAGAAACATTGTATGGCCTATTCAAAAAAAGGCAAGTGATAGTGTTCATGATGTAATCTGATGTTTCATCATATGCACCCTTCCTGTGCGATAAAGCATGAACAACACAATGTACCAAAAACTTGTAAGCAAGACTCAAATTTGTCTTTAAGATTTTTCCATTTATGTGCCATGGGAACCCCATTCTGCACCATAATCCTTATGCTAGACGTTCGAGGATAATTGTTGGATCATTATCAGAATCTTTCAAGTCTAGAACTCGTCTAAGGTCTCCAACACCAAACTCGAACTCCACATCTATGTCTTTTCCTTTCTCATCCTTCTTCCTTAATACTGAATGTATCATTTCATCATCTTCTTCATATCTAGCTGTATTCCAAAATCGTCTAACATGTGATTCATAAACTCTCGTTTTATCAGTTAGCGCCTTAGCAATCCTGCTTTCCCTCAAGAATTTTGCAACATCTTCAATTATAGTCTTTTCTGTATAATCCTTATCTAACAGACAGTAGATGTTATGTGTTTTCTCCCAGTCCTACAGAAAAATTTGACCGATAAGGAAAAACTTGAAATTTCTCAAAAATTTTCTAACTCTAAGATCTCATAGTATAGAGACACTGATGGTTGTCCGACCGGATTGCCTTTTTGAAAAATTAAGTCCACATAAGTCAACAGTCTAATGGCTGTCCGACCGGATTACCAATCTGACCGGATTGTCTTGACCTGAATGCTCAAATTTTCAAAATATAGTAATGTGAAATGACTTGTTATCCGTTCGGATTGCTTATCCGATCAGATCATCACTTTGAATCATGTCAAAGAATTTGTTGTCCGGTCGGATTGCCCATCCAACCGGATTGTCATCTGAGTCATGTAAATGAATGATTTGTCCGTTCGGGTTGCCAATCCGACCGGATTGTCATCTGGGTCATGTGAATAAGGTGGGTGTCGGTTCGGGTTGCCAATCCGACCGGATTGTCATCTGGGTCATGTGAATAAAGTGGTTGTCCGTTCGGGTTGCCAATCCGACCGGATTGTCATGACAAGAGATGAACAGTTGAAGGAATGTTTTTGAAACAAGTTGTCACTCGGTCGGATAAGCAATCCGACCGGATTGCCAAACAATTCAAACCACTTTTGACAACTAAAAGGCACATATTACAAGAACATGCTATGAGTCGGATTGGTCACTCGATCGGATAGGTAATCCGACCGGATTGCCACACACAAATATAACAGATTAAGAACATTTAAGAACATCAAAAATTTTCTAAGGCAAAACATCAAATTGAATACAGATCCATGTAGAAAATTTAAATGCGATCACAACCCTATGTTCATCTTGTTCTAATTCTGCCTAAACATTGACTAATTTGGCAAAAACCTGTCCGACTTCCGTATCGTTCAAGCCTTAGATCTATAAATTTAAGCATGTTATGGCACAAATTGAACCGGTAAATCTATAGATCTGATCATTGTGAACAAAACCCTATGCTTGAATCTCATCAAACTGGCTGAAACTTCCTAGATCTAACCTAAAGACTCCGACAGTGACGTCATCGGTCAAGAACAAACAACAAACATCATTTTTTATCAGATTTGAGCAAGAAAAACATACCTTTGCCATTGTAAAAGTTGTGCTAACCAACGATCCAACGATTTGTGCAAAGAAGTATGAAGAAAACAAGATCAGAAAATCAAAAGTGTGAGAGAGTAAGATGGTTGTCCGAGCGAGTAACCCTTTGACTGACCATTGACTCTCTATTTATAGTGACACATGAGAGGGATGGCTATCCGACCGGATTACCTATCCGAGTGAGGCACACATTTGACTTTTAAGTCTTTGATATATTGACCTTTTGACTTTTTCTCAGATTTTATCAATTTTTTAGAAATCCACTTAAGTATCTAGGTCCAAGTTAATGACCCTAGGCACTTAATTTGCCGACCAAGTCCAACTTAATGACCTTGGTTGACCCGAAACAAAGCACACTGTTGTTTTGTTCATTCTTTTTCAAATGTTTTTTCTGAAAATTTCAAGTTTCAACTTAATGAACTTGTTTTGACTTTGCATTTTCACAGGTTTAACATGATAAGCTCCCAACTTAACTGTCCAGCTCAGAAACTTCCTGCATCTGCCTCAAACTGCGAGTCTGAAGATCAGCTTTCCGCTTTGGATTATCGATAAAACAAAACAGAAATGTAAAATCTTTTTGAATTGAAGAAAGTTTCTAGACTAGAAAGCTATGAAATCTTTTTGAATTTTTAATGTTAAACAGAAATGAAATGCAGTAAATGTAAACTATTTACAAACATATTTTTTGTGAGCGTGTTAGGGAATCATACCAGCTACCGATAAGCTACAAGTAACGTTAAGCTTTGATTTCATACTCAGGATTAAACAATTCGCGTAGATTGCCGATATACTGATCAACTTAAGTTCTCACACAAATTTCAATCTGTTCAGGATATGAATTTAGTGTTTTAAGATCTTAACTTTTACACGTGTACCACCTCAGAATATACTCCCGTATCCAGACTACTATATTCAGTCTTACAGGTGAGTGCACACTAGTGATATCTGTAAGGGGTTAAGTGTTGAGGCCATGAGGGCTCAGGCTATTGCTTCCGCAAAATCAGAGAGATGATGGCTCAACTATAGGTGGGTCCCCTTTGGGGATCTTCTTTTACAACAGCACATGATTAGCATTTTTCAATGTTTCATCATTTTTTATGCTGAGGGGGGGGGGCTTTATGAATAAAGCTGTGCAGAGTATTATACGAGGACTAGGCTATTGCTCCCGCAAAATCAGAAGTCCAGGTATAATACCACAGATATCACCATGTACAAAGACCTAGTATGTCAGAAATAGAGCCTTTCAAACAGGATTTCAGGGGTTACCTATATATCCGAGAGATGTTCCCCACGTAAAAGCAAGTTGTGATTTAGGTTTATATCCCGAACAAACTTACTGAATGTGTAAAAACCTACCGGCATATCATTAGCGAGACTGCTTAATGCTTTTAAACTTTACATTTCTTTAGCATACTGTAACTATCTAGCTGATGTACTATCATTTTCCCTTTTTACACAAGCTCTTTTTCGGTTTTCTATTGTTTTTGGATTTTGAAATATCTCATATTTTTGGGTTTTTGAAAATTTTTATTGTTTTTGTATTTTCTGAAAACATATAACCTATCTCCCCCTAAATACCAAAACATCTAAAAATTCGACAAACCATTGCAGATTGCTTTTCAACATCATCTACAGTGGTACCTTCATCGACGCCAATGATCCCCTCCACAACCGATAGTAGCTTCATACCATTAAGTTTCAAAATATATTGAAAACGAGTTTTGTCAAATGCTTTGGTATGTAAGTCAGCTTTTTGTTCATCGGTGTGGATTTTTTCTATTCGTATCAACTTCTTCTCGAAACAGTCTCGGATGAAGTGATGACTAATTTCAATGTGTTTCGTTTTAGCGTGATGAACAAGATTTTTTGTTATGTTTATAGCTGCCTCGTTATCAACAAAGATAGGGGAGTTAAGTAATTGCAAACCGTAGTCTCGCATCTGTTGCTGGATCCATAAGATCTAAGAGCAACAGCTGCTAGCAGATACATATTCAGCTTCACATGTGGATAAAGCGACAGAGGTCCGCTTCTTGCATTGCCAGGTGACCAATCGTGGTCCGAAAAATTGGCACCCCGCTGTTGTTGACTTAGCGTTCACTTTGCAGCATCCGAAATCGGAATCAGAATATCCCTCAAGCGTGAAGTCGCCTTCTTTTGGATACCACAACCCTAGTGATGGAGTTCTTTCAGGTTGCGTAGAATCCTTTTCACAATTACCATATGCGAAGCTCTGGGACTTGACTGAAACCGTGCTGCGAGGCAGGTTAGATACATAATATCCGGTCTTGATGCCGTCAAATACATCAGCGATCCGATCATGGAGCGATACAACGTTTTATCCACTTTATCTCCGGTGAGATCAGGGTTTATCCCATGGTTCGTCGCTAATGGGGTGGACATTGGTGACATTCCTGACATCCCGAATTTCTCCAGAACATCATGAACATACTTTGTCTGATGTATGAACGTTCCCTCGGGTAGTTGATCAACCTGAAGCCCCAAGAAGAACTTCATCTCACCCATTGATGACATTTCAAACTTCTGCTTCATAACTTTTTCAAAATCTTTGCAGAGTTGTTCATTTGTTGACCCAAAAATTATGTCATCCACGTAAATTTGAACTATCAAAAGATGGCCGTCGACTTCTTTTGTGAACAAAGTGGTGTCTACCTTTCCTCGGATGAAGTTGTTGGCTAACAGATGTTGAGACAGGGTCTCATACCAGGCTCTCGGGGCCTGATGTAAGCCGTAAAACGCCTTATCCAAGAGATAAACTTTATCTTTATGGATTGGGCCGGTGAAGCCCGGTGGCTGTCCGACATAAACCTCCTCTTTCACCTTACCATAGAGAAATGCCGACTTCACATCTAGCTGAAATACTTTAAATCCTTTCCAAGATGCAAATGCAAGGAAGATTCTGATCGCTTCAAGTCTAGCAACTGGAGCATACACTTCAGTGAAATATATCCCCTCCTGCTGACTGAATCCTTGGACAACGAGTCGATCTTTATTGCGAATAATAACCCCTCGATCATCCCTTTTGCACTTGAACACCCACTTGGTGTTAATCTTCCTATGACCATCAGGTAGATCCACCAGTTTCTAGACACCCAACTTCTCAAACTGACTTAGCTCCTCTTGCATCGCGTTGACCCAAGAATCTTCAGTTAGTGCTTCCTTGTACGTTCGCGGTTCAATCTGCGAAATAAAACAACTAAGTGAAAACTGTGTTTGTAAAGGAGCAACTGTAGAGTAAAAACAAGTAAGGCCTTGGTCAATTTGTCGTCTGGTGCGGACTCCTGATTGCAACTCTCCAATGATTAGCTCTTCTGGATGATATGAAAGAGTTCTCGGCATCACCTCGCCTGGAACATCTACCTCGCCTTCCAAATTTGTGACATTCTGATTTGCACCTTGTTCACTAACTGGAATTGTTTGATCTGAAATCTGGATCTGCTCCCCCTCAGACTCTGAATCACCATGATCAAATGTTGGCCCATTATCAGCTATTGATTCATCATTTATTGTTGTCTGATTATCAGGAGCTTGTTCACGTTCTGGAGATGAAGGAGTTTGCAAAATATCATCATGTTCACCAGCATTGCTTGGGCCGGCTTCATCATCATTTGAAGTTTACCGTTGACTTCTAGAAGACTCAGCTGGGAACCTTTCTTGTGATGACTCATACTCTCTTAGAATATCCAACTCGTCAAAGAAATCTGAATCTTCCTCCTCATCAAATGACTTCCACATAGTATCATAATCATAACGCCATGAGTCACCAAGATAATGAGGTTGCATATTATAACCTTGACACTCAACATTATATGCTTCGATGATCTTCTTATAGCATGGAACAAAGACTCGTTTCATTGGACTTGCATATCCCATGAAAATTCCTTCGATGCTCTTTGGACCAAATTTACCACGAGGTTCTATAATCGTGCAGGGAGACCCAAACGGTTCAAGATATTTCAGGTTCGGTTTGCGGTTGTTGATCAGTTCGAAACACGTTTTGTTGAATTTCTTCACTGTAAGAACTCGGTTGAGTGTGTAGCAAGCAGCTGATACTGCTTCTGCCCAAAAGTTGATTGGTAGCTTTGAATCAGCAAGCATCGTCCTAGCCGTTTCAATTAGCGTCCTGTTCTTTCTTTCTGCTACTCCATTTTGTTGCGGAGTGTAAGGAGCACTAAATTCATGAAAAATACCTCTCTCATCACAATATTCTTCCATTTGGTTGTTCTTAAACTCTGTACCGTTGTCACTTCTGATTCTTCTGATTTGAGCTTGGTAAAGATTTTCAATTTTTCTGAATAACGCCATCAAACTTTCAAACGTCTCATCCTTTGTCTTCAGAAATGATACCCACGAAAATATCGAATAATCATCTGTTACTACTAGACAGTAGAGATCACCAGTTATACTTTTGACGTTCACCGGACCAAAAAGATCCATCTCTATCCTCTCTAACGGTCTCGAGACTTAATTCATCTTATTTCCAAGGTGAGATTTCTTTTTCTGCTTACCTTTGATACAACTTATGCACTCTCCCTCAAGATGAAAACCTTTCGGATGAACTCCATCTACTAATTCGTTGTGTACCAGGTAGTTCATTTTTCGTAGGTGAATATGGCCCATCTTTCGATGCTATAATTGTGACTCCTTTTTAGTGGCTCGTGACATAAAGCAATGAGCCTGACCTGTGGTAGTAGTAGCTACACTCATGTCCAACACGTACAAATCATTGACTCTTGGTGCTCTCATGATAATCCACTCTTCGGGGACAACAAATCCCGGTTTCGGAATTAAACATTCCTTATCCGTAAAGTGCGTTGTATACATACGATCACAGATCTGAGAGATGCTCAGAAGATTGTTTTACAGCTCTTCGATATAATTCACTCTTTCAAATGTGACAATTCCATTTGATAAAGTACCCTCACCAATTATACGACCACCTTGATTTCCTGCAAATCCCACATATCCTCCATTAAACCCTCGAACATCATACAGTAGGGTTTTCTCCCCCGTCATGTGCCGAGAAGCTCCACTATCCATTATCCAACGTGAGATGGATCTTGGAAGCTCCTGCACATTTCAAAAACATTTAGTGAGATTTTGAAGCAACCCAAGCCTCTTTCGACTCAGGTAGCTTGACGTTTAGAATTGTGGTCTTGGTGTATAATGGTGGAAAATTTTTGTCATTCATCTTTAAACTTTCTTCAGTCTTAACCTCAACCTCTTTGTATAGGAAAGATTCTTCTTTTTGAGGTTGACCAGTTTGTTGGTTTTTCTTCGGAACATACTTCTTCCCTGGTGGGGTAGAAGTTTGTTTCACAAGTTTCTCATAGTGATCCAAAGGAACATGCATCTTTGCCGGTGTGGTAGAAGATGATTGTTTTGCAGAATTTGAAACCTTTGGTTTTGAAGAACTTGTTTTCTCTTCAACAGATTTCGGCTTCCATGCTTGTTGAGATGACGCAACCCGTTTGTAAAATTTGTCATTTTTAGTTACCAACTTCTTTACGGGTTCGGTTTTCTTAACTGACTCTTTTGCAGATTCAATTTTAACTTTGACATTTTCCTTCTTTAAAAACTTTTTCTCAAAAAAACATTGGAGCTTTCCCCTTTACATCATCTTTTCTTTTCGGATTCTCGACAACCGCAGACTTAGGCTTCGAGTTGGTGCACTTTCATGCAATGTGTCCAGCTTGATTGCATTTGAAGCATGTTCGGGTGTCAATTACCGGACTTGTGCCTTCGGTCTAGGGCTGCGAGGCTTTCTTCCCAAAGAATTCTTCATTGGTTTTTGAAAAAACTCAGATTCATGCTTGGAGTGTGAACTCGAGATTTTCACAAACACCTTTTTCTAAACGAATTTCTTGTTTTGAAAGTTCCGTCTTTGATTATTCTTACTACCCTGATAGCCACCCAACCATTTGTTTTGGTTGTTGTTAGAAAAACGTGGCGGTACTACAGGTTTTTGGTAGTAAGATTTATCCTTTTCAAAGTTCAATTGTCTTTCGGAACGTTTCAAACCTTCAATTTCACAAACATCAATCTCAACCAGTTTGAAAACATTTTTCAATTTGTCGACATTCACATTTTCTAACGGAAACTCAAGTTCCGAATACAACTTATCCGAGCCCGACATCTTGTACATTACAAGAGTAGGTTCTTCACTTAAGTTGTTTTTGGATTTTGATTTCGGAATGTATTTATCCAAAAAGCATTCTTCATCCTCAGTTGAATCATTGTCAGATTTCAAAACATTTTCAACTACATTTTTAACAACTTCAGACTGAACGCTGTCTTCATCAGATGATGAAGTGAATGTGATGTCAATTGTTTCTGGTAGTTTGATTTCATTTGTTTCATCATTGTTAACCAACCCAGACTTTTTCTTTGAAAATTTATTTAGAACAGGTGGTGGAACCTGATGATACCCAACCCCAGTTCCATCCGAGAATATATCTTCGCCTGCTTTGTTCTTCCCAATTGGTTTAGGAACGATATGTTGAAGAACAAAACCTGCAGAGTTGTAACTGTTCAATTTTAGATTGATGCGTTCATTTTCAATCTTAGCTTCTTGAAACTGAAGCTTCAACTTAGCAATCTCATCCTACTGTAGGTTGATTTGCTCTTCTTTTGTCCTAAGAACTCCGGTCAGTTGCAAATTTTCTTTGTCTGTTTTACCATTTCTTTCATCACAATCTTTTACCGTTCTTTTTAGCTTCTCATAATTTTCTGAAATTTGACGGTTTTCATGAATTAACTTTTCGTTTTCTTTTTCTTTCCTGATACGTTCTACGTCAATTTTATCATTTTCAATTTTCTCAGTTAATTCTTTTAATCGATCATTTGAAGATTTTAACATTTTGTCACGACTTAAGATCTGATTTTCAACATTTCTGACTCTTCCGGTCAGTTCTTCAGTCTTCTTACCGCTGAGGTAAGCAAGTGTACCACAAACTTTGCAATCTTTCATGCAATTTTTGCAGTCGCTCTCATTTTTGGTTTTCTTACCTGACTCATTGGTTGAATCATTTGGACGGACCTTGCTTTTAAACTCAGTTCCAGACTCAGAAACTACCTCTAACTCTTTCGCAGCAAGCACTTTGTCAGCCATTTTCTTCAGATTTTCTGCTGTGAATTCTTGTGATGTGTCAATTATCCCGTCATCAACTTTCTTTGGCTGCGACTCTTTCTCCTTTTCTTTTTCTTCAGTTTCTCCTCCTCCCCACCACATTCTCTGTCTTGCATCTTCTTCTTCTGTAATTTGCTCGGTGAGAGTTTCAACACTGACAGAATCTGGATCAACTACGATGTTTCCTTTTGGATCTAAATAACATTCTCGATCAGGATCCCATCTATTTTTCCTTTTTTTCTTCTTTCCATGTTTGATAGATTCTATTCTTTATGAATTGGGTTGACACTTTTCTGTTGATGTATTTCACTTCTTCTGTTCTGGTATCTTTGAAAGGAACAATCTTTGTCATAAACGCATAGCCCACTGCATTTTCTTCTGGTAGCAGTTCACTCCATTCGAATCCCTCATCATCATGGATAACAGCAAGTGCCCTTGACTTTTCTTTGGGAGCATCTTCTAACTGTTTCATTCGTGGATGTTCAGACTTGTTTTGATGATAGATGGCTCTTTTATAATAATCTTCGCGAAAAGGGTTCGCCGTATCATCAGCAGATGTGTTTCGACATTCACGTTTAAAATGCCCTTTTTGTTATCATTTAAAGCACGTGACCATTGATTTATCAAACCCTAATTTCGTTGAGGGTCCGCCAATGGAGTGTCTGCCTGTAATCTCCATGAATCTTTGCGCCCTCCTGACCGCACTCGCCATACACCATCTGATATCGATCAACTCCATCTCTTCAGGGTCAATCTGATCATAATCCTCCTTGGTGAGGTTAGTGTTACCGATCTTTCCTGCAACAAGACTCTCGTATGATTCTAAGACAGATGCCAAAAACACCATTTGCTGCTTCGCGGATTCTTCACTGAACTTTTGAGCATTCTTCAGGTCTACGGCAATATTGCACTGGAACAGATTTTTAGGAACTGATTGACTTTGAGCAGTTGAGGATGATCATTGGCTTGGAATATTTGAGGGTGATCCTCCATGATAACCACTGCTTGGACTTTCATGATTTGAACTGTTTGAATTTTTTGCTGAAAATGTTGCCTTTGGTGACACAGATTTCGGGATCATACTTCCTCGATAATACAACTCAACATTCTGCTGATACGAGGAGTTGTTGACTTTGTTGGTCTTCCTGATCTCCAATTCATGACTTTCCAATCTTTTAATTAACAGATCAACAGTCAGTTTGGTTGGTTCCACTGTGTTTTTCAGCATCAAAGCAAAGTACTGCCAGTCTTTCTCATCAGGCAGTGAGTCAAATAGTTTGTCAACCAAATTCTTCCCGAGTATACACAATTCCGTGTCTTGCAAGTTCCATCTTTAAATGACCGAATCTTTCAATCATCTTTGTCACAGATTCGTTTTTCAAACACCCAAACAAATCAAATTCCTTTTTTAACAGCTTCTTTTTGTTTTTAACAATTTCGGAACTACCCACACATTTTACTCTCAGTTTCTCCCATAGATCTCGAGAGTCTATGTAATCGATCAATGATATAATGTCATCCCTCACAGATTTGTGATGTAAGGCGATGCATTTTTGTTCAGCAACAAATCTTTCTATCTGATTCTCTTCTAAATTTTCATAATCTGTTCTTCCCATATCAAAACCATTCTTCAAGCTTTTCCAGCTGGAATATGCAAAAGCTTTTAGCCATTCTTCAAACCAACTAGCCCATCTGTTGTATTCTTCAATTGCCATTAGCTTGGGTGGTTTATTGTATGTGCCATAAGCACTATCTACACTCAAAGAGTCGATAATGGCTTTCTTTGGATTCGGGTTAGTATCAGTAGTGTTTGTGTTGCTTGATGTAGTGTTTCCTGTGTTGCTGGTATAAGCAAAAACGTCACTGAAAGGATTGAGAAAATCGTCTCCCATTTTTAGAGTACCTGAGACAATTTACAAACACTTAGACAAATTTTCACAAATTTCAAAAATTTCAAACAAAAGCACCTGGATCGAATTGGTGATCCGGTCGAGTCACAATCCGAATGAGTGACACAAGTAAACAAATGCACTTGTTTGAGAAAAGGTTATCCGACCGGATTGGTGATCCGCTTGGATTGGTCGTTCGTTCGAGTGACACACTTAAATTTGAAAAGTTTGACTTTCAACCTTTCAACGCTCGGATGGGTAATCCGACCGGATGACAGGTTAAAATTTTTGTACAAGAACTTTCAAATCCTATCCGATCGGATTGCTTGTCTGACTGGGTGGGATGATGACGTAGGCAAATAAACTTGAACAATCAAAATCACACCACTCGGATTGTAATCCGAGCGAGTAACACTGATGATGTCAGCAAACAACTAATCAAGGACTGTCTAGTCCAATCCGCTCAGACTGCTGTCCGAGCGAGTGGATGACGTCAGCAAGCATGAATAGTTCAACATGGTTTTCGATGAATTTGATCTAGTTTTTGATTGAGTTTGATTATGAAACTTGGTAGGATTATATTTTGAATGATTGCGAATCAATTGATATCAGTTTTATCAAATTTTAACCATAGATTCACGTCCAATTTTGTGTTTTTCTGATTTTATGGTGACAAACTGAAAAACAATGTAAGAATTGAGTAAAAAGTGATAGAAAATGTCAAATTTCCGGTGAAATTTGACTCCGATCAGTAAGAAAAGCTTGAATTCCGGTGAATTCGTTGTCGTAGATCTCGATTCAGCTCCCTGGATGCTCTGATACCACTTGTTAGGTCCTGTTTGTACCGGATCTGATTGATGCAACCGTAGATGAATCGATCTTGAGCAAAGTGCGGAATCCTTTGATCAAGTCATAGAAATACAACATGCAATTCAACGTTTAAACACTGTCTGAATCTTTCTATTACGATATTGTGAAAGTACAAGAGCCAGAAGAAAGTTCAGACGATGACAGAGTACACAAAGGTGTCAGCAGATCTAGAGATGCAAAAGTTCTGACTGAGATACCCGGACTGGGTATATATAGGCAACTCAGGAATCAAGGATAGTGTTATCCGATCGGATCACTAATCCGGTCGGATGAGTGCTGTCCCGCTCGGATCACCAATCCGGTCGGATCACACTTGGCAATCAAGTCAACACTTTATAAAATATTCCCGTTTCCTGAGTTGTCGATCTATCTAACACACATACATTACATCATACATTACAAAAGACACACAAATACAAAATATGACTAAATGCTGACGGAAGCTACAAACGTATACACTAACATATTTTACACCAATTCAGCGCTTCGTATACTCCGCAACAGAATGTAGTAGGAGAACGAAAGAATCAGACATTGATAGAGGTTGCTCGTACTATGTCCTATGCGTGTTACACCTTGAATTGAGTATTGACTGTCAAGCCACACAATAAAACATGTTTTGAGTTGCTGATAAACCGGAAGCAAATCTGAAGTACCTTGAACGTTTGGTTCACCGTGCACAGTTATATATCCAGATGGCAAATTCGGGTCAAATATTTTTGAAGGATACTTCGTTGGATGTGATAGTCCACTCCGACGGGTATTTGTACCAACTCTCAAGCGAGTAATTGAATTTCAACATGTTGAATGCCAAGGGTATTCTATGCCTGTTCAAAAACCTAGTGCTGTGTGGATGTTCGACTATTAGGGGTTGTGGGATTCATTCAAGCTTCCAGCGGAACCGTCAGATAATGAATTGGTAAAGCTGTTTCAGCAACATCTGTCTTCCTCACAATAACAAGTGTCGAGACAGATGGTGGTTACTAATGTTCATCTAGGATGTGCAAATGATTCGGAAGCTGGCCCTAGTCATGCTCAGAATGATTCTCAAACTCAGACAATAGAAACAGTTGCTCCGGCAGAAAATGCTCAGGCCACAGTGGTTGACAGCACAAATGATTCTGAATCAGATAGTCCCACATTTGATCAGGGAGATACCGACTCTGAGGGGGAGCAGATCCAGGTTGATATTCAGTCAAATGAGGTCATTCAAGATGTAGAGCAGAATGTCACAAACCTAGAGAACGAGGTGATAGTTTCCAACGAGGTGATGCCACGAACACTTTCCTATCACCCAGAGGATTTTATCATAGGAGAGCTTCAATCTGGTGTTTAAACCAGACGCCAAATTAATCAGGGCCTTTCGTGCTTTTATACTAAGATTTCCCCATTACAAAACGATTTTTCCCTCAAGTGTTTTATATCGCAGGTTGAGCCGAAGACTTACAAAGAAGCACTGACGGAGGAATCGTGGGTGAATGCGATGCAAGAAGAACTTGGTCAATTTAAGAAGGTAGGGGTGTGGAAGTTAGTAGATTTTCACGACGGCCACAGAAAGATAAAAACAAAGTGGGGTTTTAAGTGCAAACGAGATGACAGAGGAGTTGTTTTTCGCAATAAAGCTCGTCTAGTCGTTCAGGGTTTCAGTCAGCAAGAGGGAATTAATTTCACCAAGGTGTATGCCCCAGTTGCTCGACTTGAAGCGATTAGAATCTTTCTCGCATTTGCATCATGGAAAGGTTTCAATGTGTATCAGCTAGATGTTAAATCGGCTTTCTTATACGGAAAGGTGAAAGAGGAGGTGTATGTCTGTCAGCCACCGGGATTCATTAACCCTATCCACAAAGATAAGGTCTACCTTCTGGACAAATCCTTGTACAGGTTGCACCAGGCCCCAAGAGCCTGGTATGAGACATTATCTCATCACCTGTTATCTAACGGCTTCACTAGAGGGAAGGTAGATGGAACTCTCTTCACGCAGGAATCTGGTGGTCATCTTCTGATAGTCCAGATATATGTTGATGACATAATTTTTGGGTCTACAAATGACGAGCTCTGCAAAGAATTCGAAAAAGTCATGAAGCAGAAGTTCGAAATGAGCTTAATGGGAGAGATGAAGTTCTTCCTCGGTCTGCAGGTTGATCAGCTACCAGGAGGAATTTTCATTCAGCAAATGAAGTACGTTCATGATGTGCTAGAGAAATTCAACATGTCAGGGACCTCTACCAGTTCTACCCCATTAGCAACCAACCGAGACATCAATCCGGATCTCACGGGAGATAAGGTAGACGAAACCTTGTACCGGTCCATGATTGGTTCGCTCATGTACTTAACTGCGTCAAGACTCGATATAATGTACCCAACCTACCTTACGGCACTCTACCAATCAAGTCTGAGGGCTTCTTACCTGATTATCGTCAAGCGGACCTTATGATACTTGAAAGGAACTCTGAGCTTAGGCTTGTGGTATCCCAAAGTTGGCGACTTCAATCTCGATGGCTACTCTGATTTAGATTATGACTGCTGCAAGCTCAACTCCAAGTCTACAACAGCTGGCTGCCAGTTCTTTGGAACACACCTAGTGGTGTGCGTTAGGTGTGATATGAATTTTATTAATATTTTAAGCCCATTTTACGCATTAGTCAAGTTTTAAATTTATAAAACACGATATTATACTAACACTAAACACACACTTGGGCAAGTGCACCATCGTGAGCATAGTATAGTGTTGGTAAGATACCGAGGTCGTCCAAGGAAACAAGAGCTATCGATCTAAATTTTTGAGAAAAGTTTTGAAACACAAAAATAATAACTAAAAATGCAAAGAAAAATAAAATGAAAAACAAATAGACAAGATAGAATCACTTAGATTGGACTCGTCTTTAATGTATCCTTTGATGATTTTCGCATTTTCGGGCTTCTTAAGAGATTATCTTAGTTATAGTAGTAGGCCCCTCTTTTGAAGGTAACGTTACCCTCAACCCAGTAGTTTGAGTCAGCAGGGATACAATCCCAAAGGGTCAAAAGATTGAAAGACAATTAAGTAAGTTATTAATCTGAAAAGTGGTAGGCCCCTCTTTTGAAGGTGACGTTACCCTCGGCTAAGTGGTTTGAGTCAGCAAGGATACAATCCCAAGAAGCTGGGTTAAAGTATTAATAGTAGTTTACATATGAGGGGTTCAAGCTATTCGCACCCCCGCCATCCAATACAAGTGGGTATTGAAAGAGGTCCTAGTAAGCTTGAACTAGGTCCTCACAGGATCTATAGACTGAACGAGACAAGAACTTTGTGACAACCCTCACTAAACCAGGTATCCGTACAACTCGATTAATAATTAATTATTGCTTAATTACTGTGCTTGCTTGAACTTGTGAATAAACTGCTACTTGAACACTGATACATGTACTTACTTGCATCATACTTTACTTGTTGTCACTACATTATTTACATGACTGAACCTTAGTGACAAACATGATGCACAAAAAGCACAGTAGCACTATAACGGATAACCTATTGAACATGCTGATAAAGCCAGCATCAGGCAAACACTGCCTCTAAGGCCTGTATGAGCCAGAAATACTTTGCTACACTAGTGGTGAGTGTAGGGATATAAGGGTTGTAGAACTGCGTCTCTAGGAATAAGTCACAATGACTGGATGTGCCTAAAACGTACTCTAAGTACAAAACTCAGCACTTTACATAACAATTCAGCTTTTAGCTACCTAATAAAGCGCCAAAACTTGAGAAAAATGTTACTAGACACTTTCCAAAGTGTCAGGAATGAGTTGTGTCACTAAAAATGGTATTAACAACACTTTAAGCTTTGTTAAGCACTTTAACGGATTACTATCCAACCGAACAACTGGACTATACCCGGAACATGAAAATATTGTTATTTTCATTATTTATCTTTTTCCGAGCCAGTTAGGGTCCCTGATTACCCTAACACCCTTTGTAACGCGTGACACACCACTAACCGGGTTAAGCACTTAACTACCTTACTTAACCCAACTAATAAACCTAACTATTGGTTAGAATTGGACTAGTACCCCCCCCCTCTCTAACCGTCCCCAACTAAGGGGGGACACACTTGGTACAATTTTGATTATTTTAATCAATTGTGTTTAGTATCTACTAGACACTTAATCCTTTGGTTAATACACATGAAGTTTGTCTATAAGTTAGAACCATAACACACTTATCATTCACATTACACAACTCCACACAAAAACTCTCCTCTCTTGCTCTCTAAGTCTCGGCCGAACACCCCCCTCCCCTACATCCATTTTCGAGTTTAGTTCATTCCATTCCAACATCATACAAGCTTCAAGGATCACGTATTAGGAGGCTTGGTGCACTCGGAGTTTGAAGGACCTCTTTATCTTGCTTTTATCCACGCGTTTTTCGTCTAGATTCTTCCCTAGCCTCGAGCTAGTGGTATGTTACTTAAATCACCTTCTTGAACTATTCTAAAGTGGTTAATACGATTTCTAACGGTTAAAACTCGAAATCTTACAAGATGATACTTTAAAGTCTATTAAAAATGCTATAAGTGTTGGATAAAAGCTCATATGTTGTGTAAATGTTGTAGTAATTGAAATTTGTGATTATTTAGACCCAATCTATGTTGTGGTAGCTCGGATCATCACTTAACCTGGTTTGGTCATGATCACGAATCATGACATAAGGTTGTTTTGAATAGAACAAGGGTTAAAGGGTGAAACTCTACCACACACGAATCATGAACTTGTGTAAAAGTGTTTTAGCTTGTACAATAGTGTTTAAAACTAGCAGATCTACGTATCTGCAAGTGGTATTTTCAAAGGACCAAGCGTTAAAGAAATTATACTTTAAAAGACGGATCTTACACTAACAAGAATGGTTTTTAGAACACACAAGTGTGTAAACACTTGTGTAATTCGACGAAATAACTATTTTTGTAAAAGTGGACGAGAAGTTGTAAAGACGGAACTTCTATAAAAACGAGGTTTTTACAAAATCGGATTGTTTTATATAAAGATCCAGTAAGAGTAATGAGATTTACTTCACAGTTTGGATAAACCACAAGTTCATGAAGTTTATGCGATTTATATACATATTTTGACTAGTTTGTGATTTGAACATGGTTTTGATTGAATAAGAAGATTGTTGGTTTGATTTATAAAAGAAAATGATACGCTTGAAAGCGTGGCCACCTCCAGTTACAGAGGAAACTCTGGCGAAATTTTTCTAAAAACCTAACACTTGGAATTACTTTCACTATAAGTGTTAGAGATACTTATCGACTTGTTTTCAAACTATGAATTTCGCCACGACTTTATTTATAAAATATCGGAGGTGGGATTTCACAAAATAAAACGTGATACATAAATATATTTAGTATATATTTTTCACAACATCACTTGTATAAGTGTTTATGATTATTTTGTGAACTACGTAAATATTATTTTTAGAGTAAAAATAATATTACTAAGTATTATTTTGGGGAAAATCACATGTATGAAAATATAATATTTTTGAGAAGAATATTCATATTTTGAAGTGGAAATAAAATATATTAAGTGAGACTTAATAGTGAAGTCTGAATGTTACGAACACACATGTATTAAATCCCCCATCCTTGGGAAGGAGAATAACTACCAAGTATATATACAGAACGTAAACACGAAATAGTTGCCTAACTATTTCCCAAAAACTTAAACCATAAAGCTAAGGCACAGCCATCCGTCTAATAGAGTTAGCACGTGTAGGTCGTCATACAGCTGATTGATTTGGAGGCATACTTGGTAGAGACGCACCACTGTGAGTTCATGTCTCCCTTTTCTCTAACTGTTTTCAGTTTTCTTAACTGCGGGGGTGAAATACATGTTACTTTGTGACAACCCTCAAAATCCTATGTATTCCGTACAGTTTATTAATAATAATTAATGTGCTTGACGACTGTGTGGAATCACTTAACTGCTTTCTGATATCTGTGTTATGCTTACACGTAATTGTTAATATACTAATAGTGTACAGAAAGGTCACTAATAGTCCGTTATATTTTCCTAAGTGTTAGAAAGTAAAAACGTGCAAAAATATATAAGTAGGACGCTTTACGGATTAATTAAGCGGTTTAACGGAACAGTATCGAACCGAACAACCGGACTTAACCCGGGACATAAAAATATTGTTATTAACATTGTTTTTCTTTTTCTAAGCCAATTAGGGTCCCCGAATACCCTAACACCCGTTATAAATTATAACACACTAGTAATTGGTTAAACCTCCTAACTAACTAACTAGATACTAACTACACCATTCAAATCAAACCGATTACCCCTAACCCTTAAGCAAGTTCGGTTTCCCCATGAGGGGACACCCTCCATAAACTTTTGATTATTTTATTTACTTGCCTAATATCTAGGCTACACAATGTATGTTGGACAAAAACACCATAGTGGATTATAAAATTACTTATGAGTCAAGACCTCCATACACTAATCACTTCACACAAAATTTACACTCCCTCTCCCTCTCTTTGAAGCTCACGGCAGCCCCATCATCACCACACCACCACCATTACTAGATCACCTTCAAGCATTTTATAAGCACACAAAGGTGTTAGAAGGTCGACAACTAAGCTCGGTGCTTTCGGAAGTTCAAGAACCACTTTAGAATCCTTTTATCCACCACATTTGCATCTTATTTCTTCCCTAGCCTTGTGCTAGTAGTAAGTGTTCTAAATCACTATCTTGTTCTTGATTTTAGTGGTTAATAGATGTTTGTATGATGAAATATGAAGAACACACAAGAACATGACATAAGGTCTTGAACATAAGTGTTTAATGATGGATAAAGAAAAGATATGTGTGTAAATCTTATAAATCCTGCATAGTTGTGATTATCTGGTGATTTGTTAGTTAATATTGATGATTGATGATTGTTGTGGTCACTAAACTCGTTAACGGAATCGATCGAACATGATTTAGATGGTTAAACACTTGAAATCAGAATCTGTCTAACTTTTACAGCCCACTTCTGTTGGCTGTAAACAGGTCTTAACCTCAACGAAAAATTGATATTTTGAATCTAAAATATGTTATTATGAAATACGGTCCTAATGGCACCGGAATCGTAATTTTTGGACTCCGTTTACTATTTTTAAAGTGATAATTTGTAACAGCTACTTAAGCTGAATTTTGACAGCAATAAATGGGTGTCGTACTTTCAGTCATAACCTGAGTTTTGTGATGAATCGGACCATGAAAATTCTACTGTAGATGATAACTGAAGTATTTGTAATTACCCCACTGGAATTTCGCAAATCGGACTTACGACGAATTTTTAATAAATTGTTTCGTGGACTGTGGTCAGAAATACATAAATCTGAGTTCAGTCCCGAATATGAATTTTTATAAAATATTGGTGATGAACCGGACCCCGATATTTTTACACAATAAAATATGGAATGTTTGTGACATTCTATAAAAATTTGGGAATTTTTGGAATAATCTAACTATTTTATTTAAATGTCCGAAAACAGCCGGTTTTGAGTATTAATGCCGAATTGACATAAGTTGTGACTTGCGTGTCTAAATGTCGAGTATGCTATCTGTGAATGATTTAACATGTTATATATGTTATGTGCATTATCGTATGTTTGATTTTGAGTGGGGAATGGACGGGAAACTTAGATGGGCATAAACTGTTACAGTGATGCATGTTGTGTGCTAGATACGTGTAGGAACTTTGTGTTCTATTGGAAAGCCACTAAATGACTAACTGGTAAATCATACTAGGACGTGATTGACCGACCTTGACTGTTAGCTATATTGAGAATCTAACCGAGCAAACCGAGGTGAGTTCACACCCTTACTAAGGCATGGGATTCCCGGTGGTTGGGAATGGGATTGAATAACTACTCGTACTATCACTCTATTTATATTACCAACACTACTAGACTACCTACTACTGTCCTCGGATTGAGAAGGGCACGTACGTAAAACCTACGTACACTCACTACTGTCCTCAGATGAGAAGGGCACGTACGTAAAACCTACGTACACTCACTACTGTCCTCAGATGAGAAGGGCACGTACGTAAAACCTACGTACACTCACACTCACTACTGTCCTCGGATGAGAAGGGCACGTACGTAAAACCTACGTACACTCATACTTAACACCGTCCTCGGATTGGGAAGGACTCTTATGGATACGCCTAGTCTAGTAACATACATAATGGGAAGCCCCCACTAAATATCGTAAAGGTTTGGGAATCAAGAATAATGGGTAATACTTGGTTATGAAACGAACTTCCGATTCCTGATACGAACTCATTAACTAAACAACCAAACGTGAACTCACTCAACTTTGTTGTTCACTAGTTGTTACATGCCTTACAGGTCGCTAAATGCTTGGAGCTTGCACGGGGAAGGAGTCGTTGTGGAACATGGGTTGTTATATCCCATACTTAATAATTGAACTTTATAAACCTATGGAACTTATGTTTGAGACTTTAAACTTATGAACTGTGAACTTATGTTTTGAACTCACGTTTATGCTTCCGCTGTTTAAACCAAACAAGGTTAACTAGCTTTGGTCACCAATCGTATTATGTTTGGTTTTATTTACTTAATTGAATTGTTCAATATGATTGGTGGCTCGATCCTGGTCATGTCACGCCTCCAAGCGGTGATACTCCGCATGGTTGATTTTGGGGGTGTGACAGATTGGTATCAGAGCCATTGGTTATAGTGAACTTGGTTTTTAATAAGGGAAAAAGTTTTTATTAAAAACCAGACTATAACCTGTACAGTGCTCAACGATCCACAACGACGCTTCGCTCCACGTGCAAGACTCGACGCCATAAGTGGTATGATTTATGTTATATTGTCGGTTAGATAGTTCTCACTGTGCATTAGATAATGTGATAATTGCTATTTGAACCTTGTGTGCTTACTCTCTAATGTCGTCCCACACACTTACACACTTTCGCGACACTTTCCTCACTTACGTTGCTTCATTATGAAGATCATGAGCGGACGCGAAGGACGTATCAACCTCACTCAAGCCCAGTTGACGGCTTTGATCAACGAACGAGTTGCGGAGGCACTCGCAGCTAACCCTGCAGGAGGTATAACCTGCCATACCAACTCACCTTAGGACATTTAGATCCTACCTTCGCAAACCAACCCTCGTGCTTAATCTTGTCTTTTATTCTCGCGCAACAGGTCAACATGCTCAACCTCCTGTGTGCACGTTCAAGACGTTCATGGACTGTCGACCTACCACTTTCAGTGGCACCGAAGGAGCAGTGGGCCTTCTTCACTGGTTTGAAAAGCTTGAGACAGTTTTCGAGATGTGCGAATGCCCCGAAGACCGTAGGGTGAAATATGCTACCGGAACACTTGAAGGAGCTGCGTTAACCTGGTGGAAGGCACAAGTTCAACTACTAGGACTGGCAGTTGCTAATGCCACATCCTGGAATGGTTTCAAAGAACTGATCAAAGAGGAGTACTGTAGTCGGGATGACATCCACAAGCTAGAAGTGGAATTTTACAATCTGAAGATGACAGGATCTGAGATTGAGGCGTATACCAAGAGGTCGAATGAACTGGCCATCCTGTGCCCAACTATGGTGGACCCTCCCATCAAACGTATTGAGCTTTACCTCAAGGGCCTTGCACCAGCAATTCAAAGTCATGTGACTTCAGCCAACTTGGGTACCATCCAGCAAGTCGTCAAATTGGCTCATCGTCTCACCGACCAGGCAGTGGAACAAAACAGACTACCCAAGCGTATTGGTGCTGCTACTTCTGATACACCTACCAACAACAAACGAAAATGGGATGGGAATTCCGGCAAAGGCTCTACCTCTGTTCAGTCTCAGTCTCAGCAACGAAGGACTGAGGACCATAGGAGCCCTGGTCAGCACTTTTCTGGTAGTCAAGGGCAGGGTGGATATCGAGGAAACCACCCAAAGTGCAACAAATGCAACAGACACCACAGTGGTCAGTGCAACAAGGGACACTGTCAGAGGTGTCTCAAGATGGGTCATGAAGCCAAGGATTGCAGGAGCCCACGGCCTACGAATCAGAATCGTCAGCAGCAACAGCAAGCACCGCAGAATCAGCAACAGCAAAAGGGCAACAAGGGATGCTTTCAGTGTGGTGCTGAAGGTCACTTCAAGAGACGCTGCCCGCAGTTAAATCAGAATCACAACCAAGGAAACGGGAACAATAATGGGGGCAACAATGGAGGAGACAACAATGGCAACGGGGCAAGGGGTCGTGTGTTCGTGATTGGTCAAGGAGAAGCAAGGAACGATCCCAACGTTGTGATGGGTAAGTTTCTTCTTGACGACGTCTTCGTTACTGTTTTATTCGATTCGGGTGCCGATACTAGTTATGTGTCCGTGAAAGTTAGCCAAATTCTTAAGCGCACCCCAACACTCCTGAACACCAAACACACGGTAGAACTAGCTAACGGTAAAAGTCTTGAAGCCACACACATAGTTAAAGGTTGTAACCTCGTCTTAGCTGGTCAGACTTTCCCTATCGATCTTGTTCCTATCACACTTGGTAGTTTCGACGTCGTTATTGGGATGGATTGGTTATCTCATCATCAAGCGGAGATTGTTTGCAAGGAGAAAATCATCCGCATTCCTCGTTCTGATAAAGAACCCCTCGTGATTCGTGGCGACAAGAGTGGTGCTGTCGAAGGCATCATCTCTTTCCTTAAGGCCCAGAAGTGTTTGCGAAAGGGCCACACTGCCATTTTAGCACTCGTTACTGACACATCTACGGAAGAGAAGAGAATTGAAGACATCCCTATTGTGCGCGAATTTCCCGAGGTATTTCCTGAGGAATTACCTGGTCTTCCGCCTCATCGCCAAGTTGAGTTTCAAATCGAGCTAGCTCCTGGAGCAGCGCCAGTAGCTCGAGCACCATATCGTCTAGCCCCATCAGAACTCGAAGAACTGTCCACACAACTACAAGAACTCTTGGAAAAGGGTTTTATACGTCCGAGCTCTTCACCCTGGGGAGCTCCAGTCTTGTTCGTGAAAAAGAAAGACGGTACCTTCAGGATGTGTATTGACTATCGCGAACTTAACAAGGTGACTGTGAAGAATCGTTATCCTCTTCCACGTATTGACGACTTGTTTGACCAGTTGCAAGGGTCGAGCAATTACTCCAAGATTGATTTGAGATCGGGATACCATCAGCTGAGAGTCCGAGATGAGGATGTCTCCAAAACAGCATTCAGAACTCGTTACGGCCATTACGAGTTTCTGGTTATGCCGTTCGGGCTGACGAATGCACCGGCAGTCTTCATGGATCTCATGAACCGAGTGTGCAAGCCTTACCTGGATAATTTCGTTATTGTGTTCATCGACGACATCCTGATCTATTCTAAGAGTCAGGAGGAACACGAGCAGCATCTACGACTTATGCTGGAACTTCTTCGAAAAGAACGGTTGTATGCCAAGTTTTCGAAATGTGATTTCTGGCTTCGCGAAGTCCACTTTCTAGGCCACGTGGTAAACAAGGATGGAATTCATGTGGATCCATCTAAGGTTGAATCGATCAAGAACTGGCCCGCACCCCGCACACCAACGGAAATCCGCCAATTCTTGGGTTTGGCCGGATATTACAGAAGGTTTATAAAAGATTTCTCCAAGATTGCGCAACCTCTCACTTCACTGACTCAGAAGGGCATCATCTATCGTTGGGGTGATGCACAGGAGTCCGCGTTTCAACATCTAAAGGATAGACTTTGTAGCGCGCCTATCCTCTCATTGCCAGAAGGCACCGATGATTTCGTGGTTTATTGCGACACTTCCATCCAAGGACTTGGTTGCGTATTGATGCAACGTGACAAGGTCATTGCCTACGCATCGCGCCAACTTAAAGTTCACGAAAGAAACTACACAACTCACGATCTGGAGCTGGGAGCAGTTGTATTCGCACTTAAGATATGGAGACATTACCTGTACGGTACAAAGTGCACCATTTACACCGACAACAGGAGTCTCGAACATATCTTCAAGCAAAAAGAGTTAAACATGCGACAACGCCGATGGGTCGAACTCTTGAATGATTACGAATGCGCTATCAAGTATCATCCGGGCAAAGCCAATGTTGTGGCTGACGCCCTCAGTCGAAAGGATACTTTACCTAAGCGTGTACGAGCATTACAGCTTACCATCCAGTCTAACCTTCCTGCTCAGATTCGAGATGCCCAGGTCGAAGCATTCAAAGCAGAGAACATCAGGGCTGAGTCCCTACGAGGATCGAGGCAGCGGCTAGAACAAAAGGGAGACGGTGCCTACTATGTTAACGGACGCATCTGGGTTCCATTTTATGGCAACTTACGCGAGCTTGTGATGGATGAAGCACATAAGTCTCGTTATTCGGTACATCTTGGTTCGGATAAAATGTACCACGATCTCAAGACTACGTACTGGCGGCCTGGCATGAAAGCCCACATAGCAACCTACGTCAGTAAGTGCTTGACTTGTGCGAGAGTCAAGTCTGAATATCAGAAACCATCAGGCCTACTTCAACAACCGGAGATCCCGAAATGGAAATGGGAGCAAATTTCCATGGATTTCGTTACTGGCCTGCCCAGATCTCAACGCGGAAACGATACCATTTGGGTGATCGTAGATCGACTGACCAAGTCTGCACATTTTCTGGCCATCAAAGAAACGGATAAGTTTTCTACTCTTGCAGACATTTATCTAAAGGAGGTAGTGTCAAGGCACGGGGTGCCAATCTCTATTATATCTGATCGTGACGCGCGTTTTACTTCTGAACTGTGGCAAGCAATGCACAAGTCCTTTGGCTCACGTCTAGATATGAGCACCGCTTATCACCCGCAGACGGATGGGCAATCTGAACGCACCATCCAAACCCTTGAAGACATGCTTAGGGCATGCGTAATCGACTTCGGCAATGGCTGGGAGAAGCACCTCCCGCTAGTGGAGTTCTCATATAACAACAGCTACCACACCAGCATCCAAGCCGCTCCGTTTGAGGCATTGTACGGACGCAAATGCCGATCGCCTCTCTGTTGGGCAGAAGTTGGTGACAGCCAAATCACTGGCCCAGAACACGTGGTAGATACCACCGAGAAAATTGCTCAGATACGACAGCGAATGGCGGCAGCTCGTGACCGTCAGAAACGCTATGCTGATGAGGGAAGAAAACCACTCGAGCTCCAGGTTGGGGATCGAGTGCTACTCAAAGTCTCACCTTGGAAAGGTGTAGTCCGCTTTGGCAAACGAGGCAAACTCAATCCGCGTTATGTCGGACCGTTCAAAGTCATTGAGAAAATTGGCCAAGTCGCCTACAGGTTGGATCTACCTGAAGGACTCAGCGGAGTTCACAACGTATTCCACGTATCAAATCTGAAGAAGTGTCTGTCAGATGAGCCCTTCATAGTTCCTCTCAAGGAACTCACAATCGACGACCAGCTGCGATTCGTCGAGGAACCAGTAGAGATTACGGATCGAGATGTTAAGATCCTCAAGCACACGAGAATACCTCTCGTCCGAGTTCGTTGGAATGCTCGTCGTGGCCCAGAGTATACGTGGGAACGAGAAGACCAAATGAAACTCAAGTATCCCCAACTGTTTAAGAAAAACGCAACCACTACTGAGGCTGAAGCTACCGCAGAATTTCGGGACGAAATTCCAAATCAACGGGGGGATGATGTGACACCCCAGGAAAATCTGGAAAACAACGCAACTTAACTAGCTTCCTCAGTAACCACGCGCTAAATTTCGGGACGAAATTCTCTTAACAGGGGGAGAATGTGACAACCCTCAAAATCCTATGTATTCCGTACAGTTTATTAATAATAATTAATGTGCTTGACGACTGTGTGGAATCACTTAACTGCTTTCTGATATCTGTGTTATGCTTACACGTAATTGTTAATATACTAATAGTGTACAGAAAGGTCACTAATAGTCCGTTATATTTTCCTAAGTGTTAGAAAGTAAAAACGTGCAAAAATATATAAGTAGGACGCTTTACGGATTAATTAAGCGGTTTAACGGAACAGTATCGAACCGAACAACCGGACTTAACCCGGGACATAAAAATATTGTTATTAACATTGTTTTTCTTTTTCTAAGCCAATTAGGGTCCCCGAATACCCTAACACCCGTTATAAATTATAACACACTAGTAATTGGTTAAACCTCCTAACTAACTAACTAGATACTAACTACACCATTCAAATCTAACCGATTACCCCTAACCCTTAAGCAAGTTCGGTTTCCCCATGAGGGGACACCCTCCATAAACTTTTGATTATTTTATTTACTTGCCTAATATCTAGGCTACACAATGTATGTTGGACAAAAACACCATAGTGGATTATAAAATTACTTATGAGTCAAGACCTCCATACACTAATCACTTCACACAAAATTTACACTCCCTCTCCCTCTCTTTGAAGCTCACGGAAGCCCCATCATCACCACACCACCACCATTACTAGATCACCTTCAAGCATTTTATAAGCACACAAAGGTGTTAGAAGGTCGACAACTAAGCTCGGTGCTTTCGGAAGTTCAAGAACCACTTTAGAATCCTTTTATCCACCACATTTGCATCTTATTTCTTCCCTAGCCTTGTGCTAGTAGTAAGTGTTCTAAATCACTATCTTGTTCTTGATTTTAGTGGTTAATAGATGTTTGTATGATGAAATATGAAGAACACACAAGAACATGACATAAGGTCTTGAACATAAGTGTTTAATGATGGATAAAGAAAAGATATGTGTGTAAATCTTATAAATCCTGCATAGTTGTGATTATCTGGTGATTTGTTAGTTAATATTGATGATTGATGATTGTTGTGGTCACTAAACTCGTTAACGGAATCGATCGAACATGATTTAGATGGTTAAACACTTGAAATCAGAATCTGTCTAACTTTTACAGCCCACTTCTGTTGGCTGTAAACAGGTCTTAACCTCAACGAAAAATTGATATTTTGAATCTAAAATATGTTATTATGAAATACGGTCCTAATGGCACCGGAATCGTAATTTTTGGACTCCGTTTACTATTTTTAAAGTGATAATTTGTAACAGCTACTTAAGCTGAATTTTGACAGCAATAAATGGGTGTCGTACTTTCAGTCATAACCTGAGTTTTGTGATGAATCGGACCATGAAAATTATACTGTAGATGATAACTGAAGTATTTGTAATTACCCCACTGGAATTTCGCAAATCGGACTTACGACGAATTTTTAATAAATTGTTTCGTGGACTGTGGTCAGAAATACATAAATCTGAGTTCAGTCCCGAATATGAATTTTTATAAAATATTGGTGATGAACCGGACCCCGATATTTTTACACAATAAAATATGGAATGTTTGTGACATTCTATAAAAATTTGGGAATTTTGGGAATAATCTAACTATTTTATTTAAATGTCCGAAAACAGCCGGTTTTGAGTATTAATGCCGAATTGACATAAGTTGTGACTTGCGTGTCTAAATGTCGAGTATGCTATCTGTGAATGATTTAACATGTTATATATGTTATGTGCATTATCGTATGTTTGATTTTGAGTGGGGAATGGACGGGAAACTTAGATGGGCATAAACTGTTACAGTGATGCATGTTGTGTGCTAGATACGTGTAGGAACTTTGTGTTCTATTGGAAAGCCACTAAATGACTAACTGGTAAATCATACTAGGACGTGATTGACCGACCTTGACTGTTAGCTATATTGAGAATCTAACCGAGCAAACCGAGGTGAGTTCACACCCTTACTAAGGCATGGGATTCCCGGTGGTTGGGAATGGGATTGAATAACTACTCGTACTATCACTCTATTTATATTACCAACACTACTAGACTACCTACTACTGTCCTCGGATTGAGAAGGGCACGTACGTAAAACCTACGTACACTCACTACTGTCCTCAGATGAGAAGGGCACGTACGTAAAACCTACGTACACTCACTACTGTCCTCAGATGAGAAGGGCACGTACGTAAAACCTACGTACACTCACACTCACTACTGTCCTCGGATGAGAAGGGCACGTACGTAAAACCTACGTACACTCATACTTAACACCGTCCTCGGATTGGGAAGGACTCTTATGGATACGCCTAGTCTAGTAACATACATAATGGGAAGCCCCCACTAAATATCGTAAAGGTTTGGGAATCAAGAATAATGGGTAATACATGGTTATGAAACAAACTTCCGATTCCTGATACGAACTCATTAACTAAACAACCAAACGTGAACTCACTCAACTTTGTTGTTGACTAGTTGTTACATGCCTTACAGGTCGCTAAATGCTTGGAGCTTGCACGGGGAAGGAGTCGTTGTGGAACATGGGTTGTTATATCCCATACTTAATAATTGAACTTTATAAACCTATGGAACTTATGTTTGAGACTTTAAACTTATGAACTGTGAACTTATGTTTTGAACTCACGTTTATGCTTCCGCTGTTTAAACCAAACAAGGTTAACTAGCTTTGGTCACCAATCGTATTATGTTTGGTTTTATTTACTTAATTGAATTGTTCAATATGATTGGTGGCTCGATCCTGGTCATGTCACGCCTCCAAGCGGTGATACTCCGCATGGTGGATTTTGGGGGTGTGACATACTTTGATTATAAGTACATTATACATGGTATGGTTAGCGTAAGGAGGTTTACTACTTAGATCATGTGAGTGGGTAGGCAGAAATTGGAGGCCATTAATCCTCATGGTAGGACCGAGGGACGTAAGCGGTAGATCTATCTGGGTGTAGCGAGCCCAACTCTAGGCCCAACAGAACGGACCTCTGGAAGGCCCAACAGAACGGACCTTGGAGTGACTTTGTACCCAATGCTAAATCTGCTAGGTTTGAGTCTTCCTACTTGCACTTCACATATATCAATGGCCTTGCAAACCATTGGTGATCTCTTTTTCCTTATTTGCTACATACCAAGACTATTTTTATACTCATGAAGGTTTACTTACTCACTTACACATGAACTCGCTCAAGATTATTGTTGATTTTTCAACTTACATGTATTTCAGAAAATTAAAGATCTGGCGCGGTATGTTATGTTTTCCCGCTGCATAAGGGTTCCAAGGTAATCCCAGTTTAGGAAATGTGACTCTTTCCTGGACAAGTCACAAATCTTAAACTGCGTTTATTTCATGTCGGTGTTTATGTTATTTAAGACAATGTTTTATGTTATGAGGTTGTAAGTCTCTAAGACAATGTTGTGTTACTCTGGTTTTAAAACTTAATCAAATGGATGATCTTGCATGATTTTATTTCATATAGCTTTGTTATGGTTAAGCTATGGTATTAAGAAGTCACACCAAAATAACCACACTTCTGCAAAGCCAGGGTGTGACAGCTTGGTATCAGAGCTCTGATCATAGCGAACTAGGATTCTTTCTCGAGTCTAGACTATGATCACTAGGGCTCTCACGAAAACATTTTTACTGCATACCACTTTAGTCCAGATCCAAAACTTTTTACAAACAAATGTTGAGCACATTTTATTATTTATAGGCTCAGTCTAGAAGGGCTGAGGCTCGGTCTGAGAGGCCGAGGCTCGGTCTGAGAGATCGAGGTAGTTGGCTAGTTGGACTAGGAAGGGTAGGCTCAGTCTTGGAGGCTGAGGCTCGGTATTGGAGACCGAGGCTCGGTCTGAGAGATCGAGGTAGTTGGCTAGTTGGACTAGGAAGAGTAGGCTCAGTCTTGGAAGCTGAGGCTCGGTATTGGAGACCGAGGCTCGATCTGAGAGGTCGAGGTAGATGATAGAGCAGTCTTAGAGACTGGGAGAAATTGGCTAGTGGGACTAGGAGAATGATTTGAATGCTTACTTGGTGACTTATGTGATTATTTGATTGTATGATTGACTGTTTGTGCATGTTGTGTTTATGTTACAGACATTATGGACACCTCTGGCACTGGTGATTCAGACACCACAGGACCTAGACCTATAGTATCGGACGACCTAGAGTCTTCTGAGCGTGAGGTTCACACATCCGACGTTACGAGCACGGACGAGGATGATTTCCAGCCCTTTGCCTTACCTGATGGTGCTGATGAGCTCGCTGATGGCCCTTTGGCCGGGGACCTACCGTTAGTGGAGATCCCTGCTCCCATACCCTTAGCTGTTTATCATGTCTATGATTTGCTTCTCGACACCGACGCTGATGACGACGTCAATCTTTTTGATGACGAGCCTTTGGAGGATGAGGTTCAGGGCGAGGCCCTTCTTACTGCTGGTGATCTTTTGATGATCGCAGATGCTCCCGCCGAGGAGTCACCTGCTCACTCTCCGGTCCCAGACTCTTTCGAGTCTGTGGCCTCCGCACCTTCACATACTCAGAGTGCGCAGCACTTTTCTCATGGATCAGATCCCGACCAGGCATCCTCTGTTGCCCCTATTCCTAGCTTTGCTTTCGACCATGATGATATGGAGGATTCTGATCCTGTCTTTCCCCCAGGATTCGACCCAGATGAGGATATAGAGTTTATACCCATGGATCAGCCCATGGAGGATCCAGCTGACCCAGTAGATCCTATCGACCCCGAGTTTGACTTCGAGATGGCTTTTGATGATCCCGAGCCTGCCGTCGCCCCTGAACAGGCAGCCGCTCTAGACCCCATACTTGAGCATGACCCCGTACATGCTGGCATCCCTATTGAGCCTGTTATAGCAGACCCACCTGTTGATGATCTCCCCATGGATGTTCCTTTGTTAGAGGGCGATCATGTTGTTGTTGATCCTGTTGTTCCTCTACCTGTTGTCGATATACCTGTTGACCATCCTGTTGAGCACATTGCACCTATTCACCCTTTTGTTGCTCCCCCACCTGATCCCATCCCACTAGAGCCCGAGCATGCAATGTTCGCGGCACACATGGATCCACCAGATGAGCATGCACAGCACGGTTGGATACCTGCTGATGAGGATGTTCCACCTTTTCCCCCTCAGATCCCTGATACACGACATGTTGATTTTTCTTTTCAGGTTCCTCAGTTTGTACCTCCAGCGAGGCCTGGAGAGGGTTCTTCAGCCCATCCTTTTGGGCATGTACCGATGTCTATCCCCTTCATGCCCCAGATGTCATCTGTTCCACCCTCTGTTGCTCCATTTCATGTGGCACCTTTTGATCCCACTAGTGAGCCATTCCTTTGGGCACCACACTCTGCTATGCCACCTACTGACCCCTACCATTCTTTCCACATGGGGTATACTATTGAGGACGTTTTGATGTCTTTTGTCGCCCAGCACGAGGCACACACACAGCGCATTCAGGAGCTTGAGAGAGCTCAGCCGCCGCCGTGTCCGTGCCAGGGTCAGACCCACTCTCCGTTCCAGCCCTCTCGACCTGTACCACCAGACTATGCTGCACGCCTCTTTGCTCTGGAGCAGCAGGTTGCTTTATTCTTACGCACCCAGAGAGCCATGGAGGAGGACTGGCTCCATTTGCGCCGCTTGTTTTACACTCACTTTCCCCCTCCTCCACCGCCATCCGTGTAGAGCTCTTCAGTACCGTATAGGTAGACATTGGTGAGAAGACGGCGAATGCTTTTGACTGCACAGCATTTTTGGAGACTACATTTTGATTCCGACTTTTGTTGACATGTGTTTGATGTATTGACACAGATTTGATATTGTTTTTGGACTAGGGTGATGTAGCCCTTAGTCGACTGATGTTGTATGACACTGTGATGTACTTGTACGCTTACTATGTGGTCTCGATATATGGCAATCGCAGTATTCTCATCATACTTGATGCTTGATTTGGTTATTTGTATTTTAGGACATGGGATGTTGTGTGATTGATGTTTGTGACATGAGATGTTATGTACTATTACTATCGTTATATACATACGCTAAATTATGACCTGACTTGTGTATTATAACTATGGCCTGACCGACGTAAACACATCTTTTAGAAGATGCCTTCATCTGCTTTACCCCTGAAACCTTTGAACGTATTCCATGACTTATCGCATGTGGTACCCTACATGGTCACTCCGGATTTCAAGCGGATTGAACGTTTCATTTGGGGATTAGCTCCTCAAATCATAAGCATGGTAACCTCATCCAAGCCTGCGACCATTACTGAGGCGATCGATTTGAGCGTAGCTCTCACTGAGGAGGCTATTCGCCTGAACAAGTTTGATGAGATCAAGACGAAGAAGGCAGAGACTCACGTCGAGTCGTCAGGAGGTAACAAACGGAAGTTCTCGAACTTCAAGCAGTGCGCCAGTGTGGTGGTTAAGAAAGGAGGATCGAATGCGCCAGCTCAGGTTACAGCTGGTGGTGGAAAGAAGGGAAAGGGATATATGGGCACCCAGCCCAAGTGCAACAACTGCCAACTCCACCATTCTGGCCAGTGCGGGCCATAAGTATGCGAAGCATGTGGGAAACGTGGCCACTTGAAGGACACTTGTTGGGCCACTGCTGGTCAGGGAGGCCAGGGAGGATTCAGAAATAGAAATAACAACCGGGGTGGGAATGGAAATCGCCCACAAGGAAGCTATGGAGGTAATGGGAATCAAGGCAACAATGCTAATCAAGCAGGTGCCATGAATCGTAATCAGAGGAATGATCAAGCTGGTGGAAACGGGCAAAGACTTGGATGCTTTAACTGCGGTGATATCGGACATTTTAAGAAGAACTGCCCAGAGTTAAACCAAGCCCGTGGAAGAGTGTTCCAACTCGAAGCAAGGGAAGCGCGCCAGGACCCCAATGTCGTTACTGGTACGTTCCCTGTAAATCAACGCTATGCATCCGTTCTATTTGATACCGGTGCCGATTATAGCTTCGTGTCGTTAGAATTTAAGAATATGCTTGGTTTCGCCGCTAATAAGTTAGATATTCCGTACTCAATCGAATTGGCTAACGGGAAGTTAGTAGAAGCCAACAAAGTTATCAGAGGCTGTGTGATCGAATTGGGAGAACGTGAGTTTGCTTTGGATCTACTACCAGTCCAGTTGGGAAGCTTCGACGTGGTAGTAGGAATGGATTGGCTATCAGGCAACAAGGCGGAGATAGTTTGTCACGAAAAGATTGTTCGTATCCCAACCGAAGATGGCGAAACAATCGTGGTTCACGGAGAGAAGCGTTATACGCCGTTAAGAATTACCAGCTGCCTGAAAGCGCGAAAGTGTTTGCAGAAGGGATGTGTTGCCTTCCTGGCACACATTGTGGATAAGGAGGCTGCTGAGCCAAGAATCGAAGACATCCCTGTCATGAGGGAATACCCAGAACTCTTCCCAGAAGACTTACCTGGACTGCCACCTCAGAGGCAAGTAGAGTTTCACATTGACTTAGTTCCAGGCGCCGCACCTGTGGCTAAGGCACCATATAGACTTGCTCCGTCTGAGATGCAGGAACTGTCGACACAACTTCAAGAGTTGTTAGACAAGGGATTTATCCGACCAAGCTTCTCGCCTTGGGGAGCTCCGGTCCTGTTTGTCAAGAAAAAGGACGGTAGTTTTCGTATGTGCATCGACTACCGGGAGCTGAACAAGCTGACGATCAAGAATAGATACCCTCTGCCAAGAATCGATGATCTGTTTGACCAACTGCAAGGCTCAAGCTTTTATTCAAAGATCAATCTTCGATCTGGATACCATCAGTTAAGGATACAAGAGGAGAGTATCCCGAAGACAGCCTTCAGAACTCGTTGTGGACACTACGAGTTCCTTGTTATGCCGTTTGGTTTGACAAACGCACCTGCAGTCTTTATGGATTTGATGAATAGAGTTTGCAAGCCGTACTTGGACAAGTTCGTGATTGTGTTTATCGACGACATCTTGATTTATTCAAGAACAAAGGCTGAGCACGAACAACATTTAAGAGCTATATTGGAGTTGCTGAAGAAAGAACAGTTGTATGCCAAATTCTCCAAGTGCGAATTTTGGCTACGTGAAGTCCAATTCCTTGGACACGTGGTAAATGGAGATGGAATCCACGTGGATCCAACAAAGATCGAAGCGATCAAGAATTGGGAAACGCCAAAGACGCCAACCGAGATTTGACAATTCTTAGGTTTGGCTGGCTACTATCGAAGGTTCATTGAGGACTTTTCAAAAATCGCTCAACCATTGACGCTCCTCACGCAGAAAGATAAGAAGTTTGATTGGGGAATCAAACAGGAAGAAGCGTTCCAGATACTGAAGGATAAGCTCTACAATGCGCCAATCTTAGCACTACCGGAAGGTACAGATGATTTTGTGGTATACTGTGATGCTTCGCGTCAAGGATTAGGTTGTGTGTTAATGCAACGCCAAAAGGTTATTGCTTACGCATCGCGTCAATTGAAAGTGCACGAAAAGAACTATACCACACATGATTTGGAACTTGGCGCAGTGGTTTTTGCATTAAAGATCTGGAGACACTACCTTTATGGTACAAAGTGTACAATCTTTACAGATCACAAGAGCCTACAACACATATTCAACCAGAAGGAGCTGAATATGAGGCAAAGACGATGGGTTGAGTTGCTGAATGATTACGACTGCGAGATAAAGTATCATCCAGGGAAGGCGAATGTGTTCGCCGATGCCCTAAGTCGGAAGGAGAGGATCAAGCCCATAAGGGTTAGGGCTTTAGAAATGATTATACGAACCGATCTTTCCTTGTGCATTCGTGCCGCGCAGAAAGAAGCTCTCAAGGAAGGAAACCTTGAAGAAGAATATCTCCGTGGGATGGAGAAGCTACTGGTACCAAACGAGGAAGGAACGTTATGCTTCGAGAAAAGAATTTGGGTTCCTTTGTTTGGAGGTTTAAGGAAGGTTATTTTTTATGAAGCTCACAAATCAAGGTACTCTATCCATCCTAGAGCGGATAAGATGTACCAGGATATCAAAGATTATTATTGGTGGCCTAGGATGAAAGGCGATGTTGCTGTTTATGTAAGCAATTGTCTAACGTGTGCTAAGGTGAAAGCGGAATACCAGAAGCCTTCAGGACTTCTGCAACAACCTGAGATTCCCAAGTGGAAATGGGAACAAATCTCCACGGATTTTATTACGAAATTGCCAAGAACGCCAAGAGGCCATGACACTATCTGGGTGATAGTGGATCGATTAACGAAGTCAGCACACTTCTTACCTATCAGAGAGAAGGATAATACGAGCAAATTGGCTGAAATTTACATGAGAGAGATCGTCGCACGTCATGGAGTGCCTCTCTCAATCATTTCTGATAGAGACGGAAGGTTTGTGTCAAGGATATGGCAATCCTTCCAAGAAGCCTTTGGCTCACAATTGAATCTGAGCACTGCGTTTCATCCGCAAACTGACGGTCAGAGCGAGCGAACGATACAGACTTTGGAAGACATGCTGAGAGCGTGTGTTATGGATTTGGGCGGTAGCTGGGACAAGCATTTGCCTTTAGTCGAATTTTCGTACAACAACAGCTACCACACCAGTATTGGTGTCGCGCCATTTGAAGCCCTTTACGGACGCAAGTGCCGATCACCCTTATGTTGGGCTGACGCAGGTGATAGGCAGCTTGCTGGTCCCGAAATCGTCCAAGAGACGACAGACAAGATTGCGCAGATTCTTAAACGCATCGAAGCAGCTCGCCACAGACAGAAGGCCTATGCGGATCCAAACCGGAAACATGTGGAATTCCAAGTTGGAGAAATGGTTTTATTGAAAGTTTCACCCTGGAAGGGTGTGGCACGCTTCGGAAAGCGTGGGAAGTTAAATCCGCGCTACATTTGTGACACTCTAGGTTTTCCCGAGCAAATATCTTGTATTAGCATTATGTGTATATACGTTATTAAATGTTAGTGCGTGTTATCTCGATGATTTTATGTGATCCTTGTGCTAAGTGTGATGAATGTATGTATATTATATATATGTATGTGTGTTATATGAGTGGGCCGAGACCCCAAAGGACCCGACTCGAGACCACCCTCGGTCTCGAGTGAACAGTAAACACTCGGGCCGGTTGGGCCATGCAACCTAGAAGCCCACCCGGAGACCCCTAACCCACTCGAGATATATAACCGGCCAACCCTCACAACTTTTACCATTTTTGCAACATCATTCTCACACTCTCTCATCTCACACACTCTCCCTCTCTCTCTCTAAAAACCCCAAAACCCTAAGGTTCTAACATCACCCTCTCCTCCTCTCCTTCTCGGATCCAACCGGCAACAAGAGCACCCTTGGATTGGCTCGGAATCATCACTCGAAGGCTTCAATCCGTCACCTACTTGAACACCCTTGTGTCACTCTTGAACCGGTTAGTGCTTTATGTTCTAGGTGTCACGATACTTGGTTTGTAAAGGCTTTGTTTTGTGATGAGTATTTGATGAATGTTACACATGTATAGTCTAAATGTCTCCTTGCATGATTTTGGTTTGATAAACATGATAAAGGGATGAATGTTGATGGATAACCTTGTGTAAACATGTTGTTTCGGATTGTGTATGCTAGATTTAGGAGTTGAAAGTTCATAATTATGATGAACATATGAAGAACAAGTTTGAAGGTGATATGAATATTCAAATATGCTAGTTTTGATCTGATTTTGTTATGATTTAGACAATAAAACATGTTAGTGCAATGCTATTGGTTAGTACAAAATTACATGAAATCAAAATGCTATTGGCTAGTACGTAGGACAGGTTCTAGAAGGATTCAGGTGCACGTAACAGTGGTTGCGAGTCGGAACCCTTGGTTGCGACTCGAGACCAAAACGTGATTCTTCGAGATCTCCCGGTTGCGACTCGCAAGCAGCACACTCGAGACCAAAACGTGATTCTTCGAGATCTCCCGGTTGCGACTCGCAAGCAGCACACTCGAGACCAAAGCATGATGAACCGAGACCGAGGTTGCGAGTCGGAACCCTTGGTTGCGACTCGAGACCAAAGCATGATGAACCGAGACCGAGGTTGCGAGTCGGAACCCTTGGTTGCGACTCGAGACCGTGTATTCTCGAGTCGAAACCGCCCTTGTCTCGACTGGGCTGCCTAAGTGTTATTGGGCCAAAAGCTTGTTAGACTATCTGTTGACTGGACTGCATGTGTAACTGTACTGTTTGTTTGTGAAATGTGAGGGCAGGCCCAATAACCCAAGTGTTTGTATGAATGCATGCTATGTGTGTCTGTACGTGTTTGCTATACGTGTTTACTTGTACCCCAACTTGACCCATATTCGGTAACCATGCTAGGACGTGGTGACCAACGTGATCGACCGGGTAATTAATCTACCGAGCAACCCAAGGTGAGTTCACAACCTAAAGCATGTATTCCCGGTGGTTTGGGAAACGGAACTAAAAACAACACTATCCCCTTATGAGGGATACAACTTACTTTTCTTCCCTTGTTATTGGGAACCTTTTAGTTAATTACTGTTTATACGGATTGCAACAAACGGCACTAAACGAAACTCTATCACTTAAAGTCCCTACTACATAATACCGATTAGTCGCCGGGGCCAGGCGAACGGGTTATTAGTTGATAGCGCTATTTAGGTCTTACCAACCTCACACCGTGCCAAGGTATGGGATCGGTCGTGAACTAATGTACTCAGGCATCCGTCAATGATGATAGAACATTGACATCGGGGCACTCTGCGGATACGCAACGGTCACCTAGTGTTCGGTATTGGAAAAACAGTTTAGTCGCTAACTTTTGGGGTAGCTCCCCATGGCATGTATAAACGGATAAATTAACTGGTGAAACAAGTTTTTGGTAATTAAAACTGGACAACTAGTGAACTCACTCAGCATTATTGTTGACCCCCCTTACTGCATGCTTTGCAGGTAACCAGTGACTGAGGAGCTGCTGCTTGGGGGAAGTGTAGTGGTCGTCTAAACCCGCGTGTTGGGTTCTAAATAACTTGAACTATGAACCTTGTTTAAACTGTTTCGCCTATGCTTCCGCTATTTACTTAAACTGTTATTTGAACCTAACTTTCGAACTTTAAACTATGATGCTTACTAACTATTAAGGTTGGAGATCATCTTTATTATTATCCAAATACTCAGTATAATTAGTGGCTGGATCCTGGTCAGTCACGCCTCCAAGCGGTAGTACTCCGCATGTGGAATTTGGGGGTGTGACAATTGGTATCAGAGCCATTGATTATAGTGAACTTGGTTTTAAAAAGGAAAAGTCTTTTTTGAGAAAAACCAGACTATAACCCGTGACTCGTGACGACACTACACTCCAAGGGCAAGACTCGGCATATTAGACCTCATAGCTCGGACTTGTGCTTACATGCTTATTTATCCTATGTTGACTGCTCTATTATACATACTAGTGTGCCTGATTAGATAGATACACGTCTCCCTTCTAACTCATTCTCGCTACGTTACAACATCACACTCATACTGTGTTTTCTGGTTATGAAGACAATGAGTGGACGCGGAAGAGGAAGCGTTAACATGACTCAGGCTCAATTCGCTAACTTGCTCAACACGGTGGCTGCAGCTTTCGCAGCACACCCTGGAGGTAAACCCGTTGCTATAGGATGTTTAGATCCTACCCCAACATCGTCTTTTCACCTCTAAACCTATTCGCTCCATTTCTCACAACAGGTCAGCCTGCGCCTGCGCAACCACGTGTTTGTACTTTCAAAACCTTCATGGATGGCAAGCCTCTCCCTTTCAACGGCACTGAGGGTGCCATAGGCCTTCTGCATTGGATTGAAAAGGCCGAAGCTGTCTTTGCCGTCTGCGAGTGTCCCCCTGCTAACTGGGTTAAGTACGCAACTGGTACGCTTGAAGGGAACACGCTTTCATGGTGGAAAGCACAGATTCAGATGCTTGGTCTGGAAACTGCTAATGCTACGGCATGGGAAGATTTCAAGGACATGATCAAAGAGGAGTACTGTCACAGGGATGACATCCACAAACTCGAGAACGAGTACTATGCGCTCAAGATGGTCGGATCAGAGATTGAGACCTACACTAAGCAGTCCAACGACTATGCTGCACTTTGCCCAAACATGTCCCAACCTATGTATCGAAGGGTCGAATTGTACATCAAAGGCTTGGTCCCAGAAATCCGGAGCCATGTGACCTCGGCCAACCTCAACACCATACAGCCCGTGGTTCGTCTTGCTCACAAACTCACCAATCAGGCTGTGGAAGAGGGCAAGCTGCCCAAGAGGATCGGTGCTACTGCTGGAACTTCTGGCGATAACAAGCGAAAGTGGGATGGAAGTCAGGGAAAGGATGCTAACCCCACTCAGGCCCCAGTTCAACAAAGGAAGACTGAAAGCAACAAGGGCCCTCAGCAACAGGGTGGCTATCGAGGAAACCACCCTAAGTGTAACAAATGTAACCGACATCACAGTGGGCCATGTGGAAAAGGTCAGTGTCAGCGATGCAACAAGATGGGGCACGAGGCCAAAGACTGCCAAAGCCAGTTCCCAGCTAGGCAGAATCAGCAACAACCACAGCAACAGCAGCAACAAGGAAACAACCGTGGATGCTTCAAGTGTGGAGCAACGGGGCACATGCGAAAGGATTGCCCTGAACTGAATCAAAACAACAACAATCAGGGTGCTGGGAACAATAACAACAATACTGGAAATGGTGCTAGAGGAAAAGCTTTTGTGATTGGAGCTGGGGAAGCAAGGAATGACCCCAACGTTGTAGCGGGTAAGTTCCTACTTAATGATCGTTATGTTTCCATGCTATTTGATTCCGGAGCAGATGCTAGTTATGTATCCCTACGTATTAGTAAGAAACTTAATCTCACTCTTACGCCGCTAAGCTCTAAGCACACCGTTGAAATAGCTAATGGTAGAAACCTCGAGGCCTCACACATAATTCGTAACTGCAAATTAGAGTTGTCTGGTCAGACCTTCTGCATCGATCTCTTCCCCATCATTCTTGGAAGCTTCGACGTCATCATTGGTATGGATTGGTTATCCAAACATCGAGCTGAAATCCTCTGCCAAGAGAAAGCTATTCGTATTCCCCGTCCCCCCGGCAAACCTCTTATAGTTCAAGGCGACAAGAGCGGAGAAGTCACGGGCATCATTTCATTCTTAAAGGCCCAGAAGTATCTACGAAAAGGGCACACCGCTATCTTAGCACTCATTACCGACACACAGAAAGTGGAAAACAGGATTGAAGATTTTCCAGTTGTACGCGACTATCCTGAGGTATTCCCGGAGGAACTACCTGGACTCCCTCCTCACCGTCAGGTCGAATTTCAAATCGAGCTAGCTCCCGGAGCAGCGCCTATAGCTCGTGCACCTTATCGATTAGCCCCCGCGGAGCTCAAGGAGCTTTCTACTCAACTACAAGAACTTTTGGACAAAGGTTTTATCCGTCCTAGTTCATCACCCTGGGGAGCCCCAGTGCTCTTCGTCAAAAAGAAAGATGGCTCATTCCGAATGTGCATTGACTACCGCGAACTTAACAAGGTTACCATCAAGAATCGTTATCCACTTCCCCGTATCGACGACCTGTTCGACCAGCTGCAAGGGTCGAGCTATTATTCCAAGATCGATCTGCGATCGGGTTATCACCAGCTGAGAGTCCGCGATGAGGACATCTCTAAGACTGCTTTCAGAACCCGCTATGGTCACTACGAATTCCTTGTTATGCCTTTCGGAATGACCAACGCACCTGCAATCTTCATGGATCTCATGAACCGAGTATGCAAACCCTACCTCGATAAGTTCGTAATCGTGTTCATCGACGACATCCTAATCTACTCGAAGAGCCAAGAGGAGCATGAACAACACCTACGTCTTATTCTCGAACTTCTTCGCAATAAGCAACTGTACGCCAAATTCTCGAAATGTGATTTCTGGCTTAGAGAAGTCCATTTCCTTGGACACATCGTCAATCAGGAAGGGATTCATGTTGACCCTGCTAAGATTGAGTCCATTAAGAATTGGCCTGTGCCTAAGACTCCGACCGAAGTTCGCCAATTCTTGGGATTGGCGGGATACTATCGAAGATTTATCAAGGGATTCTCTAAGATCGCTCAACCACTTACGACACTCACTCAGAAGGGTGTTGCTTACAAATGGAGTGGTGCTCAGGAATCTGCCTTCCAGGAACTAAAGAAGAACCTTTGTAGTGCTCCTATCCTCTCCTTACCCGAAGGCACCGACGACTTCGTCGTTTACTGCGACGCTTCTATTCAAGGACTTGGCTGCGTGTTGATGCAACGCGAGAAAGTTATTGCTTACGCCTCGCGATAACTCAAGGTCCACGAACGGAACTATACGACGCATGACTTAGAATTTGGAGCTGTGGTCTTCGCGCTCAAGCTTTGGAGACACTATTTGTACGGCACCAAGTGCACGATTTACACTGATCACAAGAGTCTCCAGCACATAATGGGACAAAAGGAGTTGAATATGCGGCAACGACGATGGGTCGAACTCCTAAATGACTACGAGTGTGCAATTAAATACCATCCAGGCAAGGCTAATGTGGTAGCCGATGCCCTCAGCAGAAAGGAGACCAAACCCAAGCGTGTTCGTGCCTTACAGCTCACTATCCACTCGAACCTCCCTAATCAAATTCGGAATGCTCAGGTTGAAGCATTGAAGGCCGAGAACATCAAGGCTGAGTCCCTACGAGGATCGAGACAACGCATGGAACAAAAAGAAGACGGTGCTTACTACGTAGCCGGACGCATATGGGTTCCGCTTTATGGAAATTTACGTGACCTTGTGATGGATGAAGCCCATAAGTCCCGTTACTCGGTACATCCGGGTTCAGATAAGATGTACCATGACTTGAGGGCTACCTATTGGTGGCCTGGCATGAAAGCCCACATAGCAACCTATGTCAGAAAATGTTTAACTTGTGCAAGAGTCAAGGCCGAGTATCAGAAACCATCAGGCCTGCTCCAACAGCCAGAAATCCCGCAATGGAAATGGGAGCAGATTTCCATGGATTTTGTTACTAGCCTGCCTAGGTCTCAACGCGGAAATGACACCATTTGGGTAATAGTGGATCGCTTAACTAAGTCTGCACACTTTTTGGCTATCAAAGAAACAGACAAGTTCTCTACCTTAGCAGAAGTATACCTAAAAGAAGTGGTTTCGAAGCACGGAGTACCAACCTCTATCATTTCCGATCGAGACGCGCGTTTTACTTCTGAGTTGTGGCAAGCCATGCACAAATCTTTTGGCTCACGTTTAGACATGAGCACCGCTTACCACCCGCAAACGGATGGGCAGTCTGAACGCACCATCCAAACCCTCGAAGACATGCTCAGGGCATGTGTGATCGATTTTGGCAAGAATTGGGAGAAGCACCTACCGTTAGTATAATTCTCCTACAACAACAGCTACCACACCAGCATTCAAGCGGCACCCTTTGAAGCATTGTACGGTCGTAAATGTCGATCGCCTCTCTGCTGGGCGGAGGTAGGTGACAGCCAAATCACAGGCCCGGAACATGTAGTCGACACCACAGAAAAGATTGCCCAGATTAGGCAACGCATGGCGGCAGCTCGTGACCGTCAAAAGTACTACGCTGATAAAGATAGGAAACCGCAAGAGTTCCAGGTTGGTGAACGGGCTCTACTTAAGGTCTCACCCTGGAAGGGTGTGGTTCGTTTTGGAAAACGGGGCAAGCTTAATCCAAGATATGTCGGACCCTTTGAAGTTACCGAAAAGATCGGCACGGCCGCTTACAGATTGAATCTGCCTGAAGAACTGAGTGCTGTGCACAACGTCTTCCACGTATCTAATCTGAAGAAGTGTCTATCAGACGAAACACTCGTCATTCCTTACAAGGAACTTACTATTGACGAACGGCTACACTTTACTGAGGAACCGGTTGAGATCACGGATCGTGAGATCAAAACCCTCAAACGTAGCCAGATACCTCTCGTGCGAGTTCGTTGGAACTCACGTCGTGGCCCAGAATTTACCTGGGAGCGGGAAGACCAGATGAAGCGCAAATATCCCCAGTTGTTCCCTAATGAAACTCCCAGCACTGAAGCTACAACCGAATTTCGGGACGAAATTCCAAATTAACGGGGGGATGATGTGACACCCCGTTGAAACGTTCTCACTTACACTAGCTTGACAGTGACTGCCTTAACTTTCGGGACGAAAGTTCCTAAAACTTGGGGATAATGTGACACTCTAGGTTTTCCCGAGCAAATATCTTGTATTAGCATTATGTGTATATACGTTATTAAATGTTAGTGCGTGTTATCTCGATGATTTTATGTGATCCTTGTGCTAAGTGTGATGAATGTATGTATATTATATATATGTATGTGTGTTATATGAGTGGGCCGAGACCCCAAAGGACCCGACTCGAGACCACCCTCGGTCTCGAGTGAACAGTAAACACTCGGGCCGGTTGGGCCATGCAACCTAGAAGCCCACCCGGAGACCCCTAACCCACTCGAGATATATAACCGGCCAACCCTCACAACTTTTACCATTTTTGCAACATCATTCTCACACTCTCTCATCTCACACACTCTCCCTCTCTCTCTCTCTAAAAACCCCAAAACCCTAAGGTTCTAACATCACCCTCTCCTCCTCTCCTTCTCGGATCCAACCGGCAACAAGAGCACCCTTGGATTGGCTCGGAATCATCACTCGAAGGCTTCAATCCGTCACCTACTTGAACACCCTTGTGTCACTCTTGAACCGGTTAGTGCTTTATGTTCTAGGTGTCACGATACTTGGTTTGTAAAGGCTTTGTTTTGTGATGAGTATTTGATGAATGTTACACATGTATAGTCTAAATGTCTCCTTGCATGATTTTGGTTTGATAAACATGATAAAGGGATGAATGTTGATGGATAACCTTGTGTAAACATGCTGTTTCGGATTGTGTATGCTAGATTTAGGACTTGAAAGTTCATAATTATGATGAACATATGAAGAACAAGTTTGAAGGTGATATGAATATTCAAATATGCTAGTTTTGATCTGATTTTGTTATGATTTAGACAATAAAACATGTTAGTGCAATGCTATTGGTTAGTACAAAATTACATGAAATCAAAATGCTATTGGCTAGTACGTAGGACAGGTTCTAGAAGGATTCAGGTGCACGTAACAGTGGTTGCGAGTCGGAACCCTTGGTTGCGACTCGAGACCAAAACGTGATTCTTCGAGATCTCCCGGTTGCGACTCGCAAGCAGCACACTCGAGACCAAAACGTGATTCTTCGAGATCTCCCGGTTGCGACTCGCAAGCAGCACACTCGAGACCAAAGCATGATGAACCGAGACCGAGGTTGCGAGTCGGAACCCTTGGTTGCGACTCGAGACCAAAGCATGATGAACCGAGACCGAGGTTGCGAGTCGGAACCCTTGGTTGCGACTCGAGACCGTGTATTCTCGAGTCGAAACCGCCCTTGTCTCGACTGGGCTGCCTAAGTGTTATTGGGCCAAAAGCTTGTTAGACTATCTGTTGACTGGACTGCATGTGTAACTGTACTGTTTGTTTGTGAAATGTGAGGGCAGGCCCAATAACCCAAGTGTTTGTATGAATGCATGCTATGTGTGTCTGTACGTGTTTGCTATACGTGTTTACTTGTACCCCAACTTGACTCATATTCGGTAACCATGCTAGGACGTGGTGACCAACGTGATCGACCGGGTAATTAATCTACCGAGCAACCCAAGGTGAGTTCACAACCTAAAGCATGTATTCCCGGTGGTTTGGGAAACGGAACTAAAAACAACACTATCCCCTTATGAGGGATACAACTTACTTTTCTTCCCTTGTTATTGGGAACCTTTTAGTTAATTACTGTTTATACGGATTGCAACAAACGGCACTAAACGAAACTCTATCACTTAAAGTCCCTACTACATAATACCGATTAGTCGCTGGGGCCAGGCGAACGGGTTATTAGTTGATAGCGCTATTTAGGTCTTACCAACCTCACACCGTGCCAAGGTATGGGATCGGTCGTGAACTAATGTACTCAGGCATCCGTCAATGATGATAGAACATTGACATCGGGGCACTCTGCGGATACGCAACGGTCACCTAGTGTTCGGTATTGGAAAAACAGTTTAGTCGCTAACTTTTGGGGTAGCTCCCCATGGCATGTATAAACGGATAAATTAACTGGTGAAACAAGTTTTTGGTAATTAAAACTGGACAACTAGTGAACTCACTCAGCATTATTGTTGACCCCCCTTACTGCATGCTTTGCAGGTAACTAGTGACTGAGGAGCTGCTGCTTGGGGGAAGTGTAGTGGTCGTCTAAACCCGCGTGTTGGGTTCTAAATAACTTGAACTATGAACCTTGTTTAAACTGTTTCGCCTATGCTTCCGCTATTTACTTAAACTGTTATTTGAACCTAACTTTCGAACTTTAAACTATGATGCTTACTAACTATTAAGGTTGGAGATCATCTTTATTATTATCCAAATACTCAGTATAATTAGTGGCTGGATCCTGGTCAGTCACGCCTCCAAGCGGTAGTACTCCGCATGTGGAATTTGGGGGTGTGACAACATTGGTCCTTTCAGAATTTTGGAAAGAATAGGACTAGTAGCATACAAGCTGGACTTACCTGCTGAACTGAATGGTGTTCACGATACATTTCATGAATCCAACCTGAAGAAAAGTCCAACTCAAGATAACATTGCCATTCCCACCGACGAGATTCATGTTGACGACACACTCCACTTCGTTGAAGAACCTGTTGAGGTCACGGATTGGAAAGTGAACAAGACCCTCCGGAGCAGTGTCAATCTCGTCAAAGTTCGTTGGAATGCCAGACACGGTCCTGAGTACACCTGGGAGCGTGAGGACCGGATGAAAGAGAAATACCCCCACCTTTTCCCTAAGAACCCTGCATCTGCAAGCAGAACTTAAATTTCGGGACGAAATTTATTTAACGGGGGGAGAATGTGACAACCCTCACTAAACCAGGTATCCGTACAACTCGATTAATAATTAATTATTGCTTAATTACTGTGCTTGCTTGAACTTGTGAATAAACTGCTACTTGAACACTGATACATTTACTTACTTGCATCATACTTTACTTGTTGTCACTACATTATTTACATGACTGAACCTTAGTGACAAACATGATGCACAAAAAGCACAGTAGCACTATAACGGATAACCTATTGAACATGCTGATAAAGCCAGCATCAGGCAAACACTGCCTCTAAGGCCTGTATGAGCCAGAAATATTTTGCTACACTAGTGGTGAGTGTAGGGATATAAGGGTTGTAGAACTGCGTCTCTAGGAATAAGTCACAATGACTGGATGTGCCTAAAACATACTCTAAGTACAAAACTCAGCACTTTACATAACAATTCAGCTTTTAGCTACCTAATAAAGCGCCAAAACTTGAGAAAAATGTTACTAGACACTTTCCAAAGTGTCAGGAATGAGTTGTGTCACTAAAAATGGTATTAACAACACTTTAAGCTTTGTTAAGCACTTTAACGGATTACTATCCAACCGAACAACCGGACTATACCCGGAACATGAAAATATTGTTATTTTCATTATTTATCTTTTTCTGAGCCAGTTAGGGTCCCTGATTACCCTAACACCCTTTGTAACGCGTGACACACCACTAACCGGGTTAAGCACTTAACTACCTTACTTAACCCAACTAATAAACCTAACTATTGGTTAGAATTGGACTAGTACCCCCCCCCCCCCCTCTCTAACCGTCCCCAACTAAGGGGGGACACACTTGGTACAATTTTGATTATTTTAATCAATTGTGTTTAGTATCTACTAAACACTTAATCCTTTGGTTAATACACATGAAGTTTGTCTATTAGTTAGAACCATAACACACTTATCATTCACATTACACAACTCCACACAAAAACTCTCCTCTCTTGCTCTCTAAGTCTCGGCCGAACACCCCCCTCCCCTACATCCATTTTCGAGTTTAGTTCATTCCATTCCAACATCATACAAGCTTCAAGGATCACGTATTAGGAGGCTTGGTGCACTCGGAGTTTGAAGGACCTCTTTATCTTGCTTTTATCCACGCGTTTTTCGTCTAGATTCTTCCCTAGCCTCGAGCTAGTGGTATGTTACTTAAATCACCTTCTTGAACTATTCTAAAGTGGTTAATACGATTTGTAACGGTTAAAACTCGAAATCTTACAAGATGATACTTTAAAGTCTACTAAAAATGCTATAAGTGTTGGATAAAAGCTCATATGTTGTGTAAATGTTGTAGTAATTGAAATTTGTGATTATTTAGACCCAATCTATGTTGTGGTAGCTCGGATCATCACTTAACCTGGTTTGGTCATGATCACGAATCATGACATAAGGTTGTTTTGAATAGAACGAGGGTTAAAGGGTGAAACTCTACCACACACGAATCATGAACTTGTGTAAAAGTGTTTTAGCTTGTACAATAGTGTTTAAAAATAGCAGATCTACGTATCTGCAAGTGGTATTTTCAAAGGACCAAGCGTTAAAGAAATCATACTTTAAAAGACGGATCTTACACTAACAAGAATGGTTTTTAGAACACACAAGTGTGTAAACACTTGTGTAATTCGACGAAATAACTATTTTTGTAAAAGTGGACGAGAAGTTGTAAAGACGAAACTTCCATAAAAACGAGGTTTTTACAAAATCGGATTGTTTTATATAAAGATCCACTAAGAGTAATGAGATTTACTTCACAGTTTGGATAAACCACAAGTTCATGAAGTTTATGCGATTTATATACATATTTTGACTAGTTTGTGATTTGAACATGGTTTTGATTGAATAAGAAGATTGTTGGTTTGATTTATAAAAGAAAATGATACGCTTGAAAGCGTGGCCACCTCCAGTTACAGAGGAAACTCTGGCGAATTTTTTCTAAAAACCTAACACTTGGAATTATTTTCACTATAAGTGTTAGAGATACTTATCGACTTGTTTTCAAACTATGAATTTTGCCACGGCTTTATTTATAAAATATCGGAGGTGGGATTTCACAAAATAAAACGTGATACATAAATATATTTAGTATATATTTTTCACAACATCACTTGTATAAGTGTTTATGATTATTTTGTGAACTACGTAAATATTATTTTTAGAGTAAAAATAATATTACTAAGTATTATTTTGGGGAAAATCACATGTATGAAAATATAATATTTTTGAGAAGAATATTCATATTTTGAAGTGGAAATAAAATATATTAAGTGAGACTTAATAGTGAAGTCTGAATGTTACGAACACACATGTATTAAATCCCCCATCCTTGGGAAGGAGAATAACTACCAAGTATATATACAGAACGTAAACACGAAATAGTTGCCTAACTATTTCCCAAAAACTTAAACCATAAAGCTAAGGCACGTCCATCCGTCTAATAGAGTTAGCACGTGTAGGTCGTCATACAGCTGATTGATTTGGAGGCATACTTGGTAGAGACGCACCACTGTGAGTTCATGTCCCCCTTTTCTCTAATTGTTTTCAGTTTTCTTAACTGCGGGGGTGAAATACATGTTACTTTGATTATAAGTACATTATACATGGTATGGTTAGCGTAAGGAGGTTTACTACTTAGATCATGTGAGTGGGTAGGCAGAAATTGGAGGCTATTAATCCTCATGGTAGGACCGAGGGACGTAAGCGGTAGATCTATCTGGGTGTAGCGAGCCCAACTCTAGGCCCAACAGAACGGACCTCTGGAAGGCCCAACAGAACGGACCTTGGAGTGACTTTGTACCCAACGCTAAATCTGCTAGGTTTGAGTCTTCCTACTTGCACTTCACATATATCAATGGCCTTGCAAACCATTGGTGATCTCTTTTTCCTTATTTGCTACATACCAAGACTATTTTTATACTCACGAAGGTTTACTTACTCACTTACACATGAACTCACTCAACATTATTGTTAATTTTTCAACTTACATGTATTTCAGGAAATTAAAGATCTGGTGCGGTATGTTATGTTTTCCCGCTGCATAAGGGTTCCAAGGTCATCCCAGTTTAGGAAATGTGACTCTTTCCTGGACAAGTCACAAATCTTAAACTGCGTTTATTTCATGTCGGTGTTTATGTTATTTAAGACAATGTTTTATGTTATGAGGTTGTAAGTCTCTAAGACGATGTTGTGTTACTCTGGTTTTAAAACTTAATCAAATGGATGATCTTGCATGATTTTATTTCATATAGCTTTGTTATGGTTAAGCTATGGTATTAAGAAGTCACACCAAAATAACCACGCTTCCGCAAAGCCAGGGTGTGACAAACTTTACCAAACCATCCCCCTAACCCCCGACCAGGTAGTCAACGTGCCTTTATATAGACCGTAAAGACACGTTGGTGACATCTTTTACTTTATATAGACAGTTAAGTCACCTCAAGACACCACGAGAAAATGATAAAGAAAATTCACCTTCAACATAAGAAACTAGTTATTAAAGTCATTAATACAAACCCAAATAAAAAGTGCCGAAAGATTAAAAATCGAAAGTAATACAATAAAGACTTGTCTTCACCAAGTCTTTATTGTATCACTTTTGATTTTTAATCTTTATGCACTTTTTATTTGGGTTGTATTAATGACTTTAATAACTAGTTTCTTATGTTGAAGGTGAATTTTCTTTATCATTTTCTCATGGTGTCTTGAGGTTACTTTACTGTCTATATAAAGTAAAATATTGCATCATTCGTGTCTTTACGGTCTATATAAAAGCACGTTGACTACCTGGTCGGGGGTTAGGGGGATGGTTTGGTAAAGTTCTTGTCTCGTTCAGTGTATAGATCCTACGAGGACCTGGTTCAAGCTTACTAGGACCTCCTTCAATACTCACTGGTATTGGATGGCGGGGGTGCGAATAGCTTGAACCCCTCATATGTAAACTACTATTAATACTTTAAACCGGCTTCTTGGGATTGTATACTTGCTGACTCAAACCACTTAGCCGAGGGTAACGTCACCTTCAAAAGAGGGGCCTACCACTTTTCGCATTAATAACTTACTTAATTGTCTTTCACTGTTCTAACCCTTTGGGATTGTATCACTGCTGACTCAAACCACTGGGTTGAGGGTAACGTCACCTTCAATAGAGGGGCCTACTACTATAACTAAGATAATCTCTTAAAAACTCCGAAAGTGCGAAAATCATCAAAGGATACATTAAAGACGAGTTGGATCCAAGTGATTCTATCTTGTCTATTTGTTTTTCATTTATTTATCTTTGCATTTTTAGTTTTTATTTTTGTGTTTCAAAACTTTTCTTCTCAAAAATTTAGATCGATTAGACGTTGAGAATAAACCGGTACTAAAAGCTCTTGTGTCCTTGGACGACCTCGGTATCTTACCAACACTATACTACGCTCACGATGGGTGCACTTGCCCAAGTGTGTGTTTAGTGTTATTATAATATTGTGTTCTATAAATTTAAAACTTGACTAAAGTGTAAAATGGGCTAAAAATATCAATAAAAATATATCACACCTAACGCACACCAGGTGAAAAAGTGGGAGAGTAGTGGTTTGCTAAGGGATGCCTTGCAACTGAACCAAGCACCCCTATTTATAGCCTGAATAGAGCCCTAGCCACAGCCCCCTGTCCAGCCGGAATGGCCCGTGGCCATCCTTTTCTCTTCCTTCATTAATTGCAAGTGTCAGCAGAGGGCCCCACACGACCCCATGTCTTCTGGGCACGACCCCGTGGTCAACTCTTATCTGTACTATCAAGATTCTGCGTATCTTTGCATTGACCACGCCCCGTGTTGAGCTGGGTACGCCCCTGTGGTGGGTGTGGAAGCTTCTACAGGTTTGTCTTTTGTGCAGGCTCCTGACCACGCCCCATGCCTAGCTGGGCACGACCCCATGGCCAGTCTCTGTTTCCATGTTTTTGCTTTGGGGATGCTGCCGAGGGGTCGGGCATGTAATGTTTATTCCTTCTTTTTGTATTTATGTTGGTTTTGGCTGCCTATTTGCTCCTTTTGTTCTTTTAAGCTCGTTTAGTCCTGTAAATTCAAAAGGAAGAAACAAACACGCTTTTTCCAACATTAGTACTAAAAAGGGTTAGTTTTATGCCTCATTTGATGTAATTTATTTGTTGCATTTTACACACATCAAATACCCCCACACTTGAATCTTTGCTTGTCCTCAAGCAAAACTCTTTAATATGTGGCTTACACACCCAAATGGAAGAGGTAGAGGAGAAGTTTTGGGCTTATCTTGAGTGTCGGGAATCAAAGATCTTTATTGTGTTTTATTTTTATTATATTTACAATCCTATTCGTCATGATTTATTTAGAACATTTTATAAGAAAAATTATTTATTTGGGCATAACATGCCTCTTTAAAATTCTATTTATATACAAGTTCACATACCTCACAGGAGATCATTCAACACTCGGCCGATTTATGTATTTTTGTGAAACACTCGAGACTGGCGTGGAACTTACTTCTACCATATGCTTGCCAAACGATCAATCCTCCTCCTTTTTAACTATAAACCTTTGTAAATATCAAGAGGACTTGGGGAAGGGTTAGGCTTGGGCTAAGGGTAGGTGGTTTTTGGTTAGTGGTTAGTAAAAATGGCGAAAAGCGTAAAAAGCGTCAGTCGTCGTAAAACTTTTTGTTTTTGTGACTTTTATTCAAACTAAGCATATTCAAACAAGATTTCTTTGAGGAACTTGTTTGTTTATTGCAAGACTTTCATTTTTTTCATTTTTTTAATTATTTTTTTCATGTCACAAGATAACCGAGCTTTTTACTAAAACAAAGGGGTTTGAAAAGAAAAAGGTTTTGGTGGGTAATGGGTGTTTGTTTTGTGGGTTTTGAAATGAAAAGGTTTAGGCTCAAAGGGGTTAACTAGGGGGATTTTGGGTAGGTGATAAAAAAGATGAAAAATAATGGTTTTGAAAGGAAAATGGGTTAGTCCTAATGCCTCTATCATTTACTTACTTGGGTTCAAGTTGATAAGGATCGGGAATGTATCGTCTTGACAAGTTCTAGAGTCGTAAGAACCAAGTGGCTATTCACACAAGAAACGAAAAATGAGCATTTAATTTAAATATATATGCATGTATGCTCAATAAAGGCTCAAAACTCACTTGTTGTGGGAATGGGTTTATAATGTGATCAAGTATATATAATCAAATTTTAAATAGATTTGTCATGCCTTTTCATAATTTTCTTATTTGGTTCTTTTTATCACAACGCTATCGGTTGTAAATTTGTAAAAATATAGCCTTTTTAGAATTTGTTATTCCTGAATTAAACCAAGACAAGTAAAAAAGTGAAATTTGTTTTGAAAAAATTTGGGGTGATTAGTCGTTCCAATAGAGTTTTGTGTAAGGCTTGTTATTAGGACTTGCAAGATTCAAGGTTTTAGCATCCCCCCACACTTAAATTACACATTGTCCTCAATGTGTCCCAAAAATAAGTTTTTTGGTTGATTTGAATATATAAAAGGTGTTGAAAAACAAGTTTTTATGTTATTGGGCGTCTGGCCACGGCCCCGTGTGGACCGGGCACGGCCTCGTGGTCAGATCGCCAGTATCAAATTTCAAGAGAAGGCTGGCCACGGGGCGTGTTTAGCGAGAACAACCCGTAGCCAGTTACCTGAACTGGGACTTTATCTGCAGAGCCTGGGCACGGGGCGTGTTGGGCTGGGCACGGCCCCGTGCTGCACATGCTGTAATGCTGGAAAAGTTGACGGAAGGCTCTGTTTCCATTCATGGGGTGTGGTTTTAACGTCCCTTTGGCAATTTCCATCTTTTCTCGTTTGTTAAACCATTATAAAACATCTAAACACCACAAAATAACTCAAACCATCCTTCATTTAGAGTGCAAGATACATAGTTCCTAAAAATTAACATTAAAAAATCCTAAAAATTAAAAACAACAAAAGTTCTAAGATAGATAGGTCATAAAATGCAAGAAATTTAAATCACGATGAAGTTCTACCCTAGATATTTACATGATAAGGATGATAAAAACCCGTAAATGATTTTATGGTGTCTAAGGGCTTTTAGAACTCCAAAGCGGAGGATGCCCATCAAATGTCGTTGAGCCATTCCTCAATCTCCCTAGGGAGAAAGAAGGCGGGCTCATTTTCCACAACAGCTTGCGGAGGAGGAGGAGCAACAGCCACCGGAACTCCATTTAACACGGTTAGAGGAGGTTCCAGAGGAAGGTCATTCCATTCGGTTGGGATAATGATTTCCGACATAAGATTCCAACTCCCTTGTGTGACGATTGGCACCATGGGAGGCATGGCAAGAATATTCAACCTTTGGTGCAAAAGGTTGATTTCTTGAAAGCTATACTCCAGCCCTACCGTCAAATAGTTGATATGGTCAATGAGGACCTCTTCCACAGACGTCATTTCGTCAAGTGCTTCCCTTAGTGCACACACGTATCGGACAAGGGTAGCTTCTATCGACGGCCTTCTCCCACTTCGACCGTTTCTTGTATTGGTTGATGAAGTTCCACTGTTTTGGCTCAACATTCCCAGAATTAAAGATGAAAATTTCAAAGAATGAAACTGGAACTCTGGCCACGGCCCCGTGTCCGCTGGGAACGGCCCCGTGGTCATACCTTTGCAGGTTTTTGAACCAAGGAATATCATTGTTTTAAATAATTTTTCTATATTTTGAAACATTTCTGAACATAAATTACTTTAAACAGTGTTGTAAAACTTATTTTTAATAAGATTTCTTGGTTAAAAACCTTGCAAATATTACAATAAAGCTTGAAGTTATGATTGTTTCCAGCTTTAATGGAGGTTGAAGAGTTTTGGCGAAGAAGGTAAGTGACAAAAATGCCAAAGACAAGATGGTTGGTGAGAAACCTTCTTTGGAATATACCTTTAAAGGTATGTGTGAAGATCCCAACAAATCTTGGTCTTTGGAATGGATCTAAATGTGCAGGAATAATGCTGACTTTATAGAAAACGACAGCACGCTGACCACGACCCCGTGTCGGGTGGACACGGCCCCGTGGTCAGACAAGGTTCTGACACATTTTGTCCGTATTATGAGCACGGGGCGTGTTGGCCTGGACACGAGCCCGTGGTCAGATTTGAGGTGGACACAGGGTATGTTGATCTGGGCACGGCCCCGTGGCTGGAGTATTTATGATGCGGCGTCTTATTTTAAGGTTTTTATTCGGATCGGGCGGTTCATTACTGGAGGGAACAACACCGAATTGCCTAAGGTACCTTAATTGTTCTTGGTTTAAACAAGAATGCAAGAGGTTATCGAAAAGGGTAAAACCTAAACTAAATACCGGTGGGCGAAACCAACCTTTATTCCTCTTATCCGGGCTCTTGTTAAATAAGGTATATGTCGAATCGCTTAGGTCTATGAGCGCATCAGTGCGGGCCGATGGAGAGTCCTTCATGGCACAATCGACACAGGGACGATTATCGCTCATGTTTTCACAAGAGGTTGAGGTACTTTTGGTGTCGTCGATGTTGGTAGAATCCGAATGTGACCCCAACAATTCACCTTGATCGTTGTCTTGTGATGAATAACTTGTTTTCATCTCAAGCTCTAATTCTTTTAATTTTAGGATAATTACTTCTTCGATTCGACATAATTCTTCGAGGGTTATGTCGGTAGAAAGAGATGGTTGAGGGCATTCGGGAAGGAGATAGTGATTGCTTTTAATTTCGCCCATCTTAAGGTGATCATAGGAAAACGATGGGTCTAAATAATGGGGTTCGTAATTTAGAAAGAAACATTCTAAATCTTGATGGAATCCACCACATATTTGATACCACTCACCGTAAGAGTGGCGAAAGTAAAAATAATCAATATCACTCATATTTTTGTTAGAAATTACCAACTGTCGGGATCTTATGGTTCTGTTTTTAGCAACTAGGGGTGGACACGGGGGAGTGTCGAGTGGGCACGGCCCCGTGGTCAGCTACTGTCTGACTTAAAACAGGATTGCAAGTAACGATGATGGACACGGCCCCGTGTCTGGCTGAGCATGGCCAGTGCTGAAGTCTGCAGAAACTGAAAAATTAAGAAAAATCCAAAAAAAAAAAGAAAAATAAGTAAAAATAATTGGGCCTTTGATTTTAAACTTTCTTAAAATCCTTGTATCCCGGAAACGGCGCCAAAAACTTGGTGTGCGTTAGGTGTGATATGATTTTTATTGATATTTTATGCCCATTTTACGCATTAGTCAAGTTTTAAAATTTTAAAACACGATATTATACTAACACTAAACACACACTTGGGCAAGTGCACCCATCGTGAGCGTAGTATAGTGTTGGTAAGATACCGAGGTCGTCCAAGGACATAAGAGCTTTTAGTACCGGTTTATCCTTAACGTCTAATCGATCTAATTTTTTTAGAAAAGTTTTGAAACATAAAAATAAAAACTGAAAATGCAAAGATAAATAAAATGAAAAACAACTAGACAAGATAGAATCACTTGGATCGGACTCGTCTTGAATGTATCCTTTGATGATTTTCGCATTTCCGGACTTTTTAATAGATTATCTTAGTTATAGTAGTAGGCCCCTCTTTTGAAGGTGACGTTACCCTCAACCCAGTGGTTTGAGTCAGCAGGGATACAATCCCAAAGGGTCGGAATATTGAAAGATAATTAAGTAAGTTATTAATGCGAAAAGTGGCAGGCCTCTCTTTTGAAGGTGACGTTACCCTCGGCTAAGTGGTTTGAGTCAGCAAGGATACAATCCCAAGAATCCGGTTTAAAGTATTAATAGTAGTTTACATATGAGGGGTTCAAGCTATTCGCACCCCTGTCATCCAATACCAGTGGGTAATGAAGGAGGTCCTAGTAAGCTTGAACTGGGTCCTCGCAGGATCTATACACTGAACGAGACAAGAACTTTACCAAAATATCCCCTAACCCCTGACCAGGTAGTCAACATGCCTTTATATAGACCGTAAAGACACGAATGGTGATATCTTTTACTTTATATAGACAGTAAAGTAACCTCAAGACACCACGAGAAAATGATAATGAAAATTCACCTTCAACATAAGAGACTAGTTATTAAAGTCATTAATACAAACCCAAATAAAAAGTGCCAAAAGATTAAAAATCAAAAGTAATCCAATAAAGACTTGTCTTCACCAAGTGATGTAAGAGGCTTAACCAAACACGCCTTTGATTGGCAAGAACCCTTACAATCAATCTTAGATCCCGAGACTACTACACACTCTAAAGATAGTTGATGGATGATGGTGGTGGGTGTTGGTGTTGTAGTGGTGGTGGTGGAGTGGTGGCAAAGTGGGAGAGTAGTGGTTTGCCAAGGGATTCCTTTCAAGTGAACCTAGCACCCTTATTTATAGCCTGAACAGAGCCCTGGCCACGGCCTGGTGTCCATCCTTTTCTCTTCCTTCATTAATTGCAAGTGTCAGAAGAGTGCCCCACATAACCCCATGTCTTCTGGGCATGGCCCCGTGGTCAACTATTATGTGTACTATCAAGATTCTACATATCTTTGGGTTGACCACGCCCCGTGTTGAGCTGGGTACGCCCCCGTGATGAGCTTGGAAGCTTCTAAAGGTTTGTCTTTTGTGCAGGCTCCTGACCACGCCCCATGCCCAGCTGGGCACGGCCCCGTGGTCAGTCTCTGTTTCCTTGTTTTTGCTTTGGAGATGTTGCCGAGGGGTCGGGCATGTCACCTTTATTCCTTCTTTTTGTATTTATGTTGTTTTTGGTTGCTTATTTGCTCCTTTTGTTCTTTTAAGCTCGTTTGGTCCTGTAAATTCAAAAGGAAGAAAGAAACATGCTTTTTTCCAACATTAGTACTAAAAAAGGGTTGGTTTTATGCCTCATTTGATGCAATTTTTACGTTGCATTTTGCAAACATCACCTGGTAACATGGCAGTGTAAGAAACAGACCACAGTCGCTCTCTCTACCTGCGAAGCTGAGTACGTCTCTACTAGCAGCTGTTGTTCACAGTTATTGTGGATCCAACAGCAGATGAGAGACTATGGTCTGCAATTTCTTAACTCGCCTATATTTGTAGATAATGAGGCAGCTATTAATATCACCAAAAACCCAGTACATCACGCTAAAACAAAACATATTCAAATTCGACATCACTTTATTCGTGACTGTTACGAGAAGAAGTTGATTCGAATTGAAAAACTCCACGCCGACTAACAAAAGGCTGATCTTCACACTAAACCGTTTGATAAAACATGTTTTCATTATCTTTTGAAACTAAACGGGATGAAGCTTTTGTCGTCAGGGGGAGACATTATTGGCAGTGATGAAGAATACAAATCAGAGGATGTCGAGAAGCAATTTGCTCTGGTTTGTCACATTTTTAAATGTTTTGGTCTTTAGGGGGAGAAAATGTTGTAGAAAATACAAAAACATTAAAAAGTGTAAAAATACAAAAACAGTAAAAATGCAAAAATACAAAAACATAGAAAAAGACAAAAAGAGTTAGTGTAAAAAAGAGGAAATGATAGTACATCAGCTAGACTGTCACGGTACACTAAAGATTTGGAAAGTTAAAAGCGTTAAACGGTCTCACTTGTGACAACTGGCACTTTTCCATGTATTCCGTACACTAATAAACAGTAATTTGTACCTTAATAATTGTGCATGATTGAATTAATGAGATGAATAGTTTTCTTATTTCTGTCATATACATACAAATGCATTTCATGTTGCAAGATTGTTTATCATTATTACATGCTACACAGTGTAGTTCAATTAGTGCACAGAACAAAGTTAGCACAGTTATCAGACAAACTAGAAGTACTGACGGGAGTTCAGTACTCAGACATACATGATATTAAGACACAGAACCCCGGAACTAAGAAGTTACACTAGAATAGTATGTAGAAAAGTAGGGATCATAAAACTGCCTTCCGAGTGATGATTTAAGTGCCAGAAAGTGTCTGAAACACACTAATACTGCAGAATTTTGCCGAAAACAGTAAAATTCAACATTTTAACATCAAAATATAATGCAGAATTATGGTTTAATGATCCAGAATACCTTGACAAGCGTCGGGAATCAAAACTGTCATAAAAGACATCATAAAGCACACTAAACTACGCAATTTAGCACCTTAACGAACCGGTAACCAAACAAGCACTACCCGAAACACCAAAATTTAACTAGAAGCATTGTTTTAATGTTATAAAGCTAGTTATGGTCACTATACATCATATTACTACTTAAAACACTATAACACGCTTGAACACCAAAATCTAACAATTAACATCTAACTATACATTGTAACTAGAAGTTGAAATCCAACATTGTAACTAGAAGTTGAAATCCACCAAGACACCCCCCCCCCCTTTTACGGTCACAAGTGGGTCCCCCACACTTGATTTTCTCTCAATATTTTATTTGATATGTTTAATTGATATGGAGCATAAGAACCATAGGTTATTAAGATGTTGGAAGTTTTTTTTATAAAACCACAAGACTTTAACTCATTATCATTCTAACTCTCACAACACACCATCTTCTCTTCTTCTTCCTCCCATACCTACGGCCCAAGCACCACCACCATAGCCTCCATTTTCTAGCTTCATTTCATACATTCTAAGGTGATCCTAAGGTGTAACAAGCACACTTAAGAAGGTTGCAAGCATAGGAAGTGGAAGGACCATCTTGGAGTGCTTTTATCCACCACATTTCTCATCATCTTCATTCTTGATTCTTCTCTAGCCATAGTGCTTGTAGTAAGCACCTTTGATCTTGTTTTACTCTTAAATTTATGTGGTTAAAGTAAGATGTAACTTGGTAAACTAAAGAATCTCAAGAAAACATGAAGATGATCATTAACATAAAGCTTAAAAACATGAAAATCAAAGTTGTTTTAGTGTATGTAGTAAACTTGTTTGTTGATTTCTTGTGTAAATGGAGTAGATCACCATATGAAGCTTGCTAGATGATGATTAAACTCATGATCTAGCAAGTATAAGGATGGATCTTGAAAAATTCATGTTGATCATCCTTTATGTGAACGATGAACTTGAAGATGAGTTTGTTTTTTGTGTAGGATGATGAATCCTACAAGATGTAAGTCTTGAAAGTAAAGGATTTCAAAAATAAAAATCTCAAGAAACTAAAGTTTACTACAAGATTTCACATGATTTGATTTCAAAGGAAAATAACCATGTTTTAGAAGATTAAATGGAACTAGTAAAGTGTATGTAACATGAAAAATGCAAGAAGAATACTTTTTTGTAAAATCAAGTTGTAAGTTGTAAAGAATGAAATTTTACAAGAAAGAGTTTTATTAAATAAAAACCATGAATTTATTGTTATTAAATCTCACTAAACAACATGTTAAAAGACTACAAGGTTTTATAAACTTCAAGTTCATATCATGTTGTTAAAATGCACATTTTTAGCTCATGGTAAGTTATATGTGAATTGTTGATGATTGATGATAAATTTTTAAAAGAAAATGTTATGCTTTTAAGCATGGAAACCTCCATTTTTAAGGGGAAACTATGGCAAAATTTTTGTAGAAATTAAACACTTAGAAAAATATTTTTAAAGAAGTGTTTACAAGTAAACTTTGATCATGATTTTGATATAAAAATTTGCCATAATTTTTATTACAAAAATAACAAATATTGGAGGTTGATTTTTGATAATAAAAATTACTAAGTATATATTTAGGAAAATATATATTTAGATGTCACAAGCAATGTGTTACTTATATATTAATTATATTAGTTATATTAAAATTAGGACCTGAAAATAATACACAATACCAAAATACTAAAAATTGTAACATGAAAATATTACCAAAATCCTAAGAAAACAAATATATAATTTATACCCGAATATTGGACAATCGGACAAACAGACATATGGACTATAATTATATATATTCCGGAAATAAATTCATAACTCGACAAGTATGACAAATGGTATTTTTGAAACCAAGGAAATGGCAAAATATGAATTTTTACAACTTTTACAAAATATATCACATTTTGCCAAAGGATAAAAATATATTATTTTGAAGTATATATTTTCAAAAACAATTTAAGAATATATTATTTTGGTGAAAACTAAAAATATATATTTTTCTAATGTTAATCTTAAAATTATATTATTTTTGAGATATATGAAACTATAATTATTTTTGCCAAGTAAAATTTATAGGTAATTTTTCTATAAAAATTCTCTTAAAATAGGTATATTTTGAGAATATAAATTTGGGGATTTTTAGTTGTGTAAAAATAATATTCCGGAAAAATCAGATACAAATTAAGTATAAAATACTTAATAAATACAAGAAGATACGTATAAATACATGTCAGAATACACTACCAATACTTGGCAAAATACCCGTATGCAAAATACACAATTGTGAAAATACACAAGTACAAGTATACCCACACTTGGATAAAATATATATGTGGAAATACAGAATAAACCAAGTTAAAAATATATTATTTTGACAATATTTCAAATAATTGAATAAAAATAGTTTAAGTTAAAATATTCATATTTTAACTAATAATTATATAATTGGGAATTATATAATGCACATCAATCGTATAACTCAAGGTATCCTATCTTCCAAAAATAAGTCTTAATTATAAATAAGACTAGGAGTCATTACACGACCTAAGCGTCTAATTAAACATAACACGTGTGTAGGTAGTGGTACGACACAAGGAAAAGATCTTTGAGTATACATGACAGCAGGACGCAAACTAGTGAGTTCATGTCCCCCTTTTCTCTTAACTGTTTTCGATTTATAACTGTCGGGGGTGAGATACATGTTTCAAATATTTCAAATGTTTCAATGGTATGGTTTAGCTAAGGAATGAACCGTTAGATCGATGATGTAGTATCTTTCCTATGTGCCATTAATCTAGTATAGACCGAGGGGCATGAGTGGTAGATCTATCTGGGTGGTCCTTGTGTGGCGCATGTGGTGACTATGTCGTTCCCGCCGGATGGACCGGACAAATTCGCTAGGTTTGAGCACTTCCTACGCACCACACATATTAATGTCCTTGCAAAACATTAATGATCTGTTCATAGACGCTTTACATACCGGTTTACAAAAGGATTCTCTCAAATGTTTAAAAGTTTATTCGGAACTCATACAAAACACATGAACTCGCTCAGCTTTTGTTGATGTTTTCAAATTACATATATTTCAGGAAACTAATTTGGACCTGGCGGGCGTATGAAAGTTTTCAAGAAGTGTATTCAAGTGTGATGTCATCCAAACTTTTGAAGGGTTTGATTTGGATGTCATATCTTATAGGAGACATACAAATCAAAGCCTTGATTTATATATCTTTTGTTTAAAAAGTCCTTCTGAACTTAGTACTTATATGGTTTGTAAGTTAATCATGAAGTTTGTTGGTTGGTACTAAACAACGTGTGTTTCTATTATGTAAAAATTTATGAATGGATGAACATTAACTTTTAATCATTTAGATATTTGTTATAATTGAATGCAATGATATTGATCCAGTCACATGTATACGCTTCCGCAAAAGTCATGGTGTGACAGCTTGGTATCAGTGCTTCGATTGTAGTGGACTAGGATTCCTTCTCGAGTCTAGACTACAATCACTAGGATTCTCTCACGAAAATATTTTTTAAAAATGTTTTTCATTGCATTTACAAAATGCCAAGATCCATGGAACAAATATTTTTCAAAGGAAAGACAAAGCAAGGACATTAGTAGGGAGGGAGAATACCCCGACTAATGTGCCAATTGAGGTATAGTTAGTCCATGTGGGAGAGACTTGCCAAAGACGAAATGACCCCCGAAAGAACAAATGAGAGTTATATGTGACATGTTGCATTATTTGCTTGTATATACTAAGTGACATTACTATTCATTAATATATATGGATATATATATATATATATATATATATACACGTATGGGATGATTATTGACGGGAACGAGATACCTTCGAATCCTATTATTGTTCTTGACTCGCACAATGAGACTATCGACCTCGGGTTTATTGCGGAGCTCATCGTTGAAGTGATTACCAAACGAGACCCTGAGCTTGATTCCGTAGAAGATGGTTGTCTGTCCCTCTCGAATGCGAATGTGCCTGACTACGGTAGTGACGGCGAGGCGGAGGAGGCAACCTTGGACAACAACCTTATTAGCGGGATGAGATCCCTGTGGCTCTTATGAAACAAGATTGATGACACTCTTATCCAGACAAGGAAGATGAGGTACTCATCTTGAAGGTGCCCCTCCAACTACTATTGTTAGGAACTCTCTTTATTTCTATCTTGTCTAAGTATTGTGCCATTTCGCGCATAGTGACAACGGACGTTAGCGCGTGGACCATCATAAAGGTTCCTTCTATGTCGAAGGTATGAAGACAGTAGTGTCCCCTCTTTGACTGATCGGCTGCTTTGAACTAGAGAAAATTAGGGTGACCATGCAAGACAATTTATTATTACGGGGGCCCACGTAGTAACAACCTGTAGTGCATGAGAATCCTGGTGGACTTTGCGGGTCAAGCTAATGATCATCACCCATTCGAAATTTCTAAGTTGTTCAAATCTCCATCTAGTGGAACACTAACCGAGATAGTTACTATAACACTCTACAAAGTAGGAAGTCTGTCTTTGTCTACTTTGCACCTACACTTCTACCTGTAGTACGAGTCGTTTGGGACCCGATATCTAAGCAAGTGAAGATGATTAATAATCAAAAAAGATTTTTCTCAACACTGTGGGATTCTTATGTTTAAATTTGTACGGAGCCTACAACACCCTAACTTATCCATGGTAGTTGCCATAATAAACCCCAACATTTGACATCCGTTTTACCCCAATGAGGTAGCATGGCGCGAGCGATAGTGCAACCCATTTACCGCACACTATTCGGCATTCATGGAGACCATACCAACTATATAGGGACTCATGGAGCCCAAGAAAATTGATGCATGCGTCGTACAATCCAGTGTGGCAAAGGGGTCCTCCCTACATCGGGCAATCGAGGTTCATGAAGTATAGAATACATATTAGAAGGACGGAAACGATCACTAGATTCTCCTCCTCTTAACAGATTCCCACTCCATTTAGGTACATGGATGACACATGCAAGAGGATTCTTCTCGTCCTTCACCTCATATGCACTCTATCACCCACTAACTATATCACCACCACCGACACCCCTATATGTACCTCCACACCCTCTAACCCTTAGTGCACCCCATAGTTTGGGTAGTGAATTCGCGCCCTGGAAACCACTCTACGGTTGCTACGAGGCACAATTCGGTCCCGAGGAAGAAGTCACATACCCTCATGACCTTATTTTTGCGTTTCCACTATCACCTCCCCCTATACGTGGTAGTAAGACACAACCCCCATCTTTTGGGAAGTATACCCATGTTTGGTAAAACTAAAGACAATGGAAGAGTCGGAGAGTTAAGGAATAAACAAGGAATAAGGTGAAGGGAAGACCTCACCGAATTTTGTATAGAACTGGATGACTTGCATCAACCGGAGTAAGGTGACTCCGAGGAGGTTTTCTTCATAAAAACCGATTACAACAAGTTGATATGGTATTTAAAAGTCGGTATATCCTTAGCAGGATTTTGTTTTAACTCATTTGACCTCGCTACAATGATGAGATGATTATGGTAAGAAGATTTGCACAAGAATCATTATGAATTACCTTACCCTTGTGTTTATAGTGCACGACGAATGAGCTTTGCTTTCACTTATAGACGACAAAATTTATTCCAAAATAAATGTCTAATTTTGTCGATATATTTATACATGTGAAGCTCATGGAACCACAACAAAGGAACATTGGTCGAACCCCACTGGAACCTTTACCAGCAACAAGAACTAAGCTCGAAGCTCTAGTGAACCAGCAAGTCGCTAAAGCAATCGTCCAATACGAAGCAAGCAACATTGCAAACAGCGGTGGACTAAGAAGAACCATAATGGGGATCACTCAGGAGATAACTCTTGCCCTATGTCCTGCCGAGGGTGGAGTAACGGTAGGGGAATCAAATGAAAGCCTAGTGAAAAAAAAAAGACGCATGTGAAGTTTTCTTCGAATAGAAATAAAAGAAAATGTACGCATGCCAGGCAAGACTCCAAATCAAGCAACAAACATGAGGAAACCGCTGCAACAAAGAAAGTCAAGGCCTTCGTTGCCATGACTAAAACTGGTGATAAACGCTACCAAGGAAAACTACCAAAGTGTAGTAGGTTTGGTTATCATCACACGGGTCCGTCCAGGACTCATAGGTGCATTAATTGTGGCAAGACCGGGCATATCAAGGAGGCATGCTGGTCTGGTACGGGGCATGGGAATGAAATTCAAGGCAGTAATAGAAATGGGAAGGGAAAAGGTTGCTACAGATGTGGCGATAAAGGACACTATCAGAAGGACTGCCCGAAGAAAAATCAAGCTCGTGGGAGTATTTTCACGATTGGAGCACGCAAGGCACGCCTGGACCCGAACGTAGCTACGGGTACGGTTTCCATAAACCAACACCTTTCATCTGTTTGATACTAACGCCAACTTTAGTGGTTACATCTATAGACTTTAGGAATACACTTCGCCTAGTTTCAAGTAAGCTAGACGTCCCACACTTAGTATTGGCAAATGGAAAGTTAGTACAGGCGAATGAAGTGATTAAGGGTTGTATCCTGGAACTTGGAGAACGAGAATTTCCTATTGATCTTCTACCTGTTGATTTGGGAAGCTTTGATGTTGTAGTTGGGATGGATTGATTGTCTAACAACCGTGTGGAAGTAATTTTTCATGAGAAGACCATTCGCATCCCGTTTCCAAATGGAGAAAACACTCGTAGTCCATGGGGAGAAACGTGAGACGCCCCTATGAGTCATTAATTGTATGAAGGTGCAGAAGTGTTTCCGAAAAGGCTGCATAGCCTTCCTCGCTCATGTCGTCGACAAGGAGACCAAGGAGCCAAAGCTAGAAGACATTCCTGTTGTGAAGGAATTCCCAGAAGTCTTTCCCGAAGACTTGCCTGGGTTACCTCCACAGCGACAAGTGGAGTTTTGGATAGATCTAGTACCAAGGGCGGCACCAGTGGCAAAGGCGCCTTACTGACTAGCTCCGTCCGAGATGCAAGAGCTTTTGACATCACTACAAGAGCTGCCAGACAAGGAATTTATCAGGCCAAACTTCTCGCCATGGGGTGCTCCAGTATCGTTTGTCAAGAAGATAGATGGCAGTTTCCGTATGTGTATTGACTACAGAGAGTTGAATAAATTAAACATAAAGAATCGGTATCCGTTGCCGAGGATTGATGACTTATTCGAACAATTACAAGGCTCTAACTACTACTCGAAGATCGACTTGAGGTCGAGATGTCATCAACTGCGAATACAAGAAGAAAGTATTCCGAAAACGGCCTCTAGGAATCGCTATGGACATTACGAGTTCCTTGTCATGCCGTTTGGCTTAACGAACGTACCAGCAGTATTCATGGATCTCATGAATTGGGTGTGTAAGCCGTACCTGGATAAGTTCGTGATTGTGTTTATTGATGACATCCTTGTACACTTAAAGACCAAGGAAGAACATGAGCAACATCTACGAGCTATCTTTGAACTTGTGAAGAATGAACAGTTGTATGTGAAGTTGTCGAAGTGCGAATTTTAGATTTGCGAGATGCAATTCCGAAGTCACGTGGTGAATGAGAATGAAATTCATGTTGACCCTGCCAAGATTGAGGCAATCAAGAATTGGGAAGCCCCGAAGATGCCAACTGAGATACGACAATTTCTGGGGTTAGAGGGCTATTACACACGATTTATTGAGAATTTTTCAAGTATTGCTCAGCCGCTAACGTCCCTAACCTAGAAGGATAAGAAAATTTGATTCGGGAGAGGAACAAGAAACAACTTTTCAGACGTTGAAGGATAAACGCTGCGACACATCTATCTTATCTTTACCTGACAGTACCGATAGATTTGTAGTTTATTGTGATGCTTCACGACAAGGTCTTGGTTGCGTGATGATGCAACGAGACAAAGTCATCGCTTACATGTCACGTCAGTTAAAGGTGCATGAGAAGAACTATACAACACACGACCTTGAGTTAGGAGCTTCTCATCTCCCGCAAGCTCCCTGAAGGTGGTAAAGAGGCTCCTGTCTGGGAAAATATGACGGGTCGCACACGTATCAACCCACCATCCTTTTGGAGTGTTGGTCATAGTATTGACCTCATCCATCATTGCACTCACGCTTTGGTTTCTTGCATTGGTTAGCCTGATGCCCCGGCTCGTCACAATTGTAACAAGTCCCTTGGAACGCTTGAGGTTTCTTTTTCACAACCCCTTTCTTTGGTCCAAGCTTGCTAGCCTTTGCTTTCTCTTTGTCCTTTTTCCCCAAACCCTTATTGCCCTTAGAGGATTGCCCATGCTCAACCATATTTGCGCTAGCACTAGTCTGCGCAAGGCTGCCTTTTTGGGCAATTTTATTATCCTTTTCAATCCTAACACGAACAATAAGATCTTCTATAGTCATCTCCTTTCGTTTGTGTTTAAGATAATTCTTAAAATCCACCCAACCAGGAGGTAACTTTTCAATCACTGCTGCCACTTGAAATGTCTCGCTAAGTGTCATGCCTTCCGTGAGGATGTCATGTAGTATAATTTGCAATTCTTGGACTTGATTCATAACGTTTTTAGAATCAACCATTTTGTATTCCAAGAAACAGGCTACCACAAATTTCTTTGTGCCAGCATCCTCCATTTTGTACTTCTTGTCCAAGGCATCCTATAAATCTTTGGAAGTCTTGACATTGTAGTAAAAATTATACAATGCATCCGAAAGGCCATTTAACACATAGCCTTGACATATGAAATCCGAATGCTTCCAAGCATCTACATCGCACTGTGTTTGTACGTCGGTCTCCTCTTCCGCAGGTTGGGGAGCGGTTTCAGTCAAGAACCTCACAAGGTTCATGGTGGTCAAGTAGAAGAACATCTTCTGTTGCCACCTTTTGAAGTGTAAGCCCGAGAACTTCTCAGGTCTCTCAGCGTGATTGGCCACTGTGGACGCTCCCACAGTGGTTGCATTCAAATGGGTTCCCGTCACAATGTTCGTAGTGTTGTTGACGTTAACATTTTCAGTCGACATTGTTGAAAAAATTAAAATTTAAAGTTTAGTCCAAAATTTGTGTTTTAAACAATTAAAAACAGAAGTCAACTATTAATTTTAATTTACCACAAATTTACTGTTCGGCTTCTAAGTCCAACTTTAAAGATCAAAATAGAAAATTTTTATAAGTATTAAAGCAAACTTATTGTTTGGCTTCTAAGTCCAACTTTGAAGACCAGACAGAAAGTTTATAACAGTTTTAAGACAGAATCTGAAAGTAAACAGCACTGTTTTCAACCAAAGTCGCTCCTTTGAAGATGAAATTTTTAAAGCACAAACTGTGTGAAACAAAACTGGTTTCATTCACAAACATAATGGTTTTGAATACAAAAATGATGTTTTAAAAACTTGTTTTAATATTGTAGGAACCGTTCGCGTAACTAAATAAAATAAAACAATTTTATTAAATGATTACAATACAGAAAATAAAGAAGGCTGGAAATAACAATATAAATACGATTGAAATAAACGAAATACATGAATGAAGATGAAACAGAAGTTCTCACTTAAATACCCCTTTAAGTTTCATCTCTCCTCCAATGTCGGATAAGGTGTCACTTTCCCAATTTTTTCAGCATTCAATGTTTCAAACACCAAACTTTGATAATCGATATCTCATTCATCTTAGCTCCGTTTTGGACGTGGTTTAGTTCGTTACGAAACTTTTCTAACATAGAACACAAACCCACAAATAAATATATGAAATCTTCTTCGTTTCTTATATTTATTTCTAGTACAAAATTAGGAAAAATGTTTTTCCTATATTTATAAAAAATGCTATTTTCACACAATTTCCAACACTAGTGTCACCAAACTTACAAAAACAATAAAAGTTTCTAATGAGGAGAATTTCTATGTATCTACGTTCAGTATGTATGTATCCTTGTAATTAAAATATCCGAATGTAAATAACTATTTAGATATTATCATTTTAGAGTGTTCTTCCAGATGGTGGCATCACTTTAAGCATATTACACGCTTGAACATTCATCCGAATGAAGTATCAATTCAACTGATACACCTGATGCTACGGATGTACACGTCACTCACAAAATCGGTCACAATTTTCGCCGCTATATTTGCAACCAAATCTCTAGTCGCAAAATCTGTTACAACAAATGTTTTAAAAACTGGTTTAAACCGGCCGGTTGAACCGGTTAAACCGGATGCCGGATGTTTGGCTAGGAAGAATCATACCGGTAAACTAAGAAAACGGCAAAGAAGTTGTACCGTCGGTAAATTGGGTTATACCGGTTTAAACCTTAGCGCCCACAATTGACAATCCACGTCAATCAAACTTTTTCCTCACTCAAAGATAGAAAATCATTGGGTTTTTAAATTAAGTTCTTCGACCGATCACCCATGTTTACCTTCTTTTGACTTTTGTTCAATCATTCATGTTGTTAATTGTTATACTGTTTGCTAATTGCTATATAATAGGTATTTAATCATGGACTTTTGAATAATTTTTTTTATTATGGATTAAATTTTGGAATATTTTTTATTATTGAATGATGTATTTTTGGATTTTTTTTTTTTTTTTGAGTTAAAATTATATTCTATGGATTTATAGAGTTAATTAGTTAACACGTTTGAACCGTCTGGTACAACCCAGTTCAACCGGTAAACCATTTCTGAATCTAACCCGATATAATTAAAATACCGATTTTTTAAAACATTGGTTGCAACAATACTTCGGTGACAAAATAATTACTGTTGTCACAAAAGAGCATTTGTGACTATTTTGACGGTTGAAAATAGTTTGTTTTTTTTAGTGGGTGATTCATATTTTATTTATAATCTGTTTAGTAAATGGGGGTGGAGATACAATAGGAAGTTTATTTTGCTAGGAAGGCTAGGAAGTAATCTTGACCATCCATTAAGTTAATTAAGGGCTAAGATTAATTAAATCAGGGAAATTGAAAGGAAGAAAAGAGGCGCGTGAGTTTGTTCAAGGGCATTCTAGTCAATCCAAGCCAATAGTTTCTCTCTCCTCCAATTCCCCCCCCCATTTTTTAAACGTTAATAACTCTTTCATACGACATTATTTTTTTATAAAAATTGCACCAAAAAAACGAGCGTTTTTTATCTTTAAAACGAGTATACTATTGCTATATTTAAAAAAAAATAAATATTAAACCCAGTTGTGTAAAACGCAATAGAAAAACCACCAGTTACGTAAAACGCAATGAAAAAAAAAACCTAAAAAATCACATTTTTCTAAAACGCAATGCACAAAAAACATAAAGAAATGACTTATTTGTAAAATGCAATGGCTAGAAAACACAAAGAAATGTCTTATTTCTAAATCGCAATGGACTGAAAACACATAAAAAAGTGTTTTACCTAAAACGCAATGCACAAAAAACACAAAGAAATGTCTTATTTGTAAAACGCAATGGCCAGAAAACACAAAGAAATGTTTTATTTGTAAAACGCAATGGCTAGAAAACACTTAAAAATGTCTCATTTCTAAAACGCAATGACCTAAAAAAACAAAAGAAAGTGTTCTCTGTAAAACGCAATGGACTGAAAACACCTAAAAATGTGTTTTACCTAAAACGCAATGACTAAAAACACTTCAAAAATGTGTTTTACCTAAAACGCAAGGACTAAAGATACTTAAAAATGTGTTTTTTCTAAAACGCAATAGCCAGAAAACACATAAAACTCTCTTATTTCTAAAACGCAATGGACACATAAAACTGTTTCTGAACTGTTTGTGAATTGTCTGTGAACTGTCTGAATTGTCTACGAATTACTGTCTTCGAAATGAGCCAATTTCTGGAAAATTATTTTTTCTGATGCGTTTTTAGTACATCAATTTAATCGAAAAAACACATTTTTAAGTATCTTAGCGCCCACAATTGACAATCCACGTCAATCAAACTTTTTCCTCACTCAAAGATAGAAAATCATTGGGTTTTTTAAATTAAGTTCTTCGACCGATCACCCATGTTTACCTTCTTTTGACTTTTGTTCAATCATTCATGTTGTTAATTGTTATACTGTTTGCTAATTGCTATATAATAGGTATTTACCCCGCCAGGGGCTGCCGCCCCCGAACCCCGCCAAGATCGTAAAACGCAATGACTAAATAAAAACCCAGATCGTGAAAATGAAATTAAGAATTTCTTACATGGATCGAAGCTGGTTTCTTCATCAATTGACGAAATTTGAAATGATAGAAACATTTATCAGCGATTGAATCAAACAAATCGAGTGATTATCTTCAAAATCACCAGAAAAAACAAGATTTTGAATGAAATTAAACTGGGTTTTCTTCGAAAAAAACTGAAGAACACGTTGATCGGGTGGTTGAATCATTGATTGATGACGAAAATCACACTATAATGTAGTGATTATTGAGATAGTAAGTGAAGAAAAGGTTGGAGATGGTGAGTTTTGAAAATGGTGGGTTTTGAAGTAACTGGGGAGAAGAAGGAAGAAGAAATGATGAGATTGACTAAAATACCCTTTCTTTTTATTTTAAAATTTACCACATGTCATAATCCTATGGCTTCCTATCATTCCTAACCAAAATTAAATTCCTATTTGATCTTTTCCCTAGTAAATGGTACTCTACTATTAAGTTTCTTACATCATAGAGAGCACTTTCATGGTTTTATTTATTTTAAGTGATAATTATCCAATGCTTACCTACATTTATAAAACTCTTAACGAGTCTAACTAGTTATAAATAGATCCTCTTAGCTTATGATTTCCTAACTAGTTATTTTTCGCCCGCGCGTTGCGGCGGGACCCAATGACTACAAAAGGCGTGTCAGTAACGGCAAACAGATACCGAATATCAAAACATAAATAAAATGACGTGGTAAGGATAATCACTCTGTCATTAAAAAAACGATTTTAAATAACCTAATATATAATAATAGGACCCACACGTACTACACGTTGGAAATTCGGTTGTTTTCAGTTCAGTTATTACGGTGCTAACACGTTAAAATTTGGATGAGCTCGGTACCGGTAACGGCAACGAAAGTACCGATCCTGAAAATCATCGAAATTAGGTACCGGCACCGAAAATGCTCGGTACAATACGGTATGGCATTTGAAGGTAAAAATCAATAAATACAGGTATGGTGCTAGACCGGTGGCGAACCGAAAGTAACGATTCTGAAAACGCCAAAAGGTGGGTACAAAATTGGTAACGAAAATGATTTGGTATAGTAAATTTGGTACCGATACGATACCGGTTCGTTTACAGGATTTGATACGATTTGCTCATCAATATTCTAAATATCCAAGTTAATTTTACATGCTACAAGTCATTCATTACAGAAAAAGACAAAAAAGAAAGCAAAATAAGTTGTTGTATATATAAAACCTCATTCAAAAGAAATACAGTTTACTTACTGTGTGTATGAAAAGTAATCTAAACGGTGCAATTGCTTGCATTGCTGCGTTGCTACAGGATTTGATGAGCTCGGTACCACCAACCGGTACCGAAAATACCGTTACCGAAATCCCCAAAAGTGGGTACCGGTACCGAATATACCTAGTATGGTACGGTTCGGTACCGGTCGGTACTGGCACGGCACCGGTATTTGAGGGTAAAAACCGGTGAATACCTGTGCAGAACCGGTACCGAAAATACACCGGTTTGGTAAAATTGAGACCGGATTACTTGCATTGCTGCGTTGCTACAGGATTTGATGAGCTCGGTACCAACCGGTACCGAAAATACCGTTACCGAAAATACCGTTACCCAAATCCCCAAAAGTGGGTACCGGTACCGAATATACCTAGTATGGTACGGTTCGGTACCGGTCGGTACTGGTACGACACCGGTATTTGAGGGTAAAAACTAGTGAATACCTGTGCAGAACCGGTAACGAAAATACACCGGTTTGGTAAATTTGAGACTGGTACCTATACCCGATACCATTTGCTCATCTCTTAATGATGTTACTATTCTATTCTAATTTGAATTTAAAAAATAAATAATAAATCACATTACTGTTCAATATACCTAGTATGGTACGGTTCGGTACCGGTCGGTACTAGTACGGCACCGGTATTTGAGAGTAAAAACCGGTGAACACCTGTGCAGAACCGGTAATGAAAATACACCGGTTTAATAAATTTAAGACTGGTACCTATACCCGATATCATTTGCTCATCTCTTAATGATGTTACTATTCTATTCTAATTTTAATTTTAAAAATAAATAATAAATCACATGAACTGTTCATTCAGTTTCAATTTTATTATATATAGATTTTAAACTCGGCCCAACTTCTCGATTACATTTAAAAGCAAGTAAAGAAGTTTAGTGTTTCTTCATGGTAAACTTTTGGGTAAATTACTTTTTGAGTACCTGTGTTTTAGTGGTTTTAACCACTTTAGTCCCTATGTTTTAGTGGTTTTATCACATCCACTCATTTGTGATCTTCTCTTCTTGTTGTATTTGATTCCACATGCATTGCAAAGCGACTTGCAACAAAAACGAAATCAAAATTAATAATAATCACAAAAACTTCAAAATCATCAAAAATTAATAATCGTAAAAATAAAATATAAAAAAACTTCAAATTCATTATAAGAAATCAACGATTCAGCGGTAGAACTTCGAAATGGGTGGAGGTAGGCGACGGCCGGTGTTGATGAAGGTGGGTGACCGGCGAAGTGGAGGTGGTGTTGATGACGAGCGGCGGCGGGGTGTTTGAAGACGGAGGTTGAAGGTGGTTTGAACCGGCGACGTGAAGGTGATCTGAGCCCTAGGTTTGAATCAGTAGAAGGTGAAGGAGTTGAGATCTGTTGCAAAGTAATTTACCCTAAACTTTTTTTGAACGGCAATTTTCTTTTAATCATATCGTCTGTAAAACTTGAAACCAATACCTCTCTCTCTAAAAGTGTTTAAAGGCTGGACAAGGTGCATGTTAAACTAATTATGCTTTCGTAGCTGTTTTTTTTACAGGTGTGGTTCAGTGGTGAAAACCCCATGGCATATAGCTCTCCAACCCAAGTTCAAATCTCGCACCACACACCCGGTGTCCTCCTTGCCTAAGCTCAAACCGTCACGGGAAATTATTTTTGGTGGAGTTGCGGGATTCAAACCTGCGCAGCCCGGGCAAGAGCCCCAAAGGGAAAACCTTCCAACCTCACCCAAACCAAGGGTCATCAGCAATTATGCTTTCGTAGCTACTTTGAAAAGGTTGTTTGGTGGGCCAGGTTGACAAGTTCGAGGTGAAACACTTTAGAAGAACAAAGTGGTCAACCAAGTCTATTATTGGTGGAGAAAGGATACGGTGTACTAACTCCCATCGTATACGGTAGTGGTCCTTTCCAATAAAGGGTATAAAGATTATCATCAATGGCCATTACACCGTTCATCTCGATCACAAAACTGTATGGCTTCACTTTGATGCTTAAACATCCATGCAATCAAGTGCGACAGGCCCCATTATAAGTATTGTGATCCTTCAGTGACCTCGATGTGACATTTCTATATTTGTCCTTTTATTCTAAATGGCTAGTTTAATCACATGGAATCATGCATGCAGGCAGAGGCGAACGGGAGATAGGACAACTTTGTTAATTCATAATTAACTATTCAACTATTTCGTTTAATATATATAGATATACACGCACTATATATATTGATTGGTAACTACTACTAATAAAAATGGTAACGTGATATGTCATATAATTATAATTAGTCGTTATATATCTAATAACTAGATACTGTATTCCAAATTATCATCCAAATTAATAATTAGTACAAATGTTTTATGAGCCAATATGTTTTTTTCCTGGGAAAAATTACATAAATATCTAGGTTCGTAATATTTTTCTTTTGTTCGTCCGCCATTCCTTTCCCCTGGTGAATTTTCAATTTCAAAAATCATTAAAGCACATAAATAATATTAGAGACAAAAATAGGGGTCGAAGATTAAAGTTTGAAAAAATGACATAAAAAAATTATATATGGGATACATCAATTGGAAACCACTCCCCCTAAGACTAAGACTGTGGGAGTGGAGGGGCTTGGGTTGTGAGGATTGCTTGACAAGTAGCGAGGGTGAGATCCACAAACTTATGGTGAAAAATGAGGGGTATGGCGTGGCGTGGCTTAGTTTGGCGTGGCCAGCCATGTTAATTTTTTTTAAGTAAAGTAGCCAACCAAAACCAGTCAACCAAAGCCAGCGAAGTCACCCTGAAAATCTTTTTGTATTTTAAAAACTTGATGCTAAAACACGCTGAAAATATTTTTGGGTTTAAATTTGAAATGAACAACAAGAAACTAGTTACAAACATATTTTTGTGAGTTATGTTAAAGGATCATATCAGCTACCGACGAGTCACAAGCACCGTTGAGCTTATTACACACTAAGTTTTAAACGATTCACCAAGATTGTCGATATACTGATCAACTTAAATTCTCACACAAAGTTCAACTGATTCAAGATACGAGATTAATATTTTAAGCACTTAACTTATTCGCGTGTCCCACCTCAGAATATACTCTCATATCCAGATTCCCCATATTCAGTCTTATAGGTGAATATATTATAATGATATCTGTTCTCTAGATAGTGCGAGACCATGAGATCTCAGGTTAGAACTTCCGTTCAAACAGAGAGATGATGGCACAACTTTAGTAGTGTCCCACTTAGGGATCTTCTTTACAACAACACTTGATTAGTATCTTTCGATATTTTATCAATTTTTATGCTGAGGGAAAGCTTTATTTAAAGCACATAAAGTATTTTACGAGGACTAGGTCATTGCTTCCACAATATCAGAAGTCCTGGTATAATACCCCAGATATCACTAAGTATAAAAACCTTGTATCTCAGAATTAGGCAATCTTTCAAACAAGATTTCGGGGGTTACCCATATATCCGTGAGATGTTCCCCTCGAGAAAAGTAACACTACAAGGGCAGTGTACCTTCGGTGAAAGTCAATGAATCACCAAAGACTACATTCAGTGTTGAAAAGTCAAAAGATTCACAGAATAGCTCATTAAGCTACGATCCAGGGTATCATTCATCTTTAACAGCTTCAAACTCTAAAGAACCCGATGAGATTCTCTGCAACATCGCCTTAAAGCTGAAAAATTCTCCAGCAATGAGCATCAATACTGCTAAACAGCAAATGAGTTTTCTGGCATCGATTCTGGAATCATACGAAAGTCTGGTGGATGGGAAAATTGGAAATTCTGAGATGACAAAGGAAGATTACGACCAGATAGATCCGGAGGAGACGGAACTCATTGATCTTAGATGGTGCTTGGCTAGCTGCATTAGTAGAGCACAGAGGTTCATGGAAATTACTGGAAGACAAACAATCAGTGGACCATCAACAAAGCTGGGATTGGACAAATCAAAAGTGATCTGCTTCAAATGCAAACAAAAGGGTCATTTTAAAAGAGAATGTAGAAACTATGCTTTTGAAGAAACTGCTAATCCTTTTAAAGACGATTACTACCGTAAAGCGATCTATCACAGGAGCAGAGAGGAACCATCAAAGATGAAACAAATTGAAAACAATTCTGAGAAAGAGAGGTCGAGAGCATTTGTAGTGATCCAAGATGATGAAGGATTCAACTAGAATGACTTTCTTCCAGAAGAAGAACAAGATGATAAAGGATTCAATTGGAATGACTTACTTCCAGAAGTAGAGTATAGATTTAACGCTGCTTTAGTGTCTGAAGTGAAACAGAGTGCTTTTGTTGCTGTTGTAAAAGAAAAACAAAGGAAGAGATTTTGAAAGAGAAAACAGAAAGAGAAAGATGTTTTTTGCAGATTGCAGAATTGAAAAGATATATAAAGTGTTCGAAGAAGCGAAGTTTATGGAAGATACGATAAGAAGCGAGAGTGTTACATCAATAAAAATGGAGATCTAGTTGTTCACAGATGAGAGGTGGTGTACAATGATGTACTCGCTGTTATTCCTCTGTCTGGCGAATATTATTCAAATGTTGAGAAAGATAAAAATTATCTGAAAAGGCTGGATAAGATAATTCGAGATGTAATGACAACAAGTCTGAAGAAGAGAGATGAAGAAAGAATGAAGAAGAATGTTGATGATTTGGTTGATGATTTGAAGAAGGTTGCTGAGAAAGAGAAAGTGGAAGATGTGAAAGAAGAAGAAGAAGCTGGTAAAGAAGATCAGAAACCATCAGAAGAAGCTGCTACTGAAGAACATCAAAATGAAGATGATCTAAAGAAGAACAAAGAAGAAGCTGATGAGAAGCTTGAAAGATTGGTTGAAGTGGATGATGCTGATGGTGTTGGTGAGGAACAACAGAAGAGAGAAGCTGATCAGACACAGACGGCAGAAAAAGCCGAGGTGCCAACTAATGAGGTAAACATTTCAACTGAATCTTCTGAAGTCTTAAATAAAAATGTTGAACAATGCAAGAAATGCATGGAAACACGCAGTGCTTGTACTGAAAAAGATGAAAATTTGGGAACCAGAAATCTAGAATTTACTAAAATTGAAAAAGTTTTCAAAGAAAAATGCAAAGAAATGTTAGAAAACGAAAAGATTTTGAAAGATAATGATGAAAAGCTAACACAAAAATGCAAGAGTTTAGAAAACGAAAATGAGATTTTGAAAGAAAAGGTTTCAAAAATGACTGAAGAGTGTTTGTAAAAAGAAAATTCGTTTCAAGAAATGAAAAAAAAAGTATGATTCAATAAAACTTGCATATCATATTACAAAAGAATCATATGAAGATGTGAAGAGTAAAATGAAACTTGTATAATCGAGATTGAAGTATTGTTCTAAAACGTCTGATACGCTAAAACGACCGTATGAAATTAAACAACAAGTTGTAAATTCTTACTTTGAAGATGTTTCTAAGCTAAAGCGTAAAATAGTTGATTTAGAACAAGATAACAACAAGTTACACAGTTATCACGTTTCATCATATGTTCTTGAACGCATTTTCAATCTAAAACCGGATGATAACGGTTTTGAGAAAAGCAAGAAAGGTATTGGCTCAGAGTATTATCAGGTTCCACCACCATTTGAGGAAAAATTCACATTCTATGATGACGAGAAGGTGGAAAAAGCTTTCAACATGGTTGATCAATTGCCAGATAACATTGACGTAACCTACTACAAATCTGATGATTCTAGTGATCCAGAGGTGGTAGGTAAGGTCATTGAAAGTGTTTTGAAAGAAGAGTCTATTAAAACAGGAAAATCTGAATCACAGGATGAAAATGAAGGTAGTTTTCACGAAGGTTTCTGAAAAACTCAAAATCTGATAAAAATGCGAATGATGATTCAAAAGGATTGGTTAATACCATGACTGGATCGGACAAATTATTCTCAGATCTTGAAGTCCCGATTCAGAATGTGATTTCAGAAAAGATTGACAAAGTGTTCAAGTTGATTGAAATTGAAAAATCTAAAATTGATAAATTTGCTGGAAAAAGCAAGAAAACATTTTATAACAAACCTAATTCAAGAAGAAAAACATGAAGGCTGGGTTGGGTTATAAAAAGAAACAGAATTGGAATAGAAATGAAACGTCAAACTATTAGAAAAAGATGAACTTTGTTCACCGAACAAGTTCAGAAAAAGAGAAAGAACTCCAATTTAGACGACAGTCTAATGAAGAGTTCTATGCTCAGAAAAAACAGCAACAACTGGCCAAATATGTTTCAAAAGGAACATGTTTTAAATGTGATCAAACTGGACATCTTGCACGCAAGTATCCAAATCCAAAACTTGTTGATGTTGAGAAAAAGAAGTCTGATGTTGTGAATCAGAAGTCAACCAAGTTTGATTCAAAGCAAACTTGGAAGCCGAAAATGTCAAAGGCTAACTCACAACAAACTTGGAAACCAGTGACACCCAGATTTAGAACAACACAAAGTTGGAAAACAACTGTTGATGCAGCAAAACCAAACCAGTTTTGGAAACTAAAAGTTGTTGTTCAAAATCAAAATAATCAAAATGAATCAAGATTTTATAAAAGGAATGTTTCAAAAGGTAAAGCTTTGGTGGAAAAGAAACAAAAGGCTTCTGTGAGTGATAATCGGAATGAAAATACATTTGTGAAAAATGATAAAGATTTTCCGAAGTTGAATGATTCTTCTTGTGTGACAATACCCAAGGTCAAACAGGCCTTGGTTGCATTGTTCAAATGATCAAATTAGTTTAATGTGCAGGTGCTCCCGAAGGCAAATGAATGTCAACTAGAGGAGTATTGGAGCAGCCTGACACAACGAGAGGAGGCTGGTGGTCCCTGCAACTAAAACAGAGAGTTTGTTCATCTCTGTACATAAATAAACCATATTTAAAAAAAACTCTAAAAATTGGAAAAATTTAAAAACCAAAATTATGTTTTTATTCTGTCAAAAATTGAAAAAACGAAAAAAATAGGCTTGTTTTTAATTTTTGTCAAAAATATAAAATTTACGAAAATATGTTGATTGAGTACGCCGAAACCCTCACGGCTGAACAAACATGATTAATTTCACAAGATTAAAAAACGGTTTTCAAAATGTCAAATATCAATGTGTTGTAAATCATGGGGGTACTTTATGCAAAACAGAGCATGTTATTGCAGAAAATTGATGGCTAGACAAAGCTATCTACACCGGTTATCAAATTTTCTTAAATGTTTTGAATTTTAGGGGGAGTAAACGTTGTCAGAAAATCCAAAAACATTTGAAAATTTGAAAAAACCAAAAACATGATAAAATTCAAAAAAAGGTTTGTGTAAAAAGAGGAATTGATAGTACATCAGTAGACAGTCACAGTACGCTAAAGAAATGAAAAGGTAAAATGTTATAAACGGTCTCACTGATGATATGCCAGGAGGTTTTTACACGCTTAGTAGATTGACTTCGAGATATAAACCTAAATATCAAATACTTTCTTATCTCGTGGGTAACATCTCTCGGATATATGGGTAACCCTCGAAATCTTGTTTGAGAGATTGCCTGATTCTGAGATACTAGGACTTTATACTGTTTGATATCTGGGGTAGTATACCTGTTCTTCTGATATTGCGAAAGCAATGGCCTAGACCTCGTATAATACTTTACGCGCTTTAAATAAAGCTTACCCTCTGCATAAAAATTGATAAAATATCGAAGATACAAATCAAATGCAGTTGTAAAGAAGATTCCCAAGGGGAACACACCTAAAGTCGAGCCTTCATCTCTTTGACTGAACGGTAGTTCATACCCGAGCTCTCAAGGTCTCGCAATAACCCAGAGTACAGATATCATTATGGTATATTCACCTATAAGACTGAATCTAGGGAATTTTGATACGGAAGTATATTCTGAGGTGGGACACACGAATAAGTTAAGTAGCTAAAACACTAAATCCACATCTCGAATCAGTTGAACTTTATGTGAAAATTTAAGAGGATCAGTATACTGAAAATCTAAGTGAATCGTTCAGAACTGAAAGTGTTAATAGCTCAACGGTGCTAGTGATTTGTCAAAAACTGATATGATCCTCTGACGCGAATTCAAAAAAAAATTATTGTCTGTATATATTTTTTTACTGCTTTATGTTTCAGAAAAATACAAAAAGATTTTGATTCTTCTTTATTTTCGAGAACTAATGTTTGAGAGCTGAGTTTCAAAATCTAAGTATGCTGAACGTGTTTCGGAAAATAAAACAAGTTCATTAAGTTGAAACTTGAAAGTTTTAAAATGAAAAATCAAAAATAGTTTGTGAGATCTCCAAGGTCATTAAGTTGGACTTGGATGATTATTCGTGAGGTTTTGGATTCTTAAAATTGTCAAATCCTTGAAGTTAGTTGATAGGGGGAGAGAGCCAAGTTAATCCTGGATATATTCATATTGTTATATTTGTATAATAGAGCCAGGTTTTCAATCCAAAAAGATTTTAAAAGTCAGGTTATCATTCCTGGAAAACCGAAAAAGCTTTCACTATCACATATTTGAAATGCTCTAGCTTATGCTGAGAGATAGGTTTTCATTATTATATTGTCAAATTTCTTTTAAATGTTTGAGAAATTGAAGATATTATGCCAAATTACGTTCCCGATAGCCGAGTCTAAGGGGGAGTCTGAAGACAAGCTCAACGCAAGGGGGAGCTTGTAATCGGAAAGCCAGGTGTAGATCCCAAAAGCATGGAAGCTTAACAAAAGGGGGATGTTGGTGCACTTATGTCTGCACTTTGTCTGTATTCGGTCACAATGTAAAACGATGTCTTGTTAGTCTTGTAAGTTTGACCAAGTCAACCATCCTCCTGGTTTGACTTGGCCAAACAGTCAACATTATGTTTGTAAGATGGCTGGGTCGAAGGATGCACCATCGAAGGATTGCATGGATCCTTCGATGATGAGCTCGAAAGATGGACCTTCGATAGATGGACCACGAAAGATCCCATCTTTCGTGATTCATATGGATCGTTCGAGCTGTTCCTGGTCGAAAGATGATCTTTCGACCGGTCTGCATGATCCTTCGACCAGACCTGCAGTGTTCGGGTATAAATACCCGTGTGTTGTGTTCATTTCGGCAGATGACAGTTAGCAGAGAACACACACACACTTAGAGAGTTTACAGGACTGATTTGTAAACATTGAGCTGTAACTGGACCTTTCATACGTTTAATACAAGTGGTGTTAATCGTTGAACTTTGCGTGTCGTATTATTGTGTGTTCTATCTCGGTTTGCTATTTCGGTTGGATTCCGCACAACCGGAGTGGTTCGTATACAAGGATTAGGCGACTAGATCCTCCCCTAGCCGGACCTACAAGTGGTATCAGAGCCTTGGCTCTTATCCTTGTTAAAACCGAGGTGTTCTTGCTGTTTTCCGGGTGTTTGGAGTTCATATTTTCTGGAAAAACTTGTTAAACTCGGGTTTAATCTTGTTGTTTTGCTGAAAGTTCTTATAAAAACCTTGTTATTTTTCTTTGTCATATGTTATAAGTTGGTTTTTAGTGAAGTTTCGAGCAAAACCACGTTTCGGAAGTTCGTGGATTTATCAGAAAACTCAGATTTTTGAGCTGTGTTCTTGACATATTCAAGTGTTCATCATCATTTTAACTTGTTTAATCCTTAAAATTTGAATATTGAAAGTGTTTGTGTGTTGGAAGTTGTATTTTGATTAAAATATTGGAATCATTACCTGTTTTGGTGAAACCTGCATATTCAGACCTGAAGATATGGTCTGAACATACTTTCTGCAGAAAGTTCTCACCAACCCGTCAACTTTTCACCAACCTGTCTCATTCGTCAACTGTGTCAGAGTAAGATCGAAGGATATCCTTCGAACTCGAAAGACCATCTTTCGATCAGTGGAGGTTCGAAAGATCAATCATCCTTCGAACCAAGGAATACTGTCGAAACATAGATCTTTCGGTCTACTGCTCTTTCTCGAAAGACTAGGATCCTTCGATTGGGGAGTCTTTCGAAGTCATCTTTCGTGTTCATCTTTCGGTCTACAGTACATTTTCGAAGGATAAGGATCCTTCGGTGGGGAATCTTTCGAAAACATTGTTCGAAACTCAACAGTGATCCTTCGAACCCTGTTGATCTTTCGAACAGGTGTTGATCTTTCGGTCATTAGTCTGTTTTGTGTTTAACAGTTTGTGTTTTTCTCATCTTTCGATCAGGATCCTTCGGCTGGTATTATTATTTTTCTTGATAAAAAATGAATTCGATGTGGGGAGTTCCGGTAAATGCTGAAATGTATTTTGGTACTCCAGCTCCGGATTCGGGTTCGCAAGCTAATGCTACATCTACCGGTCAATGGGCTTTTGTATCAAATCAAGCACCAAGTGTTCAAAGCATTTTACTAAGCGAAAGTGAAACAGGAAGTTTGAATAGGCCTCCAAAGTTGATGCATTTAAGTGAATATCCGGGATGGTTCGACAGATTTCATACATATGTCCTTGGTCAAAATACAGAACTGTGGTTGCGCTTCATCACAGATTTTGATCAAACAATAGAGGTTGCCGCTTCATCTGCTGCTACGTTTGCTGATCTTACGGAAGATCAGAAGAAGGTCTATGACTTAGAAAAGAAAGCATATGCCATTCTTACTCAGGCGTTAAACAAAGACATTTATCATCAATTTGTCAGCTTCAAGACAACGAAGCAGTTGTGGGACGCATTGAAGATAAGGGGCATAGGAAATGAAGCAACACGTCAATTAAGAAAAGATCTGCTAAAGAAAGAGTTTGATGGTTTTGTTTGTATGCAGAATGAATCTCTAGGAGATTTGACAAGTCGATTTACTCATTTGCTGACTGAATTGGCAAATACTGGGGTTGTAACAACTTCAGTAGAGATAGTGAAGAAGTTTGCAGATGCACTGCCACCTCAATGGAGTAATTTCATAGAAATCATGAAGTACAATGGCACTTTGGATACAACAAGCTTCAGTGATTTTGCTCAACTCCTGGAAAACAAGAATCAGGAAGAAACTCTCAAGGTAAAAAGAGTTGCAGTGCCACAAAATCCTGAAATTTATTATGGAACTTCTAGCACCTCTACAAAACCTTCTTCACACGCTCCAATTCAAACAGCATTTGTGTCTAGCACGAGCTTGTATGGCACTCCTCCTCCAACAACAGATATGTTTGGAAATCCGCTTAATCCAACTCCTCAACCAGCACCACAACAGCAACAGCAAATCAGAGCAACTGATATATTCGGGAATCCACTTCCTCCTCAACAGCAAGCTTGTTATGGAAGTACATCATCTGCTGGTCAACAATCAAAGCCAAATACAGTACGGCTCGACACCTCAAGCTTTTCTAAAGTCAGTGTTGAAGTAGCAAAGGAACACATGGAGCTACTAAACACTGTGGTGAGCGCATACTGTGGATTAGTAGAAGGTCAGATTGGCAACATTAATCTGACTCAAGAAGACTATCAGCAGATAGATAAAGAGGAGATGGAAATGATGGATATTAAGTGGGCCTTTGCCAGTGCTGTTAGGCGAGCAAAGGATTTTATGGAAAGACCAGGCCGAACCAGCTTGGAAAGCAAGAAAGACACAAAGTATGGGTTTGATAAGCAAGCTGTTAAATGCTTCAATTGTGGTGAACGTGGTCATTTCAAGCGTGAATGTACAAGACCAGCTCAGTACGGGAACCAGAATCCCTTCAGAGGTCAAGGAAACAGGGCCAATCAGAACCAAGCGAGGAACAATGATCGCACACTGGTGCCTGTCAACAACCAGACTCAAGCAGGACCATCAAATGCCAATCAGGCACTTGTGGTTCAAGTAGATGAAGGCTGTGATTGGTCAATCCAGTTGGGAAATGATGCTCCAGATGGAACAGCTTGTTTTGCTGAGATTGTCAAGGATCTTAATCACACCAGTGGTGGAGAATCTTCCGCCAATGGTGGTGACTCTTCTGAGGATGAAGACTCTTCTGGTTACAGCAGAAGTTCGGATGAAGAAGCCTCGAGCTCAGATGATGATCATGTGGATGAGACATCAAATGCGTCAATCGATGCAAATATTGATGAGCTGTTGGAAGAAACTACAGTAGGAATTCAAAGAAGATCTATTTTGGTGGATCAAGCTGCTTATTCTTCGTCTTCTCTCCATTCAGCCTTTATGGCGAATGTCGACAGTTCATCAAGTCAGGTATGTGTCGACGAACCCACTTCTGTTAGCTGTAATAACTGTGATAGTTTGCATGTTAGATGTGCTGAGTTGGAAGCAAATATGTCTGACTTGCAAGGCAAACACGATGCTTTACAAGCTAGTTTGTTTGAATTGCAAAACAAACATGTTTCTGTGAATGATAGGTGGTGTGAATTGCAAAGCGAACACGAGGCTTTGCAAGAGAAATATGATGTGACATTTATTCATAATCAGAAATTGACAGTTGATATTTCAAAGTGCACTGAAGCCAATATGTTTTATGAAAACCATGAAAAGAATTATAAATCAATGATTGAAACATTAAAGAAAGATAAAACAGAACTGACAAAAATGGTTTCCAGAAAACAAACTGACATTAATTTGTATATATCTCGTCTTGAGGTGATGCAAAAAGAAATGGCTTGTGTTAAAACAGAAAGTGAGGCGATCCGACTTAAGTTAGACAGTTATTTGAGTTCTAGCTATGTGTTGGATCACATCATTGATGTTCAAAAAGAGAAAAAGGATGTCACATGCATAGGTTATAAGAAATGTCCACCACCCGTGAGAAACAATTTTGATGCCATGCCTGATGAGGAGTATAGGACTCACTTTGAGCCATCTGTTCCTTTGGACGTTGAGGAATTTGCAGCAGGGCTCGGATACAAGAAAGAAGTATCGTCATATTCAGATGTGTCAGCAGATACCTTTGTAACTGCTGAACCAAATCAGGATCCTCCAGTTGTGATTGAGGATACTGATTCTTCTGATGATGAGTCTGATGATACCGATTCAGCAAAGTCTGATGCGGTGATAAAGGATGAGGACATACCTCTTGAGAATCACATCCTGTGTGATCCTCCAGCAAAACCCGCTAAGACTATTGCGACTGAGTCCTCGTCTGAGAAAGAGTCGGAGAGTGTGGATTTGCTGTACACTCTTGTTGGTGATGATAAAATCTATTCAGACAAAGATTTTCCTATTAAGAATGTTAATCAATCATTAATTAGTAAAGTCTTTGAAAATTCTACAAGTAAGTTCTTGGGAAAGACAGGACCACATGTTACAGTCACACAGTGTCCTCCTATCCCAAAGGCTGAAGTTAGAAAACAGTTTGGGAACAAGAAATTACCAACAGTGCCAAAACAGCAAAACCATATCAAAACAAATGGTAAGGCACCGACTCAAACTCAAAAGAAGCCGAATCAGAAGAAGAAGAAGAATGTGAACTTTGTGAAGTCGAAGGGAACGGACAAAATTGAAAAGTTTGCAAATCAATCTAATTTAGATTTTGTCCAAAAAGCAACTGTGATGAAAAGGAATGAACCAAGTTGTTCAAAACCTAGTACCTCGGGATCACAAAGTTCATCATCGGCAAGACGACCACATGATACTTCGGGGTTTGTTGAACGAAGATCATGTTTTGAATGTGGAACAATCGGGCATATTGTTCGAAATTGCCCGTATCTTCATAAACAAAAAGGTATAGTTGATGATCCCCGTGGCCCAACTGACCGCAAGCGATCTGTTTCTGTAAAACAAGATCCCCGACTCATAAGAGAAAGGGAAAAGAAACAGAAACGCCAACAGGTCAAGAAACTTGAAAAAGAAATTAAAACCGATGTGGTCCACAAACCATCTGTCTCAGTTAAACCAGATAATTCAAAGTTTTCAAAAACTTCAAACAATCAAACTGGTAACACTCAACAGACCTGGAAACCAAAAACGGTTATTGAATCAGGGGGACCATCACAATTTCCAAATCATCAAAAAGTCGAAGTTATTGTTGTTGATAAAAATGGAAGACCCAAGACCACAATGGCTTGGGTCCCCATCTCCAACTAATCGATTGAGTTTATGTGCAGGGTGTTCCAGGAGGAACTATCAGTAGTCATTGGATTGTTGATAGTGGGGCATCCAGGCACATGACAGGTGACATGAAGCTTCTCTACGACGTCAAATCTATTAGAGGAGGTTATGTTGCTTTTGCTGGAGATAAGGGCGGATACATTACGGGTGAAGGAATGATTTCCAACGGGGTTGTTAGCTTTGACAAGATCAACTTTGTGCAACAACTTGATCACAATCTTCTTAGTGTTTCTCAAATTTGTGACAAGCAGTTCTCAGTACACTTTGATGCTAATGGATGTTATGTGCTGAAACCCGGCTTCAAAATTCCAAAAGAATGGATTCTCTTGTCGGCTCCAAGGATAAATGATCTGTATGTCCTTGATATGAGCCAAGCTATCACAACGTCTGCACAAGCAACATGTTTCGTTTCTAAAGCCACAGAAAAAGACACAATCTCTTGGCACAGACGAATGGGGCACATTCACTTACGCAAAATGAGTCATTTGGTGTCAAATGAATTGGTGAATGGTGTTCCTCTTAAAAATTTCCATCTTCAAGACGTCTGTGTTTCGTGCCAGAAAGGAAAACAAACGAAGAAGCGACACCCCACAAAGAAAGTCAACACGGTGGCTGTTCCTCTTGAACGTTTGCACATGGATTTGTTCGGTCCTGTCAAGCACAAAAGCATTAGGAATGATCAATATTGCCTCGTGATTACTGATGATTATTCAAGATTTTCTTGGGTGGCGTTCATGGCACACAAGAGTGAAACCTTCGGTATTATCAAAAACTTGATCATTCAGATTGAGAATCTCTACAACTTGAAGGTTAGGCGGATACGTAGCGACAATGGTACTGAATTCAAAAATCATGCCATGGCGGAGTTTTGCATTTCAAAAGGTATTCTTCACGAATTTAGTGCAGCTTATACTCCTCAACAGAATGGCGTCGCTGAACGTAAGAACCGCACATTGATCGAGACTGCTAGGACTATGTTGGTAGAGTCGCAGCTACCCATTCCATTCTGGACTGAAGCTGTGTCCTCTGCATGCTATACTTTGAACCGAGTCCTTATAGTCAAAAGGCACAACAAGACCTGCTTTGAGCTTATCAACAAACGGAAACCAGACTTGTCTTATCTCGAACCGTTTGGAGCTCCTTGCACAATTATCGATCCTAATGGAAAGTTTGGGGCTAGAGCCATTGAGGGATACTTTCTTGGGTATTCCACCCCAAACTTAAGAGTCTGGAATCTAGAGACTAAAAGGGTCGAGGAATGGTCTGAAGTCAGAGTACAAAGGCACACTTTACCAGTTAGAAATCCTGGTCAGCCTTGGATGTTTGAGTACGATGACTTTTTCAATTCGATCAATGTTGAAGCCATTGAAGAAAGTGCTGCGGCAAGGATGTTTTTCGAGAGTGACAACGCAACTGATTCACCGTTGGTTCGTCCCATTATTGTCAATCAAGAACCATCTTCAGTGAACAACAATGCTCTCGACAATGAGGATTTTCAAGATGCTTCCGAATTGCACGAATCTTCAGAGGATGACGAATTTATAGATGCAGAACAAGAAGCTCCAACAGCAGTTCATGGTACTTCAGAGGGTACTCCTCCAGTGGATGTCCCTCGAACAGCTGAAACTTCTGCATCATCCTCTTCGTCAATTCCGGGCCTTGAATTGATTGTTGATCTGAATCTCAACAATCTGGGTACAAATATTCCAGTTCAAGATAATCCAGAAACAAGGATTCATAATACCCATCCTCAACAAAACATCATCGGGAATGTGCAAAGTGGCGTTCAAACAAGAAACATGTTGCGAAACAACAACAATGCAGGCTTGTATGCAACTATCCGAGAATCTGGTCAACAGAATGATTGGTCTTTCGCGTGTTATGTCTCACAGGAAGAGCTAAGAACTTGGAAAGATGCTTTGAAGGATAGCTCATGGGTTGAAGCGATGCAGGAAGAACTGCAACAATTCCAGAAGCTTGGAGTCTGGAAACTCGTAGAGAAACCTGCTGGATACAAGAAGATTGGTACCCGTTGGGTGTTTAAATGCAAAAAGGATGACCGTGGGATCGTTATCCGGAACAAAGCAAGGCTAGTCGTTCAAGGTTTTCGTCAGATTGAAGGGATCGACTACAACGAAGTGTATGCACCTGTTGCACGTCTAGAAGCCATTCGGATCTTTCTGGCTTATGCCTCATTCAAAGGTTTCAAGGTATACCAGATGGACGTGAAGAGTGCTTTCTTACATGGTGTGGTGGAAGAAGAGGTGTACGTCGAACAGCCTCCTGGTTTTGAAGATCCTATCCATCCTGATCGGGTTTGGTTGCTCAACAAAGCTCTATATGGTCTACATCAAGCACCGCGAGCTTGGTACGCAACCTTATCTAATTATCTGCTGGAGAATGGATTTCGCAGAGGTCTTATCGACTGTACTCTTTTCATCAAAGAACAAGATGGAGATCTTCTACTGGTACAGGTATACGTTGATGATATTATATTTGGTTCTACTAACGATGTTTTGTGTAGGGATTTCGAGCGTGTAATGCAGGATAAATTCGAGATGAGTGCTATGGGGGAAATGACTTTCTTTTTGGGCCTACAAGTACAACAAACAGAGTCTGGGATATTCATCCATCAGACTAAATATGTTGGTGACATCTTGAGCCGGTTCCAGATGTCTGATGCAATGCCCATCGGTACCCCATTGCCACAAAATCACGGAATTACTCCAGACTTGAAGGGTCAAGATGTTAGCCCCTCATTCTATCGCGCGATGATTGGATCTCTTATGTACCTCACAGCATCAAGACCAGATATAATGTACCCAACGTGCCTGCTTGCCAGATATCAAGTGAACCCGAAGGCCTCACATCTTGCAGCTGTAAAAAGGATTTTTCGTTATTTGAAGGGTTGCCCTGACACCGGTCTGTGGTACCCTAGGGATAATAACTTTGACTTGATCGCATTCAGTGATTCTGATTTTGGCGGATGCAAAATCGACGGCAAATCCACAACGGCTGGATGTCAGTTTTTAGGAAGTCGCCTAGTCACATGGCAGTGCAAGAAGCAGACGTGCGTCGCTACATCAACATGCGAAGCTGAATACATTGCTGCCTCAAGTTGTTGCTCCCAAGTACTGTGGATACAACAGCAAATGCGTGACTACGGTTTTGAATTCCTAACTACTCCTATTTACGTTGATAATTCTGCTGCATTACAGATCACTAAAAATCCTGTGCAGCATTCAAAGACTAAGCACATCGACATTAAGTATCATTTTATACGTGATTGCTTTGAGAAAAGGCTAATCGATGTTGCTTATGTCCACACCGATGACCAACGTGCCGACCTTTTTACCAAAGCTTTTGACAAATGAAGATTTGACTATCTTTTATTGGTAAACGGCATTAAGGTCAAGCAAGAGTAAAACCAACATCGGAAAATCATTTTTGTAAATATCTTTGTGTTTTAAATTTGTCTTAGTTTATTGATTTTAGGGGGAGTAAATCCAAAATTTGAAAATCCAAAAACATTGAAAAATTTCAAAAACACAAAAACAATAGAAAAACAAAAATGAGTTTCCTGGCGAGCAAAAGAGAAAATGATAGTACATCAGTGGTCTGTCTTTACACTCTTTAAACCTTAAATGAAAAACGATAAGCAGCTCTATATAAGATGTATCGGTAGGCTCACAATCATTTTAAAGTGTGCAGGGTGATATAAACTTAAATCGACTGAAGATTGGGTGGGAACCATTCATTGGCATATGGTCTTAGTACCGAAATTTCGTTTGAGAGATTGCCGAGGTTCTGAGATATTCGGTCTTTATGCTGCTTATCATCTGGGTATCATGGTTGTATCTTTTACCGAAAAATAACGGGGACGCAAGTCTAGATCTTCCATGATACCATACATACGTGTACATATTGCATACGACCTCAATAAGTGATCAACAATCACATGTCCAAACAAATAAGTGATAATATATCACAAATTCTTTCCGGGTGTCAAGTTCGTCTCTCTGCTGTACGAAAGTACTGACCTGTTCACGGACTTGCTCCTGTGCCCTCATGCATCGAAAACCAAGTTCCTCATCAATAAGTGATTATATCACATAGGGCTTGTTTTCAAATCAAAATAAGTGAGAATCTCACATCATATACGGTCAAACAGATGATAATCGGTATACTCACCGGTAAGATGAACCCTCGTGCATACCTTGATACGGGAATGTGTCGTGATGTGGATGAACACCGGTCGGTAAGTATAAATCATACCTTAACGTATCCCCTCGTCATGATTACAAATGATAAGTTGAGCTTAAGTGGACAACAATACCGATAATTGTTATAGGATGCTTATCTTAATGTTAACTAATTGAACAAAGAGAGCGTTTTGGCATGACCGTACACTGATATGATTCTCTTACCCTCGAAACTCACAAAAAGAATGTCTGTATATATTTATTTACTGCTTTCAGTCTTTACATTTGAAATATTCAAAAATACCAAAAAAAAAAAAGATTTTATGTGTGTTTTAATATAAACTTTATAAAAGCCAAAAAGATTTTATTTCTTTTTTATTTTCGATCGTACGATGTTGGAGCTCGAGTCTTCGTTACCTGAAACCTGAACGAAAACCGAAAACGACTAAATCTTCATAAACGGTCGAAATTTGCAAGCGTTGAAAGTTAAAATTGAAATGGATAAAATTTGTTTAAACTTTCAAACTGTCGGACGGTGTTTGTTTAAAACAATGGTCACATGTGTGTCGTTTGCTTATGATATTCCAGGCGGTTGTTCTCATTACGCGTTTAGATTTCTTGCATGTGCAGATTCTAAAGGCTAGGAGAACATGGTCGATGACAAGCTTCAGAATGAAGACACGACGTGAAGGCACTCAAATGACGAAGATGATCGAGTTGCCGCTGACCATCATCAACACCACAAGGATCTCACTTCATAAAGATAAAGACTTTCACGAGCATAACTCAAGGGGGAGCTTATGTTAAGGGGGAGTTTGTCAACACACTTCCTACGTGATACGGGGAGTTTGTTGATACACTTTCTGCTTTCAAGACGTGAAGACTTTAAAGATCCTCCGACATTGAAGACTTGAATAGAAGTCAAAGACTTGAAGACACGAGAACTTACAAGATCGAAGATCGAGATAAAGCAACAGCTGATTATTGATAAGCCAGACAAAGCTACAGCCAAGGGGGATGTTGGTGCACTTATGTCTGCACTTTGTCTGTATTCGGTCACAATGTAAAACGATGTCTTGTTAGTCTTGTAAGTTTGACCAAGTCAACCATCCTCCTGGTTTGACTTGGCCAAACAGTCAACATTATGTTTGTAAGATGGCTGGGTCGAAGGATGCACCATCGAAGGATTGCATGGATCCTTCGATGATGAGCTCGAAAGATGGACCTTCGATAGATGGACCACGAAAGATCCCATCTTTCGTGATTCATATGGATCGTTCGAGCTGTTCCTGGTCGAAAGATGATCTTTCGACCGGTCTGCATGATCCTTCGACCAGACCTGCAGTGTTCGGGTATAAATACCCGTGTGTTGTGTTCATTTCGGCAGATGACAGTTAGCAGAGAACACACACACACTTAGAGAGTTTACAGGACTGATTTGTAAACATTGAGCTGTAACTGGACCTTTCATACGTTTAATACAAGTGGTGTTAATCGTTGAACTTTGCGTGTCGTATTATTGTGTGTTCTATCTCGGTTTGCTATTTCGGTTGGATTCCGCACAACCGGAGTGGTTCGTATACAAGGATTAGGCGACTAGATCCTCCCCTAGCCGGACCTACAGGGGAGCCTGAAGGAAAAGTCTAACGAAAGAGGGAGCAATTGAAGCTGAAAACAGATCCACGGGGAGTCTGTTCGAGCAAGAGGGAGTCTGTGGTAGCTGAAGATGCTAAAGCTTCATAAAGACTCAGAGAGAGAGAAAAGACATGATGCTACAAGATTGACTGTGGCAATATCCAAGGGGAGTCTGTGAGTGCACTAATGTCTATCGCCTCCGTCAATTCAGATCGTAGTAGAAAAACTATTCAAGATAAGGTTTTATGATGTTAAATATAGGAAAAGTCTATTTGAGAATAAGGAATGGCAAACTTGTAAATAATGTGACATGCCTTATGCCATTGCCTATATATAGTGGCCTTATGTCTTCATTTAGGAACTTTTTGGCATTTGTGACTTTGGAGCTTAGAGAGAGAGTCTAGAGAGAGAAAGTGATAAAGGAGAAGATTCGAGGTGTAAACACTGTTAGAGCTTAATAGAATCTTGATATTATTATGTTCTTGTGTTCGGTCCACACACGTGCATGGATTCCGCACGTCGCACGTGTCGTTTCGCAATCATTTGGGAGTCGTTTACGGTCCTACAATGCGTTCAAATAACTCAGATAATTCACATCACAACATGTATGTACGTGCAAGTATGTAGGTATGTAATAAGCATTTCACCCTTAGTAAAATAGTAAAACAGTTTGAAAGCGAGGTAGTGAAAACTCACGTAGTATATAGCACACCAATTATAGGATGTGTAAGTATTAAGGCTCTATTCTTTCAGTCCTGGTATCAGTTCGTGTTTGGTTAATTACTGAATACAGTTTTCAAATCGGTAATTGTAATAAATTGGGTTCAGATGAGAATAATCATCTGAGAATCGATCTATAGCATAACAGTAGAGCTGTGGGTATTATCTTATTGTCAGATTTCAGTTTTGCTTTCGGGCACCGTTTTATGTGTTAGTCAAAGTCGTTTGTTTTAGATGTTTGGAAAGTGGTATGATCACATGGAATGTACTAATGACTTGTCTATTAGAAATGATTAACTTTATATTAAGGGAGTTCGGTTGTTTGGGGATCCCAGGTTACCTGATTTCAAGATTCCGTTTTCGCCGTCGGGGAATCTCCCAAACTGGCGTGTAATGTGTCCCAAGTACCCATTTTCCCCGGAACAGTCCAGAACAACTCTGGTGTTCCACTTATCATCAAATTAGTCGGTAGTCTCTTCATAGTTCCGGCAGGTTCATTATGCGTTTGTAGTTGCCAGTTTTTTATAAAATAATGAGATTTTTAGTTCTAAAAATCATTACTCAATGGATATACTTTCTAAAATTCTAAATTTTTTTATATAAGTTGGTAAAAATATACAGAATTCTGGAAAAATATTTTCAGAATTTATAAAACTGATTTATTACTTTTAATAAATTTGGGAAAAACTTTATTTTAACCGAACAATTTACAATCAAAATGATCCGACTTTCAAAAATTTCCAAAAATTCACAGAAGTCTCCCAATATGTCTAGAAACTTCCTAGAAAAAAATGAGATTTTTCCGAATTCATTATACCGAGTTTACGGCTACCGAAACTTCGCGACAACGCGATTTTTTTTGAAACCCAAGTCAAACTCAGTCAATGATTGTAATTGGGATGAGGAGTTGTGGATCAGAACAAAACAAACAAAGCGGCTTGTTTTTGATTAATAATATAATAATTATAACTTTATAATTAATTCAGCTGCTTCCCTAATTTAACTTGTGTAACTGTTAAAATATAGCATTCTATAAAATTATAAATATGCATTTGAGATGAGTTTATTTTTCTCTACGTTTTGACCTAACTTTCGTTAAAACGGAGTAGGGCCACATATAATATATTTTATGATTATTATCAAATGGACACTTATTCTACTCAATATCCGTCAAGGTATCTCATAGTTCAAATTGTCATTTGACCGGTCACTTACTCGTTTGACAAAATATGAAATATAAAATTTCATATTTCTAGTATTAAAATATTAAAAGTGTTAGACATCATTTAAAATATTAAAATATGAAATTTAGAAATACTTTTAGTTACCACGGTTTCAAAATATTAAAAGTGTTAGACATCATAGGCCTTTCACTTTTAAATTTCATATTTCTAGTATTAAAATATTAAAACTTCACTTTCTAGTATTAACACTTGTCTATTAGTTACCACGGTTTCAAAATATTAAAAGTGTTAGACATCATAGGCCTTAAGCTAGGAGTTGCAAATTCCATAGCCTTTATCATAGCCGACCCGGATTCCCAGACTAATATCAAGGTTCGGTACCTGCGGTTCAATCTTTTGAAAATACGTCAGCTTTCGCTGGTAAATACAATTAACTGACTCGTTTTGAAAATAGTTTTCAAAAAGTGTTTCATAGATAGAGAAAACCCGTAGGTAATCTTTTAATATTTCTTGAGATTTTATATTATCACCAGTTTTACAATACTTGTAATACAATCGGGAACCATAAATCAGTGCTGGTCATTTTCAGTGCTATAATGATTAAGGTACACACCAAAGTATAATAACGCGTCTTATAGTCAGTATGCATACCCCAATGCGTTACTTAGTATGGCCATAATAGTTCATGAGTCGGGACCCCCGGACACAGTACAATTAACCCCTAAATGTTTCGATTATCAACTAATATGGATTAAACCGAGTTCTTATATTTATAAGCAATAACATGGCTCATTTATATAATACCTGCTCAAAGTGGCATATTTTCCATACCCTATGTTTTAAAATAAAATAAGTTAAGAGTATTTACCTTTTGCTGGCTTCCAACCGATAACGATTTTAGCTTAGCAAAAGCCACAAGTCTAAGTATTATTGGCCCAAGTCCGACTATCTGGGGGGGTTCTATAGTCCGGAATAAACATAATTAGTTATCTGTTAGAATGTCTATGGGTCATAGATAAGTTCCGTAGACTTGACCCGTTAACTTAAGAATAGGTTCGGTTTCGCTAGATTAAGCGTATACCAGATAGAATGTCGTTTATACCTATCCGAGTGCAACGACTCATTGGATAAAGGTTATTTAACCAATCTTTCTGATTTGGAATGGTTTTGAAATCATTTGATTCGTTTCGACTAATATATATATATATATATATATATATATATATTATTTAAACTAGTCGTACTCGTAAATATAGTATCGAGTAGTCGAATGGGTCTATGACGAGTCCGTTATGTCGAAAAATTTTGAATAATGTTATATAATCAGTCTTGAGGTCAGATTATATGCCTCATCATTTAAAAAATCATTTTTACGCCATAGGCTTTTTCGACATTTATAAAAGTATATAATATTGGCTCGTCAATAAACCCATCAAATGACATGACCAGAAGGTATAACCTTAGAAGGTTATTCCCTACATGATTATGGTCATATAACAAATCCTAATCGGGTCCTAAACTTGACCAAACGGGTCAGAATCGAAAGTTAAAGTAAAAGTCAACTGTTTGACTTTCGACTACGAAATGAGCTCTAATCAAGAAATGACGAGTTGGACATTATTAGACAGACATTTTATAAATATATATAATGTCAAAATTTAAGGTTTTGATAGTTAGGAACTTATTTAGTGTAATTTGCTAAGGAGAAAAGTGCCCGGATTTGTGGTTTGCCTATTTTCACCTTTAATCCTTACATTTTCAAAATTACTGCTATAGTCCCCAACTTTGACAAATTTTTTCTCGGATAGTCGTTGACGTGGATGGGGTTAGTTTTCTCAATTAAGTTGGTGTGAAATGACCTAAATGCCCTTACTAATAAAAAATGTTATTAATGTAAAACAAAATAAATTAATTAAGCGTATATATATATATTATACTTTGTTTATATACTTGTAGGGCCCACTTCCTATTAAAATAACCCCACCTCACCATTCTCTCTTCTTCTATCTCTCTGTTTCTTTAGTTTCGTCATCAAACAACCATCAATAACCACCACTGCAACCCACCGTTGGCTAACTACCATAGTAATTGGAACCATAAAACAGATCTAGATTACGAAATCCATAAAATATTCCATAAAAATTGAAACTGCTTATCCAAATTAAGTTAAGGAAGTTGTTAGAAAAGTGACCAAATTCATCTTAAAAATTGACACAGTAATTGTTACTCGTATGATTTATTATCAAGTATTCCATTACATTTCTTCAATGTTATCATCAATATATTAAAAAAACTAACAATTCCAGAAATGTATTGGTAATCATATTGTGTTCTACCAATGAAACTAACAAACCGTAATACAGATCTAGATTAAGAAATCCGTAAAATATTTAGTGAAAACCTGAAACTGGTTATCGGAATTAGATTTAGGCTGAATGGAAGATGAGTTTGCCTTATCTTCCACACGAGCCAAAACTCCTCCATTCGTCTGGTTGTTGTGCAATAATAATAATAATAATAATAATAATAATAATAATAATAATAATAATAATAACTTTGAAGTTAATAGAGGCGGTGGCGGAGGAAAAGATGATACGACGTAGGATCGTTTTCTGAATTGGGGGTTTATGAGTGAGTGAGTTCTAAGTGGAAGCAGAGTAGTGCTAGCCATACTGTTGATTATAGAGAGAGAGAGAGAGAGAGAGAGAGAGAGATGACGAGAGAGTAGAGAGAGAGAAGTAGGTGGGGATGGGGGTTGAGGTGGTTGGAGTGGTCGGAGTTGGATGGTCGGAGTTGGGTGGGGGTTGAAGGTAACCAGAGAGTTGAAGAGGAGTGAGGTGGGGGTGGATGGGTTAGATATTTGTTAATGTTATAAATAATAAATATTATTTTAATAACAGGGGTATTTTAGTAATTTCACATCCACTTAACACCAAAAACTAACCCCCATCTGCGCCAGGGACTATCCGGGAATGAAATTGCAAAAGTTTGGGACTGTAGCTGTCATTTTAGAAAGTTAAGGACTGAAGGTGAAAAATAGGCATACCACAGGGACTATCCGAGCATTTTTTTCTTTGCTAAGTTTACGTTTTCACCTTTTATTTAATATAAATTCGACTCGTCATTTCTCCTACTTAACGTGATCTTTAGAGGGTGCCATCACAAGGGATTAGCACCTTCATTATTACCACCATGTTGTCATGTTCAATTCGAACTTTGGCTTGACTGAAATGGTCAGAATCGTAAGTCAAAACAAAAGTCAATTTGCTCGACTTTCGGCTAATAACTAGCCTATAAAATGAAATAGACTAGGAAGAAAACTTACTAGTGTTGAAGAACACTTTTAGAACTCAGACTAGGAGGCTCCTAAGTAGGAGCAACTCCATAAGGAGTGTGAGAGTGAAAGAAATGAACGGTGTGCATAAACTAGTTAATTCTTAGGTTATTTATACTAATCATGGATTGCTAAGAACGTGACAAGTGTCCTTAGGATCTCTAGGAATAGGATTAGTGTCCATACATGTGTTCAATTATGGTTAAGTGTGGTAATATGAAGGAATATGTGACATGATTTGCAGCAAGGCTGCTGCCAGCTCAGTTTATGCTGTCACCGCACCCTTTATGGACCATATGGGTCACGGCTTACGGTCCGTAAGTAGTCTGGTTCCACCGCCAAATTTCTAATATCCTCACAGACCGTAAGGATATATGGTTATGGTCCGTAAGGGTCCTTGGTGCCTTATAAATATTGAAATCCCCTTGCGGACTGCTAGGGGTAGTTATTACGGTTCGTAAGGGGACCTCAGAACTTATATTTATATTTTACTTTTTTTTACACCCTTGCAAACTGCAAGGAGATTAGGATACGGTTCGTAAGGGATCTCGGAAGCGTAGGTTATTTTATAATACCGTGTGAACCACGAGGGTATAACCATACGGACCGTAAGGATCCTCAGCATACCATGGATTTTTCCTTAATGGCAGATTTAACCCCTCAACTTATAATCAACATTTAATATATGAAATATTGGTCCTCTCCTTCCACATAGTCGGGATTAGTTGGAAATTCGGGACACCTGTCATCACATAGTTGGACGAAAATTTTCAGGGTGTTGCATCCTCACCCCTTTAAGGGAAATCTTGTCCTCAAGATATATCCAAATAGTTAAGGGTACTTTTTGGTCTCATTTATATATAGTTTCCCAAGTGTAATTATGACAACTCTGGGAATTCCCATTCAGCTTTCACATTAGGGATCAATCTATTACGGAGTCTTTTAACTTGTCTTTCTTAGTTTGATAGCGGTTTCGCAATACAATGCAGTTGCTTGTCGATTGCATATCGTTATGGGTTATCACTTAGGATTTGTCGACCAAGCATTTCTCTAAGCTCAATATGTAACATTTTATACTTATATTTTTAATTCTAAGTTTCTCATGAACTTAAGCTTGTATGCATCGGTACCAACGCATTCGGTTATCTTGAATGGTTTGATGTATTGAGGGCTTAAGTTGCCTCTCTTTTCAATTCTTTTAGTAGCTTTCCAAGGTGATGCCCTTTCCATACCTCTTTTACCGATTTGGAATTTTAAGAGGTTTTCGTTTTCTTAGTTGATATAATTCTTTTTGTAAATCTTGGGTAGTCTTGAGTCTTTTACGGATTTGTGTAATCTTATATGTAGTTCTAGGTATCAACTTAAGCCTTGATGATTTATTTTCTTCTTTTTCCTTCCCAGTATACGGGAGTTCTATAATTAATCATATAGAGCCCTTAAATAAAACGGCTTCTATACTAATACGGTATTCCATTATATTGTCAACATATGACTTAGCTATTTTTTAGCCAAAAGCCTCTTTTATTGGTAAAAATATGCTGACTTAGTTAGTTCATCGACTAGAACTCAAATCGTGTCATTGCCATAACTTATTCTAGATATTTTATTTATAAGGTTCATAATTACCAATCTCCCGTTTCCATTTGGGAAATTTCTACTTGGCATAGAAGCTTTTTATGGTTTCTAATATTCAACCTTAACCGGTGAACATGTCGGATAATTAGCTATGTAGATAGCAATGGACTTCTTCATACGAATCCAATGATAATCCTTTAGTTAAATACTTGTACGTCTTATCCATATCAGGGTGCGTAGATCATTTAGGATTTATAGATTCTATCCTTTTTAGGTGTTAACTGTCCACAGTTCCACCTAATCCTTCAGCAGAGTATTTGCCTCTAACAGGACTTGCTTTTGAGCATTTTACTGCTTTTTAATCAAGCTATTCTGTGGCTCAATGCTCTTAGTATTAATTCTCAAAGGCTTAATCCTTTCTTTCTGACTTAAAGTGCCGGTGATGATACTTTCCATCCAGCGGTGTCGCCGCATATTCAAAGCCTTCTGATTGATCAGATGCTGGAGGCTTTTATGGTCCGTGTGTGTAATACACTTTGTGCCATGTAAGTAATGTCTTTAAAAGCTTTAATGCAAACACAACCCCACCTAGTCCTAGATCATGCATGGTATAATTCTTCACATGCATTTTGAGTTATCGTGATGCATAGGTGATCATTTTGCCTCTTTACATAAGCATACAACCCATTCCTCATTGCTCAGTTTCTGTTTCAGAATCTTGAAGGATTCCTTTTGTTTAGGACCCAAGTTGAATTTCACATTCTTGCGGGTCAATGCAGTCAAGGGAGTGGCATTTCGAGAAAAGTTCTCAATGAACCTTCTATAATAGCCAGCCAATCCTAAGAAGCTATGGATTTCAGAAGGAGTTTTTGATGTTCTAAGATATTTCTAAGATGTTCCTTAATTTCTTCATCTCGGTTATGGCTAAATGGTAGGTAGTCTTAGCTATAGTTATGTCTTAGGCAAAGTGTCGATCTGAAAATCAACAAACCTTTCTAGGGGTAGAATACACGCGTTTTCTTTATCGATTCTTAGATGCCTTAAGCATAAAAGCTTTCTCTGGAACTCCATAGTAACGATCTCCACAGGTAGTGAGTGCGTCATCAAATCAGGATTTCAATAGAATTTCATATCTCAGATTATATGAATCGGTTTTGGGATAACCAATCTATGCTAAAAAGTTGTATCAGATTTAGCTTGAGTCATAGGCAGGGGTTTAATTGGAATTGTTTGATTCTTAATGGATATAAAACATCCTTCTAGAATCTTAAAGGTTATTTCCTTCAACTTCATAGGTATGATCCAAAGTTCTCAAGCGTATGTCTAGTATTTTATAGAACTTATGATCCATAGTACTCTGATCAGTTCCAGAGTCAAACTATAAAATGTTATTAATGGAAAGCGTATATATTATGACGTATGCGTCCTTTACCGCTTCTCTACTAGTTGATTGTAAACTTTGGCGTTGCCGTTTTTAGCATTGCCGGCTTAGCACCTTTGTTAGTGGCGTGATTAGGACAAGTGGCCTTGAAGTGGCTCTTTATTTTCATGTTGAGGGTAGATTTAGCCAATCTTAATTTCCTTGTAATTATGGGTCTTGTGGTCAGCTTTCTTACCTGCACCATAACCCGTCTATTGTTTATTGAGGAATTTTCCCGAAATGCCCCTTTTTTTCATAAACCTCATATTCAGGGTTGTCCTTAATAGGTTCAAGTTGAATGAGAGGAATCAGTTTTCCTATTTGGGCTCTAATTCGACCCTAGCCTCTCTTAACAGAATCTCATTCTCAGTTAGGGCAAAGTCAGATTTACTTCTGACCGGGAAGTATCATTATTGGATGATGTTGTCATCTCAAAGTTTCGGGTATTAATCCCTTATGCTTTACACATATGCTTAGTCTTAAGGGTAATTAAGTATGGATCTAACTTAGACATTATAGTTGGAGGTATACTCCTTATGGTCTAAGTTTTCTTGGTTAGTTTCATAATCAGACTATATTTTCTCTTTAGTGAGATAAAGCAAGATCTACAATGGATCTGAATGTAGCAGGTTGGAAGGATTTAACCATCCCTTTGATCTCCAGAACGAGTCCTCCGGTAAACCACGCAATGCGCTTAGACTCAGGGGTAATTAAATAGGGGACTAGCCTCGATAACGAGTTGTAGTCAAATACTTAAGCTCGACAGCTGAGACTTTTCATTGTCAATTTCATAAAGTCAGATTAAACTTTCTTAACCATGAAAGGTGGAAAGTCTGTGTCGCCGATTAGTCCCATGAATTTAGGCCAACTTAGGTTGTAAAGTGTAACCTTGCTAGTGGATTGGATCAGTGCCTTCCACCCGGTTAGCACCTCTTCCTAAACGGATTGTGATGCATATTTGATCGCTTTTCATATACAACATATTCGCTGATGTCTTTAATGGTTTCTATCTCGCCGAGCCTTTCATGGCATCGATGGCTCCATAATCTCCCGTGAAGTCTTAGGGTTTATGTGAGATAAAATGTTCGTTTGGATCTACTAGTCTTAGATCCTTAATAGATTTATTTGTATTAGGTCTTGTAGATCTATACGTATTAGATTTACTAGCCTCACTCACCGCAACTGGTATATTGCTCCAGAGACTTTATTTTGGCTTTTTAGTAAGCACTTATATGTCGTTAAGACTATTTTATATATTTTGGTGTATGGGAAATAGTTTTTCACTACCAACACCTTTTCAACCACTACCATTGGTGGGAATATGTGTTTTAGCCATAGTCTCTTATTTTAACATGGTCAATCTGCTAGTCTCATTTGCATAAGAACTAGTGGACCGGTAAAGTTAAGAGGGGGAGATATTTGCTTGATTGCTCACGGGCTTTTGACCAATTTGTCTTAGCCCTATAAACTCTATTTTGGCCTTTCTTAGCATTTTATATATTTGGTGTAAGGTGAAAATTTTCACTAGCAAACACCTCCTCAACAACCATCATTAATGGGAGACTATGTTTATATATATTTTGGTGTGAGAGAAATAGTTTTCCACTACCAACACCCTCTCAACCACTATCATTGGTGGGAGCATGTGCCTTGGCCTTCGTCTGTTTGTGAGCAATCAATAGATTTGTTTAATATGGTAGGAGCAATAAAATGCGACCTTCATAACATTTGAGGAATAAAATGAAAAAGGGCTCCAAAAAAATAGTGATTATTTTATGGAACTGATATAGCCGAAATATAAATTTAAATGCTTACTATTAGTTAATTTTAGTACAATATGAATGTTGGGAGATCTTATAGGTCCCATGCATTAGTCTTTCATACTGGCCAGGCATGAAAACATATATAGTACACACTAAGATACTACCAGTTACCATATGGTGCTTTTATCATAAAAAAATCAACATTAAGAATGTAAAAATCATTGAAATAAAATAAATATTATGCTCCAGATGATTAGGTGGAGGAGTTACTGGTTACCTATAGTTTAAAGAATAAGAGTAATGGGTGTATGGATGACAACCTCCAAGTATAGATCATAAGTCAATATTAGAATATTATGGGCGGAATTTGCCAGATCCACATAATATAAGATAGTATACCCAGATGGGTTTGGATAACTAGATATCGAGTTTCCAAAGTAAGGTGAAAATTTTCACTAGCAAACACCTCCTCAACAACCATCATTGATGGGAGACTATGTTTATATATATTTTGGTGTGAGAGAAATAGTTTTGCACTACCAAAACCGTCTCAACCACTATCATTGGTGGGAGCATGTGCCTTGGCCTTCGTCTATTTGTGAGCAGTCAATAGATTTGTTTAATATTGTAGGAGCAATAAAATGCGACCTTCATAACATTTGAAGAATAAAATGAAAAGGGCTCTATAAAATCAATTATTATTTTTATGGCACTGATATAGCCAAAATATAAATTTAAAGGCTTACTATTAGTTAATTTTAGTACAATATAATTGTTGGGAGATCTTAGAGGTTCCATGCATTAATCTTTCATACTAGCCAGGCATGAAAAAATCTATGGTACACACTAAGATACTACTAATTACCATATGGTGTAGCGCCCTACTTTTTTTCGTACTTTCTATAAATAGAAAGTCTCGTTTATATTTCCATTATTTGAAGTCTTGTGTTCTTGTAATCGTCCTTTTGTTGTAATTGTTGTAAAGTCCGAGACTTGGATCATAAATAAAATTTGTATTCCTTTAAATTCATTTTATACATACTTCATACTTGTTCGTACGTTTGAATTCGTGAAACAATTGATTCAATGTTCATAATTCTTGGAAACTATGGGTTAAACTTGAAAATATGTGAAACATACGAATCATACGTTATTTGGATACATATGACGCTTATTTACGACATTCATATGCTGAAATATACATCACCATTCTTGGTTGATGATATTCATACTTGTCCTATCCTTATAATATGCTTATATGACATAATACACCCTTGAAATACCTTAAATGTGACACATGTGTCACTGCAACCATCAAACAAATACCAAGCCAATGAAATATTGTATTTCATACTTGGGATCTGTATAAATATGTGTATCTTTTGCACATATCAATTCTTGTTCGATTTCAAGCTCTAAATCGCTTTCTGGAAGGTTATACACGCACTGATGCGTAAATATAACCAGTTTAATGCAACAAACACTCGGGAATAGTGACATAGGCTTAACATACCCTAAATAACCTTTACACAACTTAGAAATAAGTTTTGGAAGGTTTGGTATGCCGAAATCAAGTTAATTCGCTTACAGGGACTAAAGTTGACAAACTGCGAAAGTATGCCAATTTGAACTGTAACAGACATTCCGGAACATGATCATAAGTTAAACATACCATAAATATCCTTTACATAGCTTAGAAATAGGCTTTGAGGGGTTCGGTATGTTAAAATAAACTTTTGGGTCATTCAGGGACAAAGCGTCAAAAAGTGCACAAGTATGCACTTTCGCGCATAACTTACGTTCTGAATACATCCGGACATCCAAAAATTTATGTAAGCACTAAAATATTTTATTTTAGTGTTTGGCTTGAGAAAAATCCATTCATCGCGTCATTTGGATCGTTTTTCGCACTTATGCGCATTCCGTCGTAATTAAGCGAACATCGCGATCGTACGACCAAACGAACTGACATCCGACATATTTTTGAGCATGTTTCATGTCCACAATGTTTAGGAATCATTTTAGGGCCTTAACGTTGGCTTAACGGGGCTTAAAAGTGTCGGAAAAGGCTTTAAAACACAACAGGGACCAAAACTGTCATTTCTGAAACATGTTCCTGATCTGTGCAGGCCAGGCGGCCCGCGTAAGGTCTGTGTGTATCTTTACGCGGCCCGCGTCAGTGTCCCAGACCAGATTCAGCGTTTTAACAGGCTGTTAACAGCTTTGTTACCCACAAAACCCACTTGCACATGGTAATTCTGATACTAGGGGCTGGTTTTGGATGTGCACATGGTATTACAATACCATGTGTGCAAGTGTATGGCCAAGATCAACGCACGTTTCCCGATAAACGATCCTAATGGTGCTAGTATTCCTATAAATACCCACCCCCATAACTTGTAAAACCCACAAGAATCCTGATTTGAGAAGCTCTAAATTGAAACCTTTGTTTCATACCTGAGCTACTTGAATCACGATTAGCATTCGGGGACCCTTCGTGAGTATTCCTTCGTTCTTTTATTGCTTTTCGAGTCCGAAAGTCAAACTTTGTTTGACTTTCTGCATTGACCAGTTTATGGTCAATGCGAAGTTCGTTTGAACTTCGCAACGTGATTGTAATCACGATGGTTATAGTCCCTTGTGACTATGCCTACTGATTACCACATTGTCTAGAGTTGTAAGGGTAAGCGATCTAATAAATCGCTTATACCTTCGAACCCGACCCAGTTTGGTCGATCATTAGGATCTGACCAAATACATTATGTGACCATAGTGTATTCCGAGGTTATACCCTATGGTCACATCGTTTGAGTAGTTGTATGATAGGTAGTTTATATGCCTTAGGTAAATTACCAGAATGCCCTTTTCATGTATAATTGGTAATTAAGCATATGTAACCTAAACTTTTGTCACATAACTGATTATGTAACATGTTTAGGCATATAACACTTGTCATAGGGCTAGTTAGATGTCTCGAGTGCGCTTTTGCGCGCACGACGCGTTAAAGTAGCATAAGCTACCTTAATGGGTCGCGATGGGTCGAAAGCACTTAGGATAGGTTCTGTTTTAGTATGTAGGCTTTGTTAAACCATATGGCACGAGTCTCCATACTCGTTTGGTTTACGAACCCTTATTCTATCCGATCCTCCGATTTAGGTCCGGTTAATTAACATAGTTACCTATATTAGGTGTCGTTTGATTCCGAGATCTCTAGCATTGCTTGGTGGTTATCTTAGGACTTCTGAGCAATCTCAAGTGAGTACATAGACCCCTCTTTTACTATTTTCCAAACTGTTACTTTCATACTTTCCTGTTTTCACATGATATACCTGCTATGTTTGTTAGTACATTATAGTACATGATTTCATTACATTTCATACTATGTATGCCCATTGTGTGCGTACTTAGTACATCATTTTACATTACATTTCATGCTATATATGCCCATTGTGTGCATACATAGTACATTGTTTTACATTACATTTCATGCTATGTATGTCCATTGCGTGCATACTAAGTACATTGATTTACATTATATCTTGTTGCATGTGCTCATCCAGCATATGAACACATTATATTACATTTTGAACCGTTTGTAACTATTTGACTATGTGAACCGTTTGTAACCGTTGAACCGTGTGAACCGTTTGTAACTGTTGAACCATTTGTAACTATTTGACTATGTGAACCGTTTGTAACCGTTGAACCGTGTGAACCGTTTGTAACTGTTGAACCGTTTGTATCCATTGACATGATTTATATTTGACAATAGACAATTGATTAAACATAAACATTTCATCTTGATGGTTTGGTTGGAGTAAGTGATTTAAGTAACGAGGCGTTGTGTAATATGATACAAGCACGGTGGATACGCCGCTGGTAGTTCCTATATATAAGTGTTTGTATGGTATCACATATTATAGCGTTATTTGAATCATTTCAATTTGAGACATATAACATTTTATACAAATAACATACTTTTCACAAGACATTGATTTACAAACAACTTATCTTATACAAACTCATTTTACACGGTTATTCATTTAACCATACATTATTCTCGTATTTATACATATTATTTGATCTTATCTTTTTTCAAATGATTTACAAGACAAAGCAAATTACAAGGTTCATGACTAAACTTTTTCTCAAACATAAGTCATGAATTCTGTTTTCACAAAACCTATGTATCTCACAGGCATTTTTATGCTGACGTACCTATTTTCACATGTGTTTTCAGGAGATGATGCATAGGACTTATCAAGACATACTTAGGCGGACCTGTGCCTTAGTGACATTAAAAGATGCAAGACTAGTTAATTATGTTGTACTTCTTTGTTTGTTAAGACATTGTAACAGTTTTAATCAATAAAACAATATTTCAATTTCCATGTGTTATGAAACAATGATTCTGTTACAACACTCCCCGACGTTTCCGCCACGTTTGGTTGTCCTACGTGGTCGGGGTGTGACAGAAAAGTTGGTATCAGAGCCAATGGTTATAGGGAATTAGGTTATTAGTAATACTTTGACCTAGTCTATAACCTTCCTAGGACCCTAACGCGAGTTTACTTGCGTTTAGTCATAAAACGATACCTTCACCTATCCTTAGGTTATAACCACAATGAGAACACAAAGTTAAAAACCGCTTTGAAAACTAATCAGCTGTTCTAGGATGATTGATTACTAGGTTTTGAACCCTCTATTGTAAGGTTTTGAACCCTCTGTTATAAGGTTTTGAACCCCTTTAAGTTTTCAAAATCTCGTCAAAGTTTTGGGTCCTAAATAGTGTGAACACGTGCAAACTAGAAGAGTGAATGCCTGTACCCTGAGTTTTCTGTCTAAGGCTAGAGTGTTCGTACAAATCCACATAATCGGACTAGTCACTCTTACCTGGGAACTCTTGGGGTGAGTTTCCACTTATAGGCGAGCATGTCTTCGCGATACACTATGAGGATCTATTTGCTTTGATTCAGCCTTTGTGTTGTTTGTTTGTTTCGTGGTTCAAACAAATGACCATCAACCATGATTATGGTCGGTAATTGTAACATCCTATTCTTACCCAATGCCATTTCATTTGTTTTCTTTCATGTTACTTCTTTTAGAATGCCTCCTCGACGCGAACACCAGATAGCGACTGCCGAACTGGCAGAAATTATTGCGCAGCAAATGGCTGCTCAATTCCCAAACCTCTTTGCTCAATGGAACCAAGCCAACAATAACAACAATGCTCCATGCAATTTCAATAATTTTAACTCGGCTAAACCACTCAAGTTTAGTGGTTCTGAGGGAGCGACTGGGCTTCTTCAATGGTTCGAGAACATTGAGAATACTTTCCGCCACGTGCAGTGTCCTGACAATCGCAAGGTCGAGTTTTCTTCAAGTGTGTTTCAGAAGAGGGCTCTTACATGGTGGAACGGGGTTATGAGAGACCGTGGTGTAGAAGTTGCTCTAGCACAGACATGGGCTGAACTTAGAGCTCTTATGATGAGGGAGTTTTGTCCTCGTCATGAACTGCGAGCATTGGAAAGAGAGTTTGATGGTTTGAAGCAAGATAGCGGTGAGCATCGAGCCTACACGGACCCTTATGAGGAGTTAAGTCTGTTATGCCCAAACATGGTCACTGTCACACCCTGACCACGTAGAACATACAAAACGTGGCGGAAATGTCGGGGAGTGTTGTAACAGAATTAATTGTTTCAAATCCATGGCAATTGAAGTTTCGTTTTATTGATTAAAAGTGTTACAATGTCTTAACAAACAAAGAAATACAACATAATTAACTAGTCTTGCATCTTTTATTGTCACTAAAGCCCAAGTCTGCCTATGTGTATCTTGATCATCTTATGCAACAGCTCCTGAAAAACACATGTGAAAATAGGTACGTCAGCATAAAAATGCCTGTGAGATACATAGGTTTTGTGAAAATAGGTTTCATGACTTATGTTTGAGAAAATGTTTAGTCATGAACCTTGTAATTTGCTTTGTTTTATAAATCATTTGAAAAACGATAAGATCAGATGATATGTATAAATAAGAGAATAATGTATGGTTAAATGAATAACCATTGTAAAATGAGTTTGTATAAGATAAGTTGCTTGTAAAACAATGTATTGTGAAAAGTATGTTATTTGTATAAAATGTTATATGTCTCAAACTGAAATGATTTAAATAACGCTACGATATGTAATACCATACAAACACTTATATATAGGAAGTACCAGCGGCGTATCCACCATGCTTGTATCATATTACACACGCATCGTTACTTAATCACTTAATCAAACCAAACCACCAAAGTAATGTTTAACAATTGTAGAAATGTTTATGTATGGTCAAATACTGTTCACACGGTTCACAGATACAAACGATTCATAGATACAAACGGTTCACAGATACAAACGGTTCACAGATACAAACGGTTCACAGATACAAACGGTTCACAGATACAAATGGTTCACAGATACAAACGGTTCACAGATACAAACGGTTCACAGATACAAACGGTTCACAGATATAAACGGTTCACAAACACAAACGGTTCACAGATACAAACGGTTCACATAGTCAAATGATTACAACGGTTCACATAGTCAAATAGTTATAAACGGTTCAAAATGTAATATAACGTGTTCATATACTGGATGAGCATATGCAACAAAATGTAATGTAAAACAATGGACTAAGTATGCACACAATGGAGATACATAGCATAAAATGTAATGAAATCATGTACTATAATGTACTAACGAACATAGCAGGTATATGATGTGAAAACGGGAAAGCATGAATGTAACAAGTAGGCACATGTGTTTCACCCCAAAACAGTTTAGAAAACAGTAAAAGAGGGGTCTATGTACTCACTTGAGATTACTCAGTAGTCCTGGAGTGACAACCAAACAATGATAGGGATCTCGGAATCAAACGGCACCTAATTATAGGTAACTATGTTAATAAACCGGACCTAAATCGGAGGATTTAGATAGAATGAGGGTTCGTAAACCAAACGAGTATAGAGACTCGTGTCATATGGTTTAACAAAGCCTACATACTAAATGAAACCTAACCTAATAGCTTACGACCCATTACGGCCCGTTTAGGTAGCTTATGCTACTTTAACGCGTCGTTCGCGTGAAACGCGTTCGGACCGCCTAACTAGTCCTATGACAAGTAGAATATGCCCTAACATGTTATATAATCAGTTATGTGACAAAAGTTTAGGTTACATATGCTTAATTACCAATTATACATGAAAAGGGTATTCTGGTAATTTACCTAAGGCATATAAACTACCTATCATACAACTACTCAAACGATGTGACCATAGGGTATAACCTCGGAAGGTTATTCCCTATCTACTATGGTCACCTAATGTATTTGGTCAGATCCTAATGATCGACCAAATGGGTCGGGTTCGAAGGTATAAGCGATTTATTAGATCGCTTACCCTACGACCCTAGACAACGTGGTAATCAGTAGGCATAGTCCCAAAGGACTATAACCAACGTGATTACACTCACGTTGCGAAGTTCAAACGAACTTCGTATTGACCATAAACTGATCAACGCAGAAAGTCAAACAAAGTTTGACTTTCAGACTCGAAAAGAATCGAAAAGCAATAAAAGAACGAAAGAATACTTACGAAGGGTCCCCGAATGCTAATCCCGATCCAAGTAGCTCAGGTATGAAACAAAGGTTTCAACTTAGAGCTTCTCAAATCAGAATTCTTGTGGGTTTTGCAATGGGGTGGGTTGGGTATTTATAGGATTAGGAGAACCGTTAAGATCGTTTGTCGAATATCGTGCCTTAATCGTATCCGTACAAGTGTCGGAACCTTATGGTAGCTAAAAATGATCCTTATCAGCTGACTAGACAATTGAGAATGTGTGGTGGAGGATCAAGCAGCTGCAAACGGGCTGTTTAATACACTGCATCTGGTCTGCAGACCCCTTGCGCACCGTAACAAATATTTGTTGCGGTGCGCAATGTGACAACTGACACTTTTCGGTAACTTTCTTACACTTAAAGTACTCATTTTAGCTACATTTTTATGCATTTCGAACACTCGAACTGCGTATTACATAATATACATCTTAGAATACTTATGGAATATTCAATTATGATGCACATGATTCATTTTATTGGTTACCTTTGAAACAATGTAAACAATGCATCGAAACAACTAGAGCAGTATCTAGTAAACTAGCGTGCTGACGAAAACTCAGGATCCAGCGAAACCATCTAAATTACATCTTTAGGACTCAGACGGAAGTCCAACATCAAATATACATTAAACTCTATATGGGAATGCAAGGGTTTGGTTTAATATACTACCAATGTCCGGTAGCACCGAAAACTGCCGAAAAGCACTAAAAGCGACGATTTCTACACTTTTCCGCAGAAATTCTGCCGAAATCAGTTTTGTAATATTTTTACGACATGTAAAAATATTATTTAACATAGAATTCATGAGAGGATACATTCGGGTATCATCCGAGCCAATAACTACATCAATTCACACAAGTTACGCAACTTAGCGTTCAATTAACATCTAACCGAAACAATTCGAAACGAATATCCGAACAATGTCAAATCTTTTTTTTAATGGTCATCTAGTGTTAATTGGATCATTATGGTATAGTAATGATCATTTAACACCCTCTAAACACTTAAACACTTATACTTACACATTTCCTAAACAATTACCTAAAAAAAAAATTCTAACATTTTACTAAGTAATTCAAGAAGCAAAAACATGAGACACACCCCCCCCCCCCCCTCATTCACGGTCATAAGACCCTTTGTGGGCCCCACTTTTCTTTCAAATTGTTTAAGTGTTAAATATCTAGATATTATTTGTTAGTTACTAGTGGATTATGTTGGTTATATTTTTATAACTTAACCACTAAGTAAACTAGCACTTTACCCATTTTTTTTTTCATCTTTTATTACCCAAATAAGAACTCTCTCATCATCTTCATCTTTTTAGTCAAGAACACCATCAAAAACCCATTTCATTTTAGCCTTTATTTGATGATCAAGTTGTACTTCTATGGAGTCTAAGGTGATCAAAAGCACCTACAAGTGAAAGCAAGTATTTTCATCCATTCAAGAGTTTTCTACTAACAAGAACTTCATCTTCTTTGCTTCTTAAAATCATCTAAGATCATCCCTAGCCTAGTGCTAGAAGTAAGCTTCTATATCTATTTTTTTTCTTTGATACATATATTATGGTTATGATTGTTATTATTACAAATAATAACCAAGAAATCATACATAATAAACATGAAGAAAATACAAAGAAGCAAAGATAATAATCATGATACATTTATGTTGGTTTATATTGTGATTTAAGACTTGTGATATGCATATATGATCTTGTTGTGATGATATTGATATAAATAAATTGTTAGAGTATGTTTTAAAAATATGATCTAACAAATACACACGTTTATGTTAAAGGGTTTTTTAACATAGAAGTTTAAAAGGATGATCATAACTATTGATCTTGTGAAAGTATTTAAGGTTTTTATTTAAAAACAATACTTCCACAAGATTATATAAAATAACATACAACTAGTGATTTTTGTTAAAAGTTGTTAAAACTAGAATTAAACTTGGTATTTGAACTAGTTAGCATATGTTATGATCATGTTTAAAACCCTACATGATTTGGAGATCATTTTGATAAGTTTATGTTATAAAAATCTCATATGTTTTTAGTTAAGATGATTGGGTAAATTGATGGTGATTTGGAAAAGAAAATGATATGTTTATGAAACATGGCCAAATGATTAATACAAAGGTTATATGGCCATTTTTTTTAGAACATTATGTTAACAAAACTATCATTTTTTTTTTCTAACAAAGTCTTTACAAGATTAGAAAGTTGGTCTTTCTAAACATAAAAATTGACATAAATATATATTTTGGTAAAATATATATTTAGTGAACATATCAAGTATGTGCTATGTGTTATTATTTGTATTAGTTATATGTACAAGTTAAGACTTGATAGCAATGACACAAATAAATACAAGACATACTTACAACTAAAGACTTACAAGAATACATATAGACACACATGAAAACAACTTACGGACATTCCGAAGGATCGGACACAACTTATGGTCAAATCGGACGACGGATGAATTTATAAACATATTGCCATTCGGAGAACTTACTACGACGTTTAGGCGATCTTCCGACGCGGACACAAAAATTACGTTACCATTAACAAAATTCGGACATCTTGAGACTTATAAAAACTATTATGTTTTTATTTACTAAAAAGTATACTTAGTGAATTTTTATAAAAATGTTTTTATAAAAATGAAAGACTTATATTTACTAGTGGGCTATTTAATACAAATGGGCTATGTTTATACAAATGGGCTATTTTTATACAAATGGGCTTACTTTTCTAAATAGGCTTAATTTCATAATGGGCTTATCAAAACACATGGGCTAAGCCCAATACCAAACATATGGGCCAAGGCCCAATAACATTAAGCCCAATACTATTGAGGCCCAACACTATTTAAGCCCAACACTATTGAGGCCCAACACTATTTAGGCCCAATACTATTGAGGCCCAACACTATTTAAGCCCAACACTATTGAGGCCCAACACTATTTAGGCCCAACACTATTTAGGCCCAACCCTATTGAGGCCCAACACTATTTAGGCCCAATACTATTTAAGCCCAATAACATTAATTCTTGGGCTAAGCCCAATGACATATAATTGATAAACATTACAATTATACAATTTACTTATACAAGACACGAAACCAAGATGACAAGACCCGATGATACAACTCACGAGATACAAGAATATGTATTTGGAGAAATATATACACTAAACAGTTATCAGTTAATACATCTAATACACAGTTCAATGAGTAACAAAGACATACAGGTCTTAACACATATTCAAGACACAAGACTTATACTCAAGTCATTTATAAAGACCGAAGTGTCTAACAAATAAAGAACATTTGTAGGTCGCAACATTGTTCAAGACGACCACACGCGAGATCCTAATTACTTCTATTCACGGACGCAATTCAGTGAGTTCATGTCCCCTATTCATTTAAATGTTTTACAACTTTACAACTATCGGGGAAAATACATGTTCAACGTATGTTAAAGTTAGGGAATGAAACACCTTAGATCATGTGCGAATTAGGGCCATACAATAAGCACCATTAATCCAGTTTGGACCAAGGAACAAAGGACTAGATCTAATGGGTTTTGGCGAGCCCCACTCTTGGTCGTGGACCCATACAGAAGAGTGCTTTTGTGTCCCAGTCGATAGGAATCGACATAAAATCGTCTAGGGTTGGATTGCTTCCTTTTTCGTCACACATATTAATGTCCTTGCAAAACATTAATGATCAACGATTTCATTGACGCTTTACATACTACATCTTTACATACAGATACATTTTATACAACTCACATTTTACGGATACATCTTATATCTAGTTTGGATACAATTACAATTGAGACAAATACATATTACATACTGGTTTGAGATAAATACATCTTATACAGCTAAACTGCATGAACTCGCTCAACTTTTGTTGATGTTTTCAAACTTACATGTATTTCAGGGAATTAGTGGACCAATGCAAAGATTTCAGTTCAAGGAAAACAAGTATCAATACTCCATGCCAACAATTGAAGGGTTTGCCTGTTATATACCGCCTCTTTGCGGTGATATAGTGGTCAAAGCCTTTACATTTTTAGACTTACATTTGATGTGTAAAACAATGACAACTTATTTTCATTTGATGGTTTGTAAACAATGTACTTAAATTATGTTGCGATCTTTTGAACAATTATGACAATGGCATTGGAGCATGTTTTATTCATTTAGTATGTTCACCTATATTGTTATGCAATGAGAACCGATCAGATCACACCTCGCGCTTCCGCTACGAGCGGGTGTGACACGCAAGGACCTAGTTTGGCAGAATGTCAGATTTCGTCCTTGCATCCCGTTTAAGCTATTTTCGATGCGTTTGAACCCCGTTAACCTCATTTCAAGGCTCTAAAATGAAGTTAAAGTATAGGGAACTTATAATGTGCTCAAAAATATCTCGGATGTCGGTTCGTTTGGCCGTACGGTTGCGTTGTTCGGTTAATTACGACGGAAGTCGTAACGAACGCAAAAACGATCCAAATGACGCGACGAATGGATTTTTCTTATGCCAAACACTAAAATAAATTATTTTAGTGCTTACATAAATTTTTGGATGTCCGGATGTATTCAGAACGTAAGTTATGCGCGAAAGTGCAAACTTGTGCACTTTTTGACACTTTTAGTCCCTGAATGACCCAAAAGTTTATTTTAGCACACCGAACACCTTAAAGCCTATTTCTAAGCTATGTAAAGGATATTTATGGTATGTTTAACTTATGGTCATGTTCCAGAATGTCTGTTAGAGTTCAAATTGGCATACTTTCGCAGTTTGTCAACTTTAGTCTCTGTAAGCGATATAACTTGATTTCGGCATACCAAACCTTCCAAAACTTATTTCTAAGTTATGTAGAGGTTATTTAAGGTATGTTAAGACTATTTAACTATTCCGGAGTGTTCGTTGCATTAAACTGGTTATATTTACGCATCAGTGCGCGTATAACCTTCCAGAAAGCGATTTAGAGCTTGAAATCGAACAAGACTTGTGTCACACCCCGACCGCGTAAAACAACAAACCGCGGCGGAAACATCGGGGCGTGTCGTAACAGAATAAATTGTTTCATAACCATGGCATATAAAGTTGTATTTTATTTATTAAACAAGGGTGTTACATTGTCTTGAACAGTAAACAAAAGAGTTTATAACATAATTAAACAAGTCTATCTCCATTTTTAGTCTCTAAGGCACAGGTCCGCCCTAGAATCATGATCAACATCCTACGGAAAAGGCTCCTGAAAACACATGTGAAAGTAGGTACGTCAGCATAAAAATGCCTGTGAGATACATAGGTTTGTGAAAATAGGATTCATGACTTGTATTTGAGAAAATGTTTAGTCATGGACCTTGAAATTTGCTTTGTCTTGTAAATCATTTGAAAAACGATAAGATCAGTTGATATGTATAAGTAAATGAAGGTTAAATGAATAACCATGTAAAATGAGTTGTATAAGATAAATTGTTTTGTAAATCAATGTCGTGTGAAAATATGTAATTTGTATAAAAATGTAATATGTCTATACTGAAATGATTTAAATAACGTTACGCTATGTAGTATTATACAAACACTTATATATAGGAAGTACCAGCGGCGTATCCACCATGTTTGTATCATATTACACACGTATCGTTACTTAAATCACTTACCCAAACAACCACCAATGTAACTTGTTCATGTACAAACCAATTTGTCAAGTGTTATTGTGTAAACCATATCAAAATGTCAATGCCCAATGTAAACCACCAAATGTGTATATCAATGTCAAAATGTTTATGTTCAATGTAGATCATGTAATGTGTAACCAAAATGTCATGTATGGTAAGTGAAATGTATCAACTAAACCATATGTAAAATGCACAACAACAAGGTATTGAAGTAAAACATAGTTTAAATGAAAGTCACGTTGTGTGTAACAAATGCATGCTATACTGATACAAACATTTATGCGGTATTGTTAAAATGCATACATCCAAGCCTTGAGACTGTGGCGATAAACCCTTAAACAAATTAAAGGTTTATCTAAGTTATGTATATCGAATTCGGTCATTCCTTTCATCCCCTTTCCCTGGGATGTCCGGAACGGGAGTTGTCAATTCCTATGGTACCACTACCTACTAACGAACGGCGTAATTAATGTTAATGAATGTATTGTTCCATGTTAAACAAACCAAATGTCATAACAAAATGTAAGCATGTGAAAACGATGCACTAAGTATGTAATCAAATGAACATACATAGCGTGAAATGTCATGTAAAACGATGTACTAAGTAATGCACACAATGGGCACACCTAGCATGAAAAGTAATGTAAAACAATGTACTAAGTAATACACACAATGGGCACACCTAGCATGAAAAGTAATGTAAAACAATGTACTAAGTAATGCACACAATGGGCACACCTAGCATAAGATGTAACGAAATCATGTACTATAATGTACTAACGAACATAGCATGTATATGATGTGAAATCAGGAAAGCATGAAAGTAACAAGTAGGCACATGTGTTCCACCCCAAAACAGTTTGGAAAACAGTAAAAGAGGGGTCTATGTACTCACATAGACACCTTGAAAACATGTAAAAAAGAGGGGGTTCTATGTACTCGCTTGAGATTGCTCAGATGTCTAAAGATAACCACCAAGCAATGATATAGATCTCGGAATCAAACGACACCTAATATAGGTAACTATGTTAATAAACCGGACCTAAATCGGATGATTGGATAGAATGAGGGTTTGTAAACCAAACGAGTGTAGAGACTCGTGTCATTTGGTTTAACAAAGCCTACATACTAAATGAAACCTAACATAATTGTTTACGACCCATTACGACCCGTTTAGGAAGCTTATGCTACTTTAACGCGTCGTTCGCGTGAAAAGCGTTCGGACCGCCTAACTAGTCCTATGACAAGTGTTATATGCCTAAACATGTTACATAATCAGTTATGTGACAAAAGTTTAGGTTACATATGCTTAATTACCAATTATACATGAAAAGGGTATTCTGGTAATTTACCTAAGACATATAAACTACCTATCATACAACTACTTAAACGAAGCGACCATAAGGTATAACCTCGTAAGGTTATTCCCTATATACTATGGTCACCTAATGTGTTTGGTCGGATCCTAATGATCGACCAAATGGGTCGGGTTCGAAAGTATAAGCGATTGTTTAGATCGCTTACCTTACGACCCTATATAAGCACTAAACTAAAAGTGACGAGCTAAGCATGCTAAAACATGCTTAACTAAGTTTAGAAAACAGGTTTGGTATCAAAACAAACGGTTTTGATACCCATAAGTAGTTTGGTTACAAAATACGCAAGAATACGTATTCTGACCGAAACTACGGCTCGTCACTGAGCCTAGATAACGTGGTGATCAGTAGGTATAGTCACTAAGGACTATAACCATCGTGATCACGCTCACGTTATGAAGTTCAAACGAACTTCGCATTGACCATAAATTGGTCAATGCAGAAAGTCAAACAAAGTTTGACTTTCGGACTCGAAAAGCAATAAAAGAACGAAAGAATACTTACGAAGGGTCCCCGAATGCTAATCTAGATCAAAATAGCTCAGGTATGAAACAAAAGTTTCAACTTAGAGCACAAATGAGTGAGAAATGTGTGCAAATGTGATGGGTATTTATAGATTTCGGGTGACCGTTAAGATCGTTTCATGAAAACCGTGCTCGAATCTCATGCGTACATTTGTCAAAATGTTATGGTTACTGAAAATGGCCTATTAAGAGCTGAAAGGGCAAGTTTAGAACTTGTGGTTGTGGTTTAATCAGCTGATAATCTGTTGACTGTTTGTTATTATCTGATCTGCAGAACCCATACGCATCGTAGGGCAAAAAGTGCTACGCATCGTAGCCATACAAGTTTGGCAGATTTACACTTTTGGTCCCTGTTATGCAATAAGGTCATTTTCGACACGTTTAAGGCCCGTTAACCCCATTTCAATGCTCTAAAATGAAGTTAAAGTATAGGGAACTTAAAATGTGTTCAAAAATATCTCGGATGTCGGTTCGTTTAGCCGTACGAACGCGATGTTCGCTTAATTACGACGGAATGCGCACAAGCGCGAAAAACGATCCAAATGACGCGACGAATGGATTTTTCTTTTGCCGAACACTAAAATATAATATAGTCATGCTTACATAAATTTTTGGATGTCCGGATGTATTCAGAACGTTAGTTATGCGCGAAAATGCAAACTTGTGCACTTTTTGACACTTTTAGTCCCTGAATGACCCAAAAGTTTATTTTAGCATACCAAACCCCTCACAGCCTATTTCTAAGCTATGTAAAGGATATTTATGGTATGTTTAACTTATGGTTATGTTCCGAAATGTTCGTTACAGTTCAAATTGACATACTTTCGCAGTTTGTCATATTTAGTCCCTGTAAGCGAATTAACTTGTTTTTGCCATACCAAAGCCTTCAAAACTTATTTCTAAGTTATGTAAAGGTTATTTAAGGTATGTTGAGTATATGTTGATGTTCCGGAGTATTTCTCGCATTAAACTGCGTACGTTTACGCACTAGTTTGCGTATAGCTCTCCAGAAAGTGATGTAGAGTTTGGAATTAAACAAAAGTCAAAACATGAAAAATGTAAAACATAACAAAACAAACATTGGGATCAAATAATATTGTTTTATTGATAATAGAACTGTTCATAGTGATTACAAGCACAGTTGTTACAACTTGATATGTGTAAATGATACACAAATTTTTACAAATCCCAAGTATGAAATACAATATTTCATTGGTTTGGCATTTGTTTGATGGTTGAAGTGACACAGGTGTCACAGTCTCCCCTACTTTAGGAAATTTCGTCCCGAAATTTATTCGTAGGAGTCTATTTGTGACTTTGTGTCAAATAATCACCAGAGATATGTAAGGCATAATCCTGTCATTTCCTTAACGGACATTCTTCAGAACGAAAATGAACAGACGGAGTCATTTTCCTCAACGAGTATTCTTCAGAAGAGGAAATGAAGGAATAACCGAACGGGGATTCAGTTCCTCAACGGGCAATCTTCAGAAACGTAAAATGAACTTACGGAGTCATTTTCAACGGGTGCTTCATCAGAAATGGAAATGAAAAGGAGAAACAAACGGATATTCATTTACTCAACGGACAAATCTTCAGAAACGAAAATGAACAAACGGAGTCATTTTCAACGGGTGCTTCCTCAGAAATGGAAATGAAAATGATAGACAAACGGATATCCATTTCCTCAACGGACAATCTTCAGAAACTAAAATGAACAAACGGAGTCATTCTCAATGGGTGCTTCCTCAGAAATGGAAATGAAAATGATAGACAATAGATATTTATTTCCTCAACGGACAAATCTTCAGAAACGAAAATGATCAAACAGAGTCATTTTCAACGGGTGCTTCCTTAGAAATGGAAATGAAAATGATAGACAAACGGATATTCATTTCCTCAACGGACAAATCTTCAGAAACGAAAATGAACAAACAGAGTTATTTTCAACGGGTGCTTCCTCAGAAATGGAAATGAAAAGGATAGACAAACGGATATCCATTTCCTCAACGGACAAATCTTCAGAAACGAAAATGAACAAACGGAGTCATTTTCAACGGGTGCTTCTTCAGAAATGGAAATGAATAGAATTAACTTCTAGGCACATGACAAGGCTCGCTGTGGTTTCTGTGCACTAAATTCCATAATTATGTATGCATCCATAATTACGTAATTCCTTGCATAGTCAGCATAGTTTGTCTTGTAATGTTCATAAGCACATAATCACACAATTGTTTAACTTGGTTATTAATTTGTTATTAATTTGTTATCGATTGAGAACGGATATGGAAACTAGTCAATGGACTTCAATGTCCTCTGAGATCTATCTGAAGAGATAGGAAGATCTCCCAAAAATTCGATTTTGTTTTCAAAGAAATGTAATATTCGAATTAAGGAACACAACAATTTTTGGATTACGGAAATACCCTTGGGTACCCTATTAAGGATTTATAGTGGTACTTTGGGTATTCGTCCAGTGTTGTAACTTGCGCCTTGTACTTCGTTTCTTTAGAATAAACGGGTACTTAGGAATTTCGTGGAAAATGCAAGAGATCATAAAGTGGAAGAAAGTTTGGGGGTAGTCTGTCCTTCAAGGAATACGGTTCCTTGATTGTCGGTATTGTAAGAGATATGTTGTTTATACATACAACCACATAAATACATTGCAAATGTAAATAAAAGATTTATTTATAAACAATGATAACAACTGTTTCATGGACCTTGACAACAAAAGAAAATAATACATAAGACATGATTATTTCTAAACGGTGTTGTCTTCTAGTCGGTCAGATGCTCATCCCTGTGCTGGATTTGCATTAGCAAGCTTTGGGCAATTTCTTCGGAAATGACCCATCTCGCCACAGTTGAAGCAAGAACCTGGTAGAAAACGGCCTTGAGCGGTATTATTGCCAGTTTGGTTTGGTGCAACTGCAGCTGGGCAGACTCTTGCTGTATGGCCTATAAGCCCACAAGTTTGGCATTTGTGGCACTTTACATTGGCATGATGATGGAGGCTACATTGGTTGCACAAGGGTGCAGTTCTATTGTATGGCTTCCTAGCAGGGGGTTGAGCTGGTTGGTTGGGGGCGGCTTGATCATTGTGAGTAACCATGGCGAAGTTCTGAGAAGCCTTTCGCTTCTTTGACTTTTTAGGGGATCCAGTCTGTTCATCCATGGTCTTTGATTCCTCGATTGGTTTCAATTCCTCGACCGGCTTCTTGTCACCTTTTCGGAAAAGTTTACCTTTCCTGATCTTTGATTCAGTCAAGGTTGCAGATAGCTCAATGGCCTGTCTAACTGTAGTAGGGTTGCTGCCAGTCACAATGTCTTGTATTGAGTCAGGGAGGCCATCAATGTACTTTTCTATTGCCTTATCCAAAGGCGTGACCATGTTTGAGCATAACAGACTCAACTCCTCATAACGGTCCGTGTAGGCTCGATGCTCACCGCTGTCTTGCTCAAGATTGTCGAATTCCCTTTCCAATGCCCTGATCTCGTGACGAGGACAGAATTCCTTCATCATAAGGGCCCTAAGTTCAGCCCATGTCTGTGCTAAGGCAACCTCAGCACCACGGTCTCTCATAACTCCGTTCCACCACGTAAGGGCTCTCTTCTGGAACACACTCGAAGTAAACTCGACCTTGCGATTGTCAGGACACTGCACGTGGCGGAAAGTATTCTCAATGCTCTCGAACCATTGAAGAAGCCCAGTCGCTCCCTCAGAACCACTAAACTTGAGTGGTTTAGCCGAGTTAAAACTCTTGAAATTGCATGGACCATTGTTGTTGTTGTTGGCTTGATTCCATTGAGTAAAGAGGTTTGGGAATTGAGCAGCCATTTGCTGCGCAATGATTTCTGCCAGCTCGGCAGTCGCTATCTGGTTCTCGCGTCGAGGAGGCATTCTAAAAGAGGAAACATGAAAGGAAACGTGTGAGAGAATTAGACGAAAAGAATGAGATGAAACAAATTTGATGAAAGCAAGGATAGTGGTCATTTGTTTGTTACCACCAGGTAAACAAACGACACACAGGGACTAATCAAAGTAAATGAGTCGAAAATAATGTATCGCGAAGACATGCTCGCCTATAAGTGAACACTCACCCCAAGAATTCCCAGGTAAGCACAACTGGTCTCGCGTCTGATGAGATATATACGAAGTGCTTGCCTAGACAGAAAACCCAGAATACAGGCATTCACCCTTCCAGTTTGCACGTGTTCACATTATTTGAAACCCAAAACCTTGACGAGATTTTGAAAACTCAAAGGCGTTCAAAACCTTACAATAGAGGGTTCAAAACCTAGTAATCAATCATCCTAGAACAAATGATTAGTTTTCAAAGCGGTTTTGAAATTTATGTTCTTGTTGTGGTCGTCGCCTAAGGATAGGTGACGGTATTGTTTTATGACTAAACGCAAGTAAACTCGCATTAGGGTCCTAAGAAGGTTATAGACTAGGTCAAAGCATTACTAATAACCTAATTCCCTATAACCATTGGCTCTGATACCATCTTTTCTGTCACACCCCGACCACGTAGAACATACAAAACATGGCGGAAATGTCGGGGAGTGTTGTAACAGAATTAATTGTTTCAAATCCATGGCAATTGAAGTTTCGTTTTATTGATTAAAAGTGTTACAATGTCTTAACAAACAAAGAAATACAACATAATTAACTAGTCTTGCATCTTTTATTGTCACTAAAGCCCAAGTCTGCCTATGTGTATCTTGATCATCTTATGCAACAGCTCCTGAAAAACACATGTGAAAATAGGTACGTCAGCATAAAAATGCCTGTGAGATACATAGGTTTTGTGAAAATAGGTTTCATGACTTATGTTTGAGAAAATGTTTAGTCATGAACCTTGTAATTTGCTTTGTTTTATAAACCATTTGAAAAACGATAAGATCAGATGATATGTATAAATAAGAGAATAATGTATGGTTAAATGAATAACCATTGTAAAATGAGTTTGTATAAGATAAGTTGCTTGTAAAACAATGTATTGTGAAAAGTATGTTATTTGTATAAAATGTTATATGTCTCAAACTGAAATGATTTAAATAATGCTACGATATGTAATACCATACAAACACTTATATATAGGAAGTACCAGCGGCGTATCCACCATGCTTGTATCATATTACACACACATCGTTACTTAATCACTTAATCAAACCAAACCACCAAAGTAATGTTTAACAATTGTAGAAATGTTTATGTATGGTCAAATACTGTTCACACGGTTCACAGATACAAACGATTCATAGATACAAACGGTTCACAGATACAAACGGTTCACAGATACAAACGGTTCACAGATACAAACGGTTCACAGATACAAAAGGTTCACAGATACAAACGGTTCACAGATACAAACGGTTCACAGATACAAACGGTTCACAGATATAACCGGTTCACAGACACAAACGGTTCACAGATACAAACGGTTAACATAGTCAAATGATTACAACGGTTCACATAGTCAAATAGTTATAAACGGTTCAAAATGTAATATAACGTGTTCATATACTGGATGAGCATATGCAACAAAATGTAATGTAAAAAAATGTACTAAGTATGCACACAATGGACATACATAGCATAAAATGTAATGAAATAATGTACTATAATGTACTAACGAACATAGCAGGTATATGATGTGAAAACGGGAAAGCATGAATGTAACAAGTAGGCACATGTGTTTCACCCCAAAACAGTTTAGAAAACAGTAAAAGAGGGGTCTGTGTACTCACTTGAGATTACTCAGTAGTCCTGGAGTGACAACCAAACAATGATAGTGATCTCGGAATCAAACGGCACCTAATTATAGGTAACTATGTTAATAAACCGGACCTAAATCGGAGGATTTAGATAGAATGAGGGTTCGTAAACCAAACGAGTATAGAGACTCGTGTCATATGGTTTAACAAAGCCTACATACTAAATGAAACCTAACCTAATAGCTTACGACCCGTTACGACCCGTTTAGGTAGCTTATGCTACTTTAACGCGTCGTTCGCGTGAAACGCGTTCTGACCGCCTAACTAGTCCTATGACAAGTAGAATATGCCCTAACATGTTATATAATCAGTTATGTGACAAAAGTTTAGGTTACATATGCTTAATTACCAATTATACATGAAAAGGGTATTCTGGTAATTTACCTAAGGCATATAAACTACCTATCATACAACTACTCAAACGATGTGACCATAGGGTATAACCTCGGAAGGTTATTCCCTATCTACTATGGTCACCTAATGTATTTGGTCGGATCCTAATGATCGACCAAATGGGTCGGGTTCGAAGGTATAAGCGATTTATTAGATCGCTTACCCTACGACCCTAGACAACGTGGTAATCAGTAGGCACAGTCCCAAAGGACTATAACCAACGTGATTACACTCACGTTGCGAAGTTCAAACGAACTTCGCATTGACCATAAACTGGTCAACGCAGAAAGTCAAACAAAGTTTGACTTTAAGACTCGAAAAGTCTCGAAAAGCAATAAAAGAACGAAAGAATACTTACGAAGGGTCCCCGAATGCTAATCCCGATCCAAGTAGCTCAGGTATGAAACAAAGGTTTCAACTTAGAGCTTCTCAAATCAGAATTCTTGTGGGTTTTGCAATGGGGTGGGTTGGGTATTTATAGGATTAGGAGAACCGTTAAGATCGTTTGTCGAATATCGTGCCTTAATCGTATCCGTACAAGTGTCGGAACCTTATGGTAGCTAAAAATGATCCTTATCAGCTGACTAGACAATTGAGAATGTGTGGTGGAGGATCAAACAGCTGCAAACAGGCTATTTAATACACTGCATCTGGTCTGCAGACCCCTTGCGCACCGTAACAAATATTTGTTGCGGTGCGCAAGGACCTAGTTTGGCAGAATGTCAGATTTGGTCCCTGCAGCCCGTTTAAGCTATTTTCGATGCGTTTGAACCCCGTTAACCTCATTTCAAGGCTCTAAAATGAAGTTAAAGTATAGGGAACTTAAAATGTGCTAAAAAATATCTCGGATGTCTGTTCGTTTGGCCGTACGGTTGCGTTGTTCGGTTAATTACGACGGAAGTCGTAACGAACGCAAAAACGATCCAAATGACGCGACGAATGGATTTTTCTTATGCCAAACACTAAAATAAAGTATTTTAGTGCTTACATAAATTTTTGGATGTCCGGATGTATTCAGAACGTAAGTTATGCGCGAAAGTGCAAACTTGTGCACTTTTTGACACTTTTAGTCCCTGAATGACCCAAAAGTTTATTTTAGCACACCGAACACCTTAAAGCCTATTTATAAGATATGTAAAGGATATTTATGGTATGTTTAACTTATGGTCATGTTCCGGAATGTCTGTTACAGTTCAAATTGGCGTACTTTCGCAGTTTGTCAACTTTAGTCCCTGTAAGCGATATAACTTGATTTCGGCATACCAAACCTTCCAAAACTTATTTCTAAGTTATGTAGAGGTTATTTAAGGTATGTTAAGACTATTTCACTATTCCGGAGTGTTCGTTGCATTAAACTGGTTATATTCACGCATCAGTGCGCGTATAACCTTCCAGAAAGCGATTTAGAGCTTGAAATTGAACAAGACTTAATATGTGTAAATGATACACATATTTTTACAAATCCCAAGTATGAAATACAATATTTCATTGGTTTGGAATTTATTTGATGGTTGAAGTGACACAGGTGTCACAGTCATGCCGTTGGATAAGGCAATTGAAAAGTACATTGATGACCTCCCTGACTCAATACAAGACATTGTGACTGGTAGCAACCCTACTACAGTTAGGCAGACCATTGAGCTATCTGCAACCTTAACTGAATCAAAGATCAGGAAAGGAAAACTTTTCCGAAAAGGTGACAAGAAACCGGTCGAGGAATCGAACCCAATCGGGGAATCAAAGACCATGGATGAACAGATTGGATCCCCTAAGAAGTCAAAGAAGCGAAAGGCTTCTCAGAACTTCGTCGTGGTCGCTCACAATGGTCAAGCCGTTCCCAACCAACCAGCTCAACCCCCTGCCATGAAACCCTACAACGGAACTGCACCCTTGTGCAACCAATGTGGCCTACATCATCATGCTGGTGTGAAGTGCCGAACATGCCAAGTTTGCGGACTTATAGGTCATACAGCGAGGGTTTGCCCAACTGCAGCTGCACCAAATCAAGCTGGCAACAATCCTGCTCAAGCTCGTTTTCCACCGGGGTCTTGCTACAACTGTGGCGAGATGGGCCATTTTCGTAGGAATTGCCCAAGGCTTGTTAATGCAAATCCAGCGCAGAGATGAGTATCTGACCGGCAGGAGACAACGCTGTTTAGAAAATAATCAAGCCTTGTGTATTATTTTCTTTTGTTGTCACGATCCATGAAACAGTTGTTATCATTGTTTATAAATAAATCTTTTATTTACATTGTAATGTATTTATGTGGTTGTATGTATAAAGAACATATCCCCTACAATACCGACAAGCAAGGAATCATATTCCTTGAAAAGCAAACTACCCCCCCAAAAAAAAAATTCCATCTTATGATCTCTTGCGTTTTCCACGAAATTCCTAAGTACCCGTTTCTTCTAAGGAAACGAAGTACAAGACGCCAAGTTAATAGCAATCAATAACAAGATAATAACAATTAAACAATTATGTGATTAAGTGCTTATGTGTTTCCTTTAATGTTTGTGTGATCCAAACTATGTTATCCAAATCCTCGTAGAATCTTCCATATCTTCGTATAAGGGATTCATGGTAGGATACCCAAAGGTACTATCTAAAACCCTTAATGGACTTCTACGTTGTAGTTAAGTCCCTGGGATTATAATGTACTACTCCATAATTAGACCCCTTGAGTGGTCTAGATAAACAGATTTATCCGAAAATATGGTTAAGAATATCATGTGATGATATAGCTGAAAGGACTCCTTGGTGGCCTAATTATAAAGATCATCTGTTGATCTAATTAAAAGGACCCTCTGGTAGTCTAGTCACCCTCATCACAGGCTTGATTTTTCCTCCCCTAAACATTACAAGACAAACTGTGCGGACTGTGCAAGGAATTACGTAATTATGGATGCATACATAATTATGGAATTTAGTGCACAGAAATCACAGCAAATTCTGTCATGTATCTAGAGTTAACCCAATTCATTTCCATTTCTGATGAAGCATCCGTTGAGGAAAAAATGAACTAGCTATTCATTTTTCACTTCTGAAGAATATCCGTTGAGGAAATGAGTATCCGTTTATCCTTCATTTCCAATTCTGAAGAATAACCGTTAAGGAAAGTGACCCCGTTTGTTCATTTTCGTTCTGAAGAGTATCCGTCGAGGGAAATGAATATCCGTTTGTTTAATCCTTCATTTCCGTTTCTGAGGAAGCAACCGTTGAAAATGACTCCGTCTGTTCATTTTCGTTTATGAAGATTACCCGTTGAGGAAATGAATATCCGTTTGTTTAAATCCTTCATTTCCGTTTCTGAGGAAGCAACCGTTGAAAATGACTCCGTCTGTTCATTTTCGTTTCTGAAGATTACCCGTTGAGGAAATGAATATCCGTTTGTTTAATCCTTCATTTCCGTTTCTGAGGAAGCAACCGTTGAAAATGACTCCGTCTGTTCATTTTCGTTTCTGAAGATTACCCGTTGAGGAAATGAATATCCGTTTGTTTAAATCCTTCATTTCCAATTCTGAAGAACCCGTTGAGGAAAATGACTCCGTTCGTTCATTTTCACTTCTGAAGAATATCCGTTGAGGGAAATGAATATCCGTTTAGTTAAATCCTTCATTTTCCATTTTCGAAGAACCCGTTGAGGAAAATGACTCCGTTTGATCATTTTCGCTTCTGAAAAATATCCGTTGAGGAAAATGACAAAATTATGCCTTATCTTTGATGGTTTTTTAACACAAAGTCACAGACAGACTTCTACGAATAAATTTCGGGACGAAATTTCCTTAAGTAGGGGAGACTGTGACACCTGTGTCACTGCAACCATCAAACAAATACCAAGCCAATGAAATATTGTATTTCATACTTGGGATCTGTATAAATATGTGTATCTTTTGCACATATCAATTCTTGTTCGATTTCAAGCTCTAAATCGCTTTCTGGAAGGTTATACGCGCACTGATGCGTAAATATAACCAGTTTAATGCAACGAACACTCCGGAATAGTTAAATAGTCTTAACATACCTTAAATAACCTCTACATAACTTAGAAATAAGTTTTGGAAGGTTTGGTATGCCGAAATCAAGTTATATCGCTTACAGGGACTAAAGTTGACAAACTGCGAAAGTATGCCAATTTGAACTCTAACAGACATTCTGGAACATGACCATAAGTTAAACATACCATAAATATCCTTTACATAGCTTAGAAATAGGCTTTAAGGTGTTCGGTGTGCTAAAATAAACTTTTGGGTCATTCAGGGACTAAAAGCGTCAAAAAGTGCACAAGTTTGCACTTTCGCGCATAACTTACGTTCTGAATACATCCGGACTTCCAAAAATTTATGTAAGCACTAAAATATTTTATTTTAGTGTTTGGCTTGAGAAAAATCCATTCGTCGCGTCATTTGGATCGTTTTTCGCACTTATGCGCATTCCGTCGTAATTAAGCGAACATCGCGATCGTACGAACAAACGAACTGACATCTGACATATTTTTAAGCATGTTTCATGTCCACAATGTTTAGGCATCATTTTAGGGCCTTAAAGTTCGCTTAACGGGCCTTAAACGTGTCGGAAAAGGCTTTAAAACACAACAGGGACCAAAATTGTCAGTTCTGAAACATGTTCCTGATCTGTGCAGGCCAGGCGGCCCGCGTAAGGTCTGTGTGTATCTTTACGCAGCCCACGTCAGTGTCCCAGACCAGATTCAGTGTTTTAACAGGCTGTTAACAGCTTTGTTACCCACAAAACCCACTTGCACATGGTAATTCTGATACTAGGGGCTGGTTTTGGATGTGCACATGGTATTACAATACCATGTGTGCAAATGTATGGCCAAGATCAAAGCACGTTTCCCGATAAACGATCCTAACGGTGCTAGTATTCCTATAAATACCCACCCCCATAACTTGTAGAACCCACAAGAATCCTGATTTGAAAAGCTCTAAGTTGAAACCTTTGTTTCATACCTGAGCTACTTGAATCACGATTAGCATTCGGGGACCTTTCGTGAGTATTCCTTCGTTCTTTTATTGCTTTTCGAGTCCGAAAGTCAAACTTTGTTTAACTTTCTGCGTTGACCAGTTTATGGTCAATGCGAAGTTCGTTTGAACTTCGCAACGTGATTGTAATCACGATGGTTATAGTCCCTTGTGACTATGCCTACTGATTACCACATTGTCTAGAGTCGTAAGGGTAAGCGATCTAATAAATCGCTTATACCTTCGAACCCGACCCAGTTTGGTCGATCATTAGGATCTGACCAAATACATTAGGTGACCATAGTGTATAGGGAATAACCTTTCGAGGTTATACCCTATGGTCACATCGTTTGAGTAGTTGTATGATAGGTAGTTTATATGCCTTAGGTAAATTACCAGAATACCCTTTTCATGTATAATTGGTAATTAAGCATATGTAACCTAAACTTTTGTCACATAACTGATTATGTAACATGTTTGCAGGCATATAACACTTGTCAGAGGGCTAGTTAGACGTCTCGAGTGCGCTTTTGCGCGCACGACGCGTTAAAGTAGCATAAGCTACCTTAATGGGTCGTGATGGGTCGAAAGCACTTAGGATAGGTTATGTTTTAGTATGTAGGCTTTGTTAAACCATATGGCACGAGTCTCCATACTCGTTTGGTTTACGAACCCTTATTCTATCCAATCCCCGATTTAGGTCCGGTTAATTAACATAGTTACCTCTATTAGGTGCCATTTGATTCTGAGATCTCTAGCATTGCTTGGTGGTTATCTTAGGACTTCTGAGCAATCTCAAGTGAGTACATATACCCCTCTTTTACTGTTTTCCAAACTGTTTTGGGGTGGAACACATGTGCCTACTTATTACTTTCATACTTTCCTGTTTTCACATCATATACCTGCTATGTTTGTTAGTACATTATAGTACATGATTTCATTACATTTCATACTATGTATGCCCATTGTGTGCGTACTTAGTACATCATTTTACATTACATTTCATGCTATATATGCCCATTGTGTGCATACTTTGTCACACCCGCTCGTAGCGGAAGCGCGAGGTGTGATCTGATCGGTTCTCATTGAATAACAATATAAGTGAACAATACTAAATGAATAAAAACAAGCTCCAATGCCATTATCATAATTGTTTCAAAAGAATGCAACATAAGTTGAATGTATTGGTTACAAACCATCAAATGAAAATAAGTTGTCATCGTTTTATACATCAAAATGTAAGTCTTAAAATGTCAAGACTTTGACCACTATATCACCGCAAAGAGGCGGTATATAACAGGCAAACCCTTCAATAGTTGGCATGGAGTATTGATACTTGTTTTCCTTGAACTGAAATCGTTGCATTGGTCCACTAATTCCCTGAAATACATATTAAGTTTGAAAACATCAACAAAAGTTGAGCGAGTTCATGCAGTTTAGCTGTATGAGATGTATCTGTAAAATGTGAGTTGTATAAAATGTATCTGTAAAATGTGAGTTGTATAAAATGTATCCATAACATGTGAGTTGTATAAAATGTATCTGTATGTATCATGTATAACTGTATCCACAACATATGAGTTGTATAAAATGTATCTGTATGTATGATGTATAAACTGTATCCACAACATATGAGTTGTATAAAATGTATCTGTATGTATGATGTATAAACTGTATCCACAACATATGAGTTGTATAAAATGTATATGTATGTATGATGTAGTATGTAAAGCGTCAATGAAATCGTTGATCATTAATGTTTCGCGAGGACATTAATATGTGTGACGAATTAGGAAGCAATCCAACCCTAGACGATTTTATGCCGATTCCTATCGACTTGGACACAAACGCACTCTTCTGTATGGGTCCACGACCAAGAGTGGGGCTCGCCAAAACCCATTAGATCTAGTCCTTTGTTCCTTGGTCCAAACTGGATTAATGGTGCTTATAGTATGGCCCTAATTCGCACATGATCTAAGGTGTTTCATTCCCTAACTTTAACATACGATTGAACATGTATTTTCCCCGATAGTTGTAAAGTTGTAAAACATTTAAATGAATAGGGGACATGAACTCACTGAATTGCGTCCGTGAATAGAAGTAAATAAGATCTCACGTGCGGTCGTCCTGAATAGCGTTGCGACCTACAAATGTTCTTATTTTTGTTAGACACTTCGGTCTTTGTAAAGAACTTGAGTACAAGTCTTGTGTCTTCAATATGTGTAAGACTTGTATGTCTTTACTGTTCGTTAACTGTGTATTCGATGTATGAGTTGTTCATCTGTTATATATATATATTTCAACAATTATATATATATGTCATCTTGTATCTAGTGAGTTGTATAGTCGGATTTAGTCCTCTAAATCTCGTGTCTTATATGTATCAATTGTATGATTGTGTTTACAATAATGGTATCTTTGGGCCGAGCCCATGTTTTCAAGTTATTGGGCTTAAATAGTGCTGGGCCTTAAATAGTGTTGGGCCTCAATAGTGTTGGGCCTCAATAGTGTTGGGCCTCAAATAGTGTTGGGCCTCAATAGTGTTGGGCCTCAAATAGTGTTGGGCCTTAATAGTGTTGGGCCTCAAATAGTGTTGGGCCTCAATAGTGTTGGGCTTGAATAGTGTTGGGCTTGAATAGTGTTGGGCTTGAATAGTGTTGGGCTTGAATAGTGTTGGGCTTTGGCCCATATGTTTAGTATTTGGGCTTAGCCCATGAATTTATGTTAAGCCCATTATGAAGATAAGCCCATTTAGTAAAATAGCCCTTTAAGTAATATAAGCCCATTTATTTTTATAAAAACCTTTTTATAAAAATTTACTAAGTATACTTGTTAGTAAATAAAAAACATACTAGTTTTTATAAGTTTATAAACCTCCGAAATTTGTTATCGATAGGATACTTATATTTCGTGTCGATAAATCGTCTAAACGTCGTAGTAACTCCTCGGATTGGCAATTCACTTATGTAGTCGTCCGTCGTTCATTTTGACCATAATTGGTGTCCGATTATTAGAATCGTCCGTAACTCGTTTTAAGCCGTTATTATGTGAAGTCTTGTAGGACTTTTGTTATAAGGTGTTTTGAGTTTAAATGTGACATTAGATACAAGTTCCTACATTGATATATATAACTAATACATCAAATAATTCATGTCACAAAAATTGTTAAAGTAACCAAATATATATTTTTAAGAAAATATATATTTTTTTCTTGTCTTTTATTTTATAAAAAACTTTCTTTAATAACCTTTTTATTCTTGTAGAGATTTACCCAAAAATGTGGTTACTTTATAAAATAAAGTTTTTATGAAAAATGGCTATATAACCTTTGTATTTTATTTTAACCATGTTTCATAAACATATCATTTTCTTTATTAAATCAACAACAATTTATTCAACATCTTAACTAAACATTATGAGACTTTTATAACATGAAATTATCAAGATGATATCCAAATCATGTAGGGTTTTAACCATGATCATTTCATATGCTAACAAGTTCAAAAACCAAGTTACATTTTAGTTTTAACAACTTTTATAAAAATCTCTAGTTGTATGTTACTTTTTATAATCTTGTAAAAGTCTTGTTTTTAATTAAAAACTCTTAATACTTTCACAAGATCAAAAGTTATAATCATCCATTTAATCCTTTATGTTAAAAACCCTTTAACATAAACATGCATAATTTTTAGATCATATCTTAAAACATCTTCTAACAATTTATTTGCATCATAACATCATAACAAGACTAAATAAGCATATATCAAGTCTTAGATCACAATATAAACAATCATAATTATATCATGATTTTTATTCTTTGCTTCTTTGTATTTTCTTCATGTTTATTATGTATGATTTCCTTGGTTATTATTAGTAATAATAACAATCATAATCATAATATATTTGCATAAAAAAAAATAGTTATAGAAGCTTACTTCTAGCACTAGGCTAGGGATGATCTTGGAAGATTATTAAGAACTAAGAAGATGATGATCTTATTGGTAGAACACTTTTGTATGGATGAAAACCCTTCCTTTTACTTCCAATGGCTTTAGATCACCTTATGTTACTTGGAAATCCATGTTGATCATGAAGGAGGTAATAAAAATAATTGGGTTTTTGAAGGTGTTCTTATGAAAAAGATGAAGATAGTTAGGGTGTTCTTGGATGATGAAAGATGATGAGAGTATTTTAGTGAAAAAAAAATAATAAAGTGTAAAATGGTCTTGAAATGATCTAGTTACTTAGTTAGTAAGTTACTAATTAATCACCAACATCATCCACTTGAACAAATGGAGTAAATATCTAGATATTTGCAAGTTGTTAATAAGTGTGGGACCCACATAACAAAAAAAAAAGTTCATATGAGGGGGGGGGGGGGTCATGCTTGGTGATTTGTTTCTAATTATTTCAAGTGTTAGAATTTGTAGACAAATGTTAGGAAGTTTAGGTGTTCAAGGATTTCAATTGATTTAAGATGTTTAGATGTTATAACTAGCCTTAAAATGACCAAAATAATATTAGATGGTTACTAAAAAAAAGATTAGATATCGTTCGGATAATCGTTTCGAATTGTTTCGGTTAGATGTTATTTGAACCTTAAGTTGCGTAACTTGTGTGAATTGATGTAGTTATTGGCTCGGATGATACCCGAAGGTATCCTCACATGAATTCTATGTTAAATAATATTTTTACATGTCGTAAAAATATTAGAAAGCTGATTTCAGCAAAATTTCTGCGGAAAAGTGTAGAAATCGTCGCTTTTAGTGCTTTTCGGCAGTTTTCGGGCAGTTTTTGGTGCTACCGGACATTGGTAATATATTAAACCAAACCCTTTTATTCCCATATAGGGTTTAATGTATATTTGATGTTGGACTCTCATCCGAGTCTAAAAGATGTCATTTTAGATGTTTTCTGCGGATCCGGAGTTTTCGTCAGCACTCTAGTTCACTAGGCCCTACTCTAGTTGTTTCGGTGAATTGTTTGCACTATTTCAAATGTACCCAATAAAAGTGAATCATGTGTAATAATAAACGAATATTCCATGCGTTTTCTAAGATGTATATCATGTAATCATGCAGTCCGAATATTCAAAACACATACTTGTATAATGTAAATCATTGCTTTAAATGTACGTAAATTACCAGAAAGTGGCGGTTGTCACATTCTCCCCCTGTTATTGAGAATTTCGTCCCGAAATTCAAGATGAGTCATCCTTTGCAGGATTGTTCTCAAACAGGTGAGGATATCTGACTTTGATTTGATCTTCACGTTCCCAAGTATATTCGGGTCCGTGTCGAGAGTTCCAACGAATTTTTACTAATATGTGACGACTCCTTTGTATTTTCTGGACCTTCCGGTCCATGACCTTTATAGGTGCTTTGTGAATTGGAATTTGTCATCAATGCGAATTGAATGATAACGGTTGCTTTTGTTGGACTCTTTTTAAGATTCGACACATGAAACGTGTCGTGCATACTGTTAAGTTCATCTGGTAACTTCAACTTGTAGGCAACAGTGCCAATCTTTTCTAAGATTTCAAATGGTCCAATGTAACGTGGGTTAAGCTTTTCACGTTTACCGAACCTCGCTACGCCTTTCCAAGGCGAGACTTTCAACAAGACTTTGTCTCCAACCTCGAAAGATAGTGGTTTTCGTCTTTTATCTGCGTAGCACTTTTGTCGATCGCGAGCCGTTTTGATACGGTCTCGAATCTGAAAGATTTTATTTGTAGTCTCTTGGACTAATTCCGAACCGATTAGTTGTTTATCGCTCGCTATCGCCCAACATAGCGGAGAGCGACACTTTCAACCGTAAAGAGCTTCAAACGGTGCAGCTTGTATAGTAGTATTGTAGCTGTTATTGTAGGAAAACTCAACTAAAGGTGGATGAGTATCCCAATTGCCGCCTAAATCCATAACACATGCGCGAAACATATATTCGAGTGTTTGGATTGTCCGTTCGCTCTGACCGTCAGTTTATGGATGAAAGGCCGTACTTGGATTCAAATGAGATCCAAAGGCCTTTTGAAATGATTTCCAAATTCTTGAAACAAAACGGCCATCTTGGTTAGAGATGATTGAAATAGGTACTCCATGACGAGCCACTATTTCCTTGAGATAGAGTTCTGCTAGTTTCTCAGTATTATCCTTCTACCAAATCGGTAAGAAGTGCGTGGACTTTGTTAGTCTATCGATAATTACACATATCATGTAGTGGCCTCTTGAGGTCCTGAGTTACTTCGTAATGAAGTACATCGATATTTGTTCCCATTACCAAACGGGAATCTCGGGTTGTTGTAACAAGTCCGAGGGATTTTGCTACTCGACTTTGACTTTCGCGCAAGTCAAGCATTCTCCGATATAAGTCGCGATATCACTTTTGAGGTTAGGCCACCAATAGTATTCTTTCACTACTTAGGCCTATGTGCTTCCTCAAAATATCATCTCGAAGGCCGCCAAAGAATAGAACCCAATTTCGACTCATAATGTATAAAGTTCCATCTTCTTTACACTAATTGTTCCTTCATGCCTCGAAGTGTTTCTGCATAAATATGCTCTTCCTTGAGCGCTTGTGAATCATCTTCTCTAATGCTTGAACTCTCGGTGTTCTAACTCGCTCCTTGCGGCTCAAGGCATCTGCTACAACGTTTGCCTTGCCCGGATGGTACTTTATTTCACAATCATAGTCGTTCAACAATTCAACAAACATCGTTGACGTATATTTAATTCTTTTTGGTTGAATATGTGTTGAAGACTTTTATGATCCGTGAAAATAATGCATTGAGTACCATATAAATAATGTCGCCATAATTTTTTTTTTTTTAGCGAATACCACCACGCCTAACTCAAGGTCGAGAGTGGTATCGTTCTTCTCGTGAACTTTTTAAATGGGCGCGACGTGTACACAATAACTTTTTCACGTTGCACGAGTACGCAACCCAATCCCTGATGCGAAGCATCATAGTCTACAACAGAGTCATCGGTATCGTCGGATAATGATAAGATTGTAAAATGCTATGCACCAATCTCAAGAATAAGTTGTAAGGCTATATCTTGTTTTTCGATTTGGGGCGCATTTATTGTCTTTAACACTTCTAAAATGGTTCTCAAATGTTGCTCATGTTCATCAATCGATCGAGAGTATATCAAAATGTCGTCAATAAACACTATGACGAATTTGTCGAGATACGGCTTGCACACACGATTCATTAAATCCATGAAGACCGCTGGTGCATTTGTTAAACCAAAAGGCATAACGAGAAACTCGTAATGACCGTAACGAGTCTTAAAAGCCGTTTTCGGTATGCTTTCCTCTTGAATTCATAACTGATGATACTCCGATCGTAAGTCTATCTTAGAGTAGAAGCTAGAACCTTTCATTCATCGAAATGTTGTGCAGTTTTGCGAAACTTTCATGTCTTTCCACCCCAAAACCTTTATAAAGATGTACAATGGTAAAGAGTGGGGGTTATGAACTCACAACATCCTTATTCGGTCAACTACAAGGTTTAGAAGGTGCTAATCGATATGAAGATCTGGCTATTGGTGTGGCTCCCGTTACCAAGTCGATATGAAACTCGACTTGTCGATATGGTGGTAGTCCTGGCAAGTCTTCAGGAAAGACTTCAGGGAATTCTTTTATCACAGGAATATCTGTCATCTGAGGCCCATCGGCCTTCTTGTCGACAACAAGTGCTAGAAAGGTAATACAACCTTTCCGTAAGCAACTTTGAGCCTTCATACAATTTATAGTCCGCAATGGTGTGTCGTGCTTCTCTCCATGAATAACAAATGTCTCTTCGTTCGGTAGTGGTAAGCGAATGATCTTCTCATGACAGAAGACTTCGGCTCGATTATTGGATAGCCAATCCATGCCAACCACTACGTCTAAAATACCCAACTCAATGGGTACGAGATCGATATGAAATTTCTGCTCCTGACTCGGCTAGTTTACCGTTTGCCAATTCTATAAAATGAGGAGACGTCTAGCTTACTTGACTCTAGGCCAAGTACATTTTAAATTCTGTGTGGCGAGGACTTCACTGTATAGTTTTAGGAACCCTATGTTTAAATCTAGGATAACTCAATCCATATGTTTAGATGTAGGATATCCTAACCATATGTTTAGATGTAGGATAACCCAATCCCTAATTGTAGCTAGGACAATCCCGTCCCTAGCCATGAAACTCATGTATGTGAAATGTTAAGATGAAGCTAAAATTGCCAATTGTATAAAATAACATGGATGTGAAATGTTGACGAATAGGATACGTAACGGTGACCCTTTATGATTTGACAAGAGTCAGCTAATTTCCCATTAGCTAAGTTGATATAGTAATGTGTGTCCAACATGACTCTAATTCGAGTATATGCTTAACATTTAAAGACAATAGCTAAGCTCGGTGTCGGTATTAATAAAATTGATACATAATGATCGTAGAGTGTACGTACTCATGACTTCATTTCTCTCATGGCGAGAGTTATTGTTTGAGTGATCGAGGTAGGGAGGGATGATGCGGTTATGCTTCGGATCTCCGAGGCTAAACCTAAAATATATCACTCAGTGTGTTTGAATTCGGGTGTTTCCCAGTATGGAACAACCCTTGAGATATCGTGAAAGCATCAAGTGTAACCAACAATATTAGCTCCAGTTATGATCGAGTTCTTTTATAAAATCATATGAAAATAGATATGAAAATTAGATGATATAAAAGAATGATGTATGGTTAAATAAATAACAAATAAAAATGTAGTGTATAAATATATCATGTCTTGAAATAGAATATTATGTCTTGAGTAGAGGATGTCGCGTCTTGTGCAAAAATGTCATGTCTTGTCTTTGTCTAAGAGATTTGAATAACACCACGATATGCAATATAACATAAGCACTTATATATAGGAAGTACCAGCGGCGTATCCACCATGCTTTTATCATATTACACACGTCTCATCACTTACAAATAACCACCAAAAATGTCTTGTGTAAACCAACATCAAATGATATGTATAACAATGTCTTGCGTAACAATGTCATGTATAAACCATGTCTTGTGTAAAAGCAATAGTTTTCAACACATAACTTTTAACTTAAACAATTGATTCTTTTGGCGCCATGATCTTTTTAATACACACAATTAAAAGAATCTAGACATTTATTTGAATAAATAAAGTCTATCATGTGCCCAAGAATGAAGAATACAATCAATCGGTCATGGAAACCTCAAGACCATATTGTTCATATATGTTTGAATAAATGATAATGTGGATAACCAAAACCAAAAGGTGTAATGCCTCTTGCGTGTATTGGTCATATGTTTAAATGGAAAAAGAAAAAAAAAATAATAATAATAATTCGTTGAGGAGGGGAAACCAACCAGTGGTCTTCGTCTATATAATATGTATTCCCTTCTCTATGGACCTCGATCATCCTAAGTAGAGAAAATCCTTTGTCTTACTTGTCCATGTGACAATTATGGTAATAGTGCTTGAGTTTCACGAGCTCTAGCAAGATTATTAGAATCCCCAAAAATGTAGAATAGAATGTAATGAGGGAGTTGCAGCATGGCGCATGCCATACCATCCCTTGGAAAAAGACAAATGTCAAACGAAGGAATTTATTGTATCACTTCCAATAAATATGATAAGGTGGAATATGATAAAGTAAGGTAAGGTAAAGTAGGGTAAAGTGTCATAGACACCATGGAACCAACCCATGTTCAAGAATTTCGAGAATGTTGAGGAAAATCCTCCATGAGTAGATAATAAGTTTTGTTTGTTTAAATGACTAGTCTCAACTGAATCGTGATGTAGATCGAATGTTAGATGTGAACAAATACGTGTCGTCTTCATGTATTGTATTGTATTGTATTGTATTGTATTGTATTGTATTGCATTGCATTGTATTGTACCAGTTCGTGTTCTACTAGATAGGAAGAATTGAATCTCAAGTAATAACTTAAGAATTTTTGAATGAATAGTGATCATTAGCTTAGCCCGTAGAGTCCACCAGAATTTCCATGCACTACAAGTTGTTATTACGTTGGCCACCGTAATAATAAATTGCCTTGCATGGTCACCCTAGCATTCTCTCGTACGAAGCTGCCGATCAATAAGAGAGGAAACGTTATTGTTAATATACCTTCAACATAGGAGGAACCTTCGTGATAACTCACGTGTCAACGTTCGTTGTCATTACTCGCATAACGGTACGGCGTTAGGTGAAATAGAAATGAAAAGAATCTGTAATAATAACAATTGAAGGGGCACCTTCAAGATGAGTACTTCATCTTCCTTGTAAGGACAAGAGTATATCCACCTTGATTAGTATGAGTCACATGGATCTCGTCCCACTAATGGAGTTGTTGTCCAAGGTTACCACCTTCGCCTCGTCGTCATTATCATGGTCAGGCATCTCAGCATTCGCGAGAAAGCAACCATATTTTACGGAATTAAGTTTAAGATTTCACTTAGGAATCATGTTCGCCATAAGCTCCGCAATAGACATGAGGTCGATATTTTCACCGTGTGAGTAAAGAATAATAATAGAGTTTGAAGTCGAAGGTATTTTGTTTTTGGCAAAATATTTCATGCAACATATATATGAACCACCTATATATATAATCATGTAAAATCCTATCAATCAAGGATTTCTATCTTGTATAAGCTGAACTTGTGAACTGTTTATAATGCATAAACTGATAATGTAATGTATTGTAGGCACATAGTCTATTAATGTATTGTGTCTGTTTCTCATAGACTTCACCCATGGAAATGTCCTCGCTTGATTTATGTGAAATGAATTTTTTTTTTTTTTTTTGCTGTAGTGGACCTTGAAAAATGTTTATGCAATGAAAACCTTTTGACTTGTCCAATTTTATTTATAATATGTTCAACATGAACAAGAGGTTTTCGTGAGAGATCCCTAGTGATTGTAGACATAGACTCGAGAAAGAATCCTGGTTCACTACAATCGAGGCTCTGATACCAATCTGTCACACCCGCTCGTAGCGGAAGCACGAGGTGTGATCTGATCGGTTCTCATTGCATAACAATATAAGTGAACAATACTAAATGAATAAAAACAAGCTCCAATGCCATTGTCATAATTGTTTCAAAAGAATGCAACATAAGTTGAATGTATTGGTTACAAACCATCAAATGAAAATAAGTTGTCATCGTTTTATACATCAAAATGTAAGTCTTAAAATGTCAAGACTTTGACCACTATATCACCGCAAAGAGGCGGTATATAACAGGCAAACCCTTCAATAGTTGGCATGGAGTATTGATACTTGTTTTCCTTGAACTGAAATCGTTGCATTGGTCCACTAATTCCCTGAAATACATGTTAAGTTTGAAAACATCAACAAAAGTTGAGCGAGTTCATGCAGTTTAGCTGTATGAGATGTATCTGTAAAATGTGAGTTGTATAAAATGTATCTGTAAAATGTGAGTTGTATAAAATGTATCCATAACATGTGAGTTGTATAAAATGTATCTGTATGTATGATGTATAACTGTATCCACAACATATGAGTTGTATAAAATGTATCTGTATGTATGATGTATAAACTGTATCCATAACATATGAGTTGTATAAAATGTATCTGTATGTATGATGTATAAACTGTATCCACAACATATGAGTTGTATAAAATGTATCTGTATGTATGATGTAGTATGTAAAGCGTCAATGAAATCGTTGATCATTAATGTTTCGCGAGGACATTAATATGTGTGACGAATTAGGAAGCAATCCAACCCTAGACGATTTTATGCCGATTCCTATCGACTGGGACACAAACGCACTCTTCTGTATGGGTCCACGATCAAGAGTGGGGCTCGCCAAAACCCATTAGATCTAGTCCTTTGTTCCTTGGTCCAAACTGGATTAATGGTGCTTATAGTATGGCCCTAATTCGCACATGATCTAAGGTGTTTCATTCCCTAACTTTAACATACGATTGAACATGTATTTTCCCCGATAGTTGTAAAGTTGTAAAACATTTAAATGAATAGGGGACATGAACTCACTGAATTGCGTCCGTGAATAGAAGTAAATAAGATCTCACGTGCGGTCGTCCTGAATAGCGTTGCGACCTACAAATGTTCTTATTTTTGTTAGACACTTCGGTCTTTGTAAAGAACTTGAGTACAAGTCTTGTGTCTTCAATATGTGTAAGACTTGTATGTCTTTACTGTTCGTTAACTGTGTATTCGATGTATGAGTTGTTCATCTGTTATATATATATATATTTCAACAATTATATATATATGTCATCTTGTATCTAGTGAGTTGTATAGTCGGATTTAGTCCTCTAAATCTCGTGTCTTATATGTATCAATTGTATGATTGTGTTTACAATAATGGTATCTTTGGGCCGAGCCCATGTTTTCAAGTTATTGGGCTTAAATAGTGCTGGGCCTTAAATAGTGTTGGGCCTCAATAGTGTTAGGCCTCAAATAGTGTTGGGCCTCAAATAGTGTTGGGCCTCAATAGTGTTGGGCTTGAATAGTGTTGGGCTTGAATAGTGTTGGGCTTGAATAGTGTTGGGCTTGAATAGTGTTGGGCTTTGGCCCATATGTTTAGTATTTGGGCTTAGCCCATGAATTTATGTTAAGCCCATTATGAAGATAAGCCCATTTAGTAAAATAGCCCTTTAAGTAATATAAGCCCATTTATTTTTATAAAAACCTTTTTATAAAAATTTACTAAGTATACTTGTTAGTAAATAAAAACATACTAGTTTTTATAAGTTTATAAACCTCCGAAATTTGTTATCGATAGGATACTTATATTTCGTGTCGATAAATCGTCTAAACGTCGTAGTAACTCCTCGGATTGGCAATTCACTTATGTAGTCGTCCGTCGTTCATTTTGACCATAATTGGTGTCCGATTATTAGAATCGTCCGTAACTCGTTTTAAGGCGTTATTATGTGAAGTCTTGTAGGACTTTTGTTATAAGGTGTTTTGAGTTTAAATGTG